>JAKSZT010007815.1:36153992-36722314 GCA_026826555.1 Tolypeutes matacus
GGAAGGAAGGAAGGAAGGAAGGAAGGAAGGAAGGAAGGAAGGAAGGAAGGGAGGAAGGGAGGAAGAGAAGCAGGAGGAGAGGGAGGGAGGGGAAAGGGGAGGGGGACAGAGGGGGGAGGGAGAAAGAAAACAAGAAAGAGAAAGACTTCAGTGTAAATCTAGTCTCCCAAGCAATCAGCTTATGGTCTAGCCATGAGGGCAGGGATAGTATATTTGTTTTGCTCTTCAATGAAACCAAAACACGTAGCACCTAGTAGGCATGCAATATTTACTGCCACAGCCTATGCCCTCCTTCCCTCTATAAGGCAAGTTTTTCTTCCCTTTAATGTGTTTAGTGAGGTCAAGGCCTATTAAAAAGTCCCATCTAGGGGGCGGATGTGGCTCAAATGGTTGGGCATCCGTCTGCCATATGGAGGGACCTGGGTTCGATCCCCGGGACCTCCTGGTAAAATTAAAAAAAAAAAAAAAAAAAAAAAAGTCCCATCTCCAGTTTCTGGCTTGACAAGTAATGATTGCCAAGAAAATAGCAGGAGAACCATTTCTACTCCCACTCTCACTACAGCTAGGGCCTCATCAGTGGCTGCAGACAGCAGGGATTGAAAGGGGCCCCTATATGCATCTCTGAGCCACCCAGAGGGTACAAGTACAAGACCCCAAAACCCCCAGACGATGTGAGACCCCTGCCATGTCGTCTCACTCCTATTCTGGGCTGGGAAGAACTACAAATGCCCTCCCTCTGTCTGAAAGCATAGTTCTGAGAATTGCCTGTCTGTACTGAAGAAAGTCTTTTCCTCCTGTGGAGGAAAAGAGGCTACAAAGTGAAGGTCAGAGGCTAGACCATGTAGCTTGGCTCCCATTACTCTCTGCCCTGACTCCAGCTCTCATCCTCTTCCTACTCCTCAGTTCCATTCCAGCAGCACTTGCAGCCCCTGCCATTGCAGTTTTGCCCAGAATGCTCTCCCCCCACCTAATTTCTTCACCTCATTCACTGTGGCACACTTCAATGCCATGAAGTCACCAAAACCCATTTCCTTTTCCCTGTGGTTACATTTCCCAGCCCCTCTTGCAGTTAAGAATAACCATGTGACTGAGTTCTGGCCAATGGAATGTGGGTGGGAGGAATGTATGCTTCCTCCCAGCTGGCCAGATAAACCTCCCCACAACCACCCCGCCCCCTTCCCCATCCTCCAGCTGAATGGAAAGGACACTGAGGATCTCAAAGACACAAAAAAGAAGGAATCAGGATCCCTCAATGACCACAAGGACTGACGCCTGTGAACCAGGAGTAGCTACACTGCAGTTTCAGTGTGCAAGAAGTAAAATTGTATTGGGCTGATAAGAGTTTTGGATTTGTTATTTAACCTAATGGTTTGGTCACCTTCTCAGTGAGGCCTTTTCTGCCCACTCAATATTTTCCCAGCACTTCCTAGCCAACCTCCTTGCTTTCTCTCCATAGTCCCTATTACCATATAACAATAATGTATATATATATACATATTTTTCTTCTCTACCTCCCCACATTAGAATATAAGCTGAAGACAGGGATTTTTGCCCCCACTGTATCTCCTGGGTCTAGAACAGTGCCTGGCCTATTGTAGCCAATCATTCATTGTTGAATTTTTGGATGAATGAATGAATGAGGCACTTCAGCTCCAAGGTCAGAAAGGCCTGAGTTGAGGCCCAGTTCTGCCATTTGCTAGCTGCATGACCTGTACCTAAAAGTTACCCTACCTTTTTAAGACTCATTTTCTCCAACTGTAAAATGGTACCTTATAAGAACAGTAATAATTAAGATCATGAACATAATTCCCTTAGCACAGAGTCTGGTAACAGCTCAGGTTCTATACATGCTAATTGTTCTAAGCCAGAGGACTAGACTGGGTATCAGGCTCTAGCACGGACAATGTGGAACGATATTTCAAAGAGGAAGGAGCTGAGAGGCTATTCACAGGTGCAAACACTTCTGAAAGAAATTGTGGCAAATAACCTAGGTAATCAGATTTAAGAGCTGCCTGAAAGTTCTCAGTAAACTGCCAACAATCAGAAAAACATGACAACTGGTGACAGGGTCAATGAAAAGTATGTGCTGAGTCTGCAGAAAAGTGCTGCTGTAGAGAAAGCACCATCCAAATGATGAGAGATCACTTTGTGCCTTTTAAGCAACAATTTTCGCAGCAAATCTCAAGAAAAGAGAGAGGCCGCTTGCATCACAGGGAAAAGGTAATAAAACTATAAAAATGGAACTCAAATAAACCACACACAGAGCCCACATGGGTCTAGTTTTCCAAGAAAAATAGCGATTGCCACAGCATTCAGATGAGGGAGACACACTTGTGCCTCAGCATAGCAAATGACTTAAAAAAATCATTAAGCTGCAGAAAAGCTACTGGGTCTGCCAAATTAGCAGTGCCAGCTCTCACCTGCCCCTCTCTATCATGCTCACCTCCCTTTACTGGTAAGAGGACACAGTCAATGACATCTAATGTCCACACCTGCTTTGCCATCTTCAAAACACAGAATCTTCCCACAGTGAACGGCATCATGAAGCCAGCAGAGGTCCAAGCAGCAGCTCCCCAGGTCTGCTGCCCTGCCTCCTGAGCTCCTCTCTGTTTTCTCCTTGGTCCTGGTCTCCTGCTAGCAGCTCTCACCTTCTGGGACTCTGTAGTGCTGGGCCTTACTGACCCATGAAGTGCTCCATGAAACCCTTCTTTTCTGTGGCCCCTCATGATTCTCACTGCCACCCCTTTCAGTCCACCTCTTCAATCCCTCTCATCCCCATTCACTGGCTTTTCTTCCACCTCTGTACTCCCTAACCTTGGTAATCCAAGCCTCTACAATATAGTGTCTGCCTACCTTTCTGATTCTAGAGCCTGCTCTTCCCTTACACCAGTGGCAGACAGCTTCATGGTTAAATACAGATCCTGTACCGACCAAATGGATCTGAATCTTGACTCTACAGTGGTGTGATCTTGGGCAAGTTAATTAATTGCTTATGTCTCAGCTTGCTCATCTGTATAATGGAGATAATGATAGTGCCTACCTCTTTTGGTTTGTTGTGAGGATTAAATGACTTAACACACGTACAACTCTTAAGAACCACGCCTGGCACCTGATACATTCAATTGAATGTTAGCAGTGACTATTACTCCATGCACCCAATGCTCCGGCCAAACCCCAAGCAGCTTGCTTGCTGCTAACTTGGTAGATAAAAGAAAGTGAACCCCTAAGAGACTGACTGAGTAGCATCCTGAGCAAGGCCACAGAGAGAGTCATGGGCCAAGGTGGCACTTGAACCTGAGTTTGCCTATCTCTGGGTAGAAAGCAATTCTGCAGAGTAACCTGGTGCAAAGCTGACCAGTGAGTCAGACTGACTGGCCCTGGGCCTCCTGATTCCAGAGAAGCAAGTGGCTTATGAAAAGGTGAGTCCAAACAGAGCAGGTCAAGAAAATCCCAGCAACTTCAGGATACTAAGAGTTGCCCCCAAAGAGAAAAAGCCTGATCCTGCACCCAAGTCCATGCCAAACCCTAGCCTCTAACTCCTCAGTCCCCTGCACTCTGTTGGTTCAGCTGAAGATGGGCTGCCCCTTGGGTGAGCCAATGCTGGGTCCTAAGGGCATGAAACTCTGGCACTGCCATGCCACATGTATGTCCCACAAGACAACTCCACATCTGGACAGGAGAAAATTGCTCCAGAGCTCCTTCTCACAGCTCCTCTGCTCCCTGCTTCCTAACCCCACCCCATCAGAATGCCCAATGTGAATCCTTACTGCCAAATACAAGAGGCCAAACTCCTGGCCCTGGCATTTAAGGACCTTCATCATATGGCCCTAACCACTCCCTAACCATGCCTCCCAAGGAACTCATCCCCTGCCCCCAAGGTTGGGCAAGGGACTGCTCTCCTTCTTTTCAGGCCACCTCCAGAAGCCATGCTCTTCTCCCTCACCCCATCCCCAAAACCCTTGAGGGCCAGCTCAAGTCCTTTCTCCTCTCCCACTCCCCAGCCTCCCCCAAACACAGTCTTGCTCACACTGTCTCCCCTGATCAACCTTAAACCTTTGGCTACTCATATGTGGCACAAGCAGGTCATCCAGATGTTGTCATCCAAGGGACAATGCACAGGAGACCCTCCTTTTCCCAAAATTTGCTCTAAATATACCATTAGAGATTCAGTTACTTAAGCTGTTGCCGCACTCTCCCTTGACACCCCCTTGGGAGGGAAGTACAAACATTAGGCAATGATGCTGGAGCCAGGAGTCCTCCTAAGGGTCCTGATGGATGGGGGAGCACTTTCCACCTGCCACACATGCTAGAAGCAAATGCTTCCTGAGCTCCTACTACATGCAACATGGTGGTCACAGTATATTTAAGATACTGATCTGAACAAGCCAGTCTTTGCCCTGCCGGAATTCAGACTCAAACCAGGAAAAGAATGAGATAACCTCCACTAAAGCAACACGATAACTGTCAAAGCAGAGAGAGAAGACACCAAGTGAACAGCTGCAAAGAGCAGAGGCGGTAGGGATTTAATTCAAAATTGAGAGGAACTGGGAAAGGGCTCCGAGAAAGCCATATGGGAACTGTCCCTGAAGGATAATTAACAAGAACAATAAAAATAATGGCAGCCAATATTAATTGAGCACTTATTGCATGTTAACCACTGTATCAGACACTTCACCTGCCTTATTACAAACTCATTCACTCATTATTGAGCCCTACTATCTTTCAGGCACTGTTTTAGGCACTGGGGATAGAGCAGTGAACAGAATAAACAATAATCTCTACCCATATAGAGCTTACATCCTACTGAGAAAAAAACAGACAATAAACCAAATAAATAAGGAGACCATATAATGCATTAGATCAGGGGTTCTTAACCTTTTTTGTTCCAAGGACCCCTTTGCCAGTCAAGTGAAAACCACGGACCCCTTACTAAGTCCACACTATGCTGTGTATTATTTAATAAATATATCACACCTGCCCAAAAATGTCCCCACAAGAATCATGTTTTTTTGAATTTCAATTCAAGCTCATGGACCCCTTTTTAAGAACCCCTGCGTAAGATGGTAATAAGTACTAAAAGGAAAAACAAAGCAAGAAAGGGAAAAAGGAAACACCTGCAGTGGGGGGCAGTGGGCTGGGTGGTACCATTTTAAATAGGGTGACCTTGAGTAAAGACTGAAGAAGGTAAGCCAACAAGCCATGCAGATATCTGTGGGAAGAGCATTCCTAGCACAGGGAACAGCTAGTGCAAAGAGCTTGAACAGGAAGCCTGCCTGGCACATTTAAAGGACAGCACGGATTCCAGTGTGGCTGGAATGCAGTGAGAGAGGACCAGTATGTACTGCTGCAAAGCTGTATGCTGCTAAACTCCAGGGGCACCACAACGAACTGCACAGAACCCAACCTGCTCAACCATATGCTGTGGCCCTTGATGGAACAAGGGGTCAGAGAAGTACCAGGAAGCCTTGAGGCCCATAAGAATTTGGCTTTTCCTCTGAGTGAGACAGGAAAGCTATCTTTGAGAAGGTTCTGGGTAGAGGAGTGACCTGATCTGACCTTCATCTTCCCAGCATCACTGTGCAGAGAGCAGACAGCAGAGGGGCAAGGGTGGAAGCGGGGGACCTCTTAGGAGGCTACCGCAATAATCACACTCCAGTATATATATCATCTTATCCTCGCAATCTCATACTCTTTCATTGATGAAGAGATTGAGGCTCAAGAGAAATCTGGTAACTTCCCAAGGGTCACTTTGGTAGGCAGGGGCAGAGCTGCTAGGATCAGGAAGTGAGGGAAGAAAGCATTCCAGGTGGAGTGAACAGCATTGGTCAAGGAGCAGGAACTTGGCAGGGCTGGTACACTTGGGAAAGGGCAGGTTCATGGTCCAGGGAGGTTAGAGCCTGGTAGTAAATGGCAGGGCAGGCAGTGAAGGCCTATCTGTGCACTCCCACACCAATGCTGACCAACCACCGCCAAGCTGGCATCTCTCCCCTGGACCAGAACAACTGCCACCTAACCCATCTCCCTGATCCACTCTTGTTCTGCCTCCTTCAATCCATTCTCCACACTGGAAGCCAGAAAAATCTGTTAAAAATAGAAATCAGATATTATTGTCTTGCTCTCTACACTGTGTGGTTTCCTACCATGCCAGCCACACAGTAGACCCTCCATTGATATTGGATGAATGGATGACTCCCTCATCCCTACAGCCCAACTTCTCGGGCCACTTCTTCCAGAGTTCTGAATGCCAGAGAGGAGGTCAGATGAAAGACAGTGCAGGAGTTAAGAGGGTTGATGCTGGAGCCAAAGAATCTGGGTTCAAATCCCAGTGCTGCCACTTATTAACTGTGTGACCATGGGCAATTACTGAACCTCTGAGCCTCAGCTGCCCTACATGCAAAATGGGGATGATGGTGTCTAACTCATAGTACTGTTATGAGGACTGAATGAGTTCATAAATGTTAGCTATAAAAGTATAATAATTATTATTAGGGCTGCAATGCAGTGAGCAAGGGAGTATGGTGACAAGGCAACAAGAAAAAGCAGAGTAGCCTTCTTGACTCACGAAGAGACTCGGTCAGCTGATCTGCAAGCTCTACTGCTGGGCTGGTGGAAAATGCCTGGGAGGGGGGTGTCACCCCATCAGTCTTGAGCTCACAAAGAGCTGCTCCCCACCCTCCCCACTGCTCCTGCATTCAACCCTCTTAGTAACATTTGTTCTATACCTCTGGGGTGAGAGACTTTATCCTCAACATAGAAGGTGGAAGTGAAGGGGAGTGGTCCCTGTGATCTTGTTTTTGTGGCTCTTTTTTGTTTTTTGATACAAGGGTGCTTGGCTAATTGCTTAACCACCTCTATGCTGCCTTACAGTCTTTCATCAGTGGGCCCATGTCTTAGACCACATTTTCAGGGGCAAACAGCCATCAGTATTTTTTCTACCCCACCTGATTGCTGGAGATGGTTCCCAAAATGATGCTTCCACATTTTCCTGACTCTGGGAGCCTGCGTACCTTATCCAGTCTTGTTCTGTCTCATCACATGGGAAATGATGTCCCCTTCTTTTTTTTTTAAAGATTTATTTATTTATTCCCCAGGTCCCTCGCTGTTTTGTGCTTGCTGTCTGCTCTCTGTGTCTGCTTTTCTTCTCTTTAGGACCTTCTGGAGTGGAGAGAGGCTGCTCAATCTGTTGCACTACCTTGGCTCCCTGATCTGCTGCTTCTCTCATTGTCTCTCTTCTGTGTCTCTTTTTGTTGCGTCATCTTGCTGCGCCAGCTCTCTGTGCCAGCCAGCACTCCTGCGCGGGACAGTACTCCGCTTGGGCCAGCTTGCTTTTCACCAGGAGGCCCCGGGAATCAAACCCTGGACCTCCTATATGTAGACGGGAGCCCAATCACTTGAGCCACATCCGCTTCCCTGATGTCCACTTCTTTTCTTCCTTCACAGAGGGAGGCAACTTTGTGCTGAGGGGCTCAGGGGTGCCCACCACTCAGACAGACTGTGTCAGTTAAAATGTATAAGGAGAGAGGAGAGCCATTCAGTTGAGTTGAGGGGTCGCTTTTGGATTAAGCCTTTTTAATAAAGTACTCACTCCAGAGCAAACAGGACACACTTCACATTGTGGACAAGTAAAAGGAATTCTGCAGATGTGCCTGGGCTGTAAGGATGGCAAGAGGCCCGCTTCGGATGGGGGCCTTGCCCCTGGCACAGCACCCAGAGCCCCAAAGCTCCCAGATCACGGTACATGTTGTAAGAGCTACTTACGGCTGGCAGCACAACAAGCACTAGGTGTAGATGAAAGGCTTTCCTTATCAAATAAATGGTGAATTTAAGAGGAGGATCCAATGGCCATATTATTCTCTGGATGCTGAATACAGTGAACCCCAAAGTTATTATCTCAAAGACTGGGGCAAACTATGAAACTGAGGCTGAAACAAAACTTTACAAAGTTGAGCCAGTGAATATTTGAAACAAAAAAATGTAAATTTCCCAAAGAATCTGTATCACCACCACCAGCCCCAGTGTCCCCCAAACAGGGCTTAAAACCAGGCCCTCTGAGGGCCACGTTCATTCCAAAACCTTTTGTAATCTGTAAAGGTAGCTATATAAACATTTATAATATACATATAGATATGCAGATATATTTTTAAAGAAAAGGTAACAACAACCAAGAAATGGTAACAAGCTTCCTCCTAAGCACTCTACCCCCACCCTAAGAAAATTGAATTTAGTAACCAAGCAGCTTCCCAGGCAGCCCTGGTTAGAAGTATTAGATGATCACTGTATGCGTGACTGATTCTCTGGTTAAAATTCATAATTTGTAAGCAGGAAAGGATTGAGGGGAATTCTGAAAGCTAGTGAGTCCCCAGGCCCCTTCAGGAGGAAGATTACTTGAAAAGTTTCCATTCTGCATCAAACAGGTCTGAGACAAGCTTCAAAGGCTGGTTCTTTGAAAAGGAAGATGGGAGGAAAAGGGCTACAAAAGCACTATCTTTAACGTTTGCAAGAGGGAAGGTGCTGAGTCTCCATGGAGTTGAGGGTCCTCTTTGCCCTGATTTTCAGAAAGAAGAAAATTAGAGAGCAGGACAAATGGCCAAGCCTCTAGATATGATGGGGAAACAGAAACGAAGATTTAACAAGGATGCTCAGGGAGATTGTTTATGCTTTTCTAGGGAGTCAAAAGCCAAGCTGACAGGGTTACAGAAAGGTCCTGTGAGAGCTGGTGATCAAAGGCACTTCAGAAAGGGCAAAAGCAAGGTAAAATATTCTAAATACTTACAAAGGCCAGACTCTGAGCCACCAGGAAAGGGAATGGAGGTGGCTGGGGGATGGGGAGACAAGGAGGGGTTAATTAAAAATAGTCTCCTAAAGATAACAGCCCTGTATCCTAGCTGAAGGGACACCGAGATACTGGACTGCATTAAAAGCTGAAAAGAATAAGGGAAAAAAATACAATCTTGTCCTGAGACAAAGCTGTGGCATGCACACATCTGGACCGCTATGTGCAAATTGGTGCACCACTCTTCAGAAAAGATGGATGTACACCTGGGGCAGTCCAGAGATGGGCAATGGGAATGACCACCAGAGCCAGCCCCTGGCTAATGCCCTCGGCTTTTGCTTTGTCTACCTGTAAGTCCCAGCCTGGCCCAGGGTAACTAAACAGGAACTGGAGAAGCAGCTCAGCCCTACCAAAAGGTCTCCTCCATTTCACCCCTCCCCAGGCTACCAGAAGGCAGCCTAGGGATAGAGAAGGAGCTGGGCCTTGGGATCAGAGACCTACTTTCCAATCCCAACTCTGACCCTCCTGCTCCTCTATGAAAGGGCCATTCTTACAATCTGTAACTATCTTCTTTATTTTCCTCTTAACGGCCTCTCTCTCTCCCACTAGAATTAAAGCTCCATGACAGCAGAGGCTGGGTGTGCCCTATTCATCACTGCAGCCCCAGCCAGCACCTAGCACAGTGGTTGCCATGTGGCAGGATAAAAGAATGCATGGCACAGAGACTGCCTGGTTTCAAACACCAAGTAGTCACCTTCAAGAACTGTACCTGAGCCTGTCCTGCCAGATGTGGGCCAAGTGTGGGATGGATGGCCCAGCTGCCGTGCCCAATGCTCTGCAGCCAGCTCCGTGCCCCCACCCCTTCCCTGCAGTTCTGACTGACCCCTCCTCTTCACCCCATCCCAGCAGCACCACTCAGGCCACCCATCTGAGCTATGACCAAGAGCAAGGGGAAGCTGCTACAGGAGAAAGGACAATTCGTTCTCTTCTATTCATAAAAATGTCGGTGGGAAGAAGCTACAACCAAATCTACAGTCATGAACAGATGGAAGACATGAACACAGATCCTTAGAAATGGAAGGAGCTAGAGAGAACAAAGGACAGGGTTGCCCAGTCTCAGGATAACAGAGTCAGGGGACACCTGAGCGACATACTAGTGTAGGATAAAGGAACAAAGAGCCACACGGTGAAAAAGGAAACACGCAAAATTCATTTCCTTAAATGACTATAGTAAAGCCTAGTTAAATTCCAGGAGGTGAGTTCCTAACACATTGTAAGCCCTTCATTCATCAGGTTGATTTCAAAAAGGAAAACATCTTCCTTTATAACAAATTCCTTAACGTCTCAGAGAATAACCTCAATGAGTCCAACTTAACAGGAGAGTCTATAGGTCAGGCCAGGTTGCTGAAAATAAAACTTCTTGATTTGACTTGAGAATATTGCTCTATATGACTAATTTTTAACTAGCCCTTTATGATCATAAAAGTAATACATTCTCATTGTTGAAAAAATAGGAAACTACAGAGAAGGAGATGAGAATAAAAATCACCTATACTTTCATGAGTTGAGAATCACTATTTTCATTTTGGTGCATTCTCCTCCTTCTATGAATCAGATTTTAACAGAGTCAAGAGCAGACTGTGAATATAATTTCAATTCTTGCTTTTTTCCCCAGTAAAGCCTATTTAAAAATATTTCATTGAGTTCAAAACAGGAAAATCACTTTTAGCAAATAAAGAAATTAAGTAAAATGAATAAAAGAAACCCTTCATGAAGTTAAAAAAAAATAATAATAACTGATTATTTCACTGAGCCCCCATTTTCCACCAAAAATCCCCATTGTTGGGGTAGAAATTTCCCATAAGATAGAAATATGAAGCTCATTTTTGTATCTGCTTACCTGTGTTATATTTTCAATAAACATTTATTGTTTTGAAAAGGCCATACAGTTTTTCAAACAATAGAAGAATTGTATAACTGTATCTTATTCTGAAGCAAGAAATCAAGTTTGGTGGCCTTGGAAAGGTTTTTCATCTTCCAATCTGCAGACAGGCTGAATCATTTAAAAAATGATCAGTTCACACATATGGACTATCCAAGTGAAAGTCTTATCTCCATATCTGCATTCTGTTACCTAAACAGTGGGGTAAGTAAATGACCCTGCCAAGGACATATAATGTGTCATGGGTTACCTGATCAGCAGCTATCCTAATGGCTGCCCACATCCTCTTTGGGTACCTAGTTTTCCATGTAGGCCCAAGGCCTTGGCCAGCAGAAAACAGAACTTTTCTGCATGGTAGAGGACACTGTCCAGGATCAAGAACTCCTTGGTGGCCAAGCATTTTCACACCTCTAGAAATACTTCACATTTCATTCAACAAATAGGGCCATGTCAGGCACCCGGCTGGGTGCTGGGGCCCCAAGGGTAAATAACGCAGGCTCGGTGCCGTTTCCATAGAGGTGCAGTTTGCAGAGTATTTCCCCATCCATTATCCTTATACTAAGCCTGGGAGGCAGGAAAGGCAATCACTGTTATTCCCATACTCTTTATGATAACACAAATGTTCACTGGAGTATTTTGCCCAAGGTTATGAAGCAGAAAGACAGAATTCAAACCTAGGTCCTCTGACTCCCAGCCCAGTGTTCTTTTTACACTGGTGAATTTCCTCTTACCAACAACCTAATGTCTTTTAGATTATTCATATTCCCTTCAGCACCTGGGCTCTCCCCGGCTGCTTAGTTTTTGAGCATCGAGCTGGCCTAACATCTAGGTGGCTGCCTATGCCCTGGCTTCTGCTATGCTACTGAGCCTCCTGAGATTCTGAGCCTAGGGGCAACAGCTCCAAACCCTGTTTACCCCTTCCCATTGTCACCACAATGCAACAGACAACTAACTTCCCCCAATTTCCATTCTCCTCTCCACTTTTTGCTGGACTCATGGCCTCCCAACTAAAGGCATTTCCCATTCTCCTTTGCAGCTAAATGTAGCCATATGACTAAGTTCTGACCACTGGGATAAAAAAAGCACCACAAGCTGCTTCTGGGTCTGGCCTTTAAAGTCACTGCATGTGTGCTCTCCTGATCCTTTAACCCTGGGAGATGGTGAAAACTGAAGCTTCATCTTCAACTACCAAGTGGAAGCCATGTGTTAGATTCCAGGCCTGGACCACTTGTCTACTCTGGACTGGTATATGAAAGAGAAATCAACTTCTATCCAATCTCAGCCATTGCGCCTGTCGGTCTCTTAATACAGGAACTTGCCTGTGTCTCAGCTAATACAAGAAGTTTAAGTGAGACCAATTCTACATTCTTCTAGCAAAGCTTCTTGCCACAAACTAACTACTTAAACGAGAATGTTCAAAACTCTGTACCAAAGTGTTCCATTTGCCGTTTTATTTTAAGGAAAACTTTTGAAAAATGAAATCACTAGGTTCTCAAAAAGTGATAATCTCAGGTCACAGGGAAAAAAAAAATGAGAGGGCCCTCCAAAAAAGCAAATAAGCCTCCTGCAGTAGCAGCAGGGAAGAGAGCTACAAATGACAAGTACAGCCAATCATCCATCTTACAGCAGTTCACTCCATTCCTAGAAAAAGCACTGAAAATTGAAATGATGCAAGCTAAGGCTAATTTCTTCATGGAGAGAGCATTATAATAGGAACTTGTATTCCTGACTAAGAACTTGATGGTCAGCTCTTTTAAATATATATATATATAAACTCCATATTCACCATCTATTAAAGTCTTGGGACTTTTAAAGCTAAAAGAGTTGTTGGTCCCATAATGTATCACAAAAGATATATACATATCCTGTATATATTTATATGGTATCTGTATGCATATACAAAGTAGGTATGAATCAATTAAACTGGACACAACAACAAATTACCTGACCTTTTATTTATTATGATTCAGTGGGTAGCTCAAAGTACTTCAGTTTAATAATTTCTGCTGCTTGCTAAATACAGCAAATCAGAACAGTTAAGAATGTCTTCAACAGAGACAGCAAAAAGGAAACTTGGAAAGAGGGTGGAAGAGAAAGTCAGAAAAGCAATGTTGAAGTGTTGGCTCTGCTGCTGACTAGCTGTGGAACGCTGGACAGTTGTTTAAACTCTCTAGGCTGTCTCCTAGTTCGCAAAACATGACTTTATAACACCTCTCTCATAGAGTTGTGGCAAAGACTAAATGAGAAACTGTGCATAAAGATCACGTTGAAAATCACACACAAATGGGAAATGGTATTATTATCAGTATCATGGCATTTGGAAAGGTTTTTGTGGGGAGATTTTTTTTTTTTTTTTTTTTACCAGGAGGTCCCGGGGATCGAACCCGGGTCCCTCCATATGGGAGACGGACGCCCAACCAGTTGAGCCACATCCGACCCCTATTTGTGGGGAGATTTTGACAAGCATCCTTATGAAAACTTTTGAAAGACTACCAGCTACCCAGATACTTTTTGAAAAATTGACCCAGAGAAATTTCTTTTGCTCTTTTTAAAATCCTCCCACAAGCATTTACAAGCAAGCAGTAAGTTTTTCTGCTGAATTCATCATGGGCATCCATTTGCTCACCAGCCACAGGACAACCAGCAGGCACTACCAGATATCAATCATGGGGTGTTCAACCAAAAATGTGTTCCAAAGACTCACAGGGCTGTTAGAAACCTCAAAATCAGAGTGCCGGTCAAAAGGAAGAAGAAGAACGTAGTAGTTAAGAGTACAAGCTCTGGAGTGAGGCTGTTTGAATCGTGGCTTTTCCACTCTCTGTGTGGTCTGGGGCACCTCTGAGTCTCAGTCTCCTTAACTCTAAAATGGGACTCACAGTACATATCTCATAAGGGTATTGTGAGAATTAAATAAGAAAATGAATGTGAGCACTCAACACAGTTCCTGGCATATGGTAAATACTCAGAAGTTAGGTATTTCTATTAATAATAGTAATTAACAATAATAATAAATAGACCATGAACTAATAACAAAAATTAAGATTTTGCAGATCCCCAATCCTTTGTGTCAAGGCTTTGCTACAGGCTCTGTAACAAGGCATTACCTGGACAGCATGCTGGCTCACCCACTCACTGTTCCTCTAAGCTTATCAGGGTTCTTCTGAATTTCTGCCTAATGCCCCAAGCTAGGTGAAACATCCAAGAATGCCTGCCTGGACAGCTGGCTAGGTACTGGCACTTGTTTTACTACTTCACAGCTGCCCATCACTGTCCTGAGAAGTGTCCACAGAGGAGAATAGAGTAACATTATCTGTGCCTAATTTTTCCATCCGTGCTCAAGGTGGTAATCCATGGTTCTTAAGCACTCAAGTGACAAAGAAAGGAAAGATTAACAGAAAAGAGGAAAGAGAAGGGAATCAGGAGACAGAGATAATGGGCACTTCTGTCTCCATCTCACCTCTGCCCCTATCTCAGGAACCAGGCTGTGGCTCTCTATCTCTAGGGATGGAATGCATCATCATCTTTAATATATGGCGCTACCCAGCAAAGGGAAGCCTGTCAGCACCCAGGGGCTGGACAGCTCCATGCCTCTAAACTAACCCTGGAGCTGGGGATATTTCCTTCCCCCTCTCCCACCGGGCTCCATCCCTGTGAACGCCAGTACTTAGTCACTGCTAAAGCCAGAGCAGCCGTTCCCTACATCCAGAGAACAACTAGGCAGCTTTCAAAACCCTTATTCTTTCCTTATTTCACTCAAACATCAGAACCACATTCTAAGGGGCTAGACAGGAATTGTTATACCAGTTAGTTCCACAGATAAGAAATCCACCACAGTTTGAGACATTAAGTGATTTAGCTAAGGCTACATACATAGTGATTAAGTAGCAGAACCAGCCTAGAATGTGGGTTATCTGACTCCTGAGCTGGTGATCTTTTCATAAAATGTGGGAATTTGTTTTTAAACATTTGACTCCAACAATGGTGGACAGTTCATTAACCAAGGTATCTCGGTCACGGTGCAGTGCACACACTTGAAAGCCACTTACACAGGCAGATGTTCACCACACTCTAGAAATCTAAAGAGTGACTGAAAATGGCCATGGTGATTAACATAATTGACAATTAATTCCAGTTCTGGCTCCCTCCCACCCTCTGCCTCCTATCAGGTCTCTGCTATATTTAGTTCCTCTTTGCTCCATTCCTACTGGAACACTAATGCTGGATTAATGATTTAGGAAGAGTTATTTCATGTCACTAAAATAATAATCATAATAAAATAACTTCAGTGGTTCTCCACTGCCTTCCAGTCTCTACCTCAAACTTTGACTTGTCACTTCATCTTGCTGAGTTTCTTCATCTACAAAATGAAGGAGTGAGCCATATAAAGCCCTGTCCACTTGCACCTCACAACTCTAAAAACCCCAGTCAAGCCCAAATCCTTTATCTGGAGGTTACTGGGAGGCAGCAGAGTCTGGTGGTTAGGAACCTCCATATCCTTGTTTTTAAGCCTGGATCCACTGTTTATTAGTGCCTCAATTTCCCCGTCTCTAAAATGATGATAATGGTACCTAGTTCATGTAAGGATTAAGTGAGATAACATATGTGAAATACCAAGTACGTTATAAGAACTCCCTAGATGTTAGCAATTATTGTCATCTGAAAAGGCATGCTTCAGATTTGGGCCTTAAATGACCTTCCAAATTTAACTTCCCACCATTATTTAAGAATCCTCCATTTTAGGCATTTATTGTTTCTGAATAAAAACTGCTCATTCCCACCTCTGAGCTTGTAATTATGCTATGCACCTAACCTTCTCCCCCTTGAAGTATCTGTTCTACCTTTGTCTGTCCATCTAAAATCCTACCCATCCTTAAAGGTCTACATAAAACTTGCCCTTTTCCGCGAAGTCTCCTCCCTTCCATGACAACCCACAAAGATAACTTCTAGTCCCTGAATTCCTGTAGCATTTAGAGACAATCTAGTCACTTTGTTGACATTGTAGGTGGCTTCGATTATCTTCTACCTTAAAGCATCCATATATAGTAAATGAAATTGCCAGCTTCTGGGCCATGGCTATTTCTGCTCCTCCTCTGGGTCTAGCATGATGCCTGGCATATCATAGCCTCTCGGATATCTGCTGACTGAATAAATAAATATGTAGTACTATGCCCAGGGAAATATGCAATATATATATATATATATATATATATATATATTTTTTTTTTTTTAATTGATGTGGCTCGGATCTTGATTTGTTGAACTTTGGACCCCATTAAAGATAACAGAAAGATGAACATCAGCAGGGCAAAGACAACCATGGCCTGGTTAATTCCTCATTATCAATAAAAGATACTGATAACTGGCAAACCTGAAGAAAAAGAGAAACATTGATGTCAGAAGGAAATGGTAACCTAAACTCCAAAGTACCTTGCAAGACCGAGTTCATGGGCCTATATTGTTTAAAGAGAAAAGAAAATTTGAGTTCTTCCCAAAATGAATGCACTCATTCAACTACTATTTACTGAGTGATTAATTTGTGCAGACACTGTCTTAGATGCTGGGGATACAGAAGAAAGCAAAACCCAAAATTCTTGTTTATTGTCCAGCATCTAAGAATGAAGGCCATGTATAAAGCCATCCTCAAGCTCTAAAGTGAAATCCAGAAAGGAACAACTTGCACCGACACCTTGCTATGCCTTCAAGTGAAGATAAAAATAAATGGAACATCCCCTTCACAACCGATCAAATGGAGACATGTGCAGGGCTAAAAGCACTCCACCACACCCAATAAGGCACCCCTCACTCTCAAATCCACTGGGAAGGTATTCACAGTACAGCAGGCTGCACCCGAAATCATTTGAACACTGCCAGTTGAGCTCTGCCATTAGCGGCATCTCAAAAGGCAAACCTGGCTCATGATGCTAAAGACAAAACTCAGAGACGGGAAAGGAGGAAGGGAGGGGCACTAGTTGGTTAAAGGATCAGGTAGTTTTAACCAAATGCAAAGCCTGAAGCTCTTTCTCCTTTGGAGCAGAAACCTCTTCTGTCATCTGAAGGCTTTAAAAATTTTTTCTTTTTCTTCCAGCAGGATACTGAAAATAGCTTTGCATTTAACATTTAAAATTGTTTTTGATCCCACACTCTTTCAGCTCTGCTCTTTCCCTCAAACTCATTCCATTCCCTAAGGGCACCTCTAAGTATATTTCATAAGCAAACAAACCAGAGTCATCATTTTTATCCCTAAGAGTTAAAAAGAAAAAGAGATTTACATAATTATATGGAAGATAAGTTGGCCAAGAACACAGGAGCCTTATCTGGACCAAAAGTTCTAGGACAAAATTTTGTTCAAGTCATCAAGAAAGATAGCAGATCAAAATGAAGGTTCATATTAAAGGCCTAACTGTGAGTGGTATACATGGGAACTTCTTGAGTTCATTATGTGTATGTCATCTACTTAAAAAAATTGGACATAGGTAGCCATTTGAGGGAAGGTTTGAACAATGCAATATATGTATTATTCCCTGTTATGGGGAGAAAAACATAGGATTTTATAGCCGAAAAGGTCCTGAGAAATCACAGTTCAGTGATGGCAACTTACTCAATGTTACTCAGCAAGTCAGCAGCTGGGCCAAGACCAGAGCCCAGACCTCTCCCAGCCCCAGCCCCCAGTCCAGGACTGTCTCCACTCTTGGCACCACTGTCTCATTTGTAACACAAGAAGCCAAATCCTAAAGGCACAAAGGTAAAAATCACTTTTATAATATTTTTGGCAGGCTGGAAAAATAGTAGAAGCTTCACTAGGGTAAATGGGCCCCATTAATGCTAACAGGAAATGGCCTGTAGTGCTGTAGATGAGGGGCCTGGGTGCAGGAGGCTTAATCAGTGCCGATACTGCTTTATTCCCAAACACCATGTGTTCAGCAACAGTCAGCACTAAATGGCTTTGTGGGCTCACCTGGGAACTAAACCGCCATTTAGTTCCGTTTTTTTTCTATATAACAAATTATCCCAAGTTTCCATCAAATGCCTTACAAATGAACTTTTGGAACACAACCTGTTTTTAACATGGCTGTGCATCTAAAATGGAGAATTCTGAAGCTTTGCACTAAACATAATTAAAACAGTAATAGTTGGTGATAAATCCTGAGCGTGCACTTATGAAAAAAACCCTCCCAACCCCTAATTTGTTTATATAGAATATAATGTTTTATTAAAATCCTTCTGAGCAGGTACAGTAAACTGCTATTTATATAATATAACCAAGGACAAAGACTCCAATTTTGTAAGCCGGTGTTTAACAGACCCTTCAACACAAGGCCCTTCAGGGCTTTAAAAGCAGGATAAAAGGAGAAACCATGTACTCATAATTCGGTTGCGTTGGCCTTTACTCCCTTCAAGAACAACAAGCTACTTCCAAGCTCGGTGTCTTTTTGTACATGTTCTCACTTCCTGGAATACTTTCCTCCAGATCTTCCTGCAGGTGAGCTTTCATTGTTTTCTCCCTCTCCTCAGAGAGGTCTCCCCTGATCACCCAGCTAAAGCAACCCCCTTTCCACCATTCACCAAAGCTTCTGCTTTACTCTGTTCTGTTGCCTTCCTAGCACGTATCACTACCAGAAGTGAACATGCTTAATGTTCACTTACTGCCTGTCCCCTCCTACTGGGAATTGGTTTTGTTCACTGCTGGGTCCGCAGTGCCTGGAATAGTGCTGGGCACACGCTTGGGAGGCAGCCAACAAACTTCATTGAATGAATAAATTAGGAGAGTTGAAGAGTGGGAGGCAAGGACATGCCCATCCTGATTTGATATGATATGATAATTTGCTAATTATTAAGTACCATTGCTTCTGAATGAATGGCTGGCAATCAACAATATGAGGCAGAGTAGAAATCCAAAAGTTAAAAAAAGGAGCAAATGCCATCTGAGGAGGCTTCACAAAGGAAGTGAGATTCGAGGCAGACAGAAGCAAGGTCACAGAAACAACTTGAACAAAGACAACCAGCTGGAGAAATCATGGCATGGGGTAGCCTAGGGAAGGGTGGGGGAGAGACTAGCAGATCTCAACCTCAGGCACAGGGCTGGGGTCTGGGAACAGGAGGAAGCAGAGCTGGCGGAGAGGAACAGGGCTGACTTCAGGGAGCCTCCAGGGATATTCTAAGTCAGCAAAGCTGGCCACATTGTATGGGAGGAGAGAGAGCAGAACATTGGTTTGAAGATGACTACGGTGGTCTTAGTAAATGGGCAAAAACAGCTTCTTCCCTCTTCTTAGATATGAAAGAGATATGAGTGAGCAAGACGTCAAGGCATTTTCCCCAAAAAAAACAATTTACAGAGTATCTCGCAGTAGCTGATTTAGGTCAACTTGCCATGCCTATGACACCTGGAGCACTCAAGGAGGGAAGGGAGGTTCAAAATGATGGTTTTGAGGGCAGAGCAAGTCCTTCTGTGGCTCCCAAATCTGAGATTAATTATATTCAATATAGCCTGTGCTTATTACCTTTTTATTCTTTGAAGAAAAAAAAAAATGATAGCCAGTTCCACTATACTGTATATATCTGAACATTATATAATACATTTTTATGAAACAAGTTCTTGTCATAAAACAATGTTTCCCTTACTACCTAAATGTATTCAGAGAACAACTGACATTAGCAGATATATATTTATACACACACCAAGGCTGCAGAAGTCTGTCTTTAGGGTAAGGAATTAGGAAGGGGAGAAAGAAGGTGAGAGACATCTGAAAAGGTCTCCTGCTCAGCAAGAAGCTCTGCAGATAGCCACAATGGGGAACGCGGTGGAGAGCAGTGAGCTAGGTTGGGAGGTTCATCTCACACAAGGAGCTGCCTGGCTGCCTGAGGAGGAGTAGGCTGAGCTGTGCAAGGACCCTGTCAGCGCAATACTGCAGAAAGGCAGGAGGAAGCAAGAGAGACCGAAACGCACAACAGGATGTGAGAGGAATGCTCACAAACCCTTGTGATTGCTTCTAGGGCAACACCAAATCCCTTGTGTCCCACCACAGAAGCATTCGGCCCTGAATTAAAGGCGGTGCACACCAAGTATGCCAACAGTAAGACTAGTCACCAACGGCCGTGGGCCTACTAGGCTCCTAGCACAGGGCTGGGTGCTTCACATACATGATTTCACTTCCTTCCAGTGGGCACATAGTACAGTGGTTAGAGAGCAGGCTCTGCTCCATCCCATGCCAGCTGAGTGACCTTGGACAGTTTACAAAACCACTTCACTTGTAAAATAAGGATAATAATAGTACTTATCTCAGGGGATTCTTATGAGGATTAAACACGTTAATAAACATGGGTGGACTAACATATTTGCTGGCACATAGAAAGTGCTTAATAAAAGCTAGCTGCTATTATCATTGTCATTGTTATTATTCCTATTCTGCAAATGAGGTAATTCAGACTCCAAGAAGCTAATTAATTTGCCCAAGTCACATTTCAAACATTAGTTGAAGGAATACATGCAAGTAAATGTTTTACCCGGTATATGTACAAAACCCAGTAGATAGAGTATTAACCAGAGTATTCAGTTAGCCAGACCATCCATTCCCTTCTCTAACCAGGCAGGATAAACATGACTTTATAATATTTAAAAGGACAGAATGTACTAAAGTAAAAATCATTTTCCATCATATGCCAGCACTCAACGTTCCCCTGAAGCAAAGATGACTAAAGCTTATCCAATCTCATCTTTCCCACCCCACCCCCAGCCCAAGTTAAGTCCTCAAAGCAAACCTTCGTTCCACTCAGACCTAACTACTCACAACCAAGTCCACGCATGCACCTGTTGCACCCCACATCTCACACTCCCATCTCTCCAGGAAGTGCATTCCTTTCCCTCCCCCTACTCAGTCCTGAGCACCTATCCTGCCCATCCTCCCCCTCCTCAGTTTGTTCAACTGGGATGTTCACTGAAGAAGCATATCCTAAAGGCTCCCTGTGCCTGTAATTTTGGGAAATCCAGA
Source organism: Tolypeutes matacus (assembly GCA_026826555.1). Taxonomy (NCBI): domain Eukaryota; kingdom Metazoa; phylum Chordata; class Mammalia; order Cingulata; family Chlamyphoridae; genus Tolypeutes; species Tolypeutes matacus. The sequence continues at coordinate 36,174,694 of JAKSZT010007815.1, forward strand.
AAGAATTTCTCTCAAAGCGCTCAGCCTGAGTAAGTGAGATACACCCAGAGACAGCTCAACATGGAACAGAATGCATCAGTGCCCTAAGAAAATTAGGGCTAGACTTAGGATTGGGGGACACTGATGCTGCTGTGGGGAGGAAGGAAAACAAAAGGAAGAAACAATTTCTGGAGGAGCAAGCATTTCAGCTGGGCCTTCAAGCTCAGTAGGACTTGGACATGTGAAGATGGGGGGGGGGGAAGGGGTTGGGCCGGGGCTGGTGCAGAGAACAGAGAGCCCCTCAGCTTGACTGCAGAGTCCTGTGAGACAGCAGGTCCCACAGACAGGTGACTGGAAGTGGAGAACCTGCACACTAGGCTGTGGATCCCAGGTGAAGCAAAAGAGGAGTACTATTACAGCCCTACTGTGCATCACAAATACTGTGGTGTATCTTCCATGTTTCGATTCATTTACTCCACACAAATCTTTGAGGTAGGGAGTACTAAGATCCCAGTTTTACAGATGGAGACACTGAGGCACACTTGATAAAAGCAACTTGACTGCAGGTCATAAAGCTAATAAGGAACAGTTAGGATATGAAATCTGGCTTTAGAGTCTGCACTCTGAGCCACCCAACCAAATTGCCTCTCAGGACAGCTGGGGGAAGGGGGTCGGTGGGGATGAAGAGCTACAGGTCCCAGGGTGTTGTAAAGATTAAATGATACAGCATTTGAAAGCAGTTTGTAATCTGTAACTCAAGGCCACATATGCTAGCTACAGGCTGCCATTAATGTCTACTAGGGAGCCACTGAAGCAGGAGAGAAAGGTGGGGGGGGAGATGGGACCCTAGGCCAAGGGGGATATTGTAAAGAGCGAAGGCCACAACAGACACCTATCTTCAGGAGGTAAAGAGGGAGAACCAAGAAAGCATTGTGACCCAAAGGCTGAGGAAGAAGAGAATTTCAAGAAGAAGGAAAGACAAGGAAGATAAAAGCTGCAAAAGGGCCAAGAACAATCATTTAGAACTGAGGACAGGCCCTGGCATTCAAGACAAAGTTTTTGGAGACCTCTGAGAGGAAACATAAAGAAGGGTGGTAGAGAGAGAAGCCAGAGGGCAGGGGCAAAGGATATAGCAGAAAAAAAGAGTGGAGGAGGTGAATGTTCTCAGTATTTTGAGAAGTTAGCAGGAAGGAAGGGGAGAAAGAGACATCCAGATTCAGTAGGTACCAAGGGTAGACATATATAAACTGTCTGGTGCATCGTAAGCTCAGAACAAATCTGTTTCTTCATTTTCCATCCTTTGTCTCCTAAATCAAGGCAAAGGGTTTTCTCAAGTTGGTGGGGAGGCTGAAGACAAACAGCACAAAGGATATTCCAGAGACAGGACCCTGGCAGAGGTGGAAGGGAGTGGCAGCTGGACTTGGGGAGGGCTTCCTGTATGCCAGGCATTCTACGTGTATCACCTCCCTTAATCCTCACAAGGATTCCATGAGGCAGGCATTGTCATTATCCCAAGGAGGAGGAGCCTGAGGTCAGAGGAGTTAAGTACTTGTCCAAGCCCAAGTTCCTGTCCTTCTACCACCAGAGCCAGGCTCTTACCCACAGTAAGGGCTCAAGAAGAGAGAATGAAGGAAAGCTCTCACTTGCTTGCTCTGAACTGGAAGGAAAGGAGGAGACAATGGGGAAAGAGAACATTGTAAGGGGGAAGGAAGAGCTGCTGAGGAAGCTTAATTCAAAAGAATTGTTTCAGGCAAGAGGGAGGACAAGGGACAGAGTGGGTATTTGGGGTGAAGAAAGGACTGTGCAGAAGGGCTTCATGCCTGTGTTTCTGGGTTCCTAACTAAACCTGCAAGTGCCTAACCATGGTACTTTAATCACTTCCTATATTGAAACATCTTAAGAGGCAGAAACTGTTTGTGTAATGTTGACCTTCTCCCACCACAGCGTGAGCTGATGATAGAAAGAGAAAACAAAGAAAACTCATAGAAGGAAGGCAATTCTCACACCAAAGATAGGTATTAAGTATTTCGTTGTTGCATATTCTTATGCAGTTTTGTTAATGTAGCCTAGCCTTTCTACTGTGTTTGTCCACCTTTTAGTACAGGATTGCGTAGAAATTGTTGGTGTGATAGGGCTAAATCTGAAAGTACGGTCACTTCCTTTTCCTGCTCTGTGGCATGCAAACCTCTTTTGCAAATAGCAGACAAACTCCTGAGTAGTCATCATTTTATAAATCTTTTGAAATGGATCCTTTCAAATACCATCTGTTGATCTGCTTAACTTTCCTATGAAAATAAGACTTCAGCTCAGATGTTCTGGAGATTCCAGCAGATAAATATCAACCTGAATTCAAACATACTAAATATTTAGAGGCTCACAGAACTTTAGAGCAGAAAAGAACCTTTGAGATCACCTAGTTAACTGCCTTACTTTCTACCTGAGACAAATACAAACCAGAGAGCTTTGGTAACTTGCCCCAAGTTGGCATGGTCCTGAGAGCCCAAATCTGGGATAGAACCAAGACGCCTAACTCCTAGGATGGTGCTTTTCCACCAGACTTGCTCCTTCCCCCACCCCCTTTTTAAACTTTAGGGTTTGGTATAAAGTACAAATGTAACTATAGTTTTCATTTTTTATTACCATTCACTGGCTACACCTAAAATCATAACCAAAATGCCTCTACTGATCCAGCTTCAGATGGTACAGGCAATTTCAAATCCCACGTAGGAAATTTTAAAGCCTTCTAAATACGTTTAAAAAAACTGTTTTAAAGACCTACCAATAAAGTGAACTTGGTAACAAAACATGGACTTAAAAGATTAAATTTTGTATTTAAAAAAATATTTTGGAATTTCACTGGCATGGAAATCAAGTTTAAGAGCAGTGCTTTGTTAAAAAAAAAAATCTGCCAAACACGGAAAGCATGAGATTATTCAAAATTGCTCAGAAGCAGCAATGATTATTTTAAGTTCATGATTCAACTGGTACATTAATTAAAACTCCACCACCCCAAATTGACAGATTTTAATATCAATGAGACCAGAAGAAATAAAATAATAATTGTCATGTAAAAAGAGATTAAAAGAGGGTCCAGCATAAGATTTTAGAAGGACAAACGACAAGCACGTGTTGTGGAAAATGAGATGCATCTAAAGGGCTGCTTTTATGGATTTAAAAAAAAAAAAAAAAAAAAGATCCTGGAAAAACGGGTTATTGTCAAGAAATGCTTCTTCAAAAATACCGAATCTGATTTCTGAAAGCTGAGTGAGGAAACCTGGCTAATAATTCCCTGCAGAGGAAGAACGATGTAAGACAGAAGAGACCGCAAATGCCAAAGTGGCAAGGCTAGGTGACCGCGAAGGAGCCGGGGCGGGGGAGGGGAGAGGAAATGGAGACTAAGGGTGTTAGCCGGGTCCCCCGCCAGCCAGGACAAACTTGATAACAGAAGCCAATGTCCAATGCAACCCTTCCTTCCCCTGCACCCACTGCCCGGCACCCGCGCGCGCCCCACACCGGCTCCCGCATCCCCCTGGGGTGGCCGACCCGCGCCCCACAGAGTCGGCATTAATTTCTATCTAGCACTTCTTCCTCGGAGTAAACGCGAGCTCTCTCGAGGCTGTCAACGCCAGGCAATCGCGAGCGGGAACCTTTTTTCCCCCTGACATCTGTCAAACCCCGGGCTGGAGCCAAGCTCGCTGCGCCCGCCGCGGGGCTCCAGGGTCGGCGGCGGGCCCTTACCTGGGCGCTGGGCGACATCCTCACGCCCTTGGGCACCTGCTCGCAGACCCACGGGGGATCCCACCCGGACCGTCCAGGACCTGGACCGGGCAGGCCGGACGAAAGTTCGAAGACCGGGGTCGGCCCCATTCCCGGCCGGGGAATTCCCGGGTGCAGCGCCAGCGCCCGCAACTAGGGCCAAGGGGGCGGGCGAGCTCGGACTCTCCAAGACCCACCGAGGCACTCCCCCCGCCCCCACCCAGCCCCGCGGATTCTCGAGAGGGAATGGAGGAGAGGGGGAGGAAGGGCAGAAGCCGCATCGCTCGCCCAACGCCCTTGGGGTGCAGTCCCCAAGGTGGTCCCCTCGAAGGTCCCCGCAGCTCCCGGAGATACGTTCTCAGACCCGCCACCCAGCCGGGTCATCGCTCCCAAAGGGCGAAGCTGTCCCTTTAAGAAACAGCTGGCTGCACCCTCCTGCCCGTCAAGTAGTGATGCCCGCGGAGGGGAGGTGGGTACGCCCGCGGTCACTTTCCCGGTCCCTTTAAGGCCGCCTGCGCCCGACCCCGCAGTGCAAGCCCCCGCGTGGGCGGACGGGCGCGGCGCCTTTAAGGGGAGCAGCCTCCCCGCGGCCCCGGTGGGGGCTGGGAGCGAGCACGGGCCCTTTAAGGCCGGCAGCGGGCACGTCGGGCAGGGTTCCCCCGGCGGCCGGGCTGCGCCCGGGGTGGCGACCGGGGCGCCGCGCCTGCCAGGGTGGTAACGGCCCCTGACCCGGTGCCCCGGGCCGCGCGGCTGGCCGCGGCCGGCCCGACACTCACCGTGGCTTGCGGGGAACGCCCGCGCCCGCGCCCCCAGTCGGATCCCGCGGCGGCGGCGGCAGTGAGTCCGGCGCGGGTAAATAGGCACCTCCGTCCCTGACCTACTTTCTGCCTTCCCTAAATGTCGCACCACTAACCTACTTTCCGACCAATCCGCTCCCCGCCGGCCCAGGCCCGGCCCCCCGCCCCCCAATCGCTGTGCCCAACCCCCCCTTCTCCGCCCACCAATGGAGGAGCCGCGGAGCCCGGATACCTGCCTCTTCCCGCCAGCCAATCCGAGTGCCGGAAGGGAGCCGGTCTCGGCGGCCGCCACCAGCCAATCCGCGCGCGGCTCAGCAGCCTGCTGGCCAGTTGTGTGGCAGCTCCAGAGGCCGCTGACCAATGGCCAGGCGGCGGGGGCCGGTTTACCTGCTACTTTCCCGCCACCAATCATTTGGCGCACTGGCGCGCACGCCCCGAGCAGAGGACCAATGCGCGCGTTCTCTCTAGATTTTCTCGCCCCCTGCCCTCTCCGTCTCGGCTCAGGTCTCCCACTCGCCGAGACCACTGCGGGTGCAGGCGCCGCACTCCTTGTAGTCGCTTGGGATGTCCCTGGTCTCTAGATCCTTGCCTTGGTCTGGCTCACCACTCTCATTTCTCCCTCCTTCCCTGCTTCACTCTGGGCACCAGACTAAAAACTGCATTTCCTCACTCCCCTCCTTCCAACTCCATCTAGGAAACCACTTTTGGGAACACAGAATGCCAGACCCTTCCTAAAATGCCCCGGTTTGCCAAAGTCCAAACGACAGAACGAATGCTTAGTATTTCTGGAAGGCTTTTCCACCCCGAGAACTCCCGAGTATTCTCACGTTCTTTCCGTTCGCCCTGACCTCCAAGCGTTCCACGGGAGCTGTCATTCTTGTTTAAAAGAGAAAACTGAAGCCCGGAGCCATTACATTGCATTTCCTTCCAGTAGTCAGATTTTGACCACCTACTGTGTGGCAGACTTCGTTCCGGTGGCCGCGTCCCTACCGCAAAAGGGTTTCTAGGGAGCGAGAAAGAAGGAAACAGAGAGAATAAAAAGCCCTTAAGGTGAGACTTAGGAGCTGAGAGGACAGCGAATCTGTTTTATTTTTACACTTCAAGCACTTATCGCTGGGCGTTTAGCACAAAGAACTCCCGACCCTTCTAAATTTCAAACTGTTTGTTTGTTTGTTTGTTTGTTTGTTTTGTTGTTAATCCCTCACCGCTCCCCTTTAGCTCCTAACCCAGAGGGGTGGAGGGTTGGGGGTGGGGAGTTCGCAAAAGGCAAATGCTCGATAAATGTTTGCTGACCGGATGCATGAACGAATGGAATTAAACCACTTGACCCAATTCTTTGACCCGGACTAACCTCTATGACTTTAGAATTCTAACCCTGTAAATTCCTGGAACGCAGACACCGCGTTTTAATCGTTGCAAACCCGTCCACTCATCCCAAATTCATTGCCAGGCTCAGAGTGATTGCTCAATTACTGCTTGTGGACTTGATGCTGACTATTTTCCAGGTCAACTGACTTTACTGGGAGTTCACTACTTTTCCTGAGGGGTTTACATGCAGGTGGAATCCTGTTGCTTTTTACTTTGTCTCTGTCCCCATTTCATGAAGCCACTCTATATAAGTGGGACTTTAGCAATGCACTTGACAAGATATTGTGGACAAGATGAAGAAATATGAGCTGGATTCTAGCACAATTAATTGAATTAATAACTACTGGTTAAGTAACCATAACCTAAAGATGCTGATTAGTGTATCCCTGTTAACCTGAAGGAAGGGTGGAGGTAATTAACATTCATGTAGCACCTGCTATGTGCCCAATAATTGTGCTAAGTGCTTTCTCTTCATTTTCCTCACAACTATCCTGTGAGGAAGGTCCTATTGCCCTGTTTTACACACGAGTTAACTGAGTTTCACTAGCTGGCCCAAGGTCACACTGTAGGTGACAGAGTCATAATCCAAACCAGATTTATTTGATTCCAAAACCGCCATTCCACACCAGTTACCACCAGGATGACCCAGGGCTCTCTTTCATGCCCAGACTTCAGGGCTCTTTTTCAGTTACCTGTATGAAACTCACAGGACTTGCAAGGCATTTTCTGATGACACAAAGCTGGGAGGGGAAAAGACACCTTTACATAATCTAAGCTGAACTCCATATTGGAGCAAGGGGCCAACTTTAACAGGGATAGATGTGGGGTCTTGCCCTGGGGAATCAACTGCTGGAAGGCATGCTCAGAGCAGAGACATCTTGATGCTTGCATGAGGAGGGCTAAAAGGTCTTAGGTGAAGAGCAACTTAATCTGAGTCCACAGTGAATTGTGGCTAGCAAAATAAATGCTTTCTCAGGCCGCATCAAATACAAGTCTGATATCTAAAACAAGATGGATATTAGAGTACACGATGCTTGTCAGTACATACATGGAATATCATCTGCAATTACGGCTTGGCAAAGAGAAAGTGCCTACATGTACAAAATGAAGGACCATGATATAAAGCAGCCGGAAACTATGTCATATGAGGAAAGATTAAAGGAAGCAGGAGGTTTTGCCCCAGGGGATACAAGGTAACTGTCTGTATATATTTGAAGAGCTGTCAAATAGAAGAGAAAATAAACATATTACTTTTGGGGCCCTAAGAGGTAGAAGAATGACCTGTGGATGGAAACTCCAGAATCAATCAATATGAAGAATTGTCTAATAAGAGCCTCCTCTCCCTTGGTAAGTTGTGAGGTTCTTGTCACGGAAAGTGTCCAAGCAAGAATCAGATGACTCTAAAGTCAAACAGACCCAAGGTCAGTTTCCAGGTCTATTGGCCTCAATGGAAAAGCCAATGACAGGACCAGGAAATTCTGCAGTAGTGCTCTCTTTAGTATTCTGTGATGAACACGTCAAAGCTCTTTTGGAAAACCAAGTAGGAATGTACTGCTATAAATAACAACAACAATAGCATTTACTATTGGTTTACAATGTATCAAGTACTCTAAGAACTTTACATACATTATCTCATTCAGTTCTCACAAAAATTCCACAAGGTAAGTACTTTTTATTATTCCCATTTTACATATGAGGAAACTTAAACACAGAGAGGTCTTGAGATCTAAGGCCACCCAGGCAGTCTGATCCCAGAGCTCACCCTCTTAACCGCTTTGCTAAGTTTCTGCTTCATAATGCCTTTGGAAAACTCCTGAATCTATATCTATAGGTTTTAAAGATATAGAAAGAGATAGATACATAGATAGATAGATAATAGAGATTCAGAAGACATCAATTTAGAGGTGGTATGTATTATTAAAAAATAAACTCATCAATGGATTGGGGGTTTATATAGAGAAAAGGAGAATGAATACTTAGGACTGTGCCTCAGCATTAAGAGTATCTCACTCTTAGGGAATGCAAGAAGCAGAAGCCTCTTTAACTAAGGTAAGCCAAAAGAGGAGATTTATTGGGAGGACACAAGGGTATTTTCTGGAACCCTAGGGCAAGAAGCAAAGCAAGTCCTCAAAAGGTCTGGAACTAAGGCATCATTAGGCTAGAAGGCAGATTCTGTCTCCTTCTCTCCTGGCCTCTGGTCTCAGCTTCTCTCTGCCCACCTGATTCATGATACGTTTGTACAAGACCCTTCATGATTGCCCTCACCATAGAGTCAATATCATTTTATAATCGCAACACCCATGCCTAACTGAACCAAATCCTGGTTTCCTAGTTCTAAATTCCTGGCAGAGATAATCTGATAGGCTAAAGCCTCTCTCTGAATTGATTTCCCTTGAGTCAATTACCTAGCCTGATCCAATCAGCTATGACCAAGGAGAAATGAAGTTACATAGGGCAAGCACGAAGTGTGTGTGTGTGTGTGTGTGTGTGAGAGAGAGAGAGAGAGAGAGAGAGAGAGAAGAGGGAGATGGAAGGGGAGAAGGGAGGGAAGGGGAGGGGAGGGGAGGAGGGGAAAGAGAGAAAAGGGAGAGGGAGAGAGGGAGGGAGAGAAATGGAGGTGACAGGAGAGGTTCACACAGGTAATTCTCAAAGTAGGGGGCATAGGCTGAGCAAGACTCCCCAAAGGTGCCTACTGAAATGCAAGAAGAATAAGAACAGAAGAAAATAGAGATTAAGGAGAGCAAAAGAAGAGGAATCAATAAGATGTGAAGAAGTCCAGGTTTAGAAAGCCTCAGAAGAAAGTCTCAACAGGCAAGATTAGAAAGAAGATAAGGGAACCTTAAGCTTGAGAAAAACATTTTGGTTCTAGCATGTGACAGTTTGAAGCTGGGTGGATCCCAGAAGATCATGTCTGTAGAGCCAACTCATTCCTGTACATGTAAACCTATTGTACGTGGGATCTTTTCATTAAATTACTTTGGTTAAGTGCCTTTGATTAGATTGTAGAATCCAGGGTGGGTCTTAATCCTTTTACTGGAGGCCTTTATAAATGGAGGAATAAAAAGCCACAGACACAGAAAGAAGGCTGTAGAGACCGAGAGGAGCCCGCTCAGCAGAGAGAATGCCATGAGAGCAAGAAGCTGAAAGCAACACAGTCTGGAGGAAATGGCAGGGATTGACAGAGCCGCCCTTGTGCCCTCCCACATGGCAGGAGTCCAGAATCACTAGCAGCCGACCTTTGGGGAGAGAGCTTCACCTGATGCCTTGATTTGGACATTTTTCTCAGCCTTGGAACTGTAAGCTTATAAATTTATAAATCCCATTGTACAAGCCAACTCTTATCTGATATATTGCATTGACAGCATTTAGCAAACTAAAACACAGCAACAAAGAAATTTGACTGTAATAAAACTGTTTTACTAAAACTGGAGCCAGAAAATCTACTAAAGGTTATTGGGGAATGAGTGAAGAAACAGTGCCAGGGAGAAGAGACCACTTTTTAAAAACATTTTCTATTTAAGGGGAAATTAGAAATAGAACCATAGCTATCTCTTAGCAGCCAACCCAATTAAAAGTGTCTTGTGTGTATGTGGTTTAATTTTTTTGAACAGAAGTTGACATCTGTGCATGTAAAAATGGAAGCTGAGAAAACATCAGGCATTAATGGGTTAACTAGTGTTTATAGGTTTTCAACTGCTTTTGGGGGACCTTAAGAGTCTCTTTTATGAATGGGATGGCCATAGCAGCCCAGAACAGGAGAGCAGCTGGAACGTGTCCTAGACCGTGTAATTAGACTTCAGACTAGATCTTGCTTGCAGACGCGGCCAAGGTTCCAGGGATGTTGGTACTTAAATGTCAAAAGGGCTTTTCCATTTGGCTTAGGGCTATTTGCTAAAGGGAACTAATGAGTTAGTGCCCACATTCCTTCTCAGCCAAAGCCCTGGAGAACAGAGAGGCACTATCTTCAAAAAACTAATATAGTTTTTATCCTGCTTCACTAGAATGAGTAGCAATAAAATTCACTTTATGGAGTATATATTAAAAAAGGAAGAATCCATTCTAGTTAGTACAGCAAAGTAAAGTGTTAAATTAATCCATTTAAGAAATTCATTAATTCAAGACAAAGAAGAAGAAAAGAGGGAGAATCAGGGTCAGTTGGGGGTAATTTGACCCACCACATATCTAAGCATACCATAAAACTATGAAAATTAAAATAGCCTGGTACTGGTATAGAAACAGATCAATAGATCAATTAAAAGGCATAGCATCCAAGGAGTGGATGTGGCTCAGGCAGTTGAGCACCTGCTTCCTACATGGGAGGTCCCAGGTTTGATACCCAGTGCCTCCTAAAAACAAACAAACAAAAAGCAAACAACAAATAAATGAAAAAACAAACTCAGGGGGTCCGATGTGACTCAGTGGTTGAGTGCCAGCTTCCCACCATACGAGGTCACAGGTTCAATACCCAGCCTGGCCCCAGTACCTAAAAAAAAAAAAAAAAAAATAGCAGCATAACATCCAGAAACAGAGCAAAGGTATATAAAGGAATATAGGACTGTAATTAATATTACTGAATTGTACACTTGAGAATGATTAAAATGTGAAAATTTGAGTTGTATATATCTTACCACAATTAAAAGGTTTTTTAAAAAAAGTATATGGAAATTGAGTATAATAAAAAGGTGGCGTTTTAAATCATTGGGAAAGATTTTTTTTTCCCAATAAATGCTATTGAAACAACCAGCTAGACACACAGAAATATATAAAGGTTGTTTCTTACACTAATATTTAACCAAAATAAAACACATACGATGTTAGGATTTAAATGTAGAGAATGAAATCCATAAGAACACTAGAAAATATAGGTGAACTTTTATAAACTTGAAAGGACTTTCTAAGCATAATACAAAATCCAGAAACCTTTTGTTTTTTAAAAAGGTGGATTTGATACATATACACACACACACACAACAAACTAACAAAAATCTTGTGTACCATAAAATCATAGAATAAAAATAAACAAAATAAAAAGACAACCAGTAAACAGGCCCCACAAGTTGTCATTTGTTAAGAATGTGCCATATACATTCTAGTTATAAGATCAGAAGTTGGGGTAGTCAAATGTAGTTGATAATTCTGGGAGCATTATTTGAACCTGTCATTTGTAGTGTCCTTATAAAGAGCTACTCCTTATAAAAAGTTATGCAGAAAAGTTCTTTTATTTCATTAGCCCCTCTTTTTGGTGCTTTAAAAATAAAAGCCAATAATCCCTAAGCACTATCCCAAAGCACCAAAACCTGTCCATATTCTCTGCAGTAAACTCTGGAAACTTGGGAAGCGGCTGTGGCTCAATCAGTGGGGCTCCCGTTTACCATATGGGAGGCCCCGGGTTCGGTTCCCGGGGCCTCCTGGTGAAGGCAAAAGCCCGCCCGCATGGCGTGGTTAGCTGACCCAGCGAGCACAAGCAGCAAGGGGGGGATAAATGAATAAATAAATAAAATCTTTAAAAAAAAAAAAAAACTCTGGAAACTCTGGGGCTTTTATTTCACTGGCATAAAAGCTACTGATTCAAAACCTATTTGAGGAACATTCCCATCTTATACAGATGTGTATGCATTATAACAATGATTGCTACTCAAATCCTCCCATTTCTCTTTGCAATTAAAAATATAACAACATCTATTACATTATTTTCAGATTACAAAACCAATGCACATTTATTACAAAAAGTTTGGAAAACAGACAAATGTGAAGAAGAAAATAGAAATAATCTATACTTCCCTTAAGCAGATATAATCCCTGTTAAAATACTGATGTATTTTCATTGTTGACTTTTCTTTATAATTATATTATATTTTGACCTAATTTTTATCACACTGAAAATTTTTTGGCATCTTTCCTAAACTATTGGGAAGTGGATGTGGCTGAAGCAATTGAGTTCTTGCCTACCAAATGGGAGGGCCTGGGTTCAATTCCTGGTACCTCCTAAAGAAGATGAGCAAGACAGCAAGCTTATGCGATGGTCTGGCATGGCAAGCTGACGCAACAAGATGATGCAACAAGAGACACAAGGAGGAAAACATAATGAGAGACACAACAAAGCAGGGAGCAGAGGCAGCTCAAACAATTAGGTGCTTCCCTCCCACATGAGAGGTCCCGGGTTCGATTTCCGAACTGAGAGCAGTGACACGAACAGACATCTGCACACCGATGTTCATAGCAGTGTTATTCACAATTGCTAAAAGATGGAAACAACCCAGGTGTCCATCAACCAATGAATGTATATACAAATTGTGGTGTATACACATGATGGAATACTATGCAGTGGTAAGAAGAAATGAAGCCATGAAGCATATGACAACATGGATGAACCTGGAGGATATTATGTTGAGTGAAGCAAGCCAGACACAAAAGGACAAATACTGTATGATTGTGTTATTATGAACGAAATATGTTGTGTAAACTTATGGAGTTAATAATTAGAATATAGGTTCACTAGAAAATGGAATGAGGGTAGAGAATGAAAAGCTCAGGGTTAATCTGTGCAGAATTTGTCAAAAGGTTGTTAATCTTTGGAAATGAATAGAAATGGTGAAAGGCAAATCACTGTGTTTGTAACTAGCAGAGCTATTATATGGATATGACAGTGGTTGAAAGGAAAAGTCTAAGGTCATATATATTATTAGGAGGAAAGCTAAAAACGTAACATGGGACTGTATAACATCATGAAACCTCATGTGAAATATGAATATGGGTAGCATTGCATATATAAAACTGTTTTTACAAAATATTAACTACAGAGACAGAAACAGAATAACAGCTACATATAGCAGGGGAAGTAAAGATAGATTGAGAGATGAGCTGTCTGTTTTTTGTTTGTTATAATTATTGGAATAATGAAAATGCTCAAATAATGATCGAAGTGATCAATGCACAGCTATGTGATTATACCAAAAATCATTGATACTTTGGGTGGATTTATGCTTCATTAACATGTATCAATAAAACTGATTTGTTAAAAAAAAACTAAACTTTGCGAACAGTCTCCCGTGCCAAGAAGCCTTCTTCTACAACACAATGTTCAATGGCTGTAGCCTATTCCACTGTATGGAGTAACCGTAAGCCCTTATGCAAACCCCTCTGGTTGAAAAGGCCCATGTTGTTTCTAATTTTTCTCTATTATAAACAAGGCCGAAAAGAACATTCTTTGAGATTTTTAAACAACTTCGGGGCCTTCTGTAGGGTATAAATGGGATGGGCCCATAGCTTCCATACCCTTCATCATCACCATACTTGGTTTCAAAGGATCAGTTGCTATAAACAGGGAATAAAACGTGCATATTTTTTCTTCTAAGGTTTTGATGTTTTCTCCTCCTCCTGCTGCTTCTCTTTACCATAAACCTCTTTTTAAAGACCCAAGAAGATTTGTATGCACTTGAGTTAAAAACGAAACTGGAAATGACTTTAGCTTGATAAGTGGTCTTTGGGAAATTTATTACAACAATTCTATGTTTTAAACGGCACTCCAGCTACCATAAGCAAGAATAATTGACAATAAAACTTAATGCAAATAAAGTTATCTAAATCTTGGGTACAAATGGGGTCATTTTTTTGTATTATTATTATTTTGGCCTCCTTGTGTTATACCTTTTACTTTATTCATATACTGCTAGTTCATTTATTTATGTATTGGTCCATCTGCCAGAGAGAGGCAAGGAAATATGATCAACTGATGTTACTTAGCCCGTGGGAAATCAGATAGGTGTCAGAGTTGAAAGTCATCAGCAAAGAGAAGTTGTGTGTTGTCCCTTCTACCTGTAAATTTCCCTCACTCTTATTGCCTTTGACTGACATTAATCTGGCTCACACCTGCTTCTCTGCTTAAAGGTCACTTCCCAGCGAAGCCTTCTCTGATCTCCCAGCCATAAAAGATTCCCTTAGCGGCAACCTGTACTTCCTTTTTCAAAGCACGATTGCGTGTGCAATTTCTCGACTTTCCATAAATGCTGTGAGGCAGGTACCACGCCTGAATGGTTCACTCCTGGATCTCCTGTAGGGAGCCAAATAGCAGTATATTCACAAAAATGAACACTGGTTGAACAAATGGATAGAAATCCATAGCAACATGCACAGTAGAGCTGTACTTCTTCCATGGATGCACATGAGCCACCTGCTTCCATAGGTAAGGTGTAGGAGTCAATCTCTCCCTTCATTCCATTCAGTTATCCCTTCATCAGAGAGGACTCCCCAGACCACCCTTTCTAAAACAGCAGGGTCCCATCTCTTCCCATCCCTGCCACTCTCTACCCTTTCACCCTTCTCAACTTTATTTTATAACACCTATCACTCCCTGAAATGTTACGTATTCATTTGTCTGTGGTAGGTCCCTCACCTGTCAGGTCTGTGAGGGAAGGGTGTTTTCACTGCTATATCTTCCACACCTACAGTAATCTCTAGCATATAGAAGGAATGCAATAAATATTAGTTGAATGAATGAATGAGTAACATTCTAGAGTACAGCACAATTGGGCCATTTTGGACTTCTGAATGGTCATGTCAGATTTCAGTAAAAAATGCTACATTTTATAGGATAGGGAGACAAAGGAATGAAACTTTTTCTTCATTTTTCCTTTAATTAATTGTATTGTTTCCATCATTTGTGAGCCATTTTTTACAAGTGCCGTTATCAAAATTTTTATTTCTTATTACTTTATATCGAGCAACAATACACTGATGTAAAGTGTCTGATTGGGTATAAACAGAAACAAACTCGTTCAAAAGTTATAATGTGAATGTTGATTTTTTTGCTAGAGAACCCCACAATAAGGATAAAAAGTTGATTTGCCTTTGACAGAATCCATTTTTATATCAACTAGATAAAATATTATGCAGTCCTCTAAATTGTTAAATATGAAGTTAGACTACAAATATATGGAAAAATCTAAGAAAGTAATGTTACATGAAAAGTAAGACCACACAGTATGTGTACAGAGTGATTAAAGTTTTGTAAATAAGGTATTTATATATGGATAAAGTTAGAAGTGTTCATAGAGAAATGTCAAAAATTACATTTTAATGAAGAGGTTATGGGGGAAACTTTCTGCAAAGTTATAATAATAAAAATAATTTTAAAAGGCAACCAACAAAGCCAAATATCCCAGAACACTTTATGTATTCTCTGGCACCACACCACGTTTTTCTGGTTTTCTTTCCTGAGTTAAAGTCACGAGTTATCCACCTTCAAATTGGACAGTGCATGAGATGGCTTGCTCTGAGTTGGGCTGGGATCCCTGGAAAATTCCAAGGTGATCTGTTCTTAGGCCTTTGAGTCCTTTTCGTCTCAGTAAACTAAGAAATACCAAAAGTTGCATTGTGAATTGTCAATTCCTAGATGAAATTTAAAATAACTTGCAGTGTATTAGGGGTGCTTAGCGTTATTGTTATTTTCAGATATTCCCAGCTCGAAGCCCTGCATTTAGGGAAGACACCCTGCTACTCAGGGATATTCAGAACCAAGGGACCTCCACACTCCACCACCAAAACCCCACACTGACCACGTTTCCAGCCTGGGCCCAAACAAGGAAAATATATTTTCCATGAGGCCATGGTCTTCATGCTTCCCAGGGATTGCGGGGTTTATTTATTTATTTTCTATTTTTAAAAGATTTATTTATTTATTTTACTTTTATCCATTTTTTAACCCCCTCCCCCACCCTCGTTTTTGCTGTTTTTGTGTCCATTCGCTATGTCTGTTTTCTGCCCTCTTCTCATCCTTCTCCTCCTGTCTTCTCCAGGATTCGATCCGGGGAAACTTAATGTGAGAGAGAGGCACTCTGCCACCTGCGCCACCTTAGTTCCTGGTTTTTCGGCACGTCTCGTCTTGGCTCTCCCTTTGTGTCACTTTCCTGTTACATCATCATCTTGCTGCATGGCTCGGTGGGGCCTGGCATGCCTGTACGCGGGGCCTGACAACACACCCACGCACAGGGCCTGGGGGCTCACCCATTCGCGGGGCGTGGTGGCACCTTCTATATTTTTCTTTATTTTACCAGGAGGTCCCTGGGATCGAACCCAAGTCCCTCCATATGGGAGACAGACTCCCAACCATTTGAGCCACATCTGCCCCCTGGATTGTGGGTTTTAGAAAACGAACATGAACTAGCTCTTCTCATGTAATCCCCACCTCCATTCACTCCACTTCTCTCCCCTAACATAGGGTACGGTACTGGTATCCTGGAAGGTTAGACCATTACAATGTTTAGGGGTTAACCTTTCCAAGTCGGTAAAGCTAAAATAGTTGCAACCTCCCTATTAAAATCAAATTCCCTCAACCACCTCTTCCTAATCCTAAGAGTTAAGGATGTAGCTGATAAACAACGTCATTGTATCAGGGAAAAGGAATATATTAGGACTCTCAGTCTAATACTTGAGACCAGGTTTTAAGTATCCAGATGTCTTCATTTGCAAAGCATCAAATATTTTCATATTCCACAAATGGGGCTATTAAACAATGATGCATGAATGAAGTACAATGCAACTATTTTTAGTATGGCAATTGTAATTAAAAGGCAGTGGAATAATCATCTTGCCCAAGCATGTCAGCAATCTCCCGTTCATTTTTTCAAAACAATACTTTCTGTGTCTGGCTGCAGAGACTTGTTGCTTGTTTTCCTTCTGGTGAAGAATAGGTAACACTTGACATTCCTTCTAAACCAAGTGAATGGTGTGTCTGAAATTGTGGTTTTGGCTAGACAAAATTCTCCTTTCTTTCTTCATTTGCACATTCTGGGAGATGAAACTTCTTTTCCATTGAAAGTGGTAAATTATCATAAGCCAAATAAGTTTCCTAGGTAAGCAACTCTATTAAATGTATATTTTCATTTAGGATACTATGTTATTGTTGCTTAAGAAAAGACAGGAAGCATACCAAATAGTAATAATAATAACAGTTTTATAGTGTTTACTATATGCCAAGTATTATTCTAAACACTTTAGATTTATTGATTCAAGTCAACATGATCAACACAAGAACTCTAGAGGTAAGTTTCTGTTGTTAATGTCATTGCACAGATAAGGAAACAGGTGCGTAGAGAAGTTAAGTAATTTACCTAAGGAACCCATCAAGTAAATGGCGGAGCCAAAATTCAGACTCAGGCACCTGACTCCAGACTGCTTTCAATCCATTCTGCTCTTCTCTCAGTAGCAATCCTGAGACTAGGCATTATCTCCATTTATGAGTGAGGTCACAGAGGCTCAGAGAGGTCAAGTTATTTGTCTAAGGTCACAAGTTGGTAAGCAGCTGACTAACCTGGGTGGTTTCAGTCCAGGTTTTAGGTCTCTTTGACTCTACTGTCTGTGCTTTTTCCAACCTTGAAACAGTATCACCTCAGTACTTTCTATTACTACTGTCCTTTAAATACATGATGGGCTAAGTTTGTGGGCTGGTCTGAAAATCCAGTCATCCCAAAGAAATTTTTTTTCCATTAGAAAGTGTTTTCACACTTCCAAAGATCACCTTATAAATGACTGTTTGCAATTCACTACATTTGAAAGCTATGAATCAATCAAGATTAGAAAAAGGACTGATTCTAAAATGTTAGCTAGGCCAGTCTTTTGAAAAGGTAGCCCAACATAACATTTTGTTTCTTACTCTTCATGGAGGGAAAGAACCTATCAGGTTGGTTCAACTAGAAAAATGCATTTTCTCTAAAAAATAAAGAATAGAAAAATGAAACAAAAAACCATGTTTGAATTTTTTCCTGATTAGTTACTAATCATTCTTCTAAACTGAGCATACTCCTCTACAAAACAAGCAGTGAGAAACCATTAACTGCAATGCAGAAAGCTTTTTTATCCCCAAGCTGAAAAGCCCTCCTCTCCACGTTTCTGTTTACAGGAAAGTCCTTGGTGCACACTTAAACACATTGGGGAGAGCACACTAGATGAGCTTGCCTCAAGTATGAATCTGAAGATAAAAGCTCCTTGAAAAACAAGCAGTCAAACTGATGATCACAGAACGCCATAGAATAGCATATCACTCATCTTTTTTTGTACACACCAAGATCCACAGGGCCTTGTGTTTATTTTTTATTTCTGTTTCAGCAAATTTTAAGCTGAAGTGTGACTTCTATGTTCAGCATTAATGAAGATTTTGCTGTACTTTGAAATTTACTGCCATCCCATTTCCTGTGCATTACTGTTTTTGAGACCAATTCAGCAATCACCGTCTTGCTTGCTCTGTCCTGCCCGAGTCATTAGAGCCTGGTTTATTGAACAGTGTTCTTCCTCTCACAAGGGTGCTACCCATTTTACAATACCTATCCTTTATAGCAGCTACCGATTTAAAAATAGAAACATTTTAAGCCCTATTTAAAAGAACACACTTGGGAACTACTGGTAAAGGGATCAGTTTTGGAGTGAAACATTAAAATGAGCTATAGGTGTATTTGAGCATTTATTTGACAAAATGTAGAGAAAAAAATTGTAGGATGCCTGGTACTTTGGGTTGAAATCATTTTAATGCTGTTGATATATTACTGTCAATGGAAACATTTATTTTCTACAGATATAGCATTGCTTAACAAAAAGTTGCTATTATCTTTCTCTCACACATATTGTTTTGCTGACACACTTCTCAGACAAAGTTGTCTATTTGTGGCCTCCTGTTATTTACCACAAAATCCTTCCTTATCCTCCTATATTCCCATTATCCTGAATCAGAGTTCTCAAAAGTCACCAGTGGCATTCAACTCACCAAGACAAATGGCTTTTCTTCAGTCTCTTTGACCAGCAAAGAACACAAATGAACAAAGTTTAATGCTGTCAAAATAATTACCAAAGTTAATTTGCAATATATTAAGTTAAATGCAAAATACTATTTTGTGGCTTAGTAATTGGGCATAAATATTAAGCAGTTATTGTAAGTAACTTTAACTGCCAGTGTCACTTTTACGCAGACCAATCAATTTTCCATTTTTCTTTTTCATTTATTTTATTGACTACCGAATTTTATTTAATGGAATATTTTCTATGTACCAAGTACCATGCTAAATATTTTATGCATATTATTTCACTTAACCATTATATGCATGCTAGGATTACGGCCCTTATTTCACCAGTGATAAAACAGAGGCTCAGAATGATTGAGTAATTTATCCAAGGTTACGTGGCTAACAGTGGAGTAAGGCTCTGAACCCATTTGTGGTCGAATGAATCATGTATTCCACAAAGACACTTGCCCCCGGTCCAGTGGGTGTGAGCTCAGTTTTAAATAGGATTTTTGAAGCTGTAAAGGCAAAACAGAATCAAGATGGCCTTTAATCCTGTCTGACTGGCACCTTATAAGCAGAGGATATTGACATGGTCATAGTAGAAGCCACAAGAGGAGGCTGGAGGAAATGGCCACGTAACGGAGGCAGAGATGAGCTGCCAGCAAGCAACCACCAGACTTCAGAGGAAGCACGGCCTTGTCCACACCTTGATTTTGGACTTCTGAGCCCCAAGACTGTGAACCAATAGATTCCTGTGGTTTAAGACAACTAATCTGTGGTATTTTCTATGGCAGCACTGGTAAGCTAAGACGCCATTTTTGTCAGACAAGAAAGTATTTGCTACCAATTCTCAATATCTACACACAGTATCAATTTTGATAGTTTTTCCTGGTACCATAGACATTTTAATACTCATTAAACACACTCATTACTCAACCAGTATTTAAGTATTTAAATATTAAGTGAGAAACCAAAATTTATTAAACAGTGTGCCCAACAAGGAATTCACAATCAAGTGGGGAATAGAGATTATAAACAAATTTACAGTCCAGTGAAATTGTTATCACAACAAAAATATGTAGTTTAGTTCTTTGGGTGTGGGGAATGGCCAAAATCTACCAGGAGAAGGGGATAAAGTCTTCAGAAAATGATATTATTTGAATAGAGTCTTCTTTGCAGGCAGAGACTTGGCTGGGGCACCAGCATCTGCAGCCTGAGCTCACTGCACCTTCAGGCTCCTCTGCCACCACCAAATCTCAAGTTTGTGTACTTGAGTGGAATCCCCCCAGATTATTCCCTGTCAAGAGAACAACAGATCTTAGAGATACGAGGTATCAGACTCTTCTGACTACCTCCCCTCCATCCCTAATACTTGAGTGATTCTTCAAGTGTGTTCCGTGGGCCAGCAAGAACAGCATCTGGAAATATGTTGGAAATACAAATTCCATGCTCCAGTCCAGATTTACTGAATTAGAAACTCTGGGAGTGTATTAGTCAGCCAAAGGGGTGCCAATGTGAAATACCAAAAAATGGGTTGGTCTTTATAAAGGGTATTTGTTTGGGGTAGAAGTCCACAGATACCAGGCCATAAACCATTAAGTTTCTTCTCACCAAAGTTCATTGCCATGTGTTGGAGCAAGACAGCTGCCGATGTTTGCCAGGGTTCAGGCTTCTTGTGTTCCTCTCTTCCCGGGGCTGCGTTTCTCTCCGGGCTTAGCTCTTCTGGTTCCTCCACAAGGTCAGCTGTAGACTATCAGGCGAACAGCTCACTTCTCTTCTCCTGGGGCCTTTTCTCCAACATCAAAACTGCTTCTCAAAAACTGCTTCAACTCTGTTCTTTGCCTTGCCTTTCATATTCAATTCCCCACCCACCAAGGGGTAGGGCTCAACGCCCTACTGCATGGCCCAGTCAATGCCCTAATCATAACTTAATCATGCCCAGATTAACAGATCAGTTTACATGCATGATCCAATTATATTTTTGGAATTCATAATTACATCAAATTCCCAAACAGCTATAGGGAGTGAGGCCCAGCAATCTGCATTTTAAAGAACACTCCAGGTGATTCTGATGCACATTGGGGTTTGAGAACTTACCACTATACATCCATCCTCCATAGACTTTAGAACAGTAAAGCTAATTTACCTAAGAAGTTTTGAAGAGTAGTACATCTGTTTTGTTCCCCCTTGTACTCCCAGCACTTAACTCAGTACAGAGAGTAGGTGTTCAATGAATATTTGTGGAAAGAAAGAATGCATGAATAATTTAAAAATGAAATCCATAACTGTATTTTAAAGCTTTAAATGCCAATACTTCCAGAAGAGTAAAAGTAATTCCACTAAATTTAAAAAATATTTTTATTAGAGAAGTTGGATGTTTACAAAAGAATCATGCAGAAAAATGCAGAATTCCCATATACCTCACTCACACATGCAGTTTTCCCTATTATTAACACTGTGTGATTAATAACAATTTGTTACAATTGATGAAAGAATATCTTTACAACTCTACTCTTAATTATAGTTTATAGTTTACATAAAAGCTCACTGTTTGTGTTATACAGTCCAATGGTTTTTTAAAACTTTTACTCTGGTAACATATATACAACCCAAAACTTCCTCTTTAAACCAGATTCAAATATATGATTCAGTAGTGTTAATTAAATTCACAATGTTGGGCTACCATCACCACCACCCATTACCAAAACTTTTGCATCACCCTATACAGAAATTCTGTACCAATTAAGCATTAACTCCTCATTTCCTACCCTCACCCCAGCTCCTGATAACCTGTATTCTAGTTTTAGACTCTATGAATAATTTTCTTATTCTAATTAGTCCAGATCAGTGAGAGCATACAATATTTGTCCTTGTGCATCTGACTTGTTTGAAATATTGTCTTCAAGGTTCATCCATGTTATCACATGTATCAGAACTTCATTCCTTCTTACAGCTAAATAATATTCCATCGTGTGTATATACATTTTTTTATCCATTCATCTGTTGAAGGGCACTTGGGTTACTTCCACCTTTGGCAATTGTGAATAATGATGCTATGAACACTGGTGTGTAAATATCTTTTTGAGTTCCAGCTTTCAAATCTTTAGGTTGTATGTACCTAGAAGTGGGATTGCTGGATCACATGGTAATTCCATACTTAACTTTCCTAGGAATGGCCAAACTGTGTTCCACAGTGGCTGCACCATTTTACATTCTCACCAACAATGAATATGTGCTCCTATTTATCCACATCTTCTCCAACACTTGTAGTTTTCTGTTTTTTTTTTTTTTTAAAATAGTAGCCATTCTAGTTGGTGTGAAATGGTATCTCATTGTGGTTTTGATTTGCATTTCCTTAATAGAGATGTTGAGTATCTTTTTGTGTGCATTTTAGCCATTTGTATAACGTCTTTGGAGAGATGTCTATTCAAGTCTCTTACCTAGTTTTTAATTGGGTTGTTTGTCTTTTTATTGTTGAATTGTAGGATTTCTTTATATATTCTACAGGCTAAACCCTTATCAAATTAAATGGTTTCCAATTATTTTCTCCCATTGTATAGGGTGTCTTTTTAATTTCATAATGAAGTCCTTTGATACACACAAGTTTTTTTTATGAAGTCCCACTTAGATCTATTTTTCTTTTTGTTTCTCATGATTTTGGTGTAAAGTCCAAGAAACTATTACCTGATGCCCAACACAAGGTTCTGAAAATGCTTCCCTAGGTTTTCTTCTAGGAGTTTTGTAGTTTTGTTTTTTATATTTAGGTCTTTGATCCATTTTGGGTTAATTTTTATATATCATGGGAGGTAGAGGTCCACCTTCAGCCTTTTGCATATGTATATTCAGGTTTCCCAGCACCATTTGTTAAAGAGACTATTTTCTCTCCATTGAGTGGACTTGAAACCCTGTCAAAAACCAATTGGCTGGGAAGCGGCTGTGGCTCAATCAGTAGGGCTCCCGTTCACGGCGTGGTTAGCTGACCCAGCGAGCACAAGCAGCAAGGGGGGGGGGATAAATGAATAAATAAATAAAATCTTAAAAAAAAAAAAAAAAAAATCAATTGGCCATAGATGTGATACTTTATTTCTGAACTCTCTATTTGATTCCACTAGTCTATATGTCTGTCCTTGTACTAGTACCACACTGTTTTGATTACTGTAGGTTTGTAATAAGGTTTACAATCAAGAAGTGTGAGGAGAGTCCTCTAACTTTGTTCTCCTTTTTCAAGATGGTTTTGGATATTCAGGGCCCCTTATCCTTTCATATAAATTTAACAGTTGGCTTTTCTATTTCTGCAAAGAAAGCTGTCTTAATTTTGATTGGGACTGCATTGAATCTGTAAATCACTTTGGGTAGAATTTAGCCTTAACAGTATTTAGTCTTCCAATCCATGAGCACAGAATGTCCTTCCATTCATTTAGGTTTTCTTTGATTTATTTTAGCACTGTTATTTAGTTTTCTGTGTACAAGTCCTTTACGTACTTGGCTAAAATTTTCTTAAATATTTCATTCTTTTAGTTGTTATTTTAAATGGAATTTTTTTCTTGATTTCCTATTCAGGTTGTTCATTACTAATGTGTAGAAACACTATGGTTTTTTTGGGTTGATCTTGTACCCCACAATTTTCTGAATTTATTTATTAGCTCTAGTAGCTTTGTTGTAGATTTTCCAGGATTTTCTGAATATATAATCATGTCATCTGCAACAAGGAAAGTTTCACTTCTTCCTTTCCAATTTGGATGTTTTTTTTTTTTCCTTGCCTAATTGCTCTGACCAGATCTTTCAGTACAATGTTGAAAAACAGTGGTGACATTAGACATAACTTGCCTTGTTCCTGATCACCATTGAGTATGATATTAGCTGTAGGGTTTTCATATATGCCCTTTATCATATAGAGGAAGTTTCCTTCTATTCTTAGTTTTCTGAGTGTTACCATCAAGAAGCGGTGTTGGATTTTTTCTAATGTCTTTTCTGTGTCAATTGAGATGATGATGTGGTTTTTTTCCTTTTGCTTTATTAATGTGGTGTACTACATTAATTGATTTTTCTTATATTGAACTACCCTTGTGTACTTGGAATAAATCCCACTTGATCATGGTATATAATTCTTTTAATGTGCTATTGGATTCAGGTTGCTGATAGTTTGTTGAGGATTTTTGCATCTATATTCATAAGGGATATTGTTCTATAATTTTCATTTCTTGTGATACCTCTTTCTGACTTTGTTATTAGGGTGAGGTGGCCTCATAGAATGACTTATTTCAAACTTTTTTTGGAAAAGTTTGAGCAGGATTGCCAGACAAAGATGCTTAAAAAATGATTCTCAGTAAACTCAAGGAAATTAAAATTCATCATTTACTCCTCTTTTTCTAGATACTACTGGTCAAGATTAGGTCTCTGATAAGAGTTTTCTTCTTTTTAATGTAAGCATTTAGAGCTATAAATTTCCCTCTCAGCACTGCCTTTTCTGCATCCCATAAGTTTTGGTATGTTGTGTTTTCATTTTTATTTGTCTCAAATATTTCTTAATGTCCCTTGTGACTTTATGACTTATTGGTTGTTTAAGAATGTATTGTTTAATTTCACATATTTGTGAATTTTCTAGTTCTCCCTCTGGTATTGATTTCTAGCTTCATTCCATTGTGGTCAGAGAAGTTGCATTTTATGATTTCCATAATTTTTAATTTATTGTGTCCTGTTTAGTGACTGTGGCCATTGGGCAGTTTGATGTAATTATGAATTCCAAAAATATAATTGGATTATGCTTGTAAACTGATCTGTTAATCTGGGCATGATTAAGTTATGATTAGGGCATTGACTGGGCCACATCAGTAGGGCGTTGAGCCTCACCCCTTGGTGGGTAGGGAATTGAATATAAAAGGCAAGGCAAGAACAGAGTTGAAGCAGTTTTTTGAGAAGCAGTTTTGATGTTGGAAAGAAGGCCCCAGGAGAAGAGAAGTGAGCTGTTTGCCTGATCGTCTACAGCTCACCTTGTGGAGGAAACAGGAGCTAAGCCCGGAGAGAAACGCAGCCCCGGGAAGAGAGGAACCCAAGAAGCCTGAACCCTGGCAAACATTGGCAGCTGTCTTGCTCTAACATGTGGCAATGGACTGTGGTGAGAAGAAACTTAACGCTTTATGGCCTGGTATGTGTGTATTTCTACCCCAAATAAATACCCTTTATAAAGACCAACCCATTTTTGGTATTTCACATTGGCACCCCTTTGGCTGACTAATACAGAATTTGGTACCGAGGAGTGGGGAAGTGCTTTTGTAATTACCAAAATGTTGGAATGGTTTTATAAATGAGTAAGGGGTATTTTTTGGAGGAATTGTGAAATGCTTGATGAAAAAGGCCTAGATCACTTTGAAGAGACTGTTGATAGTAATATGGACACTAAAGAGACTTTCTATGATGCCTTAGAAGTAAATGATGAAACTATTATTGGAAACTGGAGGAAAGGCGACCCATGTTTTAAAGTTGCAGAGAACTTAGCAAGATTAACTCCCGGTTATATGGAAGACAGAATTTGAAAATGGCGAACCGGAGCATTTAGCTGAAGAACTTTCCAAGGTAAACTTGGAGAATGTGGCTTGGCTTCTCCTTGTAGCTTATAGCAAAATACTAGATGAGCAAAATACACTAAGGACTGAACTTTTGGACACAAAGAAAACAGAAACTGATTTTGGAACTTCCAAGTTTCTGGAAATCAAATTCCCAGATGAAAATGCCCTATTTGAAGACTTTACTAAACTTGGAACTTGTAAATCAGAATTGAAGATGCAGTTATTTAGGAAAGACTTGTGGAAAGTCTTACTGTCTGATGGCTTGGACCCCTGCTTCCTGCATGCTGAACCAACAAAGTTTTTGAGAGAGCTGTATGAACAAAACCACTGTCAGCCTGGACAAAAGAAAACATGGAAAAGAGAGATTGAAAGAGAATCAACTTTATAAGAAAACCATGGAAACAGAGATCTGGAATTAAGACATTTCCTTGGGACAAGAGAGGAGCCCCACCCATGTGTACAGAGAAGGTGAGTTTTCCCCAGCAGTTGAAGAGGGTGGATATCCCTACCCGATGTTCTTGGAGAGTTTTGCCACTCTTGGGTGCAGAGAGGGTGGAGCACATTCCTCAAAGATTAGGGCGGTTAAGGTCAACACCCCATAGGTCTGAGAGGGGGGTACCTGTCCCCCATGGATTAGAGAAGGCCAGATGTGCAACCCATTGCTCTGAGAGGGTTGAACCTGTATCCCAAAGGTTAGGGAAGGCCAGGTGGTCAACTCGTTGCTCTGAAAGGGTTGAACCTGTATGCCAAAGGTTAGGGGGAATGTTGTCTTCACCTCACTGTACTAGGGGGGCTAAGACTCTAACCCAAAGATTGGGTAAGGTGTGGCAATCACCCCAACACTCTTGGAGGGTGAGGTTTGGAGCTTGGTCGACACCCAGATGCTTGAAGAGGGTGGAACCAAGAAAGAGGCCATTGGACAAGCCTGTGGAAAGGGTGGGTCCCCATGTAGTCCCAAGGAGAAGAAACCATTGTCTTAAGAATGACTCTCAGACTTTGAAATCAAATGGAGGATGCCCTGCAGGTTTACTGAACTGTAGAGGATCCATGACTCATGTTTAACATACTAGTTTCTCATTATGATAATGAAAATGTTTATCCTTTGTCTTTCCATTTGTGTATTGGAAGCAGTTAAATGGTTTTGTAAGTTTCAGAGGTCTACAGCAGACAGGATTTTGCCTGAAGACAGTGTATATCTTTAAACTGATTATGATATGATTTTGTACTTGGATTGTTACTGATTTAAGTTTTTTAAAATATTGTAATGTATTTTTGGAATTCAAAGGGTGGAATGTGGCTGTTGGGCAGTTTGATGTAATTATGAATTCCA
Source organism: Tolypeutes matacus (assembly GCA_026826555.1). Taxonomy (NCBI): domain Eukaryota; kingdom Metazoa; phylum Chordata; class Mammalia; order Cingulata; family Chlamyphoridae; genus Tolypeutes; species Tolypeutes matacus. The sequence continues at coordinate 36,201,260 of JAKSZT010007815.1, forward strand.
AAAACATAATTGGATCATGCTTGTAAACTGATCTGTTAATCTAGGCATGATTAAGTTATGATTAGGGCGTTGACTGGGCCACATTAGTAGGGCATTGAGCTTCACTCCTTGGTGGGTGGGGAATTGAATATAAAAGACAAGGCAAGAACAGAGTTGAAGCAGTTTTTTGAGAAGCAGTTTTGATGTTGGAAAGAAGGCCCCAGGAGAAGAGAAGTGAGCCATTCGCCTTATAGTCTACAGCTGACCTTGTGGAGGAAAAAGGAGCTAAGCCCAGAGAGAAACACAGCCCCATGAAGAGAGGAACCCAAGAAGCCTGAATCCTGGCAAACATTGGCAGCTGTCTTGCTCTAACACGTGGCAATGGACTGTGGTGAGAGAAGAAACTTAATGCTTTATGGCCTGGTATCTGTGTATTTCTACCCCAAATAAATACCCTTTATAAAGACCAACCCATTTTTGGTATTTCACATTGGCACCCCTTTGGCTGACTAATACAGTGACTAACATATGGTTTAACCTGGAGAATGACCCATGTATTCTAGAGAAGAATAAGTATTCTGCTGCTGTTGGGTGAAGTGTTCTATATATGCCTGGTTTACAGTATTGTTCAAGTCTTCTATTTCTTTATTGATCTTCTGTCTAGTTGTTCTATCCATTATTGAAAGTAATATATTGAAGCCTCCTACTATTAATGTGGAACTGTCTATTTCATCTCCCTTCTAATCTGTCAATATTTGCTTAATATATATTTTGGAGCTCTGCTGTTTTATATATATATATATGTCTTCTTGTGGAAGTGTTCCCTTTGTCCATATATAGTACCTTTTCTTGTCCCTTGTAACAGTTCTTTACTTAAATTCTATTTTATTTGATACTAGGATAGTTACCCCAGCTCATTTTTTATTACTTTTTGCATAGTATGCATTTTTCCATCCGTTCATTTTCAACGTACTTCTGTCTTTGAAGTTTTTTTTTTTTTTTTTTTAAGATTTTATTTATTTATTCATTTATCTCCCCCTTGCTGCTTGTGCTCGCTGGGTCAGCTAACCACGCCGTGCGGGCGGGCTTGCCTTCACCAGGAGGCCCCGGGAACCGAACCCGGGGCCTCCCATATGGTAAACGGGAGCCCTACTGATTGAGCCACAGCCGCTTCCCATGTCTTTGAAGTTGACTTTGTAAACCACGTGTAGTTGGGTGGTGCTTTTTAAAATCCATTCTGCTAATCTCTGCCCTTTGACTGGATAGTTTAATCCATTTACATTTAAAGTAAACTACTTATAATGTAGGACTTTTCTGCCATTTTTCTATCTTGTCTTTGTAAGTCTTATACCATTTTTGTCCCGCAGTTTTCTTCCATTAATGTCTATTTTCATATTTATTGATTTTTTTGTAGTGTACCATTTAGAATTCCTTCTCATTTCTTTCTGTTTATATCTCTGCATTTCTCTCTTATGCTCTGTTTGCTTTTTTATTCTTTTTTCTTTCTGCTCTTCTGCCTGAATCATTTCAATTGTCTAGTCTTCGAGATCACTGACTCTTCTGTCTACTCCAATCTGCTGTTGAAACACTCTAGGAAATTTTTCATTTCCATTATTGAATTCTTCAACTCCAGTATCTGTTTGGTTCTTTTTAAAAATTTCTCTCTTTATTGAGATTCTTAGATGCTTATATTGTTCAGCAAGATTTTCCTGTAATTCTTTTTTTTTTTTTTTTTTTTGAGGTACCAGGGCCAGGGATTGAACCTGGGACCTTGTATGTGGGAAGCCGGCACTCAACTGCTGAGCCACATTGGCTCTGCTGAGTTAGTTTTATTGTTTGTTTACTTGTTGTTTATTTTTTAGGAGGCTAGGAGGCACTGGGAACTGAACCTGGGACCTCCCCTGTGGAAAGCAGGCGCTCAACTACTTGAGCCACAGCCACTCCCTCTTTTTATTCTTTAGTTCTTTCTTTATGTATTCCTTAATTTCCTTGAGTTTACTGAAGATAATTTTTTAAGCATCTTTGTCTGGCATGAACAAAGTTTGGTCTTCTTCATTGATGATTTCTGGATTTTTATCTTGTTCCTTTGGGTGGACCATCATTTCCTGTTTCTTTGTTTATCTTATAATCTTTTGTTGCACAGTATATGTTTTTTTCCCCTTTTCTCCCCCCCCCCCGCTTGCTGTCTGTGTCCATTTGCTGAGTGATCTTCTGTGTCTGTTTCTTGCCTTCTCTTCTCATTTTTCTCCTCCAGGCTTCACCACGACTGGATTTTAGGGACCTCCAATGTGGGAGAGAGGTACCCTGTCACTTGCATCACCTCAGTTCCTGGTTTCTGGCATGTCTCGCCTTGACTTTCCCCTGTGTCTCTCTTTTGTTGCATCATCATCTTGCTGCGTGGCTCGCCGTGCAGGCCTGGCTTGCCTGCTCGCCTTTTTACCAGGAGGCCCCGGGGATCAAACCCAGGTCCCTCCCTCCATATGGGAGACGGATGCCCAACCATTTGAGCCACATCCGTCCCCCACAGTATACATTTTAATATTCTAAAGTGTTAACTCTGAGAGTCAGTCCCTTAGCTATCTGTTCCTTAAGTTTATATCCAGGTAGTGATATGACAGAGATTTCTTTGAGTGCCAAGAGCTAACAAAAACAAACAAAACCAATGCAAAGAATACTTTTCACAGTATTTGCCAGTTGGCTTTGCATTAGCTGGTGTTCTCCTTCAGAGTTTAGCCCTCCTATCAAGAATGTCAGCCTGTGATACATGAGAAGTGCAGGGTACACTCTGTCTTTTCTGATTCTGCATCTTGTCGTGGGTTTGTGCTTGCTCAGGGCCCCAAGAATTCTTCCAGGTACTGGAAATCAAAGGCCCCCTCTACTTCCTACAAAATAGACTTTATCTTCCCTTTCTGGGTGCTCTATTTTATGACTTAAGGCAGGTAATCCTTTGCTCTAGGCCACTTTTACTTAATTGTTTCTTACCCTGTTTTAGCTCTCTGCAAGTTACTTCTGCCTGCAGGGCAAGTTCTGGGAGGGTGAACCTGAGAGGACTATCTTGATTCAGTCTTTCAGGGAGCCACTCAATAATTTGGTTCTGACATACAGGCACCCCAGTATGCGCATAGCCATTACTTTGTTCCCTCTGGATCAGGGCCAGGGACTCAAGATGGAAACATAGGCTTATTCTACATGGCACTGGGGAGTGGGCATGGGAGTGGCCAGCAAAGGTTCTTGGAGTTTTTCCTACCATTTTTAAAGCTGTGTTTTCTTGATTCAGCACTCACCCAGATACTGTAACGCTTTCATTGTTTCCCGGATTATTACAGAAGATAGCTCTGCCAGTTTTGCTAGTTGTTCAAAGATTCTGTGAGGGAATGGCTGCCATCTTGGTCAACCCCACTAAATTTTAAATGTCTGATAAAAACGTGAAGGGCAGGAGCAGATGTGACTCAAGCAGTTGGGCACCTGCCTACCACATGAGAGGTCCCGGGGTCAGTTCCTGGAGCTTCCTAAAGAAGACAAGCAAGACAGTGAGCTTATGTAACAAGATGATGCAGTGAGATGATGCAATGAAGAGACACAGCAAGGAAACACAATGAGAGGCACAACAAACAGGGAGCAGAGGTGGCTCAAATGATTGTGTGCCTCCCTCCCACATGGGAGGTCCTGGGTTCAGTTCCTGGTGCCTTCTAAAAAGAAGATGAACAGAGAGCAAACAGTGAGCACAAACAACAAGGGGAGCAAGGAGAAATATATAAATAAAAATAAATCTTTAAAAAAAAAAAAGAAAGAGAAAACCAACTCAGGGGAGCCTATGTGGTTCAGTGGTTGAGCACTGGCTTCCCACATATGAGGTCCAGGGTTCAATCCCCGGCCCTGGTACATAACAATAACAATAACAACAACAACAACAACAACAATAATAATAATAATGGGAAGGGTCAGACAAGGCAAAGGCTTGGGAGGAAAGAAAATTAACATTTGTTGAGCACTGACTAGGTGCTAGGGGCTTTTCACAGGCTGTCTGGTATCTTCACAACAATCCTGGGAGGTAGGTGTTATCATCTTCAACTGAAAGATAAAAGACCTGAGGCTCAGATAGGAAATATTCCCATAGCCACACAGCTAGTGGGAAAGGAATCCAGAATACAAATCCAGGGCTGTCTGGCACCAAAGCCCTTAATCTTTTCTCCTTCTGGGTTACTTCTAATCTTTTCTCTTTCTATGATAGCACTAACAGTTGGGGAGGGGGGAAATGGAAGCAGAAATCCCTGAAATGAAAAAAAAAAGCCTCCATTAACTTCCGTTTTGCTTGTCATTGTCACTAGCAGCTCTGCATATTTGTTCAGTTATTTTGATTTGCAGGATGCTGAACTAAGCAGAATCTTTAAACTGTTAGCAGCATGTTCTTAGGCATTTTATTCTATTTTACTCTATTGCTGGTCTCTTCTTCTGAACCCTCTCCTCCTGCCCGTTGGCATCATACCATCTTCCGTGATACATCTCCTCAGTTTCCTTCACTAACTCTAAGTGGAGATATCAATCTGTCAATCTTGTCCAGTCTGGCCAGGTAAGGTTTCCTGCACTGGGTCAAATTAAACTGCAGGCTCCCCTCCTGGTGACGCCTTTCCATCAATTTCTTTAAGTTTCTGTTTTGCAACTCTACCCACCACCGGACCCCGACCCAAACACTTTGGTTTCCTGGAAGCTGTTTCTCTTTTCATTCCCTTTCCTAGCCATTAAAGATTTCTTGGATTCTGAGAAGTTACATACAATTTTTGTGACTCCCTGCTGGTATCTCCAGCCCTGACCCAGCCCTGAGTTTCAGTCCTGCACCTATCTGCCTTCGGAGTGTTTTCACCTGGGTGCCCTGCCTTCACTTCAAATGCAACGTGTTTGAACCAAACTCATTAGTTTATTCCCCAAACTTATTCTCCTTCCTAAACTATTACTATTTTATCACTGGCTCCACATTCTTCTAGTCATTGATCTTTTAAATCTAACCATTTGTGTACGTAACTTCTCTTTTTTTAATTTCTCTCCTCCCTCCCTTCCTCCATTCCTCCCTTCCTCCTCCTTTCTCTCACCTTTTCCCTCTTTCCTGTTTATTGAGTGCTTACTATATGCCAGCCCAAGCATAGTCTTTGCCTTGAAAAAGTATGCAAATAACTTAATTATGGCTTATGATAAGTGCAGGAAAGTAAATGAACAGGGCCTGTGTCGGTAATAATGAATGGAGCAGCCAGGAAAGGTCTCTCTGAGGAGACACTAAGCTGAGACCTGTGAGGAGCACTGAGTGTGGGAGGGTGGAGAGGTGATCCACCCTCACAAGGCCCTGGGTGGGAAGGAGCCTAATCAGGCAGAGCTGGAGGACAAGCCTAATGGGCTGGCAGGAAAGCAGAAGCGCCAGGAAAGAGGTAGGCAGGACCAGATGTTGTGGGGCTAGGAGGGAAGCTAAGGCATCTGATTTGACTCTAAAGGCTTTGGAAGACTTCAGAGGGATTCAGGTGGGGATTGGCATGATCTGACTTATACTCAGAAGTATAGAGGGGGTAATCTAAGCACCTCTTAAAATATATGTATATATATATATATATAAATAACATTTTTGTAAGCAAATACACATATATGCATATATATTTATATATCATTTTGCAAATGTTTGTATGTATTGTGAGAATTTTGATTTTTACCCATAATAAAAAAAAAAATAAATAAAGTATATATATTTTCCTCCTTCAAAAAAAAAAAAAAAGAAGTATAGAGGGGATAGGTGTTCCTTTCAGCTGCACACTGGAGAAGGGGTTGGAGAGGAAGCTGGGAAACCTATGGATTTACCTTTACCTTTCAGGGTGTTATTAATGGAGTGATATTCCAATTAGGACGATATTCCTCCTTCCCAGTCAAAAGGGTGAGAGTTGCATTCTGCACCATTCAATAGCTGTGTTTCAGAGGCAAGGCCTTTGGGTATTAGTAATGAAACCATATCATCACCACCAGCAGTAACAATAGTGCTCACTGAGTGATTACTAAGTGCAGGAATGCTTGCATATATATCTTTTTATGCTCAACAACCCTAGAAGAGGGTGTGTTATTATCTTTGTTTTGCAGGTAAGGACAGAGAGGTTAATTAACCTGCCCAAAGCCACGTGGCTACTGAGAAAAAAAAAAAAAAAAAAAAAAAAAAGGAGGGGGGACCATTTGCAAGTAGACATGGTCAGGCTTTGCTTGTTTTGTTTTGTTTTTTTCTCCTTACCGCTTTCCATATTTATTGTGGAAAATTTAATCTGTACAGACCTGTAGAAAGTAGAAAGTTAAAACCCCCATAACCTTGCCACTAAGGTGTGACTTTGGACTTTCACTATGTTTCCTCACCCCCAATCCCAGCAATGCTGGAATACTTCCTATCGGCAATGCAGAAAGCTGTTGGATGCCCACCTCCTGTGAAAGGCTTGGCCCACTGAAGCTGGTTTAGAAACAAAGAAAAATGGAGCCACTTTCTTACCATCTCTGCTATAGGAAGTGGACGCCAAACTGTTCTGCTTCCAAAGGGAGCCACACCCATTTAGGGGCAAAAGAGCTTCAGCTAATTTATATCACTGCTTAGGACAGGACACAAACAGCAGGAAGAGGACAATGAGATGTCACCTACACTGACAACCAGACTAGAAAAATTCATAGGATCAATCTGGTCATTCATTTCACTGAGTTTTTATGTCTCATTAAGAGACATAAACCAAATCATTTGGTTTTACTTTGTAACAACAGATACAACCACAGCAGCAATACTAATCACAAGAAAATGGGATTCTAGTGTCATTTTATAATTCTGAAATAAAAGCCGGAGATGTTCAAATTTCTAAACGCTACAGTACAAAAGGAAGTTTTCCAAGCAGGGCTAGGCCATGCTAACTGTTGAATAGGAAAACTAATTAGCATCCTGTGTGAACTATCTTGTCTTTTTTTAGGGCCGGAAATCAAATGGGAAGGGTTCCCTCCTGTTCCAAGTGAGTTCCAGAAGAATTACTCACTCTCCTTAACCTATGAGTCAGACAGGAGTCTAAGGAGTGTGTTTCCAAAACAGGCCGACAATAAGATAAACAAAGCAATTGATATGTGACAGTCTGGAGAGGCAGACTGCAATTGGCAAAGCAAGAGATGGGGTCCAGAGTGAGAAGACAGTAAACCAGGGATTGCCTGGAGAATCTGAGGCTAACTGGAAGTCAGAGAGACCAACTGGGAGCATTTCTGAAAGAGAAGGTCCATGAGGAGGTTTGTTTCCATATCCTTTATTCAATTTCACTGATTTAGTTTATGTAATGATAGCCTCTTCCTCCATAATGACTCAAGGGTCTTGACTGCCTCACACCGCACCCGCTTGGCTCTCTAAAAGGTTTGGCTATCCATGCTTTTTGACGTCTCACAACACAGGATATTAATCATTCTGAGACTCTGGGCCAGTTCCCAGTGTCCATGTTTGCCACTGTTGATCTGCAGCCAGAAAAATAGTTCCTAAATGACAGAGGCTTTCCCTAATTGAAATATAAAGTAATGACTGTGTGGGAGAGAGTGTGGTCTACAATGTGAATTATGGTCCATGCCTAGTGGCAAAGCCCCAAGATGTGTGTATCTATTGCAGGTGATGTGCCACACTAATGAAGGATGTTGATGTGGAAGGTTGTGGGAGGAGTGGGAGGTGAGGCATATGGTAATCCCTACAATTTTTGTGTAACATTTATGTAATCTAAGTATCTTTTAAAAAATAAAAAAAATTATAAAATAAAATAAAAAATAACAACAACAACAAAAAAATTAAGTAATGGGGAAAGCTTGGTTTAGGAAACAGCCTGGCGCCAAGCTGGATTCTCTCCTGGGCACATAAAGGCGAAGCCTCCTTTTTGCTCCCTCTAGGAAGGAGTCTGAAGCCAGGTCTCAGCTCTGTCTGAACCTGCTAGGGGCCACCAGACATCTCTTAGGCAGGGGTGCAGGGATGTGAGCAGGGCCAGAAGGACATGTCCTGACTACCATGACCTCTGTCAACCCTGGAGCAAAGGGGTGGATGTGCAGGGGTCTGCCCGCTGTGGAGGAAAAGCAAGGATGACTTTTTCCCCTCCATTCCCCGTTTAAATCCCCGAGTGTTGGGGTCGGATGTGGCTCAACTGGTTGGGCGTCCATCTCCCATATGGAGGGACCCGGGTTCGATCCCCGGGACCTCCTGGTAAACAAACAAACAAACAAACAAACAAACAAAAAAAGCCCCGAGTGTATAGAAGCCAGGCTGGGGTAGGGGTGAGGGGGTGAGGGTGGAATGGGGGAGGAAACAGGAATCCTATCTGGTCTGCTTGCCCCCAGACTTGCTCCTCTGTCTGTCCTCTACATGGCAGGCAGTGATCTTCCTGAACACTGCTCTTATCACCTCTCTCCTCCTTAAAAACCTTTGAGGGAACCTTCCCCACACACACCTACAGGAGAAATTCCATAGTTCTTAGTAGGCCATTCAAGGTCCTCCCCTCCTTGATTCTCTGCCTAACTTTCTGCTGCCTCACAGCCACTCCCTGACCCTCTGACCACTCTTGTCTGCCAGGTATTTCCTGAAAACATAGTGGATTTTCAATTCTTTTGTCTTTATTCATGCCATTCCTTCTACCTGGAATGCCATCTTCTCTGGACAACCTCTTGTTCATGTTCTTAAGGCTCAGCCCCCAAAATGTCACCTCTTTCTTGTAAAAGGGCTCCGGCCCCCCCCCCCCCCCGCTGAGTCCTTTGCTCCCTCATGCCTCTCTACTAGCATTTATTGTTCTGTATGGATTGTTCCATGTGTCAGTCTTCTCCATTAGCTGTAAGCTCTCTCAGGACAGGTACTGTGTCTACCTCATCTGTGGCTCCCGTAAAATTGACAAGGTTTAATTGAATCCTGGGGATATTTACACATTAACCATTATACACTTTCTATTCAAATAATGGCCAAAAGTTGAGCAGAAGCAGCACTCCAGCAATGCTCAGGCTTGACCTTTCTGTTCTTGCAGTTCTTTGCATTTCAATCTGACTTTCAGGAACATTAGACTTGCACCATGAAACTTACGGTATTTCGTTTCAAAATGGCAATGGTTTCAGGGCACACTGATTTCTGTGTTTAATTTTTTAAGACAGATAACATGCCTACATTGTATTCCAAGACACTCTCTCCGTTGCACGTGCACACACACACAGAAGTTCCTAATGATACATGAGGCTCAGAGTACAAGATTTAGTACATAATAACATTTTTGAATGCCATTTAATACAAAAAGCCACTTAGTTAACAGGTGTTAACAGCAGGGCCTGCAGAGTCCTCAGCAGGGCTGGGTGCTATAAAGGGAAATCATAAAGACGAAGTCATGGTGTTATTTTGGAATGTAGTCACCCTGGCTTTCCTTCTATTCTGAACGATCCTTTTCTCTCCTCAGTGTTTGCACATGCTGTTCTCTCTTCCTAGAAAGTCTTTGCCTTTCCCTCCAGCTCCTTCATTAAGCTAGTTCTTTGCCGTCCTTCAGGTTTCAGCTTAAACATAACTGCCTCTGGGCGCCTTCCTAGACCCAAACTCCCCATGGTACCCATTTCTGCACCCTGATTATTTTCTTCAACGCAATTGCCACTTATTTTATTTCATTTTATTTTTTGTCTGCCACTCCCAATAGACTGAAAGCCACCTCAAATGAAGAGGATTTATATGAATTGTATTTATGATTGTATCATCAGCCCATAGCAGGTGCTCAATAAATATTTTTGGGTGAATGAAGTCAACATTCCACTTGTAACTTGTGGGAGTTGATGATTTCATCAACTCGGTACCTCTTCTGCCTCGGCAGCCCTCCACTCCCCCACTTGACCACTGACAACTGTCCCAAACCTACTTCCCAAGTGCCCACCTCCCATAGTCTTGGGATGCCTTCCATCAGCTTCTCCACTTAACAAATTCCTTTTCTCCTTGCAACACCTTTTCCTATGTCACTTCCAGTGTGATGCTTTAAGGCTGTTGCTACTTTTCTGGACTCCCCCAAAACTTTGATTTTCTTCCACATTTCCCCATATTTGCTTCTTTTATTACAAAAATTAGAAAGAGCTCCTAGAAAACCATGAGCAAACAGCACAGAGTAAAAGTAAACAGTGAAATCCTCCCTTCCCATTCTCATGACTAGAGGTGACCACTGAAAACATTGAGTCTTTTCTCTGCATTTGTAACATGCATCACTAAATCTTTCCTTTTAAATGAAAAAATAGGATAAATGTATACTTTCAGAACATAAAAACAAATCATACTATAATCCTGTTCAATGACTTTTATTTTTCAGTTTCTATCTCTCATTTTTCTTTTTGCATTAGTAAAAAAAAGCAGCTTTGATTTTCAACGGCTGATTACTAATCCATTGTGTACTTGTACAGTCATTTGAAAAATCAGTTTCTTGGTGGTCATTTAGTTTGCTTCTATTTTCTTTTAAATTAAAAACAATGCTGGGGTAAATTCCCTTATACATTTGAGTAGCTATTTCTCTAGGATAGATTCCTAGAAGCAGAGTTGTTAGATTATATGGCCGCCCATTTTGTATTTTGAGAGCTACTTCTTGATTGTCTTCTGAAAAAGCAGTGCCCATTACACTCCCACCAACAGTGTATAAGAATGTCTGACTCTCCACAGCCACGACTGGGCATTCCCACTGTATTTAATCTTTGTTATCTAATCTTTGTTATCTAATTGGTCAAAAACTTGCCTGTCCTCAATTGTTGTTGAGGTTGAATAATTTTTCATATTTATTCATATTTACTTGTTTTCCTTCATCTGTGAAGTATTATATATATCCATTGCCCATATTCCTATTGGAGTGTTCATTTCCTTTCTTCTCATTTGTAATAGTTCAAAATAGTATACATATTAACTTTTGTCTATTATAGAGGGTGAAAACATTTTTCCAAATTTTTAACTTGTCTGTTAATTTTATAATGTCTCTTGTCATGTAGAAATCCCACATTTTTTTAAAGTTTCACATTTTTATATCAGTAATGTGACCATCCTTTGCTTTGTAGCTCTTGAGTTTTATGCATCGCTTCGAAAAACCTCCTCACCTTAATATAAGAATATTCTCCTGATTTCTTCTAATAATAAATGTGCTCTATACAACCTGTATTTAGGCAATTCTTCTGTATTCTAATTAAAAGTAATTACTAACATTAATGGGAACTTATTGTGTTGAGGCACTATGCTAAGTTTTCTTCATGTATTATCTCTTTTAATCTTTATGTCAGGTCTATGATGTGGGTCCTGTTATTATCGCCATTTTATGATGTGACTATTGAGTTTAATTAGAGTTTAATTAACTCACCTTATTTTCCCACAGAGAGCAAGTGGCAAAGCGATTTTTTGAACCCAAGCCTTCGTGACTCCACTCTAACCACTAAACCATGAATCTATTTTATCTGTTAAAGGGTACCCCTTAAGGGCATGAACTGAGACTTACCTGTAGTCGTCTTGTAGTGCAGTCAGTCTTCAACAATTATTTTTAGAGTGAATTAATTCCTGTTACCGAACCTTACCATCCTGTGCATAACCTGAGATACTGCCGTTCCTTTCTTCCTCTATAGTCCCACTACTCTACATATTCAGTCTTGACCTTCCTTCTGGGCCCCACAGAGCTGCTGCTTTTTCACTGGGAACAAACTCCCTTGGGTCTTCTCAAGTATCGTTGCCACATACTCAAGGCGATCTGACTACCCCATCAAGACACTGCTCTTTCACAGAGTTCTCCATTGGAGTCACACATACTCTACCTCTCTCTGTCCTCTTTCTTCTTGGAGGAAAAATAAACATACACCTTCCTCTATGACTTGAAGACCATAATTCCACTATTGTCCCCCACAGCCTTTCCTCTTCTGAAGTCCATTTTGTCCATTTAATACACCCTCCATGCTGTGATTTACTGATTTCTAAACAGGGCTCTTCTTTCCTCAAGACTTTTAGCACCAGACTCCCAGCCTTATTGTCTCTAGCTCCTGTTGTCTCTTTATAGAGTTCCTACCCTTGTACTGAAGACACTTGCAATGCTCTGGCCTCAAATCCTCAGTTTTCACAATTAAATATCCTTCCCGTCCATTTTTTTTTTTTTTTAAAGATTTTATTTATTTATTCATTTATCCCCCCCTTGCTGCTTGTGCTCGCTGGGTCAGCCAACCACGCCGCACGGGCGGGCCTGCCTTCACCAGGAGGCCCCGGGAACCGAACCCGGGGCCTCCCATATGGCAAACAGGAGCCCCACTGATTGAGCCACAGCCGCTTCCCTATCCTTCCTGTCCTTGATGTCTCCAGCATCAGCCCAGCCCTGACCCATATTCAGTCATTGCAAAGATGCTCCTTCCTTATCTTGCCCTCTTATCTTTTTACTTCACCACAACGCTTTGCCAATTTCTAGGCCTGAACAGCCTTCCCTATTTGCTCCACTCCTACGTATTGCTAGGGAAGTTCAAGAATTCAGATTGTTTGGATCTGTTACAAATTCAACTGGACACCTCTCTGCGGCTTGGCCCCCCTCTAATCACCTCTAACTGGCACCCTCATCCACTTGCTGTGGTATCTCTTTTAAACCTTTCAATCTGCTCGAGTTGAACTCCACTTTCCAAAGACGACTTTGCCTCCTCCTTGGCTGTGGGAGACAGGCACTCTCACTTGAGCTCTTTCAACTTTCCTACCTTCCACCACATTTCCATCTTCCTCATCTCAGATAAATAAATCTTCCTCTTTCCCTCGATCCTTACTCATGAAGTATAATGGGGAAAAAATGGGTTTTGGAACCTGATAACTTTGGGCTTGAATTCCAACTTGGATGTCAAGTAGTTTTGTGCCCTAGGGCAATTTGTTTAATGTTTCAAACTTTACTTTCCTCACCCATAGGATGATAATAAGTACCCAACTCAACGGGATTTGTAGACAGAACTAAATGGCCTGATACACGTAAGACATAAGGCATCTGCCTAGAACGTCTGAATTTTCTTCACAACACTTCCACCTCTGACTTCTCCACTTGAGTTCTACTCTCATTCTCTTTATTTTCAGGTGCTTTGCCCCATCAATTATCCCCCATTTATTTATGAATATTTTGTCTCTTGCTTTACAAAAAAATGGGAAATTCTCCTTCACCCCAAGAATTCCTCTTTTATTTTGACACTGCCACTAATACCAGCCTCTATCCTCCCCCTTTCTTCTTAATTGTACTGCCAACCCCCTTGAAAGAGTATATTTCTCTCCCACCCATTCTCTCCATCACCTTTTGCAATCTGGCCTCACCACCTCTCCTCTCTGCCTCATCACTTTATTTAAATTGGGTTCCTAAAGCCACAATAATCCAGGTCATTTGATGCCATGATTTTTCTTGGTCTTGAGTTGGCCACACTAGCTGCAGCATTCAACAGTGCTAGATTCTGGGGATAGAATGGTGAACAACACAGGTATCTTCACTGGCCCACTGGCCCCTGAAGCTCATGGTCTAATAGAACAGGTATCAATCATGTACCAGCTACCTGCTAAATATGCACACACCACACACATGCACAAGCACACACACATACATATTTACAAAGTTACCAAAAGCATATAATAAAGGAGGAAGAATAGGTTATGGGAGGTCAAGGATGTTTAGTTTGAGGAAGTGCTACTTAAGCTGAGATCTGCAAAATAAATAAGCTTTAACTGGGCAAAGAGGGACAGAGTTTGTAGGAGTGACTTTCAGGAAAAGAAAGGGGAACAGAGAAGGCTCTGAGGTGAGGAGGTGCTTGGCAAATTCAAGAAACCTAAGGAAGGCCAGTGTAGCTGGAGTGCAAGAAACTGGGTGGGGTCGAGAGATGACGTCAGAGCCATGAACAAGGGCCTGATTATGTAGGGTCTTGTGGGGCATTTAATCCCAAATGCAATGAGCAGCTATTGAAAATTCCTCTTTCTCTGCCTGTTTCCTCATTTTGGATGCACCACATAGACTCTTCTGCCCTTCTCTTGGCCATCCAGTCTCATGAGTGAGTAATCGCCTCTCTGTGGTTGATTCTTTTTTATTTCATTTTATTTTATTTTATTTTATTTATTTATTTATTTATTTTATTTTTTTACCGGGAGGTCCCAGGGATCGAACCCAGGTCCCTCCATATGGGAGATGGACGCCCAACCAGTTGAGCTACATCCAACCCCCTGTGGTTGATTCTTGAATCCTAATATCCTCCTGGGTTCCATTCCTTTTCCCAGCTACCCAATAAAATTATCCCCTGGGGTGTCTGACTGGTGTTTTAAATGTAAATGTTGGAAACTTACCTCATCTTCCCTTTCACAATTCTTTCTTCTCCTGTGCTTCCCATCTTGATTCATTGCACTTCCAGTGGCCTCTCGTTTACAAGCTTTGGAAATGCTGGTGTCCTCTTGACCTCCTGGGGATTCATTCATTCATTCTAAGGATATGGCAGGGACCAAAACTGAGGGAACTTTCATACTAGTGGGGAAACCAGCAGTAAACAAATCAAAATATATTGTAATTTCATTTAGTGACAGAAAGAAAATGATGGGGTGGCGATGCTGCTTATTTTCATTAGAGATGTTCTCTTTGAGGAGGTACATTTGTGCTGAGACCAGAGTGAGATAAGGTGTTAAGGCATGTGGACATTGGGGGAAAGCATGTACCAGGCAGAGGGAAGAGCGGATGAAAAGACCCAGAGGTTGGGAGCATGCCTGAGGAACATCAAGGAGGTCAGTAACTTGAACACATCAAATGATGGGTTGGAAGTAAAGAGACAAGGCCAGAGAGGTAGACACTGGCCAATCTGTGCTGTAAAGTATGGAGAGGTGCTTGAAATTTAATTCTAAATGTGATGAGAAGCCATTTGAAGGTTTTGATCAGAGAAGTGACATATGGTTTAAAGGGTTCCTCTGGTTGTTATAAGAATAGACTATAGGGCAAAGTGAAGACCACACAGTAATTCATGTCCTCACCTCATTCACAGGGTCTTGCCCACATCCATCATTTTCTTCCATTCTCACAGCTGCTACCCTAATCTCATGCCTGGATAATTATGTGGGCTCATAAGTGATCTTCCTGCATCCTTATGGATTTATTTTCCAGATGTACCGATTTGAGAAAGCCATTCCTTTGTTTAAGCCTTCAGTTTCTCCCTTGTTCCTGTAGAATGAAGTATAACTTCTTTTGTCTTGTGTACAAGGTCCCTTCTTACCTTCCAACCTTATCTCCCACTGCTGCCTTTCACATACTCCAAGCTAAAGTCATACTGAACTACTTACTTTCCCACACAAGCTTCTTCATTTTCCCCCTCTGAGCTTTTGCCCAAGCGGTTGCATCTTCACATAAAAACTTCTCCTGCCATTTCCTTTACTCCATCTCTGTTATACCCAGATTTCCCCCGAGTCTTTCTTTTTCTTTTCTTTTTTTTTTTTTTTTTTTTCCTTTTCTTTTATTTACTCCCCTGAGTCTTTCTTGATCACCCTGGGCAAAAGGAATTCTTCTTGCCTTTGGACTCTTATACCTTTCCAATGACACTGATCATTCTTTACCTAAGTTACAGCTCTTTATTGTACACATCTTATCTTCCTCAGTAAACTATATCCTTGAGGTCAGGGTCCATGCTTGAGGTAACTGTGAACTTCCCAACCACAGTGCCTAGCTCACTGCTCATAGCACAATAAATATTTGTTGAATGAATGAATTCCTTGCTCCAGAGGATTGCGTTGCAGAGATGCAAACAAATCCTAAACACATTTAAGTGAAGAATGTAAGTCAATACATAATGGAGGAATACAATATGTAGCACATGGTCTATGGACCACAGGAATTCAGAAGGGAGGTCAGTAAGAAGTGGACTGGTCAGGGAAGAGCTAATGACACTTGATGTTTCTGATGTGCTGGGTTCTAGGCTAAGCATTTTACATGCATCATTTCATTTACTTCTCAACTACCCTATGCTGCAGGTACTTATACAATACTCATTCTACACATAAAGAAACTGAGGTGATAAGGTGAAGTAATTTCCCCAAGTCACAGTGTTATTAAATTGACAGAGATGGGATTTGAACTCAGGCCTATTTGGTTGGATAGCCTATACAAATCATTCCACTATTTTGCCTTGGAGAGCAAAGGAAAATTTCTGCTGTGAAATTAAGGTTTATACTTTATCTCCTGTCTCATTCCAGAATGGATTTGGAACAGCTAAATATGAGCTAAGCTAGGCCTGGGAAGATGGTTAGGATTTGAAGAGGTGGTAGGCATTTCAGGTTAGGAAAGCAGCTGTTGGTGGGCTATCAAGGCAGATCTGTTCCTGGGCAGGAGAAGAGTGGGCTGACCAGATTGGAGGAAGTATGCTGGGGATTAGTTGGTTGAGTACGTGGAAACAGTGTGTGGAAGGCTTTGAAAGGCAAGAATTATTGAGTGCTAAGACACAGGAAGATAGTGAAGGGTTTATGAGCAGGGTAAGAGCATAACTTCATTCAAAGAATATTCATTGGGAAAGATTTTGCACTAAGCAGGTCAATGGAACTGTATGTTTTCATGAGTAAGCCCTTGTACTCAAGGAGTGAGCAATCTTTTGGGAGAAGCAGCTTATAGCATGCAAACAAAACACAGTGGACACAAAACAGGAGAAAAGAGTTGTAATGGTGGATCCAGGAGAACTTCCTAAAGGCTGTGACATTGGAATCAGGCCTTCAACATGGGAAGAGATGGAAGAATAGGAGATGGTGCCCTCTTTCTGAGCTTAGAGGAAGATAGTTTCCAGAGAATATTACCCTGGTAATTGTATACAGGCTGGGCAGCTGAGCAATCTCTAACATGTTGAGATTTCTCAGGGGAAGAAATGCACTTAAGGCCAAAAACCCATCTGTATAGGCAGCAGTACATGTGAAAGAGATTTGGGGACTTAGCATTCAACAGGTTAAATGAGATAACAGAGTAGCTGTAACCTATTAAAAGATGTTCCATGTTGCACATTTAACTCCCAGACTAGATCCATAGAATTTTGTCCATTTGGGGGGCCATATTCTAGAGCAATGGTTCTGAACCTGGGACAGTTTTGACCCCGATGGGACATCTGGTAATGCCAGGAGACATTTTTGTTTGTCACATTGGGGAGACGGTGCTTGCTGGCATCTAGTGGGTAGAATCTAGGGGTTCTGCTAAACATCCTGTAATGCACAGGACAGTACCCCGATCCCACAACAAAGAATTTTCTGGTCCAAAATGTCAATAGTGCTCATTTTGAGAAACCCTGCTCTAGAGAATGAAGCAACTAGAGCATGATTAGTAGAGGGAACAGTTTTTGAAACAGTGACCCCAGAAGTTAAAATTGGGAACGCTTATCCTGGAGCAGATTTAGGAACCTGAGAAATATCTTAGAAAAGCAGGAAGAAAACTGTCCTGAGCCCAAACCATCACCAGTATTCACTCTGAGTACTGCAATAAGAACCCAGCCAGACCCAACGTTTGGAAAATATGCCCGGCAATATTCTAAGACCTTTGCATATAGCAACACATTTAATTGTAATAACAAATCTATCCAATCCACTCTACAAATGGGGAGACTGAGACACAGGGATCTGAAATCACAAATCTTAGTGAGTAGCAGAGCCAGGATTTGAACTCGGGAGCCTGTGCAATATTCCTATACTGCATTAGAAAGAGCCTAGGCTTTGGAGACTGACAGATCTGGGCTCAAATCCCAGCTTTACCATTCCTAGCTGTGTAGGCACTCACACCCACCTGTCTGAGCCAGGTCAGTATAATAGGGTCAGTAAGATAGTTAATATTTACTGGGTTCTTCCATGCTCTGATGAATGTAGATCTCACAGCAACTCGAGGAAGCTCATAGTTATTACCCTCATCTTACACACATGAGGATTATGTGGCTCAGAGAGGTTGAGTGATTTGTTCAGGGTCACACAGGTAGGAAGTGGCAGAGTCAGAAATTAGACCCACATCTGTTTGACCCCAGAATCTGTTTTTAACCATGAAGCCATTACGTTTGCAAGATTGTGGTGAGGATAACATAGCAAAGCTATGAAAGTTGCCAGGCAAATAATAAGCAACTAATGATAGCTTTTTATTACTTTATTAATAGTCATAGTTTCATGGCCAGCTCAGTCAGGTGTGCAGATAGCAAAAAAGTATTCTAGCCAAAAGAACAAGATCAGCAGAAAATGAATGATCCAGTGACTTGGGTGTGGACCACAACCCCTCAGCAGCTACTCCATAATCTTGAGCCTCAGCCTCCCTGGTGAGATGTCACTCTTGATTCATTTGTCCTGCTCTCTGCATGGTCTGCTATTCATAGAACAGGAGTGGGAGGAACAGGGACAGTGTGAGGCTAATTTAATGTCAAGGTTCCACCAGCCCATACATTTCATAGATTCCACTTAGTCATAATAAAAAAAATAAAATAAAAGATGAATGTGGAGCCTTGTGCAAAACCAGAAAAGTCACCAGGTACTGCACTGAAAATAGAACTGCAGCTCACCTGAGAGTCAGTTCTATTTGGGAAGGATTTTGTTTTAAAACAATCACCAGATTTCGTTGTAGGAAACACTATATATGAGTGTTTTCCACAGAGAGGAGGCAGCATCTGCCTAGCTATTATGGAGGCTAGAGGTCTGGCAGCACACAGACTCTACCTGCAATGTCTTTTTTTTTTTTTAATGGATACATACAATTTTTTTCTTTTTGAATCAAACAATATGTTACACAATATATTTGGTTCACAGTAACGCATTCATACAGTATTTGTCCTTTTGTATCTGGCTTGCTTCACTCAACATAATGTCCTCCAGGTTCATCCATGTTGCCATATGCTTTATGACTTCATTTCTTACAGCTGCATAATATTCCATCATGTGAATAGACCACAGTTTGTTTATCCATTCATCTATTGATGGACACCTGGGTTGTTTCCAACTTTTGGCAATGGTGAATAAGGTGGCTATGAACATCGGTGTGCAGATGTCTGTTCGTGTCACTGCTCTCAGTTCTTCTGGGTATATACCCAGTAGTGGTATTGCAGGGTCACGTGGCAAGTCTATATTCAACTTCTTTAGGAACTGCCAAACAGTCCTCCATAGTGGCTGTACCATTCTGCATTCCCACCAACAATGAAGAAGTGTTCCTATCTTTCCACATCCTCTCCAACACTTGTAGTTCTCTGTCTTTTTAATAGTGGCCATTCTGATAGTTGTGAAATGATATCTCATTGTAGTTTTGATTTGCATTTCCCTAATCATGAGCGATCTTGAGCATTTCTTCATGTGTTTTTTTGCCATTTGTATTTCTTCTTCGGAGAAATGTCTATTCAAGTCTTTCGCCCATTATTTAATTGGGTCATTTGTCTTTTTATTGTTGAGTTGTAACATCTCTTTATATATCCTGGATATTAAAACCTTATCAGATATGTGATTTCCAAATATTTTTTCCTATTGAGTTGGCTGCCTTTTCACCCTTCTGACAAAGTCCTGTGAGATGCAAAAGTGTTTAATTTTGAGGAGGTCCCATTTATCTACTTTTTCTTTTGTTGCACGTGCTTTGGGTGTAAGGTCCAAGAAACCACCACTTACTACAAGGTCTTGACGATGTTTCCCTACATTTTCTTCTAGTAGTTTTATGGTCCTGGCTTTTATATTTAGATCTTTGATCCATTTTGAGTTTATTCTTGTATAGGGGCTGAGATAGCGGTCCTATTTCATTCTTTTGGTAATAGATATCCAGTTCTCCCAACACCATTTGTTGCAGAGACTGTTTTTTCCCATTAGCGTGGGCTTGGTAGGTTTGTCAAAAACCAGTTGACTGTATAGGTGAGGGCATATTTCTGGGTTCTCAATTCTATTCCACTGATTGATGTGTCTATCTTTATGCCAGTACCATGCTGTTTTGACCATTGTAGCTTTGTAATATGTTTCAAGGTCAGGCAGTGAAATTCCTCCCACATTGCTCTTCTTTTTTAGAATGCTTTTGGCTATTCAGGTGCACTTACCCTTCCAGATGAATTTGGTAATTGCCTTCCCTAATTCTGTAAAGTAAGCAGTTGGGATTTTGATTGGTATTGCATTGAATCTATAAATCAGTTTGGGCAAGATTGACATCGTCACGATATTTATTCTTTCAATCCATGAACATGGAATGTCTTTCCATTTGTTTAGGTCTTTTAAAATTTCTTTTAGCATTGTTTTGTAGTTTTCTGCATATAGGTCCTGTACTTCTTTGTTTAAATTAAGTCCTAGGTATTTGAGTCTTTTTGTTGCTATTGAAAATGGAATTTTCCTCCTGATTTCCTCATCAGATTGTTCAGTACTAGTGTACAAAAGCATTACTGATTTTTGCGTGTTGATCTTGTATCCTGCCACTTTGCTGAACTCATTTATTAGTTCAAGTAGCTTTGTTGTAGATACTTCAGGATTTTCTAAATACAGGATCATGTCATCCACGAGCAGAGTTTTACTTCCTCTTTTCCTATTTGGACGCCTTTAATTTTTTTGTCTCGTCTAATTGCCCTAGCTAGAACTTCTAGTACAATGTTGAATAACAATGGTGACAGTGGGCATCCTTGTCTTGTTCCCGATCTTAGAGGGAAAGCTTTCAACCTTTCCCCATTGAGTATGATGTTGGCTGTGGGTTTTTCACATATGCCTTTTATCATATTGAGGAATTTTCCTTTTATTCCTATCTTTGGAAGTATTTTTTATCAAAAAAGGATGTTGGATTTTGTCGAATGCCTTTTCTGCATCTATTGAGATGATCGTGTTGTTTTTTTCCTTTAATTTGTTAATGTGGTGTATTACATTGATTGATTTTCTTATGTTGAACCAGCCTTGCATACCAGGAATAAATCCCACTTGGTCGTGAGATATATGTCTTTCGATATGCTGTTGGATTCGATTTGCAAGTATTTTGTTGAGAATTTTTGCATCTATGTTCATTAGAGAGATTGGTCTCTAATTTTCTTTTCTTGTGGAATCTTTATCTGGCTTTGGTATTAGGGTGATGTTGGCTTCATAAAATGTGTTGGGTAATTTTCTCTCCTCTTCAATTTTTTGGAAGAGTTTAAATAGGATTGGTGTTAATTCTTTTAGAAATGCTTGGTAGAATTCACCTGTGAAGCCATCTGGTCCTGGACTTTTCTTTGCTGGGAGGTTTTTGATGACGGGTTCAATCTCCTTAATTGTGATTGGTTTGTTAAGTTCTTTTATTTCTTGTTCTGTCAGTGTAGGTTGGTTATGTGTTTCTAGAAATTTGTCCATTTCACCTAGGTTGTCTAGTTTGTTGGCATATAGTTTCTCATAATATCCTCTTATGATTCTTTTTATTTCTGTGAGGTCATTTGTAATTGCCCCCCTTTCATTTCTAATTGTATTTATTTGCATCTTCTCTCTTTTTTTCTTTGTTAGTCTAGCAAGGGGGTTGTTAATTTTATTGATCTTCTCAAAGAACCAGCTTTTGGTTTTGTTGATTTTCTCTATTGTTTTTCTGTTCTCATTTTCATTTATTTCTGCTCTAATCTTTATAATTTCTTTCCTTCTGCTTGCTTTGGGATTGGCTTGCTGTTCTTTTTCTAGTTTCTCAAGTTGTTCAGTTAAATCTTTGAGTTTAGCTCTTTCTTGTTTTTTAATATAGGCATTTAAGACTATAAATTTCCCTCTCAAGACTGCCTTTGCTGTATCCCATAAGTTTTGATACATTGTGTTCTCATTTTCATTTGTCTCAATATATTTACTGATTTCACTTTCAATTTCTTCTTTGACCCACTGAATATTTAGGAGTGTGTTGTTCAGTCTCCACACATTTGCAAATTTACTTTTTTCCTGTCTGTTATTGATTTCTAGTTTCATTCCATTATGATCTGAGAAGGTGCTTTGTATAATTTCAATCTTTTATATTTACTGAGAGCTGTATTGTGACCTAACATGTGGTCTATCCTGGAGAAAGATCCATGGGCACTTGAGAAGAATGTATAACCCGCTGAGTTTGGATGCAGTGTTCTGTATATGTCTGTTAGGTCTAACTTATTTCTCATATTGTTCAAGTTCTCTGTTTCCTTGTTGATCTTCTGTCTAGTTCTATCTAATGATGTGAGAGGGGTGTTGAAGTCTCCAATGATTATTGTAGAAATGTCTATTTCTCCCTTCACTTTTGCCAGAGTTTGTCTCATATATTTTGGGGCACCCTGGTTAGGTGCATAGATATTTATGACTGTTATATCTTTCTGGAGCATTGTCCCTTTTATTAATATATAATGGCCTTCCGCATCTCTTAGCACTTTTTGCATTTGAAGTCTGTTTGTCTGAAATTAGTATAGCTACCCCTGCTCTTTTCTGTTTACTATTCGCGTGGAGTATCTTTTTCCAACCTTTTACTTTCAGCCGGTTTGTATCCTTGGGTCTGAGGTGAGTTTCTTGTAAGCAGCATATGGATGGCTCATGTTTTTTTATCCATTCTGTCAGCCTGTATCTTTTGATTGGGGAATTTAATCCATTCACATTCAATGATATTACTGAAAATGCATTATTTATTTCCTCCATTTTATTCTTTGGTTTTCATATGTCATCTTATTTTTGTCTCTCTTTTTACTCTTTTTTTTTTTTTTTTTTAATAAAGATTTTATTTTATTCATTTATCCCCCCCTTGCTGCTCGCGCTCGCTGGGTCAGCTAACCACGCCGTGCGGGCGGGCCTGCCTTCACCAGGAGGCCCCGGGAACCGAACCTGGGGCCTCCCATATGGCAAACAGGAGCCCCACTGATTGAGCCACAGCCACTTCCCTCTTTTTACTCTTTTGGTTATCCTTTCTGCTGTTCTTTCTTCTATACTCTCCTCCAAGCCTCTCTCTCCTGTCTTTTTCTTTCAGGTTCTAAGGCTTCCTTTAATATTTCCTGCAAAGGTGGATTCTTTCTTGCAAATTCTCTTAGTTTCTGTTTGTTTGTGAATACTTTATATTCACCTTCATATTTGAAGGACAGTTTTGCTGGATAAAGAATTCTCAGCTGGCAGTTTTTCTCTTTCAGTTTCCTAATTGTACCATACCACTGTCTTCTCGCCTCCATGGTTTCTGAAGAGAAATCTGCACTAAGTCTTACTGGACGTCCTTTTACATGATCATTTGCTTCTCTCTTGCTGCTCTAAGAATTTTCTCTTTATCTTTTACATTTGACATTCTGAAGAGTATGTGTCTTGGCATAGCTTTATTTGGATTTATTCTTATTGGGGTACGGTGTGCTTCTTGGACATGTAAGTTCATTTCTTTCGTGAGAGTTGGGAAATTTTCTGCTATTATTTCCTCAAATACTCTTTCTGCCCCTTTTCCTTTCTCTTCCCCTTCTGGAACTCCCATGACACATATGTTCTTGCGTTTTGTGTTGTCATTCAACTCTCTGAGCCCCTGCTCAAATTTTTCCATTCTTTTCTCTCTCTGTTCTTTTCTCTCTTCAATTTTAGCTGCTCTGTCTTTGGTATCACTTATTCTTTCTTCTATCATTTCGAGTCTGCTATTGTATGCCTCAAATTTATTTTTGACTTCACCTATTGTGTCTTTCATTCCCATGAACTCCATTACTTTTCTGTTCAGGATTTCAAATTCTTCTTTGTGTTCGCTCAATGTCTTCTTGATGTCATTTATCTCTTTAACTATATTCTCTTTCATCTCATTAATTTGATTTTGGAAATTTGTGCTCATCTCACTGATTAGTTCTCTCAAATTCTGCATCTCTTCTGGGACTTTGCTGTATTTCTTTTCTTGGGCCATGCCTTCTATTTTCTTAGTACGGCTCATAATTTTTTGCTGATGCTTAGGCATCTGGTTAGGTTGTATTTTACTTAGATGCTCCTATCTCTTTCTCTTTTATGGATTTTAGTGGCAGGAGGCTGTGAGTTACCACCGCTCTTTGATTTTTGGCTCAACCTTGATTGTTAGGATTGTTCTGCTGGTTGCTCAAAACTGGGCATTGGACCCAGTAATTGGTTGTAGAGTCGTTTCCTAGGGCCTTGGCAGGGAGGCTATAGAGGCCAGGGGAAGCCTCTCCTACTTATTAATTTTCTTATGTGCACTCCCTTGGTCTGCCAGGAAATGGCGCTTGTTGGCAGCTCTCAATTCAATGTCTTGTCAGAGCGTATTTGTTGTGACACAGACCAGATCAATGTGATAGAGCTTCCTGTCTGGGGGCTAAGAGCCTTGTAATTCAACCTTTCTGAGACAGTTCTCCAGACTTCTCTCATAGCACTCCCCTTTTCCCAGCTAGGAAATATTTCCACTCCCTTCTGAATCCTCAACAATCAGTCCCTGTTAGTAGAGGAGGAGATTGGGAGGTTGTATATCTTTAGCCCCTTGCAGGCTCCAAGGCAAACAATGGTGCAGCCCCACCCAGCCTGGAAGGGCTCTCGGGACAGGGCAGACCAAACCTGGGAATCAAAGGCAGGGTCAGCCCCAGGCTTTCTCTCCCCTCTCCTGTGGAGTCCTCAACAATTAGTCCAGGTTAGAAGAGATGGAGTTTGTGAGGGTCGGATTTCTCCTGTCCTTCCTAGGCTCCCAGGGCAAACCGCCATGTGGAAGGGTACATGGGGCTCTGCAACCCAAATTTACAGGTCAGAACCTGAGTCAGCCTAAGGCTGTGTCCCTCTCTCTCCCCTTTCCGGGAGTGGCAGATCCCTGGAGCCCCCTTTGTCTGTGGTCACAGGCCCAGAAGCCCGAGAATTCTGAAGAGTGTGGGGGAGGGTGCCGGCAGCAGCAGACTTCCAACTCATGGTTCTGTCGTTGCGATTTCCCTCTTTTGTCCCTCTCTTCTCTGGGTAGTGTGCAACCTTCACCTGCTGTCCTAAACCTTAGAAGATCTTTTTCGGGGCTGTTTCAGCCTGTCCTCTAGCTATTTTTCTGGAGAAGAGATTCCTGTGTCTTACTAGTCTGCCATCTTCCCGGAATCCCCCAATTAACTTTTGCACCTGCAATGGCTTTTAAAAGGGGGAATTATGACCCCAAGGAGCTGCTTGGATTTTGTGTGATTGAGGTACACAGGGCAATGGGAGCCCTGGGATGGGGGCTGCTAACTACCTTGTTGGGGGAGAGTGATCAGAGAAACTTTCCTAAGGAGGGGATATTTGGGCTGGATATTGAAGGATGAATAGGAATTTTCCAAGTGGAGAAAGGGACAGCACTACAAGAGTTCTGTGACCTGGGAGGGCATGGCTAACTCTTGAGCTGTTTTGTGTCTGCTTGTGGCTGGAGACCAGGGAGAGAGGGGTATGTTTGGAGTAGAAGATGAGGCTAGAAATATGGGCTGGAACCAGGTCTCATAAAGGACCTGTAGCCCCACGAAGGCTTCTGGAAGACATGGTGTAATGGAAAGGATTTGCAGCAGTGTAATATAATTAGAAATAATCTGGGGGTTTGGGGTTTTGGACTGTGACAAACCTGGCTTTGAATCTGAGTTCCATTAATTATTGACTATTGACTTAGGACAAGTTACTTTAACTCTCGAGTCTTGGTGACCATATCAATGAGACATCCACCTCACAGGGCTGTGGTTAGGATAAAACAAGGTAAGGTAAACTAGCACAGGCATGGCACAATGTGGACTTGCAGTAAATATTAATTGAGTAGGTAAGGGGAGAACAATTTCTAGCAGGACAGAGTTGCAATCAGCTTTTTATTTTAAAACGATAACTCCAAAAGTTTGTGCTAGGGAGAGGTTGGAGGCAAAGAAAGGACTCAACTTTGTAGGTAGGGTACTTTGCTAGCCTCAGTCTGCATATGTTGAGTTTTAATAGCTTCAGTTTCAGCAGTTTACTTTCTCCTACCAGGTACCAGATTCTGGAGCCTGAGCTTGTGATTCTATATCTGTACCTCACTCTAAGAAGACTGGATAATGAGAAGGCTTAGCTGTCTCTGTTTCTGCAGTGTGAAAAGATCAGTCTGATGGGACACAGTTGGAGCAAGTTCAAGTTTATTTAGCCATGTCATGTTGTCTCACTCCTGTTCTCCATTTCTTTCATTCATTCATTCACAAATTTAGCAAACATTTATTGTGTTGCCAACCAGTAAGTGGGTAGGGTGGGTGCTGGGGATACAATTGCCCATTCTCCCACCGGTATGGTGTTAGCAGACATTCATTAAAGTATAAATTATTTTTTTATTTTTTTATTTTTTTTAATCGGGAGGTCCCGGGGATCGAACCCGGGTCCCTCCATATGGGAGACAGACGCCCTACCAATTGAGCCACATCCATCCCCCAAAGTATAAATTATTATAGGACCAGAACTTGAAGAAAGAGTGACACTATCCCCTCCTAGAGGTTGCATGTTGCTAAGACTCCCCATTGGTCAGTTGATACATTCCTGACCTTGTGGAAGATAATTAGTAGGACAGAGAACATGGCCCAAGGAAGACAGTCCTGCTGGAAAACTACTGAACTATGCCACACTTTATCCATTTCTAAAATCTCAGCACAGAATTGTGAATCTGGGGTCAGAGATCCTGAACTCTGCCTCTTTAAGAAGCCAGAAAAAGGTAAGCAGAAATAAATCACTGATGGGTGATAAAAGAAGGCGATCTTGGCTTCTTCCAACTGGACTTTAGGAAATAACACCCAGAGAGTAATGTGGATTCTGCTATTTGATAAATCAGAGAATCTTACTCTAAGTCAAGGCAATTTAGAGAGTTAAACAAGGAAGACAAGAAGATCTGTATCAATGAGATTTAAAAACAAAAAAAAAAAAAACACTATCACCAAAACAAGAAGAGTGGAATGTATGATGTCAAAGTTCCACCTCTCATTAAGATACCCTAAAACACTTGTTTGCCCCTCTTGAGTTCAGACCATGGTTTCATGGTTTCATCCTCTTATGGACCCTCCTGGGAGCTCCTAATGAGCCAGCCAGCTCATTACCTTCCCGTCCATCCTCCACAGTGTCCATCCTCCACAGTGTCCTCAGAGCACTCTCTCCAGGAGGAGAGGTGGACTCGGACGCTCTCTGCTCAGGGCCTTCCTGACTCCAGGATCTCCCTGGGCAGGGGGAAGGGGTGCTGTCAGGTCCCTGGCTGGGAATCAAGGCTGCTCCAAGCCAGACCTTCCTGAGCCTCATTTTCTGACAGGTCCCCCTGTTTCCCTTCAATTTTGTTCAGCAAGACAACTGGGAAATGATACTGTGGCTTTGTAATGTACAGTCATTTTCTTTTCTAACCTTTTTTTTTTCTTTCAAAATCCAGTCCAGCTATGACTTCTTCCAGGTACCATTCCCTTAACTCTCCCGCTGGAGGGTTAACCACTCTCACCCACCGGGCCACCTCTGTATTCTAATGTCTTCAATGTAGCACTTTCAATATTATACTTTATTGGCTGAGGTGACTTTCTTGCCAGCAATGAACTTTAGACACAAGATCAAAGACTCTGTCGTAAGTTCCCCGTTTCTCCACTGCCCTGCACAGTACCTGGTACATGCCACACAATGCCATACAGGGATTTTTTTTTTTTTAATTGAATGATGAAATGGAGGGGAGGGAAATGGGTGTTCTGAGATAAGAGAAAGCAAATAAGACCAACTAAGTTTGGCTCCTCAGCCAACAGTCAACACACCTTTACTGGGAGGGGCTACCTTGTACCAGGGGCTGGGTACTCAGCTTGAGAACAGCCCTGCCTCTGTGCTTGTGGCGTGTGACTTAAGAATGAGGGATTTTGAGTCACTTACTGAATCATCGTGGATGAGCAGCTTTACTATACCTCGGGTTTTCATCTGCAAAACCAAGGTTCTTAATTATAAAGGTTTGTCATGAGAACTATATGATATAATATATATGATATGATGACAAACTACAAGTCTAGCACTTAGATCAGTGCTTGGCATAGTGAGCACAGGACAAATGTCAGCTATTATTAAAGAGTTCACAGTCAAGTAAGCTTGAAGTAACATAAAGATCAAGAGAGTCCTTACTGAGAAAATACTTTCCTAATAGTCACTGCACACATGCCCTTAGGAAGGACTTGGGATCTTTTGGGTGGATTCTTTGATGAGATGCTCAAGGATGGGGCTTTGAGGCCAGAGGCATGAATGGGGGAGAATAGTTGTGGTGGTCAAAATGTTTTTTAAGGGGTTTGGGACCAGCTAACTCTCAGGTTTTTGTGGGATAGTCAAGCCAAAGTCTAGAGCCAAATTTATTGGAATGCCAAAATGAAATGGGTAGTCTGTGGGGGAGAAAATATAGGATACAGGGCTGCTAGCACCCAAGGAGAGCACTCTGGTAAGTAAACTGAGTTTTTAAAAGCAGAGGTGTTGATAAGCTTTTCTGGGTGGAGTGGGATACAGCCCTCTCCACTGCCTTCCCTGGAGGTTCTCAGTAAAGTCTCCTTCACAGCCTTTACTACTGCACTTGGCTTGCTTTGTTTGGAAATGTGATGAGTCTGAGCTCAAGGTAGTTGAGGCCAGTCACATCTGGGCTGCAGGTAATTATAACCCAATGTGAGAGGTTCTGTGAGAAAAGCAGTTCAGAGGCAAGGGAGGCAAAAGCACCCTTTTGAGTAGTTGGAGAGGATCAATATGTTACAATTACTAAATGTGTAATTAAATACTACCACAGCACCAAGTTCTAGTCTTTTCCAACTGCGGTCAGGGGTGCCAGCACTAAACCATCATCTCTCAAGTTATATCCAATGATGCTGTTTCCACCCGGAACAGATAATGAAAGTGGCACCCGCCCACAGAATTTGCATGCATGACATCAAGGAGGGCTAAATGACACAGCATTGGGAAACATTCCAGAAGCTTCCATGACATTATGTACTAGTTAGTGGGTCAAGCATTTTGATGCCCTATCTTAAATCTGAGTTCAGACCTCTAAACCCAAATATTACTAGGCATTGTTCGGTTTTTCCATTTTGAGCTGACTAGCATTGGACACTTACCACCTGCCAGATGCCATGCTAAGTACTTTAAATCAACTATTTATTTTACACCACCCTGAAACCCAATAGGTTCAGTAAAATGGTCCATATTGCAGATGAGGAAAGGGAGGCTTGGAGAGGTTAACTGACTGGTACAAAATCACACAGCTTGTAAGTAGTGGAGCTGGGATTTGAATCTAGCTAGGGCTTTTGGACTCCAGAGCCCTGGATTTTAATAACTATGTTATAGTGGTTTGGAATGGACCAGAGATCATCCAGTTCAACCAATCGCAACCCAGAGGGAAAAACTTGCCGTTGGAAAATGCGTGGGACTGGGAGTCTGCTCTTGTTTTGTCTGGGACTCTGCTGTGTGACACTGGGCAAGTCACTAAACCTTCCTGGGTCCCAGTTTTCTTTTCCAAGAGAAGGGAACAGTAAACTGCTCTATCTCCAAGGTTTGTTTTAAGGAACGACTGCATAGGAAAGCCCAATATAAGGAGTCAAAGAGGATGAAAACCACCCCTTTGTCCTCTTAAACAGACAGCAAGCACATTCTAGTCTTCTTTTATGGACTAGATTCTGATACATCTAGCCAAATGTGATTAACAAGGAAAAGTTTAATATAGAAGCATTCCCTTTCTGACTCACTAAGAAAATGAGATAATCTTGAATATTGTACTAAAATAAAGATCTTAAAAGTTGAGTTTGATTTTTGGCTGCTCTATGCTAAGCATTTTCATGTACACTTAATCTCCAGTAAAACAAAATGAGGTTCACAGATGGTTAAGTGACATGCTTCCAATCATACAGCTTGTAAGTAACAGAGTAAGGATTTGAACCCAGCTCTATCTGGTTTTACCTGCAGGCTCTTTTCAGTGCAGCAAAGCCTTAGGCCAAATGCAATTGATTACAGAAGACAACAATTCTGTCCTCATAGGACCTCATTGTTTCAAATGAAGTCTCTATAACATCCCTGGGACTGCTCCTGATATTTCTATGAACACTAAATGGGGGGGGGGGGGGGGGGGGCTTCTGTTTTATTTTTTACCATGCCAAAGTCTAAAACTTTAGCAAAACCCAGCCTCAGCTAAGCAAATTAACCAACCTAAGATTTAGAAAAGCCAACAGAGATAGAATATAATATGCATCACCTGTTAAGGAATAAGTTCCATAGCTTTGAAGAAAAGGGGAAATTTCGTTTTTTAAAAAGTTTTGGAATAT
Source organism: Tolypeutes matacus (assembly GCA_026826555.1). Taxonomy (NCBI): domain Eukaryota; kingdom Metazoa; phylum Chordata; class Mammalia; order Cingulata; family Chlamyphoridae; genus Tolypeutes; species Tolypeutes matacus. The sequence continues at coordinate 36,231,368 of JAKSZT010007815.1, forward strand.
ATAAAAATGTGGAACTTCTTTAAAATGTAAAATAATGTTATAAAAAATTAAAAGGTGGACAACAAAATGAGAAAATACTGGTACCAAAAGATTAGTATGCATTCAGCTATATGATATATGAAGAAGTAATTCAAATTTTAAAATTAAAAAAAACACCAAAATTATAGTAGATCAATGACCAATGGACTTAAAGAAAAAAATTCACACAGAACAAAATGTACATATCAAACACTTGGGAAACATTTATCCTGTCTGGTAATCTAAGAATTGCAGTTTAAAATAATCTTCATCATCATCATAATATATAATACCTTTATAGTTCTTAATATGTACTGAGTGCTTAGTATAATTTACTCATTTAATCCCTAAAACCACTTAGGAAATGGTGCTGTTGCCTTTTCCATTTCACAGATGAAGAAACTGAGGCCTCAGAAAGGTTTATTAACTTGTTCAACTTGTACAACTAGTTAAGATAGAGCTGGGATTTAAAGCTAGACAGTCTGGCTCTTACAGCCATATTATACTTAGGAAATTAGCAAAACTAAAAATATTTAAAATCACAATATTCAGTACTAGGAGAGTTCTTTAGAGACCCAGTGCTTGGGTCATTATAAACTGATAAAACTCGAATGTGAAAATATTAATGTGAAAATAATAATGTGTTAGTGTGGTAGGAGTTAAGGTTGATTTCTATTTGAATTTATCCTGTTTGGGGTTTGTTGGCATTCTTGAATGTACATATTCATGGCTTTCATTAAATCTGGGGAGTTTTCTACCATTATTTCTTTGAATATACTCTCTGCCCCTTTCTCTCTTCCTTCACCTTCTGGAACTACCACGATACAAAAATTGGTATGCTTGATGATGTCCCATGGGTCTCTGAGATGCTGTTCACTTTTTATCATTCCTTTTTCTTTCTGTACTCATCCTGAATCATTATAATAGCCCTGTCTTTCAGTTCACTGATTCTTTCTTCTGCCACCTCCTATCCACTGATAAAACCCTCTGGGAAATTTTCATTTAGATTATTTTTGTTTTCAATTCCAATATTTGATTCCATTTTTTAAGATTGCTATCTCTTTATTGGGCTCCTCATATTATTCACTCATTGCTTTCCTGATATTCTTTAGTTATTTCTTCATGTTTTCTTTCATTTCCTTGAGCATATTGAAGGTCATTTTTTAAAGTCTTTGTCTTGTTTGCCCAAAGTCTTATATTACCCATTGATGGTTTCTGGATTTTTATCTTGTTCCTTTAGATGGGCCATCATTTCCTTTTTCTTTGCTTGTCTTGAAATCTTTTTTTTTTTTTTTTTACCGGGAGGTACCGGGGATCAAACCCCGGTCTCTCCATATGGTAGACAGATGCTGAACCTCTTGAGCCACATCCGTTTCCCTGTCTTGAAATCTTTTGCTGCACAGTGTGCATTTTAATATTTTAAAGTGTTAACTCTGGAATTTAGTCCCTGAGATGTCTGTTCTTTGAGTTTATATTCAGTTAATGATATGGCAGAGAATTCCTTGAGTGCTAGTAGCTAACAAAAACAAACAAAACAACTGAAAAATCACCATTCACGGTCTTTGTAAATTGCCTTTACATTGGCTGGTGCTTTCCTTCAGAGTTTAGCCTTGCTATGAAGAACATAAGCCTGAGGTGATATGAAATGCAGGGACTCTCAGTCTTTTCTAAACCTGAGTTTTGTCCTGGGCTGTGCTTGCTCATGGCCTTAGGAAATCCCCCTGGTTACAGGAATTTGAATGCCCCCTCTACTCCTTATGAAACACATCCCCACCTCCTGGGTACTCTATGGTATTTCTTAAAGGAGCTAATTCTTTTCCCCAGGCTGCTTTGACTTAATTTTTACTCACACTGTTTTAGTTGTTTTCAAGTTGCTTCTGCCTGCAGGGAAAGATCTGGAAGGTGAACTATAGAGAAATTTCCTGGTTCAGTTTTTCAGGCTGCCACCTGATAGACTGGTACCAACATACAGGAACCTCAGTATGTGCAAGTGATTATTCTGCCCCTTCCAGAACAGGACCAGTGGCCAACAATGGGAGCCATAGGCTGGCTCCACACCAGGCAGAGAGAAGTCAGTGGTGAGGGGGCCAGCAACGATGCCCTGACCTCCCACCATTTTTTAAAGCTCTGTTTTCTTGACTCAACCCTCATTCTGCTACTGATACTCTTTAACTGTGTCTGGAGTTCTGAGGAAGATATCTCTGATAGTTTTTGCTAGTTGTTCAATGATTCTGTGGGGGAATATCACCCTGCCATTCAGTTGACCGGAAACGCATCATTTCTTTTTGTTGCAAAACTTTTTAAAACAGAAAAAAGACAAGAAAGACTTCTTTCATATAGCAATACACAAATATTTGGAGATTTAATTTTTTAAGCAGAGAAATGGATGGGAGAGATAAAGAACAATGACTGGGTTTACAAATGATTGTGATCCTGAACTTGGAGTGGCAGCATCTTCAGAGGAAAGGGCACAGCTTTGGGGTCAGAGAAAACCATTGTGCCTCTGCCTTCTTCTACTCTGGGCTTCTGGATCATAATCTCAACCTCAGAGGTAGTGAGGATAAAATCAGGAGATCCACTTATCTAATGGTCTGTGATTGTCAGAGATCATTAAGGACAACCCATTTTTTACAGATGAGCTTAAGCTCAGTGAGTTTATCCAAATGGCAAAAAACAGCTTAAAACCAAGATCTCTTGCTTGAGTCAGGATTGTCTGAGCACAAAAGCTTGGACTCCAGGCTCTGGAGTAAAAGAGTCAGAGTACTGAATACTGTGTCAGCTCCAAGAGCTTCTGACACTGCAATCTTGAGCAAGTCATTTACACTCTGTCTCAGTTTACCTATCCCTAAAAAGGGGACAATGATTTTATCAAATTCAAGATTGGTTGTGGTGATTAACTAAGTCAAACTGAGTTAATGCCTGGACATTGGAAGCTCTCAATAACTCTTAGTTATTATTATTATTAGTCCCTAAAACCTTCTTTGAATGCCTTAAGTGTCCCCAAACTGATTATGATCATCCTTGCTTTATAGTAAGCATATATATTTTTGCTCATGAACTGGTTTAATCCTTCCTCTAGAACTTAAATCCTAAGGAATTAAATTTTGTTACTTCATAAAAAAATAAAGTAAGGAGTTGGGGAAGGGGGACATTGGACCACCACTAGCAGGAATGTTGGTAAAACTTTGTCCCAGACATTTTGGGGCACACAGGTTCTGCAGTGGGAGAGGGTCTGATGGAAGGAAGGAAAGGAGGAAGTGGGTGTGCAGGAAAAAGCTGGGTAGTGTGCAGGAAGCCATGGAGATGAGTGCTGGTGGAGGAGAGCTTGCAAAAAAAGCGCAAGAAGGCAGTGCCACACGTGTTGGTCACAGCCTCACTGATTGAGCACTTGTGTGCTGGACTCTGGGCCTCATCGTTCTTAGTTTCTGTTTCTCTCAAAAGTGGTGATAATAATAATCCTTCCTTTTACAAGATTTGTGAATGCTTTAAAGACACTATGTGTAAAACAATGGAACAGTGAGTGCTTGACAATATAAAAGTTTATTAATATGATTAAACCCCTCATGTTTCAGATGAGGAAGACTATGTAAAACCATGCAGCCATTAGGTGACAAGTATCCCCTCTTGTCTGACTCTGAAGAGCAATGTGGAGTTCTACCCAGCAAGTTAAGCAGAGTCTTCCATCCAACCCTCCAGTTCCACCTCTCAGCCTTCCAGTGATGTTAGCATGGGCTGTGCAATCACGCGAATTGAAGCCTTGTCTCTGCCACTCGCTGACTGTGACACCTGAGCCAATCACTTCACCTCTCTGCAGCTCGGTTTTCTCATCTGTGAAGTGGGGGTCATAAATTTCACAGTGGTTTTTGGGGGGGATTTAATAAGGTTATCCAAGGAGAGTGCTAAACCCAGTGCTGGGCATGTGTAAAATACTCATTGGGTATTAAGCTTCTCGGTAAAGTGGGACCTTGGATTCTTCACAGTTAAAATTCCTAGTCCCTGATATTTCCATACTTAACCTTTATTCTGGAAAAGTCTGTGACAAAAGAAAAGTATCAGAAACCTAGACATTGCCAGCAATCTCGCTCTCTGTCTACATAATTCACCACTTTCTTAATTTAACCCCATATGCAGCAACGTGACCGTCTCTTCTGGTTGCTAAATTCATTGATGGTGTCTGTCAACAGCAAAGTGTTAGAGCACTTAGATCCAACAGTCCCTTTGCCATTCTCCCGTTTTCCCTGGGTGAATGGTAACATTTTCAAATGGATAAAAATCTCCAGGCAACGTCGTTCTCCTCCCCCAGAGCAGATTTATAACAGAGTGGTTGGCATTTCCACACGCGCTGCATTTGTCAATGTCACATTCATATATGTTCTTAGGTCTCATACACATACAGGCATAATTTAAAAAACTCCAGTGAACAAAGGCTATTTTTCTAACTTGGAGTTATTCCAAAGGATCTTTGCATTTCATCTATTTTTAAATGTTTTTGCGATTTACAAGTATGGTGCTATCAAATGGTACAGGGGGAAGACTGAATATTCAGCTTCAAGCAACTGATCATGTGTGATGTGTCAGGCACTTTTATTTATTTTTATTTATTTATTTATTTTAAAGATTTTATTTATTTATTCATTTATCCCCCCCTTGCTGCTTGTGCTCACTGGGTCAGCTAACCACGCCGTGCGGGCGGGCTTGCCTTCACCAGGAGGCCCCGGGAACCGAACCCGGGGCCTCCCATATGGTAAACGGGAGCCCTACTGATTGAGCCACGGCCGCTTCCCTGTCAGGCACTTTTATATACAACACTTTACTTAACTGCAGGAAAGAATGTATGCATTATCCTGTTTTCAGATGGAGAAACTGGGGTTCAACAAGATGAGTGACTTGCTTTAAGTTACACAGGTGAGAGTGGTGGGGTTGGGACACAAACCACTCTGAGTCCATATTCCATCTTCCTGCCATGTTATCACAGCTGCCTCTGCAGAATAACACTCATTCATTAATTCAAAATATACTTACTGAGCACCTACCATGTAGCAGGCACTATGTTAGGCTCTGGTGATATAGCAGTGGGGGAAAAAGGCAAATATTCCTGCCCTTGTGGAGCTTACATTCTAGTGGACTAAGAGATCGATTCTGTGACTTGGTGAAAAGTTAGTCTGCATTAGATGAGATGAATGAGGAGGAATGAGGCAGAATGCAAAGATTTCTGTTCCTTCTCAAATTACAACAGTGTAGGCTATCTCCAGGGTAAGCATTTGGAGAATGTTTGGGGAAAAATGATGGTGCATTAAGTTGCAATATTTAAATTGCTCTCTTTTGGGACTCAGGGTGTTAAGAGCGTATATTGTGGCTCTAGATCAAGTAGAGATAAAGTGGGCTATTCAGAGCAAGCCATGGGCCAGATGTTTTAAGGAGCTGTGAAGGTAAAGACTGAGGTGGGAGTTCCAGGATGCCTACAGCAGATGATTAAAAAAATGAAAAACAGATGATAGTGGCCATAATATCCTTCCCTCAAAATCCATAGTGGATTTTGTAAATCTACAACTTCTCTAATTAAAAAAAAAAAAAAAAAAATCTATAGTGGAGTCGGTAGAAAATAAAAACTTACCTTCCTATTGTTATTATTATTATTTTCAAAAGCAATATTGCAAGCTACCATTCACTGGGCGACTTCTATGTCTCAGGTACTGCACCATGCATTATCTAATTCAATTCCATAAAATGAAATTGAGGCTCAGAACAATTATTAGTGGAAAAATTGAGATTCACACCTGAATTTATCCAACTGTAAGGCTCTTGCCCTTTTCTCCACACCAAGCAGACTCTGATGTTTCCCAGAAGGCTTCAAAGATGATGTGCACTTAATTCATCATTTGTTCTTCCACATCCTTGCAACCCAGAGTTTGATCAGTGGTCCAGCAGCATTAGCATCACCTCAGAGCTTGTTAGAAATGCAGCATCTCAGACCTCACTCCAAACCTACGGAATCAGAACCTGCTTCTTAATAAGACCTCCAGGCACATCGAAGTTTAGGAAGTACTGCTCTAGATCTCTTGCCAAAATAAATGACACAGTCATCCCAAAAGGTGGTGGAGAGAGTGTTCTTTTTTTGTTTGTTTTTTACCGGGAGGTACCGGGGATCCAACCCGGGTCCCTCCATATGGGAGACGGACGCCCAACCAGTTGAGCCACATCCAACCCCCGAGAGAGAGAGAGAGTGTTCTGACTCCAAACAATATCATTTCTTTTTTTTTTTTTTTTTTAAAGATTTTATTTATTTATTCATTTATCCCCCCCTTGCTGCTTGTGCTCGCTGGGTCAGCTAACCACGCCGTGCGGGCAGGCTTGCCTTCACCAGGAGGCCCCGGGAACCGAACCCGGGGCCTCCCATATGGTAAACGGGAGCCCTACTGATTGAGCCACAGCCGCTTCCCAACAATATCATTTCTAGAGGTGGATTGATTGCTATTTTGATACTTAATCCAGCAGCGAAAGATTTAAACCTGCCTGAGTACCTGTTAAACAAAATTGGAATGGAAGAGCCACTGAGTGACCCAAGAAGTTAGATAAAATAGTCAGTGAATTTCTGTTTCTAGGATGTTTTCATAGGTTTTTCAGGAGAGGGATGGCCATTACTAATGAGATTATTTTTCTCAGTGGGAGTCTCAGATGAGACAGCACTTTGAAGGATGAGTAACTCCTTGGTATTAGTCTGTGGGGTGCAGCCCATTAACCTGGATACAGGACACAGTACAAAGGACTTGAACTTTTCTCTCAACTTTCTTTTTGACCTTGAGCAAATCATCAAAGCATCTTTAGTTATCAGTCGCCAAGAGCTGGGAAAGGTCAGTGCAACATATCACTGTTCTTATACCAATATAATGGCCCCAGGAACACAAACAACATTCAGGCACCATGCTACTAAGGCAGAGAAAGTAGAAACTTGGAGATACCCTCACTCCTACTTTTTCTTTCACTTATCACAAGCCCTAACCATTCAATCTCTGTAATACCTTTCCTACCTCTGTCCACATTCAATCAATTAGCTCAACCCCTCTGTTTTCAATCCTATACCCTGCTATTTTCCTAATGTACAGGACCACTCAGGTTACTTGCTTCCTCAACGACCTGTAATGGCTCCTCGTTGGCTACAGAAGAAAGTCCCACCGTCTTAGCCTGGCGTTCCTGATTCTCCGTGATGTGGCCCTACAAGCCTGTTGCTTCTTTCTGTTCATCTCTTCCTAATTACCAGCCACAATACTGTATTGATAATTTCCAGACCACATGGTACATGTTCCCAACCGCTGTCACAGCACTCAACTGCCTGTGGGGTAACTGCCTGTTGGCATGTCAAGAACAATTTTTTTTTTTTTTTTTTTTAATTTTACCAGGAGGTCCCGGGGATCGAACCCGGGTCCCTCCATATGGTAGACGGACGCTCAACCAGTTGAGCCACCTCCGCCCCCAACATGTCAAGAATAAGAACAGTAATAATATTTACTGAGTTCTTCCTGTTTGCCAGAGACTGTGCTAGGAGTTTTTCACACTCTACCTTATTCAGACCTCACAACAACACTATGAGTTAGGTTCTATTATCATCATCCCCATTTTACAGATGAGAAAACAGACACAGACTGGATTCAGGGAATTGTCTAAGGTCAGCCAGCTAGTGAATTTCAGCACTGGGATTCAAATCCAGCTCTGTCTAACTTTGGGCCTGTGTGGTGAATGCTACGCTATTTATTTATTTATTTATTTATTATTTTTTAAAAGATTTATCTTTATTCATTTATTTATCCCCCCCCCCTTGTGGCTTGTGCTTGCTGTGTCCATTTGCTTTGTGTTTTTCTGTGTCTGCTTGTCTCCCTTTGTTGTGTCATCTTGCTGTGCCATTCGGGCCGTCAGCTCACCACGCCGTGCGGACCGGCTTGCCTTCACCAGGAGGCCCCGGGAATTGAACCCAGGGCCTCCCATATGGTAAATGGGAGCCCAACCAATTGAGCCACAGCCCCTTCCCAATACTACGCTATTTAAATACCTGCTGCACAAGCACATACCTATAACATAGAATATGCTCAAAAACATGTTAAATAAAGGGCTTGGTAAGTTGATACACATTATAAGATTCCCCCATCTTTCCTCTTTTCCTTCTCTTGGGGATTTAGAGGTGATAATGTTTATTATCCTCCGGTTGTCAGCATGGTTTAGAATGGGAAACTCTGATATAGTTAACACAGTTCATTAGAAACCCACGGAAGTGAATTTAAAAAAACATGACTTGTGCCAGCCCACCTAGTCACATTTTAAGTTCCTGGGGCATATGGGCACCAGCTCATTTTAAAAGCATTTTTAACAAAAGCACAAAACAGAAATGTTCAGCATATGTTGGAGTAGGTAGGGATTCAAAGAATCCTAAATCAACTTGCTTTTTATAGATGTTCGGAAAGGGGCAAATTGATGGGAGCCCCTTTTGTCCATCACTGCACATTGAGGCAAAGCCAGGCTGAGGAGTAGGTGGAGTCGCCAATATCAGTTTGTGTGGAATGGAGGTCCCCTGGTGAGCTCCCAGCCTCCACTCCCTCTCCCACGCACTTGCCACATTGTTTGAAATAGTGCCCTTGCATGCTCATCCTCTCCAAGGCAGCACCAAATCTAATTACCCAATTTAAAAAAGCAAAACTTTAAAAATGATGTAAGAGGGAACGGGTGTAGCTCAGTAGCTGAGAGCCTGTTTCCCATGAACGAGGCCTTGGGTTCAATACCTGGTACCTCCTAAAAAAGAAAAGATATAAAAATGATATAAGAAATACATGTTAATTTAGAAAATAGGTTTGAGGATTACTCTAACTTCCACTTCCGTAAAGAAAATAATTTTTCCTTCCAGTTTTTGTTGTTGTTGTTTTTATATGTAGGCATGTATGTGTGTTTCCTTTTACCCAATTTTGATTATATATATATTAAATATTTTGTAATTCCCCCCCTCACTTAACACTATCATTCCAAGTCAATAAACACATCTGCATTATCTTTTTTATAGTTCTACTGTATTCCATCCTCTAACTTGTCATAAATTGTTTAGCAATCCAGTGTTTTGGGATATTTAGGTGGCCTACCCTGGTGCTGCTATCAGCAAGCTTTCCAGGAACATCCTCATACACACTACATTGAACACGGGTCCTGTTATTTTCCTAAGGCATATTCACCAGGCACCCTATCCTAAAAACAAATTACCACTCAGTGTTGTGATTAGTCCTTAATACCTTGGTGTGAAGTTCATTCAATGAGCTCCTTTCTTTATAACAGCTTTCTGAGCCTGAACACAAAAGGAGTTTTGTTGGGGGTGAGGATGGGTGGATGTTTAGGAGAAGGAGTGGGATAAATGGAAGGATGTCTTGGAGGCATAAAACATTATCAGAAGAAGGTAGCACTTGGTGCCAATGGACAAGTTGGGTATTCTAGGATCAGAGTGGTGGTATTGGATTTTTTTTAATTAACAGAGAGCAGAGATGGGAAGAGATGAGATTTGTTTCCCTAATTCACAATTTCACCAATACTGGGTCCTTGGCAAGAAGTCTTGTTGGTCTTTTGGAAAATATTTTGGCAATCAAAGAAGCTCAAAAATATTCATATTTCTTGATTCAGTAATATCCAATAATAGTACTTCTAGAAATATATCCTAAGGAAAAAGTACCAAAGAAAGATAAAGCTGTCCACACAAAGATGTTCCTTACCAAGTTACTTAAAGTAGCAAAAAATTTTACTCAATGAAAATAGTCAAGTTAAGTAAATTATGGTACATCTACCTGATAGAACAGCATGCAGCCATTATTCCTCTGATAGTTGATAGTTGTGTAATCTTGGGAAAATTATTTAACCTATTTTATCCAATAAGTGGGTTAATAATATTCTCTGAAGGACTGTTGTCAGCATTAAATGAGCTAACATTTAGGCACCTAGCATGGTGCCTAACACATGATAAGTGATGAATAAATAGCAGCTATTTGAAGATTATGTTGCATTCATGGAAATAAATGTGATACAAACAAAAGGCAGCCTTTAAAACTTGTAAGTGGGATGCGGACGTGGCTCAAGTGATTGAGTTCCCACCTACCGCGTGGGAGGTCCCTGGTTCAGTTCTCCATGCCTCCTGGAGAAGATGAGCAAGACAGCGAGCTAGCACGATGGGCAGGCACGGCGAGCTGATGTGACAAGAGATGCAACAAAGCAGGGAGCTGAAGTGGCTCAACTGATTGAACACCTCTCTCCCACATAGGAGGTCCCAGGTTCGGTTCCTGATGTCTCCTAAAGAGAAGACGAGCAGACACAGAGAGCACACAGCAAATGGACACAGAGAGCAGACAGCGAGAGCAAACAATGGGGGGGGGGATGAATAAATAAAATAAATCTCTTAAAAAAATAAAAATAAAAGCTTGCAAGTAACTGGCAGTTGTGGGGAAGCCCTGCATCTGGAACTGCATATCTTTTTTGCCTCACTGTAGACTCACTAGGTGTGGTTTTCCAGTATCAAGACCTAGAAATTCAGTCTTGTCAGTCCCAGAGGTGATTAGGCCCTGAGAACTGTCCTTACTCTAAACAAAATGATCTCAAACCTGCAGTAGACACTAGAGTGCCAATATATTGACTTGGTAAAAGAAACATAAATATCATATAAAACAGAAATACCTGTTCCAGCACTATCCATACATTCTCTCCCCAGAGGCAAGGAGTAGAGGGAGTCAAAGCATATCGGGAGTCACAATATATGATATCATTATGGGAAACATCCAACTAGCATCAAAACCTAATGCGGGAGGCAGTGTAGCGTAGTGGTTAAGACCATGGGCTCTGAAGCCAGGCTGTTTGGGTTGATATTCTGGCTCTGCCTCGTCCACATCATGTGTCCTTGGGCAAATTACTGAGCTTCCTGTTACCCATCTACAAAATGGGGACCCTAATAGTATCTCGTTCCTGGAGTCATCATGAGGATTAAAATGAATAGATCTATGCAAAATGCTTTAGTCTTACAACTATGCTAGGCAGAATAAATCCAATAATTGCTGGCAAAAATAAAAGGTGACTTTCTTGGTTTTTCATGAGAGATCATTACGATGGGATAAGACTGCTGGATTATCTTTGTGCAGGCAGCTCTACAGGGAGTCATAAGGTTGCTTGGCAAACATGGAACCAGAAGAAAGGGAGTTAGAGAAACCTAGGCTCCAGCTAGGACAGCCTGATTTTAGCATGGGGGTAGTCTTTCCAGTGGAATTGGAAACACTCAAAATCCGTTGACTAAAGATCCATGTCTTCCTGAGACAGTGCTGGACAGGGCAGCCAAAGCTTGCTTTTTTTTTTTTAAAGATTTATTTATTTATTCCCCTCCATCATTGTTTTGTGCTCACTGTCTGCATTCTGTGTGTTCTTCTCTGCTTGTCTTCTCTTTAGGCAGCACCGGAAACCAATCCTGGCCCCTTAAGGAGTGGAGAGAGGCACTCAATCTTTTGTGCCACCTCAGCTCCCTGGTCTGCTGCATCTCTTATTGTCTATCCTCGTGTCTCTTTTTGTTGCGTCATCTTGCTGTGCCACCTCTCCGCACAGGCCAGCGCTCCTGCACGGGCCAGGACTCCGCGTGGGCCAGCTCTCCACTTGGGCCAGCTCGTCATGCGGACCAGCTTGCCTTTCACCAGGAGGCCCCGGGAATCAAACCCTGGACCTCCTAACAGTAGACGGGAGCTCAATCGTTTGAGCCACATGTTTCCCCAAGACTTGCTTTTGAGACTCTCTTATGTTAGCACTTCCAAGGCTGACCACTCTCTTTCCAGAGCATAAGAACATCCCATCTCTTTTGGGTGATCTTCCTGTCTCTGCTCTATTCGAGCACGTGTTGTCTTTGTAGTTTCATTCCCAGAGAGACATCTATTTCTCTGGAAGGAGACGTGGAAACGACAGCAGCCTGATTTATTGGCGGTTGCAGAATTGTGTGAAATATTTTGAATTCTGTTACTGGAACTATAATGGCTGCAAATTTTAAAAACAGATTTCAAATAAATCAATGTTGCCCAGTATTTTCCCATTTTCTTTTGGGATGTGTCTGATTATTCAGAGCACTGCAGGCAGCATGAATAATGAAATGTGAAAGGGATGCTGGATCGTGCCACTGGCTCCCATATTCATTCCAGCCTGTTCCCCATCTCTGGGTTGTCTTCAGACCCTAAGTGAGCATAATGAGGGCTTTGCCGCGGTGTTTGAATGTATGATGAGCCGCATTCGTTTGATTTTATCCTCCAGTAAACAGCTGTTGTACTTCTTCCTCTGGGCGGTTTATTCTTAGCCTTCTACGACTTGAAGTAACTTTACAAAAAAAGCAATGCTGTGTCCATGTGTGTGTCTGCTCGTTTACACCCATCCGCTGCTGCCCTTACAGTGGTACCCACAGATGTGGCCCCACCTGCATGGGTCGGGGCATGCCTCCAAACAGGGCTTTTTCAATCTTGCCCGACCCTAAACAGGGTTGGATTGCCCCGGATGGTGCTGGAGTCTAAAACACTCTCTCCTTCTCATGCTTGGCTAATAAGGAGAGGACGGCAGCCACTGAGACACTGCCCGTCTGCTACTCACGTCCCTCAAGCTTTACTGTGCCAGGGCGGGCAAGCCAACTTTCCATCTGCATCCCCGTGTCTAAAGAATCCCCCCAGAACTGCAGCAGGCTGGGGCGCTGGGGAATGAACACTAGGGAACATTCCTCGGCCAGCGATTCTTGGTGATCTGCCCCAGACCCCTCAACCTTTGGATGGGAAAATTTCTAGGCATGTGTTTTATATTGTTTCCCAGGTTTTTACCTGTGGGATCAAGTGCAAGTACCCCTCTGTGATAGTGACGTAGCCTGGACGGGCTGCCTTCCTTTTCGTTGCTGGGTCATTTTCCCACTCCCCCTAGAAGTGGTTATTGACCCTCCCAAATACACTAATTGATTCAAATCCCCGTGTCAAGGTCTGCTGCTGGGAGAACCCAGGCTAAGACACACAGTGTAGAGATAAGAGCACAGGGCAGCAGCAAGGAGGCCTGGGTTTAGTCCTGGCTCTGTCACTTGCATGTTAAGTGACTTTAGGTAGCCGACTTAAATCTCTTGGAGCTACATTTTCCTTCCTGTGAAAACTGATGCATGATAATGACTACCTCATTCATTGGGCTGTTTCTAAGACCTAAGGAAGAGCTGAATATGATAGAGTTCTTAAGAGATTTCCCTCATTGTTATGTATGGCTCTGCCATGTCCCCTTTTGTCCGAAGAATGCCCCCCAAATACTCCTCCACACTAGAGGGGTGTTATTTGTACTAGTAACCTGTGTACAACTCAGGTGAACCAATATTATTTTGAAATTTTCAACTTTTTGGTATTTTGTGGCTAAATTCTTTCTTCATAATTATTCCCACTTCAATTTTTATTATGAATTTATTTTAAAAATTTCAAACATAAAGAAAAGTTGAAAGAATAGGTTAATAAACCCTTGAGTTGGAGTCAGCAATTGTAAACACTTTGCCATATTTGCGTTTTCTGTCTATTTACCCAGCAAGCTAACTATCCTATTGGAAATTACTTTGGAGACCCCATGACACTTTACCCTGAGTACTTCAGTATACAGCTCCTAACTAAGCTAACCACCCACGTACACAGCACCCCTCTCACACTAAGAAGATTAACTCTAATTCCACAATATCCTAACATTCTACCAACGTTCAAAAGTCCCAACTGTGCCCCCAAAATGTCTTTTATAGTGTTTAGTTTTTAAACAGGCTCCACCTACGTTGGCTGCAGAATGCCTTTGCTTAGAAACAGTCATCCTGGCTCTGTGGGTGCCTGCATGCACATGTGTCAAAAGATCTGTTTATGCTCCACTCAGGAAAAAGCAGGTATCCCTGTCTCCTTTTTGAGGGCCACGTGAAGCGTGTGTTATGGTTGTTCCCTGGGCATCTTTCCTCCCTGAAGTTAGATCAGTGTCGCCACTCTCTGGACCTCTGGTGGTAATGAGACAAACCCAAGCCTTGTCTGGATGTGGGACTTGCCTGGACTGGTGGCCTCTGCCGGCAGCAGAGGGTTTCAAGCAGGTGGCTCCTGCCAAGTCTGCCTGGCCATTCACACCAGGGCCTCACTCACCACCCCTGTGGCCGCCATCAGTGGCCACCTGCCAGATGCTGTCACAGAAGTGCTGCCAGCATTGTCAGCTGTCGGCTGAGCAAGAAGGCATCCTGCCCACTGATTTAATGAGAGATAGATTTTATCCTTTTCAGAAAAAAAAAAACAAAAACCAAACTGTTTGGCAGGTAGGATGGCAAAAGTCAGTTAACACTGTTATTCTAAATGGTCAATCTTCTTCTGTCCCTTCCTGCCCTCACAGAGAGTTAAAGATATGGAGACAAAGGGTGATGGAGTGTGTTTAGAGACAGCAAGAAAGAGTGCAGATCGGAGTAATGGTAATAAATAAAGCCCTCAATGAGTATTTATTGAATGAATAAATAAATGAATAATAAAAGCATTTGTGGAAAGCCTACTAGGTATTATCACCTTATTTAGTCTTCACAGTAACACTTTGAGATAAGTATTTTTAGCTCCATTTTACAAATTAGGAACCTAACTTGCTCAAGATCACACAGCTATTAAGTGGCAGAGCTGTGATTTGAATCTTTATCTGTCAGATTGCAAAATCTGATTATTTAACCAGAACGTTAGGCAGTAAGTACTGTGTTCATTCTGTACATTAAACATCTCCAGCCACAGCTGCTGCTGCTCATTCTTGGTTAGCATGTAGTGCAGTACATAATGTACATTGTAATTGTTCAGTTAATTTTTGTTGAATGAATGTCAAATCCAATATAGGCATGCAAAAGGGGAATATAGGATAGATTCTTAGGACCCAATTAATTTCAGTTACTCAGGAACCTCTACCCAGTTTCTCTTTGTTTGCTTTTCCTGTCATTGTCTCTGCACACCCTCTCCTCTCCCCATTTCTTCTCCCAATATCCTCTGTTTTATGTTGCTGTTTTCTACAAAAATGTGGTAAGTGTCCAAATGCACTAGGTGCTGGCATCTCCAGGTCTTCAGTGCCTTTTTTCCCCAATGAGCCCTTCTCAGGGAAATGTTCCCTGCAGAAATTAGAGACGGATGTTCTCTGCAGTTCCTAGAAACTATGCCCTTGGTTGTCTGTTCCCCCAACAGGCACCCTCAAGGACTTACTGGGAAGAATAAAATGGAAATACTGTCATCTCAGACCTGGAAAGTCCACCTTAAGAAACAAGCCTCTCCCAAGGAGCCAATCAGAACACAAACTCTGCTTATATATTAGACCATATGAATTCTGCTCTACCAACGAGTGAAGGAACCAATCTATAGAAAAGAGACCTAAGACTACCAACACACTCTTATTTCCCTTTGCAGATGGGGAGGCAGCTCTGAGCATCGGACCCCCTAAGTTCGGTAAATCAGAAGCCTTTGGGATAGCTTACAAGCCCCCCACTCCCTATCCTCCTCTCCTTCCCTCCCCAATTCAGGTTGGAACCTGAGGAACTCAAGGGTGTCTGGTGGGGAGGCAGGCTGACAGAGGGCTGCATGTGGGGAGGGAACATGGGGGCTTTGAGGGCAGACTTAGCCCTTGGACTTGGCCCTGAGCACAGGAATGTGGAGGAGGAAACCACTGTGTGGAGAGGCAACTACTCTGTGCCTTGGGGCCCAACACCCTTGGAGGACACCCTTGGAGGCCAGGTTTGTGATTTAAGTCCTTAGACTGGAGGATGACAGAGACAAGAAGGAGAGAGTGTGGAGCAGCTAAGTTAGGGCGTGTGACCGGGAGCTAGTTAGCAATCCTTTCCCCTGTCCTCCATCTTGTTGGACATCTCTATCTATATTATATTCATTATATTCCACATGGTCAAATTTCACCTAAATCTTCCCTGCCTTCTCCTTTTCCTGCACTTTCTATTTCAATTCACAGTAGTGCCATACATCCAGTCACCCAAACGAGAAACCTCTTACCAGCAATGACAAACATCTACACTTGATCGTCATCTCCAATCAGTTCATAATGACCACCTGGTACTGTGTTCAGAAGGAGGAGACACCTAAAGAGATGTCAACCGCCTCTAAAATAGGTGTTGGGGTCTCCAGCAGAAGCATGGCTCCTGCAGGCTCTGGTGGAAAGACATTTTACTCACATAGAGAAGAGACAGGGCAAGGTCAGCCTCGCTAGTGGGCGTCAGTTCCCCACAGCCAGGGGGTCTCAACCGGGCCCATGGCAGGGAGAGGTTCTATGTGCAGCACCCTCTCTCGCATTTGCTCGCCGTAGTGGAGGAGCCCCAACCCCTTCCTGCCAGGGACAGATAGATCACCAGGGTGTGAGCTGGATGCCATCAAACATGCCCACAAGACTCAGACTGTCTCCAGTGAATAGTCACACATGCTCGGGACATAAGGGAAGGAATGTGCCCACAGTCCCCTTACCCGCTAGGGGATTGCAGTTTCTCTCTCCAGGCAGACACACCTGGTCCTGAGCACACGAGGTAATTGTGGGTCCCAGAGAAAGGCGGCAGGCTGCGCTAGGGTGTCCCCTACCATAGCTACACTGTGTTGAGAAGGATTCTGTGGCCAAGTCATTCTCAGGAGGAAGGAGTGCAATGGTTAGTGACCCTTGCCATGGGCATGGGTAGGGGACCACACTTGTTAGCTGAACCCTGACCCTCTTTTCTCTCACGTGTCACATGCAATGGGTCACAGAGTCCCGTTTCTCTAGTTCTGATTCCTTACTCTCCATCTCTCATGTCCCTTCTTAGTTCTAGCCTCCTTGTCTCTCTCCTGAGCTATATCACTGGGCCCTTAAGTGGGCCCCCTGCCTTCAGGCTCTTAAAGCGGCAGTTGCTCTTGCTCACTGCCACAGAGAGATTTTTCTAAAATTTAAATCTAAGCATATCCCTGTACTGCTGAAAATCTTTCATTGGCTTCCCACCAACTTACAGGATAAAATCTAGAGCCTTCAGCAAGACATATTAGATCCTGGATGATCTGGTCCCTATTCATCCTTCCATCTCATCCCCTGCCACTGCCTCACATCTTTTATTTCCCTGCCCTGTGATGGCTCCCTCATCTGTTTGCTCATTGTTTTTTGCTCGTTGTGTGTTTGTTTTTTCTTTAGGAGTCACTGGAACCAAACTCGGGACCTACCATGTGGGAGGCAGGCACTCAACTGCTTAAGCCACATCCGCTGCCCCCCTCATGTCTTCTTTATGTAAATATTCCAGACATATTGAGCTACTTGCAGATCCCAACAGGCCATGCTTTTTCACGTCCATGCTGTTTTCTCTGCCTGGTATACACTTCTCCACAGCCCAACTCCCCGGCTTCGTTCTCTACTTTTCCTTGAACTTGCCAATGTCATATCACCTCCTCTGGAAGCTCTTCCTGCCTACTGAATTACTCTCCTTCACCCATCCAAGGCAGAGTAAGTGACTTCTTCTTTCATGTGCTTCTGTAGCATTTTGTAGATACAGCTGTTATTACTTACTTCACTGCATTTGAACTTATACATGGTTAATTCATTGATTCACTCAAAAATATTTATTGGGAAGCAGATGTGGCTCAGGTGACTGGGCTCCCGCCTACCACATGGGAGGTTGCTGGTTCGGATCCCAGTGCCTCCTAAAGAAGACAGCAAACTGGTGCAACGGACAGGGGCAGCAAGCTGACACAACAAGAGACACAAGAAGAAAAAACATAATGAGAGATTCAACAGAGCAGGGAGCAGAGGTTCCCATTGCCTCCTAAAGAAGATAGTGAGCTGATGCAATGGGCAGGTGTGGCGAGCTGACGCAACAAGATGATGCAACAAGAGATGTGGGGAGGAAAAACATAATGAGAGGCACAACAAAAGCAGGGAGCAGAGGTAGCTCAAGCAATTAAGCACCTCCCTCCCACATCAGAGGTCCCAGGTTTGGCTCCCAGTGCCTTCTAAAGAAACAAGGAAGATGAACAGACACAGCAAGTAAAAAGCAACAAGGGAGTGAGGAGAAATAAATAAATAAAATAAATCTTTCTTAAAAATAAAAAAATATTTATTTATTGAGCAGCTGCTATTTACCAGGCACTGTTCTAGGCACTGGAGACAGAGTGATGAACAAACAAATTCCTTGCTTTCAAGGAGCTTATATTTGTGTATGTGTGTTTGTGTGTGAATGGACAATATGCAAATAAACAAACATAAAATGTAATGTCAGATAAAAAAGAAAACAGATTGAGAGAGAGTGGAGTACATTTTAGCTAGGTTGGTCATGGGGGAAATTTTTGGTCAAGTGATATTTGAGCAAAGATTTGAGTGAAGTGGGGGAGTGAGCCAAGCCAACATCTGGGGGAAAGAATTTCAGGAAGAGGGAATGGCATGCAGATGCCCTGAGGCATTTAGGAGGGATGCAGGAGGGATGGCAAGAAGTGATGTGGCTGGAAAGAAATGAGTGAAAAGGAAAGTGTTAGGAGACAAGGGCAGAGAAGAAGCAGAGGAGGGGGCATAGCATGCTAGTCCTTACAGAACACAAGGCTCTTGGAATTTATTTGGAGTGAGATGAGAAGGCCTTTGATGAATTTTGAACAGAGTGACATCATCTGCTTTATGCTTTCAAAGCATCAGGCTGGCTTCTGTTTGGGAATAGACTGTAAGGACAAGGACAAGGATGGAAGCAGGAAGGCCAGGTATTGCAATACTCCTGGCAGAAAGGGTGACGTGGATCAGGGAGGTAGCAGTGGCAGTGGTGAGGAGAGGTTGAATTTGCGATATATTTTGAAGATAGAGCCAATAAGATTTCCAGATGGATTGGATATGGGGAGAAAGAAAGAATGAGTCCATCAAAAGGGTGACTGCAAGATACTGCATTTTAAAGATCAAGTCACATGTCAGTATCTCCTTCTAGATCAGTGGTTCTTTTTTTTTTTTTTTTTTTTTTAAAGATTTATTTATTTATTTCTCATCACCCCACCCCCCACTGTTTTTTATGCTCGCTGTCTGCTCTCTGTGTATTCTTCTGTGTCTGCTTGTCTTCTCTTTAGGCGGCTCCAGGAACCAATCCTGGGACCTTCTGGAGTGGAGAGAGGCTGCTCAATCTCTTGTGCCACCTCAGCTCCCTGGTCTGCTGTGTCTCTTATTGTCTCTCTTCTGTGTCTCTTTTTGTTGTGTCATCTGGCTGCGCCAGCTCTCCACGTGGGCCAGCACTCCTGTGCCGGCCAGCTCTCTGCTCCGGGCAGCTCGCTGCATGGGTCAGCTTGCCTTTCACCAGGAGGCCCTGGGAATCGAACCCTGGACCTCCTATATGGTAGACAGGAGCCCAATCGCTTGAGCCACATCTGCTTCCCTAGATCAGTGGTTCTTAACCCCAGCACCCCACCTCCCCCATAGACCCCCTAAGCCACTTTTCTTAAATTTGGATGACTTTGAGGATCAGAGAATCTCCCTGGAAAATTTAGTTTGTGCAAAAACAATTCTGCTCACAATTTCAGGGGGTCAAAGGCCCGTTGAAGCCCATCCACAAATCCCGGGCTCAGAGTCCCTGCCCTAATCCGTGAGCTCCTTGAAAGCAGGCCAGGCCGTGACCATCTTCATTTCCTGAGCAGAGTAATCTGAATGCAGTGGCTGCTAAGTAAATGTGACCTAATGAATGGATGAAAAATAGCGCTTCTTTTTTAAAACTCTTTATTTGCCCTGACAACAATGAAACATGTCCCATTTATACCCCTACTAATAACTGCAGCTATTATTACAGTAAAATAATAATGAAACCAAATAGACAAAAAAGCCAGGGAGAGGAAAGAAGGAAAAACAAGGCAAAGGAATTAGAGCAGAAAAGCATTAACAAACAAACAAACATTCTTTTCAAAATGTGTTGGTGGAAATACACAAGAAGAAAGGAAAACCACGAGAGTAAAAATGTCATCATCATACTGGTAACACGGGGACATTTTCCATCTCAGTTGCAGGCAGAGGGAGTGGCTTGCTCAGAATTTCTGCACAGGAAGAGGGAGATTTTGGGGTCTTGGCTGTCACTGTGCTCAGGCCGGGCTCTTGGAGGGAGGGTGCCTTTCTGTCCCAGAGGCCCATCCTACGCTCAGAGCCCACCAGGACTGATAGAGTACCACTGGATGGTAGAGAGGACCAAAGACGAAAGTGCCGTCTAAACTCAGAAGTAAGCCAGTGTGGCATTTTCAGCCTGGCTCTCAGGAGCCACACAATTAACCTAATTGTGAGGCCAAATTGATCATGCTAAATAAGTGGCCTTCTAGAGGTGCCAAGAGGATATTGTCTAGACAATGGTCTTTCTCCTTGTGAATTTATTCACAAGGAATTTATTCACAAGCCTTATTTAGAAGTTGAAGAAATTCAGGAAGAAGTCTTCATCTCCTTTAACTTCTTTTACCAAAGAAGTTAGAAACCATAAAAATAAAGTAAAAGCCGATCTAAATTGTGCAAATTGAGTCTGTTATTACTGACGCCACCCAATTCAAATTTAGCAGACACTTATTGATTTTGGCCCTGTCCCACCCCCTATTTCCTTTAATCCTGATAGTGACCCATGAAGTCGGTATTATTCCTCTTTCCCTTTACAGCTGAAGCACACGAGGCTCAGAAATTAGCACACTGCTAGAAAGTGGTAGAACAAGAATTGGAACTCCGACGTGGCAAACTCCAAGTCCAGCACTCTCCCATTCTCTAGGTAGTAAATGCCTACATGTTCCTCCAAGGGAAAAACATTTAGTCCTCTTTTGTTCTGTGAGTCAGAGAGGCGGCTGGAAAGGGCTGTGTGCTCGCCCCTCCTCTTGGTTACACATCCTGCAGAATTCCGCGGGAGTCTCAGACCTGGGAGAGAGCCAGGCTGGGGCGGGTGGCTGCAGGGAGCAAGGGTTTTGCACCTGGTTTGACAGCTCCTGCTGCAGAAGTCAGCCTGGCTACAGGTGCAGCTTGGGGAGAGAGAATATGCTCTGCCTTTCCCTTCTCTGGGATGAGGTGACTGGCCCAGTGGGGACACAGCAATCAGGACGGATTAAATTCAGGTCTTGTTCATTTTATCACTTCTGCTCAGGAAGTCCAAGGATTGGTTACATTTTGTTTTGTATTTTCCAGACTTTTTTGTTTTGCCTCAAAACCAATGCATACCTCTTTTATGATGTACCACGAATAGCAAGACAAGGGGACCTGGGGAGAAGTGTGGAGTTGGAAGAGAATGCTAATGTGATTCTTCTGAGCTTCTTACAGTAAAGAGACCAGGGCTTCCAGACACGGGGGAAAAAACCTTAAGAGGCTCTTGATAGGAAATATGCTGGCACTTGTCATCTACCCAATGGCTCCTAATCCTCTTTCAAGAGCTGAAATCCCCTTGAATTGGATTATAAAATTCCTCCTGGTAGAGGCACTTTGTTTGAAAATGCAAAGCCCTTGATTGTGAAAGAAAACAAACACTAATTTGAAATTTTTGCCTTAGGAAAGAAGATGAGGGTAGGAAGAAGCCTTGAAAAGCCTGTCTTTTGAACCCTCAGTACTGGGATGTGGGATGTGCCCTGAGGGCTCAAGATAAAGGGCACCCACCTCTGGAACTCTCTCCAAGTCAGTCAGGATCACAGAGGATGCTGCTTTCAATTGGTATATGAAATTATATATATATATATGTGTGTGTACATATATATGTATTTTATATATGTGTGTGTTCAATTTGTTCATATATATATATTCAACAATGGGAAAATAAAACTCAGCTCATTTAGAAGCCAAAGAGCCCTTGTAAATGACTATTAATCCGATCAAAGCTTCCTTCAATGCAGGGATAATTGCTTGTAACTGGTTTGTGACCTGGAATTGGATTGACAAATATCCCATCGCAACTCAGGGAGAAAATTGGAGATTAACTGGCAGCTGCAAAAGATTGGGGATGGGGATTTGCAAAGGGGAGAGCAGTTGCTGAAAGCACATTTTCTCACTGATCTCCACTCAGTTCCTCTCTTAAGGAACTTGCAGTCTTTTCCTAGACCCCTTTCCCACCTCTGACTTCTTTCTGTCCTCTCAGTGTCCGCTTACCTGAGCCTTCTTTTGCCTCTTGGCTTATCCCCTGGCAATAGCATACCCAGGATTCTTGAATACTGCACCATGGCTGGAGGAGGACCCCGGGGCTGGGGTGGTCTGGGGAGTGCTGAGCCTTGGTTAGGAGCAGAAAGGGATCCCTTACCCCCCATGCTGGCACGAGGGTCCTGCTTGTGGGTTACCATTAGACATCTCGGCTCTTAGCAGTGGTTACTGAGACGTGCTGCTGTTTAACCACTTTGTGTTGAATATTGTTCAGGTTTTATAAAGGACTGATTTCTTCAGTCAGCTGTGTAAGGGTCTGCAAAAACTATGGCTGCCTCTGCACTCTTAGGAGTCTTTTGACCACAAGGAAATAAAAATTGTGAATGTCAAGGAACAGAGGGGTCAACGGGGTCTTCCTCTCCCCTTATTTCCTGTCAAAAGCAATTAGTTAGGCTGCAAATATTCTTGCTGTCCTGATTTTGTGATAACCAGGGTAAGCCAAACATTCGCTATATTAGAAACCACGCATGTATCCCCAGACCTGGTTTTTCTCCCTAGGTCTAGTTTTTAGAATGCTAGTGATAAACTAAGCCTGATTTATTATATGACCATCCTGTATGGGAAATGACTGTAATTCTAGGTATCTTTGGTCAACCTTAAGAGATACAGCAGGGGGGCAAATGTGGCTCAAATGGTTGGGCGTCTGTCTCTCATAAGGAGGGACCTGGGTTCGATTGCCAGGACCTCCCGGTAAAAATTTAAAAAAAGAAAAATATAGGAGGCATGCAGGCCGCCAGGTCCTGTGCGCAGGTGCGCCATCAGGCCCCGCAATTGGGTGAGCCCCCCAGGCCCCGTGCGCAGGTGCACACCCAGGCCCTGCGAGCAAGTGCGCCGTCAGGCCCCACGAGCCACGCAGCAAGATGATGATGTAACAGAAGAGTGACACAGGGAGAACCAAGACGAGATGAGCCAAAAAACCAGGAACTCAGATGGCACAGGCGGTAGAACGCCTCACTCCCACATCAGAGGTTCCAAGGATTGAATCCCAGTGAAGACAGGAGGAGAAGGATGAGAAGAGAGGGCAGGAAACGGGCACAGAGAGTTGCCTAGCAAATGGACACAGAAACAGCAAAAACGGGGTGGGGGGGGATGTTGTAAAATGGATAAAAGTAAATTAATTAATCCTTAAAAAAAAGTATAGGGGAGTAAGATACAGACTATAGTTAGTAGTAATACTTTGACAATGCTCTTTCATAATTTGTTAACAAATGTTTCACAACAATGCAAAGCATTTGTGGTGGGATGATATGTGGGAGCCCTGTATGATGTTATTCATGTTTGTTTTGTAAGTTTACAATGTTAACTGAACACTTATAGTTTATGCATGTTCATGTATGAATGATATACTTCAATAAATTGTTTAAAATATATATATATATATAGAGATACTAATATCAAAAAAAAAAAAAAGCAATTAGTTAGGGAACAGGTTAAGAAACTAAGGAAAAAAAAAAAAAAAAAAAAGCATTGGCAATGCCTACTGAACCTTCCCACCCTGCTTCTGGGCCCCTGGCTTGGACCCTAGAGCTGGCAGTTCTTCCTTAAAGAAGTGCTCATTTCATGGGCTCGTGGTGACACAACTTTATTCAGGCTTGTCTGGGATAGAGATAAAAGGTTTCCTCCTATTTCTCTAAAACTCAGAAGCCAAGCAAACAGGGTTTCTAAACAAAGAGGGACTTAAAACAGGGGACTTGCTCTCATTACCATTTCTCTTTCCTGAAAGCATAGATGCAGCCTCTCTTTGGGAACAATGCGCAGAACTGCTCGAGATGGTTAAGGGACCATGGTTTCTCCTCCTTGGAGAAGGAAAACATTATGGGGCAGAGAAAGGAGATTCTGGACCCTATGAGTTTGGGGAAATTCCCAAGAGTCACCAACTCAAATGAGGAAATGGGACAAAATAGATAAGGAATACAATTTTATTTTGATTTCTTCATTTATTTTTAAATAGCCTTTTTTGTTGTTGTTGTATTTTGTTTGTTTTCTTAGACCTCAGCTAGAATCTGGCCTTTTGCTGTCAATCAAACACTGAGTTCCTGGCATGATCCATTCTGAACTGACTCTGCCTGTTACCTTAGCCCTGCCAGCCCCCAAATCAGCACTGGTTTCTGCCTAGAAAACTGTATTTCCATTTCAGTCTGATGTTGTTTGGAGTCCCTGGAAAAGCAGCCTCTGAGACAGAGATCTGTGTGCAGAAAGTTTATTGGAACTCTATTATGGCAGAAGACAGGAGAGCTAGAATCGCTTTGGAGCACACAGTAAATGTATACTGCTGTCATTCACGCCAACGTGAGCTGTTGCTGATACTATTTTCTTACAGGGATGGAAAAGAAGAAATTTGTCAGACCAGTGGTCACATACCCTGTACCTGAGGCCATGTAAGTCTTCTCTAGCAAAGGTGCCACAACTGACTCAATGGTTGCTTGCAATTGGGGCTACAACTCGATATAGTCGCAGTCATCTAACGTCATCCTCCAGGGCCCATCTGTCTTTTGTAGGGACTAGGCTGGTGAATTAAAAGGAGATTTGATGGTGATGATTCTCCCTGCCTCTTTTAGTTCTTAAAATGTGGCACTAATCTCTGCCACTTCCCCTTAAATTTCCTTCATTTTCTGTGGATAATCCATACAGATGATACAAAATTTAAAAAATACTAAAGAGTAGACAGTGAAAAATAAGTCCCTTTTCCCTCTTGGGAACCCCACTTAATCTCCGTGGAGGCAACAGGGCACAGGGGAGATCAGGGAGAGGACAGAAGAGACAGGTGCTTGCTCAAGGGCTGGTATAAGAGCCTGGGTATGTGTGATGAGGGTGGCTGGCGGAAGTTTGGCCACTGGGAAGGATGGGAGGGAAATGGAGTGACTGTCTTTGTGGAAGAGCAGTGGGCAGGACTAGTACAATGCAGAGGGTCCACACGAGTGGATGCGAGAAGGAGGGCATTCTAGGCTCTGCAGAATCAAAGTGAGGAGGTTGCATTGCAGGACAATAACGGAGTGTTTGACTCTAGGGAGGGCTATTATGTCAGAGAATACAGGAAAATAGATTTGGATCATTAGGGTTGGATAGGATTACAGACAGCTTTGAAAACTGGCCAGAGATATTTGGACTTGAGATGAGACTTATCAATAGGTTTGGGGAGATGAGGAAGATAAAGAAAGTGGCTTCTAATGAGGTTTTACTTATGTCCACCAGGTGAACTCTTACTAACATTCTCCTTGGTGAAGTCTTCTTTTATTCCTCTCTCTAAATGTTAAACCTTACTCCAGTGCTTTACATCCCTCTGCATCCTTCTGTTTTCTACTTATTCTATCATGTTGTCATTTACCTGTATGACTTCCTTACTGGAGAGTTTGTTTTTTATTTCTCATTTTCATGTTTCTGGCACCAACCACAATAGCAGTAGAAATAATTACTACTATTTATCAAGTGCTTACATGGACCAGTCACTGTTTTACGTATCTTACCAATATTATCTTGTTAAATCATTCTAATAGCCCTATAAAATAGATGTCTATTATTAGCCCCATTTTACAGATGAGGACACTAAGGCACAGAGAAATTACTTGCCCAGGGTCACGTTGCTGGTGGGTAAGGGTGCTGAGCTGTTTAAGTGCAGAGCCTATCCTGTGGCCACCCAAACACATTGTCTTAAAAACAATGATAACATCTGGGGAACATCTGGGGGGAAGCAGGAACTGTGCAAAGTGTTTTACATATGACAGGTCATATAATCCCTCAACAACCTTATGAGGTAGGTCTCACTATTGTACTGATGTTGAGAAAACTGAGTCTTAAACCATGTCTAAGTCACGAAGGAAGACAGCTGAGGGCCTGCATCCATGGCCCCAGGCTCTTAGACACTTTTCTACTCTGCCTTCCAGGATCTGGTACGTGCTCATTAGATATTTATGGAATAAATGAATGAAAAAAATAGAGAAAGAAGGGAAAGGGTGAAGGAAGGAAGAAGGATAGACATGAGGAAGGGAGGGAGAAAGAAAAGGAAGGAGAGACAACATAAAGAAAAATATATCAAACAGTATACTCAGCTTTCTCTTAAAGTCAACCAGTGCCCGTAATGCAAATATTACATTATATAAATATTTTGAAAGAGGACTTTGGGAGTTAAATCCTTAAACCAAAGAAAGCCTCACTGCTGGTAAAACTTGAGACCATCATGAGAAGAGCTTCAGAGCCCAGGTATACAAGCCAGCAATGGATTTACTCATCTAAGTCCCAGCATACTTTCTTGGAATAGCAAATTATAATGAGTGCTAGTTACTTAAAATCACTCGTACCCAAGAGTTACCTACCTTTGAAGCATTTCCTTGTGTTTTGAAGGTCCTTAAGGGGCACTATTGACCTCTTCTATTATTCTTTGATCCAGATTGACCTTCAAGATGAAAGAAAACTCCAATGATTCCCCTTTTTCAGGAGGGATGATTTTGGATCTATATATGCTGTGTGTGCATGTCCTCTGTTTCTCTGTTGCTGTATGCCTCAGAAAGGGACAGCCTTTCTGCAGGTCAGGCAGGTCTACTGGAAGTACTTTTCTTAGGTTCATCAAACATGACTTGTGGATTTTTCTACCACAGACAGGAAGGCCTCAGTTTAGCATATTGACAGTAACTATATTTTCCAAACCCCAAATAGGGGCATGGCTTCTGACTGAGTACTGAATTTGATTTTATGAATGTAGCCACGTGAACATCTCACCACTGCATGAAAAAAACGCCATCCTGTGTCATTAGCCGCTTGATGAATTGCCTCTATGGAAGGTAAAAGGGCGGGATGTAGGCACCACCCAGGGACACAGTGCCACGTGGTCCTTTGACCCCTCGCCCCGGAGTCAGTGGTCTTTGAGGGCAGCAAGGTCCTGTTCCAGGGCCTTGGTGACATGGCATTGCTCAAGAATCCTGTGGTTAATGAGCTCACCCTCAGGCTGCTGCTGGTCTGCCGGGAGCTGCCAGCCTCCAGAGCAGTGAGTCAGCCGTGGGCTGTCACTCCATCCAGCCACCTTAGCAACCTTCTCAACCTAGCGCTGCAGCCCTGGAGCTGGAGCACCGCAGGGAAGCCTGCTCTGCCCAGCCCTGCCTGCCCTGGCTTCCCTTCCCTCCGGTGCCTGGCAGGAAAGCGGTTTGAAAGCTGCTCATGTTGATTAGAATTCAGGGCTTTGTTAAGGAACCCTTCTGTCACACCCACGGCAATCCCGCCCTTGCCACGGGAGGCCTGCTCCAGTTTTGGAAGGGGACTCCTGCACACAGTCTTTCTTTGAAGGACTCCAGAGATTTTACTGAATTAACCTCCTTTGTCCTTCACATAGTTCCAGTGGCATTAGTCAGCTTTAAGGGGTAGACTCTCATCCTGCTTCCTCTTCTGCCTTGAAGTACACCCACTAGCTTCTCCTGCCAAACCCTTTGTTTATCAGCACCTGGTTGGTGGCTATTGGGTCTGAGCTATTGACCCTTATATGGCCACAATGGATGGTTAGAGATGGAGGGAAGTGGCAGTCATTGAGATTTACTGTGTGCCAAGCACTGTCCTGGGAGCCATTACATGTTATATCCCATTTACTCTTCATCACAGACCTCCAAGGTGGGAATCATCATCCCATTTTCCGGATGAAGGAATTGAGGGTCAGACAAATTAGGTAACTTGCTCAAAGCCTCAAAACTGCTAAGTGGCAGAAACAGGATTCAAACTGGAGCCCCTTTGGTTCCTTAACCCCTGCAAATTCTACTAACCAGCAGTCAGTAGAGGTGCTGTCGAGATCTCTATTCCTCACATGGTTTTGGTTTTTTGGAAACAATCAAACAAACCACAAATACTCCCAAAGCACCTTACTTTAAGAAATGTCCTTGTCACCGTGACCCTGGTCTCTGCCATGGAGTGATGTCTGGCATCGTAATGACAATATTACAACTGGAGACATGCCTAGTGGGCCGTGCTTTCTCAGGCCTCGAAACCTTTGTGGAAACAGCCTTCCCTCCTGCTCTGAAGGGCAAGCTCCCTCAAGAGCCAATTCAAATGTCCCCTCTGAGAAGACACGTGCCCTCTGTAGCCCGCTGTGGGGTTGCTGACCACACACCTCTCGTGCTGAATTAGTGCCTGGCTTCCCCCGTGGGCCAGCAGTCCTCTGCCACAATGGTAGAATTTGTTGGTGTGTTGCTCTTGAGCCTGAACTGTGTTGCAAGTCATTTGCGCTATTAAGAGTAAAAGCACCAAAGTTTTCAAATGAGCTGTGTTTGTTATAAATTGGAGTGGATTCAAGGTTATTCTTATAATGTCATTTTCACTCACTTGCATGTTTTCCTGAGTGGGCGAGTAAGGGGCAGGGTTGCAGCTAGCTTGCTGATCATTGTTCTGAGCATTGAAGCAAAAAGATTTTTAAAGGGATCAACACACCTCGAGATTCATTAGTGTGATGTAGGTAATCCATGATGCAGGCTGGGGTGCATGTTGCATAGAGATTTGTGTGTGTGCATATGTGTGCATGTGCGTGTGTGTGTTTTGGGGACAGGGACCTTTATAAATGCATATGTTAAAAAATATACCTGGGTAAGAGCAGCAATTACACCGTGTTGAAGGTTAACTATGATAAAGATGAAACAATGTGGAATAAAATGTTAAAAGAAAAAATGGGCAGAATTTCAAACTATGTATACTTTATGATTAAATGTACATTAAAAAGTTGATGCAAATTTGTAAAGAAGGCAAGCTAAGAAACAGAATAGCTCTGATTAGTGAGTTGGTGAGGTTTGGTGAATCTTTTTTGACTTCCTGGCTTGAGCAGGATCTCTATCTTGTAGACCCAGCCCCTGGTCTTCCATTACCCAGGCTGGGCAGCATGTGGGTCAGCAGTCCCGAGGCAATCAGCCCATCTGTCCAGCTTGATGATCCTGCAGCTTCAGGGCATACTAGACCATCCCATCTGTAGCCACTACACCCATCCCAGTCGCCTCAAAGAGAAGTGATATGAAATCCTCCGTGCTTGCCATCTCTGATTTAATCGTCAATAACTCACGCAGATGTCCTCGCATCCAACACCCCCTTAATGGTCTATCCTTCCTATCATGCTCATACTCTCAACCACTTTGCCTTTGACCTAGCCTCTGATCTCCTAAATTCTTTCAACTGAGCCCTCTAGAACTGCTTGTTCCACAACCACCAAACCACCTTAGATCTTCAACTTTTTCTCTCTTTGTTTTCTCCCACATCTGCTCTTACTGAAGACTGTTTTGCCCTGAGAACACCATCCCACTCTCCAGCGGTGGCTGTTCCTTCTCTCACTCTGCAGTCTTAGGATTGGGAGATGTTGCTGTCCAGCTTGTTCCCAAATGCTGCTCCTGTGATATGATTTCTGTATCCACTGGGGCTCATGCTGTTCAGCTCCACTACTCTCTTCCTTTCTAGGAAGTTGCCACCCTCTTCCAGCCCACTGTCAGGACGTTCCATCACTGGTGTCCTTTATGCCCCAGCTCCTCTTTCAAGTGGGTTGACTTTGGCATCTGCCTGGACAGCTCATTCAAAACCATGGCCCATCTAGTTCTCTCTTTTCCTTCCCATGGCCCATCTAAAGGGTTGTCTCTACTTGCTGTCTCCATTTCCTGACTCCCCCACTCTCCCCTCAGTCCCTCTAAGCATGATGCTGGCTCCACATTCCACTAATGACCTCCATGTCATCAAACCCAAGGGACACTTTTCCCCTCTCAGTAGCAGCTGACACCATTGATCACCCCTTCTGGAAACACTCTTCTTCCTTTGGATTTTAAGATGAAATATTCTGGTTTCTTCTCTAGCTCCCTTGTATACTTTGCAGGCCTACTCTTCTCATTCTTACCACCAAATGCTGATGTCACTCTCCTCTTCTCACTCATTAATCTCTTCCTCACCCCCAGCTTCAATTACCACCTCTATAGAGAGAACCTAGAAATTTATATCTTCAGTCCTGACTTCTCCTCTGAGTTCCTGGCACATCAGTTCAACTCTTTGACTTGATCTTTCCACTTGGAATTCTCAACGGCAGCTCAAACCAATGGGCACAAATCTAAACCACAACATTCCCACATGCCTGATCCTCTTTTTGTATTCTCCATCTTAGAGGATGGTGACATTGTCCATTCAGTTGCACAAGTCAGAAATCTAAGTCTTCCTTGGTATCTCCTTCTCATGCATGTTCTACCTTTAATTAATCACTGAGGGTTATTTCTTTGATCTATGAAAAATGTCTAAAATGCATCTGCTTCTCTTGTTCTCCAACTCTATGCCCTAGTACAAGTTACTTATCACTTGAAAGGACTATTGTTCTAGTTTCCAACCTGGATTACTTCATGTCTAACCTCAGTACTTCCAGTCCTGTCCCCACAGAGCACCTGAGTCATCTTTTTGAAGTAGTCACCTAATTATGTAATTCTCTGTTTAAAATTCACGATGGCTTTTCATTTCATTCAGGACAATGACGATAACCTTAACATGGCCTATGGGTCTCCTCTCCCCTTTCCTGCCTCACTTCTTCTCTCCACTCTAGCCACTCCAGCCTTCTTTCCCTTCCCCCATTCTCCCATTACCCCTTGTCACAGAGCCATAACCCAGGCAGTTCCCTCTGCTCAGAATATTCTCCAAATCCCTAGCTTAGTTAACTTCTTAAGTTTCAAATACCAGTGCAAACATCACTCTCCCAGAGAAGTCCTTCCCAATCTCCCTAAAGAGGTCAAATTTCCCTTTATAAGGTTCCATAACACCATGTGTGTACTTCTTCAAGGCACTTACAGCAATTGACAATTACGTGTGTCATGATTTGAGTAGCAGTGTCCTCTCCCACTGATGGTAGAGTTCCATGAGGAGCAGGAATCATGTTTGATTTTGATCAACAATGAATCTCCAACATATAATATTGTACCTGAGTACCCAATTTAAAATAGCCTCCATCATTCTTTATTTTTTACAACTTCATTCTTTTTTTCATGCCACATATGCAGCTGTTTATCATCTGTCTCTCTCACTAGATTGAAAGCTCTGTGAGGGTATAAGAATTTGTTTGCCACTAATGTATTCTCAGCACGTAAAACTGTGCCTAGCATGGGAAGATATTCTATAAGTAGTTTTGCATAAATAGTGTTTAATAAATATTTATTGAAATAACAAATGATTTGTGTAAAGACAACAATAAGAACCCTTCCCAGCAACTGGATAGTATTTAGTTAGCCAGTCTAGCTATTATGTAGTTGCATGTCTGTATTTGCCATAAATAAATCTATTACATAAGGTTATAACAGTAACTATCAAATGAACCAAAATAACTACTTTAACTTACCCTATTTAATCTATATAATTTAATGTATATAATTAAGTATTTACTGGAGTCAGTAGTCAAGGTAATTTGTTCATTTGCTTATCTACCATTAAGATAATTTACTAATCAATTGCCCCCAGAAGAAGAAAATCAAATAAATTTTATTTCAATCTTTTAAGTAACTCATGAGTTATTTGTTGTCTCCTTAGGTTAAGTGTTTTGCTTTTGGTAGGCACTGCCAAACTGCCCTTCAAAGAGGTTTTACTAATAAATGACCATTTCCTCCTCAAGGAAGATGTGTTTTCAAAGAAAACAAATGATTATAGTGAGGATAGACTGAGAAGGGTGGAGAATGGAGGCTGGAAAGCTAGAAGTTTAGGAATTGAAATCCTAGAGGAGGGGACACTTAACTCTGCCTTTACACCTTGTACCACAGTGGGGCAGACAAGGTGTGGGCACAGGGTGATGCCACCAGTCTTCCCAGTTTTTCTGAAACCTTACCTCTGTGGCTTCCTTTCTGTGATGGCCTAAGAAATCTAGGCCACTTGTGCCACCTGCTGTCCAGATTGGTAATGGTTTGCCGATACCAGTGCCTCTGTTGGGAATTTTTTGTTTCAAGCAATTTCTGCCCAACTCACTCCCTGTCTGTGACATCCTCCTTTCCTCCCTAGAACACACCTTTTGAGCTATGAAGGGACATTAAGGCAAGGCTTGAGAGGTTGGCTATGGGAAAAGTGGGGCCCAGAGCTGCCACCTTTTCTTATTTCTGCCAGTGTTTTAACTGCTGGCTTCCATTCAATGCACCATCAGGCCCTAAGTAGGCCCTGGAGTAACAAAGATGAAGGAGATGTGATTCTTCTCCCCCGGGAGCTCAAGGTCTAGAGGGGGAATCATCACATAAACAAATAATTAAAACACCAATTTATGACAGAGGCAATACAAACAGAGGGAGATGTGGAGTCTGCAGAGAGGTAATGTTATGTACGTGTGCTTTCAGGGCAGCTCAGGAGTTCCCAGGTAGAAAGGAGGACTGAATGGTGTATTAGGCAGACAGAATGGCAAATGGAGAGTAGGGAGGCCAAAACCTCTACACCTGGTTTTGAAGTGGCAAAAAGCTGGTAACTACTGTTAACAATTTACTTTTTCAGATGCATTTTTTATGTGTAGATTTGTGAATAGATGTGTATGGGTTTGTGGTTAGCTTTAATTTTTCAAACATTATATTTTAGAAATTTCTCCATGTTTGTGAATAAAGAGCTATCTCATTATTTTTAACTGCTGCAGTGTTCTATTGTGTTGATCTATCATCTTCCTCCTTTAATGCACATTTTAGTTTGTTTCCAGTTTCTCACCTTGTATGCATAACTTTATGAACTTCTGCCGGTATTTCTGTAAAACAGGTCCCTAGAAGTAAAGCTGCTGAATCAAAGCATACCTACATTTAAATTGGGACTGATAGAACTTAATGACCCTCCAAAACACTCCTTGTAGGATGGCTAAAGTAATTTATGTGCATAATGTTTTGTCCCTAAAGTAATGATCCTGACAGTAATCCTACATTTGTGGAGTATTTGCTTTTTATATGGTCTTTCAACAACCATATAAAACCATATAAAAATAACCATATAAATCCATTGTCTTTTCAAAAACCATATGAAAACCATATAAAACAACCATATAACATACTCATATTATCCCCATTTTACAGATGACAAAAAAACAACAACAACTGAGGCTCAGAGGAGTTGGACCTTATCCACAGTGCCCCAGGGAGCAGAACCAGAACTAGAACTCAGGCCTCCAGAATTCTAAAGCTCTTTCTACTCCAGTGTTGCTAGGCAACACTTCTTCCTTCTGATTCTGTGCCAATGCTACTTGTTGCCATGGTACTGCTGGGACAAGGAAGAGTAAGTTGTAATTAAGCAGTGAGCTAGAATCTTTGCTTCCAGCAGAAAAGGGTCTTTATGTCCTTATGTGTGGGTGGACAGGAGACAAGTCCACCAGGGCCACACTTGTGGTGCAGAGAGGGGTAGCTGGAAGGAGCAAGCAGGTTTACCATGTGAGTTTCATGTGGGCAGATGCTTTGTCCTTCCCTGTGTCCCCTTGAAACCACGTTTGCCCAAGAATGCATGGGCAGGACTGCTGTTTGGGGTCCCTGCCTTCTTGTTGTTTGTCAAGAATCCAGCTTCAGTGTGTGCTTTCTGTACTCAGGCTAGGAGAAATAGGGGCATCGTTGTTAAAGCACCATTCTGGAATCGGACACATCTGGGTTCAAATCCTGGTTCTGCCACTTACCAGCAAGTTACTTTCATTTTCTGATTCTCAGTTTCTTCATCTGAAATGGAGACAATAATGTTGACCTCATAAGATTCTATATGTCAACTGAATGAGATACCAGGGGCTAATCACCTACCCAAATACCCAACACAAGCTATCATTTATTCAGCACTCAGTACATGTAGCCAATATTATTATTCTTATTTTAATTACTCACCCACTCACTCCTCTTTGGATGTGTTGCAGTAATCGAAGGGGTTCCAAAACATCTCTAGCATCCCATCACTCAACACTGAATTGAGGAATTACAGAAGCTTATCATGATTGTCTTTAGACAAAAATATTCAAAAACAGATTTTCAAAGGATTTGATGTAGTAAAATTCTGTACTTTGTAAATGTGTTATCTGCCTCAGGAATGAGTCATCTGTAGTAGGAGGAAAAAGTGAAACTGTTTTTCAAAGTCGGCACAATGGAAATTGCACAATTCAAATTACCGCAATTGCCTTTTCAGCTGAATCCAAGGAACTGTTTTTCAAAATTCATTCACTTGACTTTTTGAACACTTATTATATGTTGAGCACCATGCAAGGGGTAAAAAGATGAATAGAACATGGTCCTTGCTCCAGGGAGCTCATAGATGAGGAGGGAAGACAGGTATTTAAAATAATTACAGCATTATGATAGCTGCTGAAATGAGACCTGCGGATGGCACTATGGGGACAGAGCAGAAGCCCTTAACCCAGCTGGGGTGGGGGAAAGGGGAGGTGGTATCAGGAAAACAAATCACAGAGTTGGTATCAGATGAGCTAAATCCGAAAAGGTGAGGGAGGACTAGCAGGCAGATAAGAGGAAGGAGGCACTTGGGCAGAGAGAACAACAGAGAGGCAGGAGACAGCACGGGTGGGTTCTGGCTGCGCGCCGGGATGGGTGGGGAATGAGACTGAAGAAGAGCTGTCTACATCTGCGTGCTCCCAGATTGCCTGGCCCCTGCGCCGCAGAACTTTCTCCTTCTAGAAGCCCCCCCCACCACACACACAGAGACATTCTTGCGGTGCTTACAGCTTTAGTCCTGAACCCCTTGTTTGCCCTCTCTCTACTTCCCACTTTGCTCCTACTCCCCTGCCTTCTTACCCCATGATTCATCTTCTTACTTCCTCTGTCACACCTAATTCTCAGACCCTCATCCTGAACCTTTTCTTCCCCTTGCAAAGATGTTTCAGAGAGTCTGGTTTTTGGTGCAAACTTCTGCTGATACAGAACCCGATGCTGGTTTTGCCCCAGTCAGAATATGAATCTCATCCCAGAGCAGCCAGAGGAGCTGTCTCTCTTCTCTTTCCAAGGTTGTGTCTTGGAGATATGGCTCAACCCCTAGACTTTTAATGCAGGGACGGCCTGGTGGTTCTCAGGTGAGACAAAGCAAATGCCATTCTTGGCTTATCATTTGACCAGGGACATTAAGACATAAGTCATCCCACATATTTCATGGAGTCTTATCTGTGCCTGAGGATGGGGGTGTGAATTTTTGTTCTTCTACTTCTGGTTAGTCTGAGAATGCCAGGTTGCCATTCATCGTTTCTCCTGTTCTCCTGGGATATAGAACCAATCATCTGCTGCTCCACAGAGCTCTCCTTGCTGGCCCAGGGTTTTTCCTTTGAATGGAATTGTCTACTATATGGGTACAATTCCAGGAAAGATTGTGGACCCACCTGTGAGGAACTGTCCCAGACCTCTGTGTGACTGCTAATCTGACTGGCTATCTGAATGCCTGTCTGAGTAAATTCACCCTGGCAAGACCAGGCTATGCACTGCATGCACTCAGACTAGAATGTGACTCTCACCTCCTAGAGTTGTGCAATGCAGGGGCCCTGCAGCCCAAGCTCTAGGGCAGGCCCCTCTTCAAGGCTGAGAAAGTAGAGAAGTGTATGCATGGGGGTGGAGTGGGAAGAGGAACACAGGAATATACAACCTGCCCCTCCCCACCCCCGCCATATATGTCCTGCTAATGGTGCCTGTATGGGCAGTGGAAGACTTGGGAGTATCAAGGATTTTGTTGACCAGATTTCATGATCCAACGCCTCTAATTTCTAGCCCATTAGGAACCTCTCCCAAATTCTATTGAGTCTGGATGGACTCAAGGGCATGAAGTTTATCATTCTCCTCCTTGTACTTAACAGCGGCTGGAGGGAGACCAAGGTCTTGTCTACTTCCTGGAGCTCCAAGTCTACAGGGAACTACCTCTCCCCACAACACACACAAAGTATGCACTTCACTGCGAGTGATCTATGCTAGCATCCTGTTATTAATGTTTTCGTAGGTGTATTACTTGGATAGGGTATAGTCTACCTTTGCACTAATGGAAGGGGAAGAGAATGGGAAGGCTACACCATATTTCCTATCTGAGAACTGGATCTAAGCAAATGGGTTTATACTCTAAGGTCCTGAATGCCAAGAAAGTTTACTTTAAACTGCTCATGGATTGGAGAGTTCGTAGAAGAACTCGGACTCCTGCCAGGACTCAATACCATCCCCCGATCTTTTCCACTCTCCCTTGTATTATGAGGGCTCAACAAATGAGTACCAGATATTCCAGAATTCTTTGCCAGGGTTCTGTGTTAGAACCTCTAATGAGAGGCACTGGCACAAGATTTGGAATGCAGAAAAGAGGCAGAAACCATAGTATTGCTCATGTGGCAGTGATAAACACATGCATGGCTTTAGCAGATATGAGGCATTTTGGAGGTCCAGGCTTTTCCCTGCAAATCACCTACCTTGGGGCTGTGGCCAGCTGTGATCACTGCTAGTTTCCTCAGGCTCCTGTGTCTTCCTGAATCTGAAACCTTGAATAAGTCTGAGAGGCAGCCATGGATTTCCCTGACTTTTGCTTCTTTAGCCCCTTTCAATTGCTTAGTAAGCATCAAATTCCCTAGATTAAATCCCTTCCTGCTTAAAATACCCAGAAGGGTTTCTGTTCCTGACCAGTAGACAAGGGCTTGGCCTTGAAAGGTCTAGAAGGCCAGACTGAGAATGTGGAACTTTGTCTTTTTCCTGCATTATAGGATGTTCACCAAAGTAGTCCAGGCAATCATTGGTCCTTGAGGTTTCTTTCTGCCCTGATATTCCCAAAGTGTCCTCTCTTTTTAGGAAATGGAAACAGAAAGGTCAGGTGCCCCTGCCCAAGGACATATCCCTACACTTCCTAACAATTTGGAGCATGTGGATCCCTTAACTTCTGTTTTTAAAAAATATAAATACCTACTGAGAAACTCATGCCCCATGAATTACTTTGATTTGATAATTATCTTGTCTAATCCATAGCTAACATCATTTCAGGAAAAAGTTTAATTTTGTGGATAAAGAGCATTATAAATGCATTTACAGTTATCAAAAAGAAAGAAAAAGCATATTCTAAGCATTCTGACAAATCATTTTTTGGATGTTGTTGCCTGCTTGTGTTATCCATATGCATACCTAATTTTTTTTTTTTTTTTTTTTACATTTCTCAATTAAATGTAATGGATACATGTAAATTTTTATGTTGTTGTTTTGTTTTTTGTTTGTTTTTTTTTGTGTGTGAATCAAACAATATATTACACAATGTATTTGGTTCATAGTAATGCATTCATACAGTATTTGTCCTTTTGTGTCTGGCTTGCTTCACTCAACATAATGTCCTCCAGGTTCATCCATGTGCATATCTAATTTTATATAGAGCTAACGATTGTGAAAACACATTTTTTTTATATTCTGATTTTTGCTCTTAACAGTACATTAAACATTCTCCCATTTTGTTATATGGTCTTCCTAATTGTCATGTTTTATCACTTCATAATATTTAATTAGGCTAATTGATCATAATTTACTAACTTTTTCTTCCATGACTGAATATTTTGGAAGATTCTAATTACTTTGTTATTATGCCTAATATGTCAATAAACATCCTTTTGCTTCAGCTGATTTATCTCCTCAGGAAAAATTCCCATGAGTGACATTTCTAAGCCAGGGAGCATAATTGACACTTCTGGAATGGGTTTCCACTTCCATCTCACCTAACCCCTCTGGTTTTGATGCTTGGTTAGTAACCGTAATGGGATAGAAGAGAAAAGGGAGGAGTAATATGTATCCTGGTCTTGTTCTAAAGTCAGGCTGGCTTAGAACCCCCAGGCAGCTGTGTTAGGAGACATTGTACTAAGAGGTCGGGGAGAGAGACTCTGGGATCAGGAAAGGCACAGAGATAACCATGGTCTCTGGATTGGTCAGGATAGGCTAGCTGCTGCAACAAACAGCACCAAACTTTTAGTGCAGTGCATAAGTACAGTTCTTGGGGTAGGGTGAGAGACCTCCATGGAGCTATTCAGGCTTCTTTATCCTGAGGCCTTTCCCTCTTCTGCTGCTTTGGTGTCCTCTCAATGCAGCTCGCAGATGGGGAAAGAGAGTAATCCCACAAGGGAAATTTTTATGGGCCAGGCCTGGAAGTCATCTATACCACTTCTATTCACATCCCACTGTCCAGGTCACAAGTCACAAGTCCTCACCTAACACAAGGGGATAGGCAAGCATAGTGTAGGTATATACCCAGGAGAAAGAGGAGAACACAGATATTTGTGTGTCTCTGCCAGAGTCTTTTATAAAATCTAGCCAATCAGGCCTGAGAACAACGGAGAGAAATGGAGCTTTGCTGCTTACACACACTTTACACGCAAAGTAATGCAAAGAGAACGTGCCTTTCCAAATTCTGGCAGTTTTAAGCAATAGCTTCAGCGTCACACAGTTCCTGGGATTTTTTCCCTCTAAGCAACAGAAGAAGAGTGGCAAAAGGGGCCACTTTTTACTTTTTTCCTGGATTTAAGGGGTGGTCAGAAACAGGTAATATTGCTTGCTAACCCCCACTCCTTTTCCCTCCCTCTCTTCAACTTGGTCTCTCCAGTTCTTAAGCTTGATAAACTACTTCTGGTTTCAGAACTTTAGTCTTCTTTCTCCAGTTTCCTGATCTCAGGCCTTCCTTCTTTATTGATTGTTTTTTTTGTTTTGTTTTTTTTTTAAATATTTATTTTTATTTGTTTATTTATCCCCTCCTTGCTGCTAGTGCTCACTATGTCCATCTGCTCTGCATTTTTCTGTGTCTGCTTATCTTCCTTTGTACTGTCATCCTGCTGCGTCAGCTCACTGCACCGCACGGGCTGGTTTGCCTCCATCAGGAGGCCCCTGGAATTGAACCCAGGGCCTCCCATATGGTAAACGGGAGCCCAACCAATTGAGCCACAGCTGCTTCCCTTGATTGGGTTTTATTATGTTCTACTTATTGTGAAAGGAGCACTATATATATAATGGGAAGAAAAAAATATTGGTGCAGTTTGAGCTTGTTAGCTCCAGAAAGGTGACAGAAATCCTAATTAAGGGAGGGAAAATTGTTCTTTAGTTAGGGACACACCTTAATGGACATATTTGGTTATAAAAGCAGAGGCTTCCCCAAGCATAATCAAACAGGAAGAAGGTTAGCAAACAAAACAAAACAAAACCACCACTGACAAAAAACAGTGAGAGTTAATTGCACTGTATGGCAGCTTGAAAAAGAAAAGAATTTTGGAGTTGTTTTCTGCTGTGTTCCCAAGAAAGTCTCGGTGACTTGGAAAAAAAATATTTCAACCTTGGCTATGCATTAAACTTGCATAGGTAGCTTTGCTTTTTAAGACTTTTTAACAATACATTTTGAAAATTAAAGTCTAGCATATATACAGAAAATTGTACAAATTAAATGTATACAGACTGACAAATTTTAACAAAGTAAGTATAGTTATATAATCATAACTTAGATCAAGAAAGCAAACATTCATCAAAGGACATTTTCAAGGAAGTGGAAAGATTACCTACAGAATGGGAGAAAATAGTTACTAACCATATATCAGATAAGGGCCTAAAATCCAGAATATATAAAAAATCCTATAACTCAACAAGAGAAAGACAAACAAACCCAATTATGAAATGGTCAAAGGACTTGAATAACATTACTCCAAAGAAGAAATACAAAGGGCCAAAAAGCACATGAAAAGATACTCAACATCATTAGCCATTAGGGAAATGCAAATCAACACTATAATGAGATACCATTTCACACCCGTTAGAATGGCTACTATTTCAAAAAATAAAAAAATTAAAAATGTTGGAGAGGATGTGGAGAAACAAGAACACTCCTTATTGTTGGTGGGAATATAAAAATTGTGCACCCACTGTGTAAAACAGTTTGGCCATTCCTCAGAAATTTAAATATAGAATTACCATATGACCTGGCAATTTCACTTCTAGATATATACCCAAAGAAAGTGAAAACAGGATCTCAAATAGGTACTTGTACATCAATGTTTGTATCAGCATTATTCACAATTGACAAAAGATGGAAACAACCCTAGTGCCCATCAACAAATGAATTGATAAACCATTTTATTTATTTATTTATTTAGCAGAGGAGGAGAGACTCAGGACAGATTCAGCAGGGAGAGGGGCAGAGCAGAGCCAGGGGAATCTTGGGAGGGGGCCGTTTTTACTTATACTTTTTACAGGAATGCCTAACCTTCACATCTAGTTCTTTGCCTTACTGCAACTCATCCTCCATCTCACTCACAAGCCTACAAGCTCTGGAGGAGACAGCAAGTGCTCACGTGTCTGGGTGTGTGCAAGTGTTTGTGTTAGCACTTAAGATCCCTGGACTTCTTAGACATCATCAGAGGTCTGAGACGTCATCCCCGGTATGGATCAAACTTATTTAGCCCTGTTATTCAGCCATAAGAAAGAATGAGGTTCTGAGACATGCTGCAACATGTCAAAAACATCAGGTTGAGTGACATAAGACAGACATAAAAGGATGTCACTTATGACAGATGTCTAGAAATAGCAAATCTGCAGAGATAGAAAGTAGGTTAGAAGTTACAAGAAGGTGGGGAGCAGAGAAGAGAGTATATGTTTGGTGAATATGGAGTGTGTATTAATAAAATTAATAAAAAAGAATTGGTTAGAGGATGTGGCTCAAGAGATTGGGCTCCTGTCCACCATATGGGAGGTCCCGGGTTCATTTCCTGGGGCCTCTTGGTGAAAGTGAGCTGGCCCGCATGGAGAGCTGGCACAAAAAAAGAGACAAAGAGGAGAGACAGTGAGAGACACAACAAACCAGGAAGCTGAGGTGGCTCAAGTGATTGAGTGCCTCTCTCCCACATCGGAGGTCCCAGGATTGATTCCTAGTAACTCCTAAAGAGAAGACGAGAAGAAGAGAAGAGAAGAGAAGAGAAGAGAAGAGAAGAGAAGAGAAGAGAAGAGAAGAGAAGTAGACACAGAGAGCGTACAGAGAATAGACACAGAGAGCAAGACAGTGCAAAAACAGCAAAAAGGGATGGGGGGAATAAATAAATTAAATAAATCTTAAAAAAAAAAAGAGAGAATAGCTGATCACATACTTGGCCACAAAACAGTAGACATTACAAGTACTCAGATGTCCCCTTCAAGTCACTACCCTACTCCTCCAAGGTAATCACCATCAAGACATTTAACACCATCGATTCGTTTTTTCCTGTTTTTAAAATTTTTTATACATGGAATAAAAAAGTACATATTTTTCTTGTTGCACTTATTTTAACATATCATAATAAAGCATAAATTCATCCAAAGTGTATAATCGATATTTGGTACAATCACATAGTTGTGCATTCATCACTTCAATCATTATTACAGCATTTTCATTATTACAATAATAATAATAAAAAACAAAATTCATCACCTCTCAATCTCTCTATGCTTCCCTTGCTGAGCATAGCTGCTATTCTCTAGTATATTTGTATTTACATTTTGTAAAAACAGTCTTACACATGCAATATCACTCATATTCATGTTTTACATGAGGTTTCACTATGTTATACAGTAAAAAGTTGCATTTTTTAACTTTCCTTCTAGTAATATACATGACCTTAGACTTACCTTTTCAACCACTGTCATACCCATTTAATAGCTCTGCTAGTTACAAACACTATGATGTGCTTTCACCATTTCTATTCATTTCCAAAGGCTTTCAAACAACCTTTCGACCAATTCTGCACAGATTAACCCTCAGCTTTCCATTCTCTAACTTCATTCTACTTTCTGGTGACCTATATTCTAATTATTAATTCCATGAGCTTTACATAATATATTTAGTTTATAATAGTGCAATCATACAGTATTTGTCCTTTTGTGTCTGGCTTGCTTTCACTCAACATCATGTCCTCCAGGTTCATCCATGTTGTCATATGCTTTACGACTTCATTTCTTTTTACCACTGTATAATATTCCATTGTGTATATACAACACAATTTGTTTATCCATTCATCAGTTGATGGACACGTAGGTTGTTTCCAACTTTTGGCAACTGTGAATAACGCTGCCATGAATATTGGTGTGCAGATATCTGTTCGTGTCACTGCTCTCAGTTCTTCTGGGTATATACCCAGTAGTGGTATTGCTGGGTCACGTGGCAAGTCTGTATTCAACTTCTTTAGGAACCACCAAACAGTCCTTCACAGTGGCTGTACAATTCTACATTCTCACTAACAGTGAATAAGTGTTACTATCTCTCCACATCCCCTCTAACATTTAGTTTTCTGGCTATATAATAGCGGCCAGTCTAATAGGTATGAAATGCTATCTCATTGTAGTTTTGATTTTCATTTCCCTAATTTCTGGTGATGTTGAATATTTTTTCATGTTTTTTTTTTTTGCCATTTGTATTTTTTCTTTGAACAATTGTCTTTTCAAGTCTTTTGCCCATTTTTTAATAAGGCAGTTTGTTTTTTTATTGTTCAGTTGCAGTATCTCATTATATATCATGAATATTAAATCCTTATTGGATATGTGATTGCCAAATATTTTCTCCATTGAATCAGCTGCCTTTTCGCCCTTTTGACAAAGTCCTTTGAGGAGCAAAAGTGTTTAATTTTGAGGAGGAATTATTTATATATTTTATCTTTCATTTCTTGTGCTTTGGGTGTAAGGGTTAAAGAAACTACCGCCTATCACAAATCTTGAAGATGTTTTCTTACATTTTCTTCTAGGAGTTTTATGGTTGTCACTTTTATATTTAGGTCCTTGATCCACTTTGAGTTAATTTTTGTATACGGTGTGAGATAGGGGTCCTTTTTCTTTCTTTTGGATATGGCTTTCCAGTTCTCCCAGCACCATTTGTTGAATAGACTGTTCTAGCCCAACTGGGAAGGCTTGACAGCCTTGTTAAAAATCACTTGACTGTAGTTGTGACGGTCTATTTCTGAGTTCTTGATTCTTTTCCATTGATCTATCTGTCTATCTTTATGCCATTACCATGCTGTTTTTACTCACTGTAGCTAAGTAATTATGCTTTAAAGTCAGGAAGTGAGGGTCCTCTAACTTCATTTCTCTTTTTAAAGACATTTTTGGCTATTCGGGGCCCTTTACCCTTCCAAATAAATTTGATAACTGGCTTTTCCATTTCTGCAAAAAAGGCTGTTGGGATTTTTATTGAGATTGTGTTGAATCTGTAAATCGGTTTGGATAGAATTGACATCTTAACAATATTGAGTTTCCCAATCCACGAACATGGAATGTCTTTCTATTTATTTAAGTCTTCTTTGGTTTCTTTTAGCAATGTTTTGTAGTTTTCTGAATACCACAGGTCCTTTATATCCTTGGTCAAGTTTATTCCTAAAAATTTGATTCTTTTAGTCATTATAAATGGAATTTTTTTCTGATTTCCTTCTCAGATTGTATATCAGTAATGTATAGAAACACTACTGATTTTTGCATATTAATCTTGTATCCTGCCACTTTGCTAAACTCATCTATTAGTTCTAGTAGCTTTCTTCAGGATTTTTCAGGAATTTCTAGATATA
Organism: Tolypeutes matacus; assembly: GCA_026826555.1. Classification (NCBI taxonomy): domain Eukaryota; kingdom Metazoa; phylum Chordata; class Mammalia; order Cingulata; family Chlamyphoridae; genus Tolypeutes; species Tolypeutes matacus. The sequence continues at coordinate 36,274,977 of JAKSZT010007815.1, forward strand.
GAATCATATCATTGACAAATAGTGAAAGTTTTACTTCTTCATTTCCTATTTGGGTGCTTTTTATTTCTTTATCTAGCCTAATTGTTCTAGCTAAAACTTCTAGCACAATACTGAATGACAGTGGTGACAGTGAGCATGTCTTGTTCCAGAACTCAGTGGGAAAGCTTTCAGTCTTTCACCACTGAATACAATGCTAGCTGTAGGTTTTTTATCTATGCCCTTTACCATATTGAGAAAGCTTCCTTCTATTCCTATCTTTTGGAGTGTTTTTATGAAGAAAGTGTGCTATATTTTGTCAAATGCCTTTTCTATATCAATCGAGAGGCTCATGTGATTTTTCTTCTTCAATTTATCAATGTGATTTATTACACTAATTAATTTTCTTGTGTTGAACTTTCCTTGCATACCTAGTATAAAGCCTACTTGATCATGGTATATAATTCTTTCAATGTGCTTTTGGATTTGGTTTGCAAGTATTTTTTGAGGATTTTTACATTTATACTCATTGGGGGTATTGGTGTATAATTTTCTTTTTTTGCAGTATCTTTATCTGGTTTTGGTTTTGGGCAATGTTGGCTTCATTTAGAATGATTTTGGTAGGGTTCTTTCCTATTCAATTTTTTGGAAGAGCTTGAGTAATATTGATATTAGATAATTTTTGCATGATCAGTAGATTCACCTATGAAGCCTCTGGTCCTTGGCTTTTCATCTTTGGGAGGTTTTTGATGACTGTTTCAATCTCTTCACTTGTGATTAGTTTGCTAAGGCCCTCTGTTTCTTCTAGAGTCAGTGTAGGTGGTTTGTGTATTTCTAGGAATTTATCCATCTCGTCTAACATTGTCTAGTTTTTTGGCATACAGTTGTTCATAGTATCCTCTTATGATCTCTCTTATTTCTATGGGGTCAGTGGTAATGTCCTCCCTCTCATATCTGATTTTATTTATTTGTGTCTTCTTTTTATCTTTGCCAGTCTAGCTAAGGGCTTATCAATTTTGTTGATCTTCTCAAAGAACCAACTTTTGGTTTTGTTGATTCTCTCTATTGTTTTATTGTTCTCAATTCCATTTATTTCTACTCTGATCTTTACTATTTCTTTCCTTCAGCTTGATTTGGGATTAGTTTGCTATTCTTTTTCTAGTCCCTCCATGTGTGCAGTTAGATCTTCAATTTTAGCTCTTTCTTCTTTTTAAATGAAAGCATTGAGGGCTATAAATTTCCCTCTCAACACTGTATTTGCAGTGTCCCATGTGTTGATATAGTGTGTTCTCATTTTTATTCATCTCAAGATATTTGCTGAATTCTCTTGCAATATCTTCTTTGACACACTGATTATTTGAGTGTGTTGTTTAATCTCCATATATTTATGAATTTTTCCTTTTCCATACATTATTGATTTCCAGCTTCATTCCATTATGATCAGAGAAAGTGTTCTGTATAATTTCAATCTTTTTAAATTTATTGAGTCTTGTCTTGTGACCCAACACACGGTCTATCCTGGAGAAGGATCCATGAGTGCTTGAAAAGAATGTATATCCTGCTGTTTTAGGGTACAATGCTCTATAGATGTCTCCTTTTTTTTTTTTTTTTTTTTTTCTTTTTTCTTTTTATTTTTTTATTTCTTCAAACCCTTGTGTCGAGGGCTGACTTTCAATAGATCGCAGCGAGGGAGCTGCTCTGCTACGTACGAAACCCCGACCCAGAAGCAGGTTGTCTACGAGTGGTTTAGCACCAGGTTCCCCACGAACGTGCGGTGTATAGATGTCTCTTAGATCTAGTTCATTTATAATATTATTCAGGCTCTCTATTTCTTTATTTATCCTCTGTCCAGATGTTGTATCTAATACTGAGAAGTGGCATATTGAAATCTCCAACTATTATTGTAGAGACATCTACTTCTCTCTTTAGTTTTGCCAGTATGTACCTCATGTATCTTGGGGCACCCAGGTTAGGAGCATAAATATTTAATATAATTATATCTTCTTAGTGAATTGCCCCTTTTATTAATATATAATGACCTTCTTCATCCCTTGTATTAGTCAGGGTTCTCTCGGGAAACAGAATCAGCAGGAGATATCTGTGAATAATATGGAACTCTAAAAGAGTCTCTCACGTGACCGTGGGGACTCACAAGTCCAGGTTCCTCAGGCAAGCTGCAAACCAGGGGCTCCGATGAAAGCCCGATGAAAGGTCGTTGATAAGTCTCTGGGAGAAGTTGCCTGTCCAACTTCGAGCTGGGAAATTCTCCCTGAATGTTGAAATCACTTCCACTTTTAAGTCATTCAACTGATTGGGTAAAAGCACCACCCATTGATAATGTAATCTCCCTGATTGATGCAGATATAATCAGCCATCCACACAGTAAACTCACTGGTGATTGAAGTCCATAAATGCTCTTGTATTACAATTAGCCCAGTGCTTGCTGGTACAAACACCTGGACACAACTACTTGGCCGAGTTGACACATTAGCCTAACCATCACATCCCTTATAACAGTTTTGCATTTAAAATCTATTTTGTCAATAATAGTATCACTACTCCAGCTCTTTTTTGGTTACTATTTGCACGGAATATCTTTTTCCAACCTTTCACTTTTAACCTGTTTGTGTCCTTACAGATGAGGTGAGTCTCTTGTAGACAGCATATATATATATTTAAATCAATTCTATCAGTCTATGTCTTTTGATTGGGGAATTCAAGCCATTAACATTCAATGTTTTTACTGTAAAGGCATTACTTCATCCATTTTGTCCTTTGGCTTTCTATTGTATCTTGCTATTGTCCATCTTTTTACCCTTTAACTTATACTTTGTAATAATCTTCATTTCTACACTCTTCTTCAAGTCTCTCACGCTTGTTTTTTCATTTCAGGCTGCAGTACTCCCTTTAGTATCTCTTGTAATTCTGGTCTTTTGGTAACATATTCTATCAGTTTTAGTTTGTCTGTGAAGAATTTGAACTCATCTCATTTTTGAAGGACAGTTTTGTTAGATACAGGTTTCTTGGTTGGCAGTTTTTCTCTTTCAGTACCTTAAATGCATTATACCACTTTCTTCTTGCCTCCATAGTTTCTGATGAGAGCACTTAATCTTATCGAAGTTCCCTTGTATGTGATGCTTTGCTTTTCTCTTGCTGCTTTCAGAATCCTCTCTTTATCTTTGATATTTGTCATTGTGAATAGTAGATGTCTTGGAGTAGGTCTATTTGGATTTATTTTCTTGGGTGCATTGTCCTTGGATATTGATATTTGTCTTTCATAAGGGTTGAGAAGTTTTCAGTCATTAATTCCTCAAATATTCTTTCTGCCCCTTTTCCATTTTCTTCTCTTTCTGGGAAACTGATAATGCATACATTTGTGCATTTTGCATTGTCACTCAATTCCCTGAGACCCTGTTCCATTTTTTTCCATTCTCTTCTCTTTCTGTTCTCCTGTCTTTTCCAGTTCATTCCCATAAGCTCTGTTACTTTTCTTTGCAGGCTTTCAAATTGTTCTTCATACTCACCCTGTGTCTTCTTAATATCCTTTATCTCTTTAGTCATATTTGCTTTCAATTCTTTGAATTGATTTAGGAGATTTGTGTGATTATCATTGATTGATTTTCTTAAATCCTGTATCTCTTCAGGATATTTGTTTTTTTCCTTTGGCTGGGCCATCTCTTCCTGTTTTCTGATATGGCTTGTAATTTTTTCCTAATGTCTAGGTATCTGAATATGTTGGTGAATTTACTCTGATGGCCAATTTCTTTCTCTTGCCTATTGTTTTTCTTTTCATAGCTCTTTTTTGATATTTGGTTCAACTTATTCTAAGTCTTTAAAATTATGGGGAAGTGGCTGTGGCTCAATCAGTAGGGCTCCCATTTACCATATGGGAGGCCCCGGGTTCGGTTCCCAGGGCCTCCTGGTGAAGGCAAGCCTGCCCGCACGACGTGGTTAGCTGACCCAGTGAGCACAAGCAGCAAGGGAGGGATAAATGAATAAATAAAAAATTAAAAAAAAAATCTTAAAAAAATAAAATAAAATAAAATAAAATTATGTAACTTAAGTTATTAAAATTGGGCCAGGGACTCACTAATAAGACACAGATTTTTCTCACAGGAGTTGGGGTTAAGAGAGTCCTAAAAGCAGTTTTTCTCTGTGCAATTTCCAGACGGGCCAGCATACGGTGCTTGTTGGCACACCTTTCCAAAGAGGTGTTTTTTTAAATCTATGCTCTCCTGGTTTTTGGTCTGGCCAGAGCCCGAGATTCAAAGCAGTTTCTGCTGGCTGAATTCACTGAGGAGAAGCCTTCTGACTCTCCCTCCCTTTTCCCTTGTAACAGCTGACAGAGAGGAAGATGTCTGTTTCCCTCTCAGTCAGCTGCAGTGAGCCAGGAGTTTTATCCTGGCTTGATATCTTGTGGTGGTGGTGGGGGGGGGGAGCCCTCTCTGGCCACCATGGGGGTTTGGTAACTCAGGTTTGTTGTTTTAGGTTCTTTGTCTCTGTCCCTTACCCTCCTGGGAGTTGTGTGGCACTTTCTTTGTCTGCTGACCCCAAAAGCATGTCTCTTGGATAGCTTTTGACTTTCTCCACTGTTTTTGTGAGAGAGTTGAGCCCTGCCTACCTACTCTCATGCCATCTTCCCAGAAGTGGACTTCTTCTTAACATTGTTTTTGTGAGAGTTAGCCATATCGATACAAGCAATAGGACATTGGTCATTTCCATAGCTGTATATAGCAAGAATGTATAGTATGGATATCTGTCCATTGTTGATGAACGTTTGGGTTGATTCCAGTGTTTGACTCTTTCTAATTATGCTGTTATGAATATTCTTTTTTAAACAACAGCTTTATTGAGATATAATTCACATGCCATATAATTCAGCTATTTAAAGTGTACGAGTCAATGGATTTTAGTATATTCAGAGTTGTGTAACCATTGCCACAGTTTTAGAACATTCTCATAGACACCCAAATAAACCCTATACCCATTAGCAATCACTCCCCCCCTCCCCCCCATCCAGCAACCATGAATCTACCTTCTGTCTCTTTAGATTCACTTATTCTGGACATTTCATATAAATAGAATCATACAAATGTGGCCTTTTGTGACTGGCTTCTCCACTTAGCATATGTTTTCAAGGTTCATCTGTGTTGTAGCATGTATCAGTACTTTGTTCACTTTTAATCACTGAATAGTTCCATTGTATGGCTATAACACATCTTGTTTATCCATTCATCAGTTCATGGATATTAGGTTGCTTCCTTTTTGGCTATTAGGAATAATGTTGCTATGAATATTCTTGTAAAAGTTTTTGTATAAACATATGCTTTCATTTATCTTAGGTATATAGCGAGGAATAGAGTTGCTGGGTCCAGATGATAACTATAAGGTTAACATTTTGAGGAACTTAGAGATTGTTTTCCAAAGTGGCTGCACCATTTTACAATCCCACCAGTAGGATACGAGAGTTCCAATTTCTACATATCCCTGCCAATACTTCTTATTGTCCATTTCTTGTATTCTAGCCATTCTAGTGGGTGTGATGTGGTAGCCTGCTGTGGCTTTGCTTTGTATTTCCCTAAGGATTAATGATGTTGAACATCTTTTCAAATGCTTTTTGGCCAATTGCATAACTTCTTTGGAGAAATGTCTAAGTCCTTTAGCCCATTTTAAAATTAAGTTATTTGTCCTTTTATTATTGAGCTGTGAAAGTTCTTTATATATTCTGGATAGAAGTCCCTTATCAGATAAATGATTTCCAACATTTTCCCCCATTCTGTGGGTTATCTTTTCACTATCTTGATGGTATCATTTGCAGCATGAAAGTTTCAAATTTTAGACAGAAACTAGAATACAGGTTACAAGGGCCTGGGGTTGGGCTGGGGAATGGGGAGTTACTGCTTAATTAGTACAAAGGTTCTGTTTGGGGTGATGGAAAAATTTTGGCAATGGATATGCACCTATTTTGAATTAGGGTCTTTCCAGATGGAATTAAGGTAAAGATCACGATGAGAGCATACTGGATTAGCGTGGTTCCCTACAAAAATTGAAAAGGGCCCACAAAGATTCAGAAGGGGAGGCCATGTATAGATGAAGGCAGAGATTAGAGTTATTCTGCTGCAAGGCAAAAAAACACTTGGAGCCATCAGAAGCTGGAGTAGGCCTGGAAGGATTCTCCCCTTAAGCCCTCAGAGGAAACATGGTCCTCTTGCACCTTAGTTTTGAAATTCTGAACTCTAGAACTGAGAGAGAATACATTTCTGTATATTTAAGCCAGCAAGTTTCTGGTAATTCATTATGGCAGCCTGGGACACTAATAAGGACATATTGCCCATCTCCATATAGTAAAGTGATTCTTGGCATATACTTATATCCATAAGCAAAAAATTGGGTAAGAATTTATTTCTCACAGCCATTTGTCCCTGTTTTATAGATGAAGATAGCAAGATCTTGAAATGACAGTTTGTTCTATAACAATAGACAGGAAAGAGAATGGGAGGGAACCAAATTCTCCTGCTTGCCCCCAGAGAGCAGTAGAGGGAACCCTTGTGAGAGGTTTGGTTGGGGGCACTGAGAAGACAGACTTGCTTAGACCCATGCAGGAAACTGTGATGTCATCATTGAAAAAATGACCAAACTTGTGTCTGTAGCCAGCACTGGAAAGTTAGGTGAAAGCCAAACCAATGCCTACAGATGTTTTCCCTATCCTTCCTCATTGATATGAGCTCATATCATCACCAGGAAGCTGCAGCAGATGTTCTCCTTCACGCAGGCAAGCATGGACCTTCTTGAAAGTGACCAAGAGAAGGATGTCTGCCTGTGTCATGTGACTTTTCTGACCTCCATGTGAATGGTCCTATGTAGATATCCCTAGAACAATGTAATCCCTTCCAACAGAAGGTGGATTCCCTGACAAGCTGAAGGATGGTTGTAGTGTAAAGAAAGGAAACCCTAGTACACATTCCTGGGTGGGACTAGTCTATAGGGAACTACATTCCCTATAATGAGAAATAATGAGGTGAAGAGGAGTTGACTTTTCTCAAGGTTACAAAGGTAGAAAGAGATGGAGCAAGCATTTGGATATTAGTCCCTTTAACTGCAAATCCTACGTCTTTAGTCAATGCACCACAACACCTCCTATGTTATGGCTATAGACCCTACTTGACATTTTTCACAGAGCCCTCCAGATCTACTTTCAAATAATCTCCACCCTGCTTTGTGCTCTGCGAGCCTGGCCTTTGTGGATGGCATCAAAAGGCATTTATACTCTGGCTCCAGCTTGGGTTTGGCCAATGGGAAGCACAGGCAAGAGGTCAGAGGGCAGGAAGAAAGTGGGTATGGATTATTTATTCTCCTTTATCATCTTCCAGGAGGCCATGGCTCAGCTGTGTCTCTTGATGAAGGGCCACAGCTCTATTTCCATGTCTTTTCCGTAGAGCTTTTCTCCCTGGTTGTGGTGGCCTCTGTCTCCCTTTGTCCCGTCAAGCCTAGGGGTGGTAATAGTTCTTCACTGTTGTTAGGCCCTGAGTGCTTTGCCATCTGTTGTGGTTTCCCATAACTCTTTAATCCCTTCTTTAAACTCTCTTTATTTAACCTGTTGGATTGTAAACTCTGTTCCCTGCTGGGACACTGTAAAAGCCAACACTTAGCCTCCTTGCTCACTAATTTGAGTAGGTCTGGGGTTGGGTCAGATTTGAAACCAGAGAATGAAAATAAAGGGAAGATTAGATACTGGCCCAAGACCCAGGATTTGCCCTACTGGGAACAATACTGTAAAAAGGCCCCACCCCCAGCTTGCTTTTAGCCCCCACACCTCATCCTTCTGCTCCCATACTGCTGCAGCCCCTGCCCCAAGCTGAGGGATACACAAGCAGTGACTTGAACTTGGGAGAGTCCCTGCTGTTTCTGCCCAGGATATGCAAGAGGGGAACAGGAGGATTCCTGGTTCCACCAGACAAAAGATGATATCTGTGGTTAGAATCCTGAGAAGGTTCTCCCCAGAACTCTTTTTGCATATGATTCCATTACAGCAGTTTGACATTTCAGATACATTAAGTGAAGAATGACAGTAAAGGATAAGTGAATGTGTGGACTGGCTAGAACCTAACTGGGACATAAAACACTGTTTCTATGTTGAAATGTATTTCAAATGTGTGACTACCAAGTACCAAAGACAATAAAATGCCCTTATTTATTAGGTGAAGACAACACATAGAACCCAACCCCCGTCATTTACACTAAAGCAAAGTGGGATCCTCTTGGTTTCTAAATCTCATAAAAGCTTCCCCTGGCTTTCTCTCTCTCCCACCCTTCTGAAGAGACCTCTCAGCTGGTCTGTTTGGCAGCCCAGGTGGCTGTAAGTGACTCATTTACGGAATTCACTGCTTTCCCAGTGGCATGGGCACATCAATCAAGCCATTAGCCATCCTGTGCAGATGGTGGGCATAGAAGTCTCTGCCAGACTCTACCTGGCTCTCCTCTGACAATCTGATGGCTGCTGGGCATGCATGGCCTGGAGGTGAGATTGCTTGCTTTGCTTGCTTTAAGTTGTCTGACTGAATACTTCAGTGCAGTCCTGCTGAATTCCTGTAGCATTACCAGTGCCCAGGATTTAAACATTCACACCCTGTGAAGCCAGACAGAAATGGCATTAGCCCTGTGATGTATCTCCTGGGGGAGCACTTAGATAAGGTAGCCTGACTGCCCACTTGACCAGGAAGAATTATGCACGAGATGAAAGCACATTTGCAAAGTCTGAAGGCCTCCTTGAATTCATATTTTAATGGCTGTCTTGTCTTCAAATGTGTTGTGACCATTTTTGTGTTTGAATGTGCCTGTGTCCTCTCTGAAACGATAATGGATATTAAAAAATATGGGTGTACACTTATTAAATGGTCAGGTTATAAGTAAGTTGGAGGCAATGTGACATATAGGAAAGAACATGGGCTTTAGAATTAGACAGACCAAGGTTATAATCCATGAATTCTGTTTTATTAGCTGTGTGTCCTTAATAAGGTTACTTAGCCTCTCTGAGCAAATTTTTTTAAAATGTGAAATAGGAATAACAGCATTTTACTTATCTCATGGAGTTGCAGTAAGGAGTAAATGAGGTGAAGCATGTAAAACCTCTGTTCATTGCCTGGCACAAGAAGGTGCTCAGTAAACAGTAAATAAAATATTCAGGATTCTCATGTCAACCATAAAATGAATCTGTGACTATGGCTGCATTTACTCTGAAGAACAATAGAGGGCAGACTTTACAAAGTTATTTATGAAATTCTGGCTTTCAAATCAGCTTCCAAGAGGAAAATAAGAATCCCAGAAATGACTAAGAAATTTAAGAAATGCTTTGGCCGAAAGATGCCTTTCTCTTGCTACTTTTAATTTCTTCACAGAAATCTGGGTTTTCCTGTTTAGCAAGAATTCCAAAGAAGGAAATTGGGCAATGTTTAACTGACAACTTTCATCACCGTGACGTGTATGCCTAGTCCCTAGACTATGGCAGAGTGATTTTGACAGGTTTCTTTGACCATCTTTATACATGTCATAGATTTGATGATAAAAGGAGGAAATAAAAGATGTTAAACTTTCCTGGCCTCACTTCAGATTACATTTCAAAAACAGCATGAAGTCTGTAACTAGATACATTATGGAAAACAGAAAGCCAACTTGGAGCAGCTGGAGGTCAGGCTCCACCTTAATGAGTGGAATTGGGGATGGGTGCAAATTCTATTTCACAACAAAGGAATAAGTGGGCATTTAATAAATATTAATGGAAATCTGAAGGGGTTCTGAAGTATAAACATTTGTTTCAATTTACATGACCATTCACAGTTTCTGGGGAAACCAGCCTCACCCAATCTCCACAGCATTAAGTATTAACACTTATTGACATTTTCAATAATTTAGAGATGAAAAACTAGTACATCAAGTTGCTATAACTGGCATTTCGTTGATTCCTGAAGATCAAAAATTTTCCCCCTCTTGACTTCAACATTTTTACTTCTTCTTTTATGAATTGTCTGATCACATCTTTGGCACATTTTTCTATGAGTCCTGATGATTGTTTTATTAGCTTCTGGAATGGGTTCTTTGTAAATCATTGATATTATCCTTTGCAAAGCATAACAGATACAGGTTTGTCAGCCTGTAGTTTTCCTATAATAACATATAACACATGGTTAGCATTCAAAAATATTTGTGAAATTGTATTATTTTAAATTATTTTATATTTAAAACTAAACTTTTCAAATATAAAGGAAATACATACTAATATTTTAAAATATTGAATCTGTAGGCAAAGTAAAAGGGCAACCACTGTAGTTTTACTGGACATTTTATTTTAATGTCTGAATACTGTTCTATCAAGTTGATATAAGATCATTGCCCATTTTCTAACTCTGTTTTAGTTGGTTTTCAATTGTACTCTATGATAAATAATGTTGTTAGAGGGACAGAAATACCAAAATGTAAGTATTTACAGTTCCATTTCCCATTCATCCCCTAAAATCACACTTACCCCCCCGGTCCCCCAACTTTCTAAGAAAAGCAGATCTGGAGGAAGGTGTTTTGCTGGTATAAACTGGGGGAGAATAGAGATGTTATGAATGGCTGAAGGTATGAGGAGTAGTTTAATTTGTTAAGGTAGGTGGAATTGCCCAAAGGAAACAAAAATCAGAGAAGTAGATTACAGGAGCAAGAAGAAGATGAGAGAAGTTGAAGTTGGGAAGAGAGAGAGATGATTAAAGAGAATTATTTTTAGAAAGTTCTGATGTATAAACCAGTGCTATACATGCTGGTTAATGAACTGTTTGTTACCTGTCTACAATAAACTAAGTGCCAACATTGAGAGCAAGTGTTTAGAAACTTTTCTAGATATTTGGCATTGTGCAATATCCAAGTTTATGATCAGTGGACTTACCTTGTTGAACAGGATATGAGGGCAAGCTACATGCTAACCTTTGCAATTGAACCACATTCAATACATGATTTTTTTTTCTTTTTTATTAATTAAAAAAAAATTATTTCAATACATGATACTTTAAGGTTAGGTTAGCTTATCCACTGAAACCCATAAGCTTCTAAAAATCTGGAAATGTAAGATTATAAAAATGGTTAATTACATAATCATTTAAATTCTTAATCAGTCTGTTTTAGTGAGTTGAACTGTGTTCTCCAAAAAGATATGTTTAATTCCTAACCCCTGGTATCTTTAAAGACGAACTTATTTGGAAGTACGGTCTTTACAGATGTACTCAAGTTCAGATGAGGTTATACTAAATTGGGGTGTGGAGGTGGGGGGGCTCAACCCACTTACTGGTGTCCATACAAGAAAAGGGAAAATTTGAACACAGACACAGAGGGAAGATGGTCCTGTGACGGCGGAGGCAGAAATTGAGGTGATGCAGCTACAAGCCAAAGAACTGTGGCACCCATCAGAACTAGGAAGAAGCAAGGAAGGATTCTTCTTTAGGCCCTTTAAAGCAGGGGCTCTTCACAAGGGTCTGTGAGCTTAAACTGAAATCCAAAAAAATGTGATTCTTGTGGGGACGTGTCGGTGCGGGTATGATACATCTATTAAATAATACACAGCATAGTGTGGACTTAGTAAGGGGTCCATGGTTTTCACCTGACTGGCAAAGGGGCCCATGGAACAAAAAAGGTGAAGAACCCCTGCTTTATGGGGAGCGGGGCCCTGCTGGAATTCAGATTTCTGGGCCCCGGATCAGTAAGAGAATCAATCCTGGTTATTTTAAGCCACCAGGCCCGGCATTTGGTAATTTGCTGTAGGAGCTCTGGAAAATGAATGCACCTGTTTTAAAATTGATAGACTTATATTGTTGGTTAAATTAGGGAAGTAAAATTTGTACTACTTATTATTAAGTCCGCTTCACAGTGGGCAAAACAAGGTCCACTGGACTGTTTCATTAGGAACAGATACAACTTTTCTGTAGATGGTAGACAATAATGATGGAAGTGTTTCTGAAGAAATGAAGACCAAAAGCAGTTTGTACCAATTTTACTTGTAAATACAATACGTCATATATTGAGTTCAGCTTTGCAACCTTAATTGATGAAGTGCTTAAATCTACATTGTTTCACTTATAAAGATGTGCTCGCTAATGAAGAAATAAAACCATCAAAACAAGTGGCACGCACAGACAAACTTATTTGAAATTAATATAAAATATTTATAGTTATATTGTTCATTCAAAGTGTGAGTATAGAAATTTAATATGGGTAATTGTTTTTTTTTTTCTTTCTTTTACCAGGAGGTCCTGGGGATCGAACCCAGGTCCCTCCATATGGGAGATGGACGCCCAACCATTTGAGCCACATCCGCCCCCGGTAATTGCTATTTTACTCATAAATTTTTGTTTAGTTACAATTACAAAATGACGAGTTACAAGGGTAATAATGATTTTCTTTGTTAAAAACATGTATGCACAATTTCCCTCCACGATGGATTGGAGGTTTAAAAATCCCTGTCCTTCACTCCCAGAAGCTTTAAAAGAACCAGAGAAACCACTTTTCAGGGTCCTTATAGAAGAATTCAGTGGAGGTTTTCAGTGAGAACCTGTTATAATCAAGGCTTTTGGGAGGCAGAGGTTTGTTTTATTTCCATGTGCCCCTTTGCTAGAGAAGCCTTAAAGTAGAAGCAGATCCAGGTTTGAGGTTTTAACACTTGTACTGCATTTAGTATTATCTCCTCAGAATACGTCATAGAAGTTCAACGGTAGTGTACTAACTGATATCAAAACTGGAAATAATAGGTTTCACAAAATTTATTAAAAATATTAGAAGCAAGAAATACAGCTCTGAAACATGATGACTGAGCCCTGGGCTGGAAGTGGGAAGACCTCAAGTCTTGTTTGTCTCGCCTGACCTATAACCAACAAAGACAGATAAATAGGCCTGTCTCTTGACCCTGCTTCTTTGATACGGCCACCATCCAGTTCTCTCTCTCTCTCTTTTTTTACTTTACAGCCAAAATGTCTCAAATTTCTCAAAAACAGTCTCCTACACTTACTAAGCACAAGGGTATAAGAGGCAGGCTGAAAGGGAGATGAAAGGTGCATGTTTTGATGGATTTGATCATTTGTGAGACTGTACAACAGAACATTTAAAATTTGAACCTCTGTAAAATCCCTTACATAAGATACCAGAGAAAATGTGAGTGCCAGCTGCCTCCAGAAAGGTGAGAGGAAGCAATGGGACCATAATGGAGTCACACTTGGGAACAGTTAGGAAACCCTTGAACAGTCTAATTTTGTTAACATTCCATAATGGGACTGCTTAAAACATCCTCATCAACTCTGCCAACAGACACCAGACACTAAATGCCAGTCCCTGAGCAGTCTAGTAAATTAAAGGCCACACCTACCCTGCCCCCTGGCATTCACAGCTGATGAGCATTTATACTAGAAATTCTTATCTGCCTGATTTTGGAGGCCCATCTGATATGGTCATATGATTACAGATACCACCTGTCACGGAGACAAGGCTCATAAATAATCCACGGTTGTTGGACAGGTGAAAAAATGGGGCACTGTTGTGGGAGGGAACTGATTACAGTCTTTATGCCTCATCTATCTGGCTGCACTAAAACATATACACACGCCCTGGCATATGGTCACTAGCTGAGAGAAGGGAGAAGATTACAAGACACAAATGATGAATGGGCAACACAGTTTTCATCTGTGGCCAGTGCAAGGGGGTTTGAGATGGATCTTATTTTAAATTTTTTTTTTTTTTTTTTTAATATTCATGAAGAGAAGAGTCTTTTACCTTTGGTGCCAATTCTGTCATTGAGGCATTTTGGGGCTCAAGCCAAGCATGCCGCTTCTTCTTCATTCTCCCAAACAGAAATCTTAAATATTTCTACCTATATGCCTTATAGTAATGTGTGAATATTAATTGATGTTTGATGAGTGGAGATTTATAGAAGAAACATCAAGTATTAGTATGGTTTGTTATACCATATTGTTGTAATTGCAGTCACGTTACCTATTTGGTGTAAAGGCAACTGCCATTTAGTGAGCTGTTATGTTTAGGCACCATTTTAAGGGCAATGCATATATTGATTCATTTAAACCACACAAAATCCTACAAGAATGGGAACTATTATCATCCCTACTCTATAGAGGAAGAAACTGATACAGCAAGTGATTGGAATCATTCAAGGACACACACTAATAACTCAGCCAATAGCTGAGGTTTAAATTTAGCATGTCTGACCCCAGACCCTGTGTTCTTCCCATTTGCTTTAATACAGGTAAAATGGAAAGGACAGAGGACAAGGAGCGGATTCCAGTTCTCCTGCCAGCCCCATGTCTTGTCTAAAGTCACACAAGCCTTTGATTATCAGTTTTCACATTTATAAAACAAGGATAATATAGGCATTCCTCAGATATATTGCGGGTTTGTTTCCAAACCACGACAATAAAGCGAATATGGCAAGTAAAGTGAATATCGCCAAAAAGCCAGTCACACAAATTTTTTTGGTTTCCCAGTGCATATAAAAATTATATTTACACTATACTGTAGTCTATTAAGTATGCAATAGCATTATGTCTAAAAAATGTACATACTTTAATTAAAATGTAACACACAAAGTGAAGACCTACTGTTGGAAAAATGGTGCTGATAGACTTGCTGAAAGCAAGGTTACTGCTAACATCCAATTTGTAAAAAACACAGTGTCTGGGAAACGCAACAAAGCCAAGTGCTTAATTCCTGCCTTCCTTACCTCCCTTGGTTGTGTGAAGATAAGAAACTGAGGTAAAAGCTGCCAGGACTTGGTGGCAGCGTGCACAGAGCAGCCGCAGAAGGCTGCTGTATGGGTAGACAGGACGAGTGCCTTAGAGGACTGGAGCTTCGTGCTCTCTATCCCTTCTGCCTTTGATGCAGCATTTGATGCTGTGGTTGTATTCAGTAACTCTAGTTTTCCTTCCAGAGTAGACGCCTCTCTCAGGTGCTTCTGGTATCAGCCCTTCCCCAGTACACGTGTTGATGTGTCAGCAATGAGGAGTAACCCACAAGCATGAATCCTCTCTGACTCCAGAACCACAGAAGGTCTTGCATGAAACTTCTGTGCGTGTTCAGCTCTTTCACTTAAAGTCAGAATTTCAGTCCTTTGGTTCAAGTGGGCCAGCTGTGTGGGGTTTTAATTTGGGAGGGTATATGTAGGATATTACTGCCCTGCCTTGAGATTTTTGAAGCTTCTATGACTACAGCTAGTCCGTTGGGGTAATCACCTGAAAGAGATGCCCTTTACCTAAAAGTTACATGTGAAAATCAGTCCTTTTATCACTATGTCTCCTACTGGTCCTGAAATAGTCCTACTGTTTCTAGGAAAAGCCTCCTTTAAACACTATTTTTTGGGAAAACATTTTTTATAGATGAATACTCAAGCTAACCTATTGGATCTAATCTTGGAATTTCCATGATCACCCATTTAAAGATTAAAGTATTATAGGCTGTGTAGGGAAGCGGCTGTGGCTCAATCAGTGGGGCTCCCGTTTACCATATGGGAGGCCCCGGGTTCGGTTCCCGGGGCCTCCTGGTGAGGGCAAGCCCGCCCGCGCGGCGTGGTTGGCTGACCCAGCGAGCACAAGCAGCATGGGGGGGATAAATGAATAAATAAATAAAAATCTTTAAAAAAAAAATATATATATATATATATATATAGGCTGTGTGCTTTTTAGATGTTAGTGCTATGAGGGTACAAATGCTTTCTACATGGGCTTTCCTGTTTTACTGGGTGCCAATGAACTTGTGCCATGTGCCAGATGTGGACTAAATGTTATCCTTTTCTTAGAGCATGTTAAAAGTGTTTGTGCAGGTTTGCTTAAAATCCCTTTTATATACATCAATTTGTTAGGTTTTCTGTTGGGGGCAGTGAATTTAGTTAAAAATCACACAAACATGAGCCACAAGTCAGCAATTCCTTCTTCCTTTCAAATCCCACCTACCAAGATGGGGTCCCACTGCAAACAGCTTTCCTGTTCATATGTTTGGCTTTCTTTTAGTAAAATGTTTGGTATAACATTACTGACCAGAAAATATGTATGTCACATCTCTAGAAAAAAGAAAAAAACACAATAATTTAATTCCCAATGTGTAACTCTGAAATTTTTTAAAAAGTAAAAATAAAAATCTGTACCGACGAAAAAAAAGTAAGGTCCTTGAGGGAAGGAATTGTAGGTTTTATAACTGTAATTTGAGGGAATTTTTAAATGATTACATGTGTGCGTACATACATGAATGAATGAGTCAGTGTCACATGAAATGATGCATGTGACAGCTCATTTAAAAGTATAAATGCCATACAGTTATAAGGACTTACTCGTAATTTGCCAATAAAGTCCTAAATAAAAAATTTTCATCAATTTGGTTTTTTTATTAAACATTTTATTTTAAGATAATTGTAGATTAGCATGCATTTGTCAAAAACAATACAGACAGATACCATGCATACTTCCCCCAGTTTCTCCCAATAGTAACATTTGGCAAAACTGTAGTACACTATCACAACTGGGCTATTAACACTGACAGAGTTAAGATACAGAACAGTTCCATCACCGCAGGGATCATTGTCCTTTTGTAGCCACGCCCACCTCCCTTCTGCTCCCATGTCCTCTTTGTAACCACTAACCCATTCTCCATTTCTACAATTTTGCCATTCCAAGAACATCACATAAATGGGATCATTCAATATGTAACTTTTTGAGGCTGCTCTTTGGGACTTACAATTCTCTAGAGATTCATCCAAGTTGTTGCACATATCAATAGTTTGTTCCTTTTTTATTGCTGAGTAGTATTCTGTGGTATGGTTGCACTACAGTTTGAGTAATGGTTTGCCCATTGAAAGACATTTGTACATCCAATTTTTGGCTCTTACAAATGTTAAAGACATTTGTGTACATGTTATTGTGTGAGCATAAGTTTTCTTTCTCCGAGATAAATGCTCACAAGTGCAATTGCTAGGTCAATAGCAGTTGGATGTTTAATTTTTAAAGAAACTGCCAAATATTTTTCTAGAACAGCTGTTCTGTTTTTTGTTCCCAATAGCAATGTATGATTGATCTAATTTCTCTGCAACCTCACCAGCATTTGGTGTTGTCTATTTTTTTTTTTTTTTTTTTTTTTTTTTTTACCGGGAGGTCCCAGGAATCGAACCCGGGTCCCTTCATATGGGAGATGGATGCCCAACCATTTGAGCCACATCCGACCCCCTGTTGTCTATTTTTTATCTTAGCCATTCTGATAGGTGCATAGAGATATCTGTTGTGGTTTTAATTCACATTTCCCTAATGGTTAATGATGGTCAACAACTTTTCATGTGCTTATTTGCCATCCATATATCCTCTTCGGTGAAATATATGTTTTTGTCTTTTGTCTATTTTCTAATTGGGTTGTTACTGTTAAGTTTGAGAGTTCATTATATATTTTGAAATACTTGCTCTTTGACAGATATGCAGTTTACAAATATTTTCTCCCAGTCTGTAGCCTTTTCTTTACATCCTCTGGGCTATTTCTTTAAAGGGTCTTTTGCAGAACAAATGTTTAAATTTTGATTAAGTTGGATTTATCAGTTTTTTTCCTTATGGATCATGTTTTTGTTGTCAAGTCTAAAAACTCTTTCCTAGCTGTAGATCCTAAAGACTTTCTCCTATTTTTTTCTTAAAGTTTTATCATTTTATATTTAAGTTTATGAAATATTTTGAGTTAATTTTTGTGTAAGATGTGAGACTTAGGTCAAGATGCTTTATTTTGCCTATGGATATTTAATTGCTCCCGCACTATTTGTTGAAAAGTCCCTTTCCTCCCTTGAATTGTTCTTGCACCTTAGTAAAAAAAAAAAAGTCAGTTGGTTATATGTGGATCTATTTCTGAGTTTTCTATCCTGTTCCACTGATCTGTGTCTATCCCTCTGCCAACATCACACATTTCTTCATTACTGAAGCTATATAAGGCTTGAACTCAAGTAGACTAATCCCCCCCACTTGCTTCTTCTTTTGCAAAATTGTTTTAGCTACTTTAGTTCCTTTGCCTTTCTTATAAATTTTATAATAATCTTGTCTATATTTTAAAATATCTTTCTGGGATTTTGATAGGAATTGCATTAACCTGTATATCAATTTGGGGAGAACTGACATCTTTACTATGTTGAGTCTTCGAATTTCGAATCCATGAACACTATGTCTCTCCACTTATTTATAACTTAAAAATTTCTTTTATCAGTATTGTGTAGTTTTCAGCGTATAAGTCCTGTATATGTTTTGTTAGATTTTTACCTAAATTTTTTTTTTTTTTTTAAGATTTTATTTATTTATTCATTTATCCCCCCCCCCCTTGCTGCTTGTGCTCGCTGGGTCAGCTAACCACGCCGTGCGGGCGGGCTTGCCTTCACCAGGAGGCCCCAGGAACCGAACCCGGGGCCTCCCATATGGTAAACGGGAGCCCTATTGATTGAGCCACAGCCGCTTCCCTACCTAAATTTTTAAAAAAGATTTATTTACTTACTTTTCATCCATTTTAAACCCCCCCCCCCCCCGTTTTTGCTGTTTTTGTGTCCATCCGTTGGGCAATTATCTGTGTCCATTTCCTGCCCTCTCCTCTCATCTTCTCCTCCTGTCTCTCACCAGGATTCAATCCTGGGAACCTCTGATGTGGGAGTGAGGCCTCCTACTGCCTGCACCACCTCAGTTCCTGGTTTCTTGGCACGTCACATCTTGGTTCTCCCTTGTGTCTCTCTTCTGTTATGTCATCATCTTGCTGAGTGGTTAGGTGGGGCCTGGGCAGCTTACCCGCTCACAGGACCTGGGCGGCTCACCCACACACCTTCTATATTTTTCTTTTCTTTTACTGGGAGGTCCCGGGGATCAAACCACATGTTTGAGGATTGCAATGTGCCAGACATTCACTGAAAAAAAAATACACACCACTAAACAAAACCCATGCAACAAACATCTGAGAATCTGGACACTTCATATCAGTGTTTTGAAGTGTTTCATTAATATCCTAAGACAAGTGTATCAAAACCTTGGCATGTTTTAATTTCAAGTCACCAATTTTGTTTTTACTAACATCAGAAAGTTATGACTACACTGCCAATGCCATATGGGAAAGGGAAGCCCAACCATTTGAGCCACATCTGCCCCCTACCTAAATATTTTCGAGCAATTTTTTGAGCAGTGGTACTGCATTTAAAATTTCATTGTTCATTGCTAATACTATGAACCAAATATATTGTGTAATATATTGTTTTATTAAAAAAAAAAAAAACAATTGATTTATGTACGTTATTTTGTATCCTGCATCATTGCTGAACTCATTATTTCTAGGACTCTTTTTTTAGATTCCTTGGGATTTTCAGTAGAAGAATTTCCTAGAAGTACCCTAACTGGGTCATCATGTCTTCTGCAAATAGGGGCCATTTTGTTTCTTCCTTTCCAATCTCTATGCTTTCTTTAATTAAAAAAAATTTTTTTTTAAATTTTTATCGGGTGGTACCAGGGATCAAACCCAGGTTCCTCCATATGGGAGACGTATGCCCAGCCATTTGAGCCACATCTGCCCCCTCTATGCTTTTTATTTCCTTTTCTTGCCTTATTGTACTGATTAGGATTTCTAGTGCTATGTTGAATATGAGTGGTAAGTGTGGAAATCCTTGCCTTGTTCTTTTTTTTTTTTTTCCCTAAGATTTTATTTATTTATTCATTTATCCCCCCCTTGCTGCTTGTGCTCGCTGGGTCAGCTAACCACGCCGTGCGGGCGGGCTTGCCTTCACCAGGAGGCCCCAGGAACCGAACCCGGGGCCTCCCATATGGTTAACGGGAGCCCTACTGATTGAGCCACAGCAGCTTCCCGTTGCCTTGTTCTTGATCATAGGGGGAAAGCATTCAGTCTTTCAGTATTAAGTATATTGTTAGATATAGTTTTTTTGTAAATGCTCTTTATCAAGTTGAGGAAGTTCCCCCCTATTACTATGTTTCTGAGCATTTTTATCATGAATGAGTACTGAATTTGTCAAAAATTTTTTTCCTTATCAATTGACATGATCATGTGATTTTTCTTCTTTAGCCTGTTAATACAGTGGATTCCATTGACTGTTTTTCAGATATTGAACCAGCCTTTTATCCTTGGAATAAATTCCACTTAGTCATGGTGTATAATTCTTTACTTTTGTTTTTTGAGGTACCGAGGCTGAGGATTGAACCCAGGACCTCATATGTGGGAAGCCGGCGCTCAACCACTGAGCCACATCCACTCCTTTAATTATTTTTATATATTGCTAAATTATTTTTGCTATTATTTTGTTAAGGATTTTTGTGTCTATATTTATAAGGGACATTGGTCTGTAGTTTTGTTTTTTTACTGTCTTTGGTTTTGGTATCAGGGCTATACTAACTTCATAAAATATATTGGGAAATGTTGACTCCTCTTCTATTTTCTGGAAGAGATTGTATAGAATTGTTCTTCTCTCAACACTTGGTAGAATTCTCCAGTGAAACCATGTGAGCCTGAAGATTTCTTTTTTGGGGAGATTTTAAAATTACAAATTCAATATCCTTGCTAGTTACAGGGTTATTCAAGTTATCTATTCCATATTGGGTGAGTTGTGATAGTTTGTGTTTTGAAGAATTAGTCTATTTCATCTAAATTGTCAAATTTATTTCTGTAGAATTGTTCATGGTATTCTCTTATTATCCTTTTGATGTCTGCATGGTCTATAGTGATATCCTCTGTTTTATTCCTGATATTGGTTTGTGTCTTCTATTTTTCTTTGGTCCTTTTTCTTGGGTCCTAAGATTTCTAGCCAGTCTTCTCTCTTCTCTCCACCTTTCAGAGTTTTATGCTTGTTTTAAATAATAATGTATAGGGGTTTTAGTTATACGTAGCAGGAATAATAGGGCAAAGTATGTGTATTTGATCTTCTCAGAGGCAGAAGTCTTCATTTGTTTTAAAGGATGTATTAATTCAGGGATGACGTAAACTGACGTATACTTAGAATAAATTAGTTTTTGATATTTGTTTCCATGGGTTCTTTTGCATTTTTTTAAATTCACAAAAATATTTGCTTATGGTAGAAAAACTATAAAACTTATATAAGTGAAAATGAAAAAGTAATTACTAGACATAATATTACATGGATATAATATTAACAATTTTATACATATGTTCTGAGTTTTTTGTCTATGAAAATATAGACATGTAAAAATAAACATTTTATAAACATGATTATACTGGGTATTTTTTCCCTATAACAGTACACATTATTCTGCTTTAATAAGTATATCTCTAAATCACTGTTTTAAATGGCTGCAGAGTTTTCCAATATACAGATGTACTCTAGGTTATTTTAAAGATCCTTTTTATTGAATATTTACATTGTTTCCAATTTCTTGTAATTCTGAGTAAAGATATCATTTTTCTTATGATGAATTCCTACAAGTACAGTTCTCCCACATCGTGGGGGTTAGGGGCATGGTTCTTCTGGATCTGGAAAATCTGAGTAAAATTTTTTGACACTCCCTAAGTACCAGAGATATCTAATTCCCCCCCCCTTTAATGGGGTGTTTACAGTACCTTTTTGTAAAATTTGGGTATACTTACGGTATTAAAAGATAAAATATGTTTATATTATACAATACCATACATACATTTTATGCATCTCTGAGTTTCTAAACTTTTTCTATGTCATCTGCTGGCCTTTGCATGTCTTCCACAGCTTCTGCAAAACTCCCCCCAAAATGCCATTTAATTTCTCATGCCAACCTGCGATATATTGAAACTGTGATGGGAAAAGTTGTGATGTGGAAGGGATAACTGTAGTCTTACTGGATTAAAATACAGCATGTTTATGTTTTATATATATATATATTTCCAATTTGCTTTCCAGAAAGATTAACAAATTTTACCCCCACCAGTATTGTAGGGAGTACACTGGTGTTAGCATTCTTTTAATCTTTGCTGCCTAATAAGAGGTAATGTTTTAATTTGCATTTCTTTGATTACAAGTGAGAATGAGTATTTTTCTCTCAGATATTTAGTGGCTGTTAATTTTCATTTCGTATCTATAAATCACCTATTCATACACTAAGCCCTTTGTTTTCTGATTGATTTGTAATATTTATATATTAAGAACATATGTGATATATATGTTGTAAATATTTCCCCGTTTTTCAGTTCTATTTTAAGATTATTTATGGATTTTCCCCATATATAAGTTTTATGTTTATGATTTTTTTTCATATTGGGTTTTCTCATGTCTTTTCAAGTTTATTTCTAGGCAGTTTGTATTTTGTGCTACTCTAAGTAGGTTATTTTTGTTATCTTTTCTATCATGCTATGCTAATTGGTAGGAAATATCTGCCTGAAACACCACTCTATCTCCCTTTTTTTTTTTTTTTCCTATCTCCTTCTTTACCCAGTTAATTTCTATCATCCTTATGATCTCATGTTGAGCATCACCTCTTTAAAGAAATCTCTGAGGATCTGCTTGCCCCCAACTATGGCAGATCTCCCTGTTATATGCATTCCAACTTCCTCCACTTCTCTGTGGGCACTTACCCCAACTGGAATTACACAATTAATTGTTTACTACCACACAAACGAACTGACCCGAGTCAGCTTGCCTATTAACAATTGACAGAGTATCTGTGGTAGTCTCCTACTATTAAAGATGGATAAAGCCTATAGATGCCCTTCTCAACAACTTGGTGACATGGTGGTGCATTATGATGACAGTAAGTCTCTGACTGAATTCTGCCATATGTACAAGCATTTATTAATAAACAGGCGCAAAGGCAGCCATTGAACCTTGGCAGAGTAAAGTCCTTCTCTCCAGTTTTTAGGATCTTCAACAAGTAACTCCCCCAAACAGTCCATTCTGAGGCAAATGCCACAATACTCTGATGGCAGAATAAGCAAATCTTATCAGATTAGAATGCTCTGTAAGTCGCCAGTGGAGATCAGGCAAAGGATGCTATGCTGAAGGTATGGGGTTCCTGGTCTTGCCAGGTTTTTATGTCCTTTCATGCAAGTGACTGTAAAAATCTTTCTGAATATCCATGTATTTTGGGTACCTTTTCTCTAGTGGAAAATTATTTTTAAAATTTCTTATACTTCTTAGTGTATGCTCTGGTGCAAACATAACATAGTAATATTTGAGGAATGCTTGCTAACTAAATACCCTGAAATGTGGGATTCCTGATAAGGATATTTCAGATGTTAACCAACTACCCTAGGGTAGATTAAAATTAATTTTTTCATACATTTACATCAAGTATTTATATTGAGGTGTTTTAAAATAAATTGCCTGACTGTTCCTACTGGAAGAATAGGCAGGAACTTATTTGTCTTGTTCTCTACCTCATCTTTAGGGCTAGCCTAAATACTTATATACATTAGTCCCACAATAAATATTTGTTGAATTAATGCATAAAAGGATGAAAGCTATTGTTTTTTTAAATTTTGTAATAAGCATCTTTACCATCCTGTACTTGCTTTTCTGTTGATTTTTCATTTTCTAGATAAATAATCATAGTCTCAAATATTGATAAAATTTTCCTTTTTGCACCAATATTTTTATCTTTTACCTTGTTTTCTTCTTTAATAGCATTGGCTAGCTTTTCCAGAACAATGGTTAAGTAATAAAAGCTTTGGTGGACACTTTCATTTTATTCTTGGCTTTAATAGAAAAGCTTCTAATGTTTTAAACTTTAAACCTAACTTCAGCTCTTGGTTCTAGATAGAGTTGTTTTAAAAATAATGTTTAGAAGTGTGATGGTTAGGCTAAGGTGTCAACTCGGTCAGGTAATTGTGCCCAGTTGTTAGGTCAAGCAAGCCCTGGGCTAATTGTAATACAAGGACATTTATGGGTTTCAGTCATCCATGAATTTACTGCATAGATGGCTGATTACATCTATGATCAACCAGGGAGATTGCCATCAGCAACGAGTGATGCTTTATCCAATCAGTCGAATGCCTTAAAAAGGGAAGTGATTTCAGCATTCAGAGAGAATTTCCCAGCTTGTCTTTGGGCAGCCAACGTCTCCCAGAAACTCAAGGACCTTCATTGGACTTTAATCAGAGCCCCTGGTTTGTAGCCTGCCTGTGGAACCTGGACTTGTACATCCCCATGGTCACAGGAAAGATTCTTATAAAATCTCTTACTATTTACACATATCTTCTGTTGATTCTGTTTCCCTAGAGAACCCTGACTAATGCAGCTTGTACCGGGAGTGGTTCTTAAGGAGCAGAATCTTTTTTTTTTTTTTTAAAAAAAACAGGAGCCCTACTGATTGAGCCACAGCCGCTTCCCAAGGAGCAGAATCTTAAACGTGAGATGTCTGAGGTGGTTCTGGGAGTTTTGCAATTGGCTTTCTACTCTAATTGGACTCAAGGGTACTAATGACTTACTTTCCAATAACGAAGAGGCCAGTAACAATCCATGGCGCGAGTTGACAATGGAGATATGCAAAATATCATCACTGGATTCCCCTACTTTCATGCTTTTAAGAAGCAAGGATCTGAGTGAGAGTGTTTTCAACACCTTAACAGAGTTTTGTGGAGTCAAAAGGTATAATGATGTGGCCTGGCTCCTCCTAGATACTCTGGATACAGTTACAAAAGAAAGAGATGAAGGAAGCGGCTGTGGGGTTCCCGTTTACCATATGGGAGGCCCCGGGTTCGGTTCCCGGGGCCTCCTGGTGAGGGCAGGCCCGCCCTCGCGGCGTGGTTGGCTGACCCAGCGAGCACAAGCAGCAGGGGGGTGGGGATAAATGAATAAATCAATAAAATCTTAAAAAAAAAAAAAAAGAAAGAGATGAGCTAAAGTCTTCAAATTTGCAACTTAAACACCACATGAATGATGTGAAAGTTTCTGTGTGCTCTGAAAGAAAATCTTGTCTCCTGCAGCCACAGGCTTGAGCTATCTGAGAACCAAACTCAAACTTGCATTGTACTGAGTAGCAGAGTTACAAAGAAAACTAAAATCTCAACCCCGCAGGGTTTCTGCAGTTAAAGTAAAGGCATTGATTAGAAAGGAGTGGAACCCAGAGGATTGGGATGGAGACATATTGGATGATGATAATATTGGTGGGGACACTGGAACCCTAAATTCTGCTGAGACTTTACCAGATAAACTGCAATAGCCTGTCCTGTGGGGACCACACCTTGTCAACCTTGTATCACCCAACCTCCAGCCTGCCCCAGGGAGTCTGGACCTCCTTCCAGCCCTGAGGTGGGTACCAGCCAAACTGAAGCCTGCACTCCCAGCCTCCACCCTGCCCTGAGGAAACTGCCTTCCAACCTCTACGGGAAGAGATTAATCCTGTCTCAGCAGAAGAAAATGCAAAGGAATGTCCTGAGGTCAGTAGCTTGCAAGACATTTCTAATCCTTCTCCTTACCCACCCCTACCACCCCTCTTCTCTTACTAGACTAAAATCACAAGACCCCAAAGGTGAAATACAAAATATGACTCATAAGGAAGTACGCTATACTCTGAAAGATCTGCATGAGTTTTCCAATTTATATAGACAGAAATCAGGGCAATATGTGTGCGAATGGATACTAAGGGTATGAAATAATGGTGGAAGGAATATAAAGTTAAATCATGCTAAATTTATTGACATGGACCCACTAAGCAGAAATTCTGGATCCAATGCTGTAGCTCGAGGGATTAGAAAGGGCTCTAACAGTTTGTTTGGGTGGCTGACTGAAACATGGACCAAAAGATGGCCTAGCTTGTCTGAGGTTGAGATGCCCAATTAGCCCTGGTATACAGTAGAAGAAGGAATTCAAAGGCTAAGAGAGATTGGAATGCTAGAATGGATTTACCATTTGAGACTTGCCCATCCACCCCTGGAATGTCCAGAGGACACACCTTCAACCAGGACTGTGTGGAATAAGTTTGTAAGACTAATTCCACTTTCCCTGAAGAGCTCTGTGGTTGCTATTCTCTGTAGTCCAGATATTACTGTAGGGAGGGCTGTAATGGAATTAGAATCCTTGAACATTATGGGGATGATTGGATCTGGGGCCAGTAAAGGTCAAGTATCGGCAGTTAATCACCAAAGACAAGATGGGTGTGGCTACTGCAATGAAAGGCAGATTCAAAACCTCATTCAAAATATTCTGAGTCGCATAAGGTTATGGCATTGGCTAATAGATCATGGGGTATGTAGAAGTGAAATAGATGGGCAGTCTACTAAATTTCTTCTGGATCTGTATAAGCAGTAGAGTTCTAGGTCAAGTGAACAAAACCCTAACTCAAATTACAGATGCAGGTAATCACAGCCCTTTAATCAATTCCCAGACTTGAGACAGTTTACAGACCCAGAGCCCCTTGAATGAGAAGGCCAGGTCCCCTTGGGGAAGGATCTTGTTAAACAGTTAAAAATTTTATACTGTTAATCTTCCTCCCACCATTCCCCAAGGAGACCTACAGCCTTTTACCAGAGTAACTGTGCATTGGGGAAAAGGAAATGATCAGACATTTTGGGCATTATTAGACACTGGTTCAGAAGTGACATTAATTTCAGGAAACCCAAAACATCACTGTGGCCCACCGGTCAGAGTAGGGGCTTATGGAGGTCAGGGGATTGATGGAGTTTTAGCTCAGATCCGTCTCACAGTGGGTCCAGTGGGTCCCCGGACCC
Source organism: Tolypeutes matacus (assembly GCA_026826555.1). Lineage (NCBI taxonomy): Eukaryota > Metazoa > Chordata > Mammalia > Cingulata > Chlamyphoridae > Tolypeutes > Tolypeutes matacus. The sequence continues at coordinate 36,301,623 of JAKSZT010007815.1, forward strand.
ATTCTGTGGTTATTTCCCTAGTTCCAGAATGCATAATTGGAATAGACATACTCTATAACTGGTAGAATCCCCACATTGGATCCCTAACTTGTGGAATAAGAGCTATTATGGTAGGAAAGGCCAAGTGGAAGCCACTAGAACTGCCTATGCCTAGCAAAATAGTAAATCAAAACAATACCGGATTCCTGGAGGGATTACAGAGATTAGTGCCACCATCAAGGATTTGAAGGATGCAGGGGTGGTGATTCCCACCACATCCCCATTCAACTCTCCTATTTGGCCTGTGCAGAAAACAGATGGATCTTGGAGGATGACAGTAGATTATCATAAACTTAACCAAGTGGTGACTCCAATTGCAGCTGCTGTCCCAGATGTGGTATCATTGCTTGAGCAAAGCAACACATCCCTGGTATGTAGCTCTTGATCTGACAAACGATTTTTTTCTCAATTGTCGTTAATAAGGACCACCAGAAACAGTTTGCTTTCACCTGGAAAGGTAAGCAGTATACCTTCACTGTCCTGCCTCAGGGGTATATCAACTCTCCAGCCCTATGTCATGATATTGTCCACAAGGAACTTGTTCATCTCTCCCTCCCACAAATCATCACACTGGTCCATTATATTGATGATATAATGTTGATGGGACCTAGTGAGCAAGAAGTAGCAAATACTCTAGACTTATTGGTAAGGCATTTGTGTGAGAGAGGATAGGAGATAAATCTCACAAAAATACAAGGGCCTTCCACCTCAGTGAAATTCCTAGGTGTCCAGTGGTGTGGGGCATGTCGAGATAGCCCTCTAAAGTGAAGGGTAAACTGTTGCATCTGGCCCCTGCTATGACCAAAAATGAGGTACAATGCTTAGTTGCTCTTTCAGATTTTGGAGATAACACATTCCTCATTTGGGTGTGCTACTCTGGCCCATTTACCGAGTGGCCAGAAAAGCTGCTAGATTTGATTGAGGACTGGAACAAGACGAGGCTCTGCAACAGGTCTAGGCTGCTGTGCAAGCTGTACTACCACTTGGGCCATATGATCCAGCAGATCCAATGGTGCTAGAAGTTTCAGTAGCAAATAGAGAAACCATATGGAGCCTTTGGCAGGCCCATATAGGAGAATCACAATGCAGACCCTTAGGATTTTGGAGCAAAGTCCTGCCATCCTCTGAAGGTAACTACTCTCTTTTTGAAAAATAGCTTTTGGCCTGCTACTGGTCCTTAGTAGAGACTGAATGTTTAACCATGGGCCATCAAGTTACCATGAGACCTGAGGTGCCTATCATGAGCTGGGTATTGTCTGACTCACCAAACCATAAAGTTGGGCATGCACAGCAGCACTCCATAGTAAAGTGGTAGTGGTATATATGAGATAGGGTCCAGCAGGCCCTGAAGACACAAGTAAGTTATGTGAGGAAGTAGCCAAATGCCCATGGTCACCACCCCTGCTACGTTATCTTCTCTTTCCCAGCTCACAGCTTGGTCCTCTTGGGGAGTCCCTTACAATCAGTTTACTGAGGAAGAGAGAACTTGGAGCTGATTTACAGATGGTTCTGCGCGCTATGCAGGTACCATCTGAAAGTGGACAGTTGCAGCACTGCAGCCCTTTTCTGGGACATCCTTGAAGGATAGTGGTGAGGGCAAATCCTCCCAGTGGGCAGAACTTCGAACAGTGCACCTGGTTGTTCATTTTGCTTTGAGGAAGAAATGGCCAGAGGTGCATTTGCACACTGATTCATGGGTTGTTGCCAATGGTTTGGCTGGATGGTCAGGGACTTGGGAGGAACCTGATTGGAAAATTGATGAAAAAGAGGTCTGGAGAAGAGGTATGTGGATAGATCTTTCTGAGTGGTCAAAAAACATGAAAATATTTGTGTCCCATGTGAATGCTCACCAGAGGGTGACTTCAGCAGAGGAAGATTTTAATAATCAAGTGGATAAGATGACCCATTCTGTGGCTAGTGCTCAGCCTCTTTCTCCAGCCATTCTTGTCATTGCCCAGTGGGCTCATAAATAAAGTGGCCATGGAGGTAGGGATGGAGGTTATACAAGGGCTCAGCAATATGGAATTCCCCTCACCAAGGCTGACTTGGCTTCAGCCACTGCTGAGTGCCCAATCTGCCAGCAGCAGAGACTCACACTCAGCCCCCGATATGGCACCATTCCCCAAGGTGATCAGCCTGCTACCTGGTGGAGGGTTGACTATATTAGACCACTTCTACGATGGAAGGGGCAATGATTTGTTTTAAATGGAATATATACATACTCTGTATATGGCTTTGCATTTCCTGCATGCAATGCTTCATCCAAAACTACCTTACCCAAGGTCTTATCTATTGCCATAGCATTCCATACAGCATTGCTTCTGATCAAAGAACCCATTTCACAGCAAGTGATGTGCAGAAATGAGCACATGCCTGTGGAATTCATTGGTCTTACCCTGTTCCTCATCACCCTGAAACAGCTGGATTAACAGAACGGTAGAATGGCCTTTTGAAGACTCAATTACAGTGCCAACTAGGTGGCACTACCTTGCAGGACTGGGGCAATGTTCTCCAGGAGGCTGTGTATGTGCTAAATCAGCATCCACTCAATAGTGCTGTTTCTCCCATAACCAGGATTCATGGGTCCAGGAATCAAGGGGTGGAGATGGGAGTGACACCACTCACTATTACCCCTGGTGACCCACTAGGAAAATTTTTGCTTCCTGTCCCTGCAACCCTAAGCTCTGCTGGTCTACATGTCTTAGTCCCAAAAGGAGAAGCTGCCACCAGAGAGCACAACAATGATTCCATTGAAGTGGAAGTTAAGACTGCCACCTGGCTACTTTGGTCTCCTCTTACCTCTGAATCAACAAGCAAAGAAAGGAATTTCTGTACTGGCTGGGGTGATTGATCCTGAGTATCAAGGGGAAATAGGACTGCATCTACATAAGGAGGGTAAAGAAGAGTTTGCCTGGAATATAGGAGATCCTCTGGGGGTCTCCTAGTTCTGCCATGCCCTGTGATTAAAGTCAATGGAAAATTGAAACAACCCAATCCAAGAAGGACTAACAATGGCCTAGAATCTTCAGGAATGAAAGTTTGGGCAAAGAACCACTGCCAGCTTAAGTGCTTGTTGGGGGTAATGGGAACATGGAATGGGTAGTAGAAGAAGGTAGTGATAAATATGAACTTCATCCACATGACCAGTTATAGAAACAAGGACTGTAATAGTCATGAATCTTTCTTCCTTGTTTCATTATGAGCATGACCGTATATGTTCACAAAATGAATTTCTTTGTTTTCTTCCCCAATCTTTTCCCTTATCATATGACAAGTTGTATTAGTTTCATGTCATAATATTTAAGGATGTCAAGTTTAAGAGTGAATATTACCCAAGGACTTGCATCTTATTCTGTAGGGAATTAATGTGTTTCCGGTTGTATGCAGGAGAGTTGAACATTGTTAGGTGGAAATATATATACATGCCTGTTACTGTTTTTTTTTTTTTTTTTTTTTTTTTTACCGGGAGGTCCCGGGGATCGAACCCGGGTCCCTCCATATGGGAGACAGACGCCCAACCAGTTGAGCCACCTCCGACCCCCTGTTACTGTTTTTAATTAGAGACTAAGTATGGTTTAAGATAATGTGTATGGTTGCCGAGTTGACAAGGGGTGGACTGTGATGGTTAGGCTAATGTGTCAACTCAGCCAGGTAATTGTGCCCAGTTGTTTGGTCAAGCAAGCATTGGGCTAACTGTAATACAAGGACATTTATGGGCTTTAGTCATCGGTGAGTTTACTGGATAGATGGTTGATTACATCTATGATCAACCAGGGAGATTGCCATCAGCAATGAGTGATGCTTTATCCAATCAGTTGAATGCTTTAAAAAGGGAAGTGATTTCAGCATTCAGAGAGAATTTCCCAGCTCGTCTTTGGATAGCCAACACCTCCCGGAAACTCATCAAGGACCTTCATTGGATTTTCATCGGAGCCCCTGGTTTGCATCCTGCCTGTGGAACCTGGACTTGTGCATCCCCATGGTCACGTGAGAGACTCATAAAATCTCATACTATTTACAAGATATCTCCTGTTGCTTCTGTTTCCCTAGAGAACCCTGACTAATGCAAGAAGTATCCAATTATTAAAGTGTTTTTTTGTTTTGTTTTGTTTTTTTTTGTGTTTTTTTTTTACCGGGAGGTCCCAGGGATCGAACCCGGGTCCCTCCATATGGGAGACAGATGCCCAACCAGTTGAGCCACATCCGACCCTAAAGTGTTTTAAAAATCAGCAGCAATAACTACAAATATAAGAATGTTCTCTCATAAACTATAACATATATATAGTACTAATACATGGTGTTGTTAATAAGATACTTTGCGGGGAACACACACCAAATATAAGCTATGGTCTGTAGATAGCAGTAATATGATGATGTTCTTCTGTTACTTGTAACTAATGTGTCACAACAATGTAAGGTGGTGGTGGGGCGATATATGAGACTTCTGTATGGAATGCATGATTGCTTTAACTTAGAACTTCTCAAATAAAAAGAAAATCAGCAGTAGGCTTGGATTAAGCTCCATTTTCAGTAAACAGAGATATCTGTCTGGAGGTAACTATATTAGGGGAGTGAACACATGTAAATCTTCTAGACCAGAGCCTGACACAGGGTAAGCACATAGCACCAGCTGTTTTCATTGCTGCTCTGACCAACTGGGGTATATGTCCTTTTGCAAACAAGTGTTTAGGAAAAGAAGACGTCCGTGGAGAGATGTTTTCTTCATCTACAGGAAGGTGTTTCCATCACAGTGTCATGGTAACACCATCAGTCCTTCCGCAGGAGATAAGGTTGTTAAGGAAGAATTGGGCTAATTTAATTGGGCCAGTATTTGGGCAAATTCAACACCACGTGCCAGTTGAGAAAACAATGGAATGACTGGGCACCTTCAATATATAATTTACAGATGAGATGATGCCTCTTTGGGTCCCTTATCTTAAGCTCTGAGTTAGCCACTGATCTAATTAATAGCCTGGGAAGAATGCTTATTAGTGGCTAGTCTAGCATTCAGGGATAGAATTTTCTTTAGATTTAGGAGAGTTATTTCAGGCTGACTTCACATAGCAAAACAACGGTTTTATTCATCTATTCATCCATCTATCTTTCCATATTGCAAATGGATATAGAATGCTTATTATGTGCTAGGTGTAGGAGAAAAAATCAAATAAAAGATGGCTCCTTCCCTAAGTATCTTGCTCACTATTGGAGAAGATAAGAACACTCATGTGAATAAAGGTATGTATGGAATTCAATACACACAGCAAGGACCCTGGATACCAAGAAAATTCTCCCTATGGACATGAGTTTTGAAGAATGATAAAAGTTAGTCCAAGAAAAAGGGGGTGGGGCTAAAGGATGATAACAGAATATTAAAATACCTGGACTCATAAAATAAACAAGAATTTTTAAGGAATGACAAATATATCCCTTTGGGTAGAGAGAAGATGGTAGGGTCACAGCCAGGAAGAGACGGAGTGGCAAGAGATTCATATCATGGAAGGACTTGGTAAAATCATTACTTTCATACAAATATAAAATGAACAGGTATCAGGGATTTTATTTAATTCATTGATTGAGGGAGACACTAAGATGTTACAACTAGTTCAAAGGACAATTCAAGGAACCACATTTATGTGTTCAATCACCACAAGTCAAACAGATACTTGTATACTAATATTCATGGCAGCATTATTCACAATAGCCAAAAGGTGGAAACCGCCCAAGTGTCCATCAACAGAGGAATGGATAAATAAACATGGTACATCCATACAATGGAATATTGTTTAGCTGTGAAAAAGAATGATGTTCTGATACATGGTACAACAGGGATGAACCCTGAAGACATCTTGTTGAGTGAAATAAGCCAGACACAAAAGTATTGTATGTTTCCACTTTATAAAATATTTAAAATAGTCAAATTAACAGAGAGACAGAAAAGTAGTTTAGATGTTACCAGGGCCTGGGGGGGGGGGTTGTGGACACGAAGAACGAGTGGGAAGTTATTACTTAATAGGTACAGGGTTTCTGTTTGGAGTCATGAAAACGCCTTGATAATGGGTGATGGTGATAGTAGCACAACATTGTGATGTAATTAATAACCACTGAGTGTACACTTAAAGATGGTTAAAATAGGAAATTATGTGTTGAACATATATTACCACAATTTTAAAAAAGATGACAATGCATCATTCAGTGAAACTTCAAACAACCATTAAAAACAATGAGGTGGATCAATAGGTGCTTATATCAAACCATTTCTAAGATAAATCATTGAGGTTAAAATAGTCAAGGTGCTGGATAGTGTTTTTAGTACAGTTCTATTTGTTTGAAAGGTGTGTGAATGTGCATGCAAGGAGACATCAATCTATCTATCATCTATCTATCTATCTATCTATCTATCTATCTATCTATCTATCTATCTATATCTATCTATCTCTAAAACAACTTCTATAAAGATACATAAAAAAACTATATGAAAACAAACAAACAAACAAAAAACTATATGGGAGAATTAGGAGTAGAAGTTAGGAAGGAGACTTACTTTTCATTGTAAACCTTCTATCCTAATTGAAGTTTTTTTTAAACCATGTGCATGCATTATTTTTCCAAAATATTAAGTAAATCTATATTAAATAGTCTTTAAAATGCTGGAAAGAATGTATAAATGTTGGTCAATATCCACAGAGCAATAACCAATTTCGTTTACCCAGGACAAAATTCATTTGCATTTCTACAGACAAGAATACTTTGAATTTACTGTCAATTTTCTAGAACTTACAGAATTATAAAATCACTCAAAGACTATGTAAAGGACAGATAACCTGAAACAGTGAGGTAGAAAAGATACCCACTGATTTTTTTTTTTTTTCCATTTCAAAGTCTTTTACAATTTTTCCTGACAGTTCATTTCAACAACATTCTTTTTTGAGGCCTGCACTTTACCATCCACTGTGCTAGATAATGGTTGCAAAGATGAGTAAGGGACATCCTTTGCAATTACAGAGCTTGTAGTCCGGTGGGAGGGACAAGCACATAAATAAAATGCCCATATAATGTAAATGCTAAAATAGAGGTATTCATCTCTAGACATTGGCAAACTTTCCCTGTAAAGGGCCAGGTAGTAAAATTTTAGGGTTTGTGGGCCCAACGATCTCTGTGGAAACTTCTCAACTCTGCCATTATAGTGTGAAAGCAGCCAAAGACAATACATAAACGAATGGGTGTGTCTGGGTTCCAATAAAACTTTACTTTCAAAACAGGCAGCAGGCCAATTTGGCCCACTAGCTCCACTTGTCAACCCGTATTCTAGATGTTATTTTCTTCTCTGTGTTTTTCTACAGAAAGGAGAAGGCTAATATTTATTATACGCTTAGAACAGGGCCTGGTAAACATTAAGCTCCATAGAAGGTTAGTCTTCAGTTCTTGCGTCGTGTCCAATCTTCTGTTCCATTCACGTGAGGTTCCAGAGGGTTGGTGTAGGGGATGTGGTGTGTATGCTCAAAGGCTAATTTGATTCATTTGCTCTTTACTTCGGTCACTTGAACAGTGTCCTAAATAAAGAGCTTACCAGGTTCATTTCAACCTTGAGTGTCTATGATTCTGTGACCATCCCTCTGCTTTCATCCTCCCCAAAGAGGAGCGAGGCACGGGGAAAGGAATTGGCTTTGGAGTTAGCTTATGCATTTGCTTCATCTCATTCATCTATAATGTCCTCATCTTAAAGTGAGGATAAGGATCCACCTTGCATAGGATGACTGTAGGAGCAAACAAGATAATGTGTATGAATAGTACTCTGTAAGCCACAAAGTACTTTGCAACTGTTGGTAATTATTAACATTATTAGGCTATAAGGACTCCAATGCACCCATTTTTGGGTACCTTTCCCACAGGGTTTTCAGCCTCTGTGGTGGGAAGGGTGGAGATTACGGAGGCACTGAAGACCCAGTGCCCAATGATATGCAGGGAGAAAAGGGAATTGTGCTTTAGTACTGATAAGCAATTAGTAGTTGAAAATAAGATGAACTGTGTAGGCCTTTGCTACACTTACTAAATGATACCTCCCTGGCTTTACAAACTTTACATTCTGTAGTGCAGTCAAATGGGAAACAATTGACCTTTCTCTTGTTGAGTTGTGTTTACACAATTGCCTGCTAAATAGCAGTTAGTGTTGACAGAAAGCTGAGTTTGCTGTGAGGCTAACTCTGGCTATGCTACTTTAGCAGTGCTAGTGATTCTTATAGGCTGGGACCCAAAAGAGGAATTCAATTCAATTAATTCAATTCAACTTGGTTAAATAAACTGAGGTTTGCTATTTGCGGAACTTTGTGCCAGGTGCAAGAGATACAAAGGTAATTATGACACAGCTTCTGCCTCCTGGAATTCATAATTCCATGAGAGTGACAGACATCGACCCAAAGTTACAGTGTGAGCTAGGCTAGAGGAGATCTTAGATTGGGAAAAAAATACAGTGTTCTTCATCTGGTTAGTTCTCACTTCAGGGATAAGGGTGATTGGGAGGGTATAAGAACAATGAGAAATAAGGCCGTCTTTTTGCTGTTTTGTAGAATCACATTCCTAGGGGATGGTGACTCCAAACAGGAACTTCTATTTTAGCTTGCCCATAGAAAGTTTTTATCTCAATGTGTCCCCACTTTTTAAAATGACATTTTGTTCCTTAAAATTGAGATACTGGCCTGGTTTAAAACATTTATTTTTAACAGCTCCATAAATGGGAGGTCTATGAGGTTTTTTTTTGCTCATGATTTCCTTGTTTGAAAAGCAGAAGAAAGCAAGGAGAGAAATTACTGTTCAAGATTTACTTCTGTCAAGAAAAATTGTTGAAACACTTTCAAAGAAAAAAAAAGGAAAAGAAATCATCCTGGGTGTCCTGTCTAGTGGATCCTTTGGTTATCTCTGCCTTTCATTGTATTTGGGCCAATGTATAAATCTTTAAATTATAGAAAACTGATAATAATACAAGTGATTCTTATCTATAAAATGCAAATATGTTTTATCTGGTAGAATTCCATTGATTATTGCTCTGTGGATAGAGCAGTTTTGCATCTATTTGTAAATTTATTCCAACATTCCTTATTGCCTATACACATGTGGTTCTTTGATTTCTCTTTTGAACCAGTTGTAGCACCTTCTTGGTTACCTCATTAATTAATTTGTTAAATAAAATATTTGATATGTGTTCATTTTGTATTTGTGTGGGAGTAATGACTTTTTTTTATTAGAGCAGTTGTAGGTTTACAGCAAAATCAGGCAGAAAGTACAGAGTTCAAATATATGTCCCCCCACACACACAGTTTTCTCTATTATTAACACTTTTCATTAATGTGGTACCTTTGTTACAATTGACAAAACAATATTATTATAATTATACTATTAACTATAGTCCATACTTTACATTACTTTACATAGTTACATTTGTGTTGTTCAGTTCTATCAGTTTTAAAATCTGGTAACATATATACAACGTAAAACGTCCCATGTTATCCACTTTCAGATATACAATTCAGTGATGTTACTTACATTCACAATGTTGTCCCACCGTCACCACCATCTACTACCAAACTTTTCCATCACCCCAAATGGAAACTCCATACCAGTTAGGCATTTTTTTTTTTTTTTTTTTTTTTTTTTTCAGTTAAGCATTAATTCCCCATTCCCTACCTACTTTCCAGGCCCTGGTAAACCTGTTTTTAGTTTCTAACTCTATACATTTGCATATCTAATTATTTCATATAAGTGAGATCATACAATATTTGTCCTCTTGTGTCTGGCTAATTTCACTCAACATGGGGTCTTTAAGTTTCATCCATGTGATAGCATGCATCAGATCTTCATTCCTTTTCACAGCTGAATAATATTCCCTTGCATATATATTCCATATTTTGTTTATCCAATTCATCTGTCTATGGACACTTGAACTGCTTCCACCTTTTGGCAATTGTGAATAATACTTCTATGAACATTGGTGTGCAAATATTTGTTTGAGTCCCTGCTTTCAAGTCCTTTGGGTATATACCTAACAGTAGGATTGCCAGGTAGTATGGTAATTCTATACTTTTTTTTTTTTTGAGGAACTCCCAGACTGTCGTCCATAATGGCTACACCATTTTACATTCCCACCAACAATGAACGGATGTTCCTATTTCTCTAGATCCTCTCCAATACTTGTTATTTTCTGTTTTCTTAATGGTACCCATTCTAGTTAGTGTGAAATAGTATCTCATTTGGTTTTGATCTGCATTTCCCTAATGGCTAATGGTACTGAACATCTTTTCTTGTGCTTTTTGGCCATTTGTATACATTCTTTGGGGAAATGTCTATTCAAGTCTTTTCCCCATTTTAAAACTGTGTTGTTTGTCTTCTTGTTGTTGAGTTGTAGCATTTCTTTATATATTCTGGATATTAAATCCCTTATCAGTTATGTGGTTTCCAAATATTTTCTCATATTCTGTAGGCTGTCTTTTTACTTTCTTGATAAAGTCCCCTGATGTACACAAGTTTTTTATTTTGATGAAGATAAAGTCCCATTTATCTTTTTCTTTTGTTGCTCGTACTTCTGGTATTAAGTCTAAAAAACCATTACCTAACACAAGGCCCTAAAGATGTTTTCCTGTGTTTTCTTTTAGGGGAAAAAATTATTTTATCTTTTTAGAAACATTATCCTTTAATACTTCTCACCTAAGAAAGAACTGGTTGGTGTTGTGGAAGGATAAGAAGGGAAGGAAACTAAAATGTTTTGAGCACTGATTAAACACAGAGCCCTTTATGTGCATTATTTTGTTTTATACACACAACAGGCTGCCTTTGTATTGTTTGCTTTTTTAAAAAAATAAAAATAAAAACACCTGAGCACATATATATATATATTTTAATGTAACAAGGACTATATTGGTATGGTGGGTTTTAGGCCATTTAAAAAATTCTTTATACTTTTCTACTTTAAAATATAATTTATATTTAATTATATGTTCAAGGGACCATCTAGTACAGTTTCTTGTCCAAACCCCACTGCTAGCCCACAAGCTCAAAGTGAGACCTTGTTTAAGTCATCAGTAGGAGCATCTCACAGACATCTCAACTTCAAACAAAGGGGTTTCCAGGCAGAGGTTGCTGTGTGTGTTCCTAGATGAAGGACCCAACAATAGGGATGTATCAACTCCCTCTCAGCAAATTCAGGTGTCAATAAAACTGGCTGATCTCCTGGTAATCACCAGCGTTAATGTGGTGGGGGGCAGTCCCAGCACAGCCTGCCACCTTTCCCTGGGACCTCCAAATACCTCCTGTGCTCAGGACCACTCTGCATTTGGAACTTCAAGTTTTACCCTTCTATTTCCAGGGTTTAGCACAATAATTCACATAAGTAGCCACTCAATAAAATTTGTTGAATAAACAAATGAATAAATGCTATAGATGTAATTATTTCTTTTTTTCTAAGCAGGCTGAAAGGCTGTCAAGTAAGTGAATACTGTAGAGGTGTTATACCTTGAGAACTCTTCTAATATTTTAAGATTATGATAGAAATACCTGGCAAGAAATATGGGTTGGATGATGATATACTTAGAAGAATTAATAACTGCTGACTTATTGTACAAAAAGAAGTCATTACTATCCCACATATGGTATCTAGTGACCTGCCCTAAGCCTCTGTTAACCCTTGTCCTAAACAACATTTTAACAGTGACTCAGATGAATATGCAGAAAGTTAAAAATCATTAAATTTGCTGCCATTGTAAGAGCAGGAGGGCTAATAAATGCCATAGAGATCAGAATCAAAATTCAAAATCATCAAAATGGATTGGATTCTGTTCCATAATCATCACGATTATATGTAATAAGAATAAAAATCTTTATTTCCTGTAATAAAAAATGAACTGAACAAGAAAAGAATAGGAGACTCATGGTTTTTCAGCAGTTCATGTGGAAAAGGCCTAGGGATTTACCAAAAAAAAAAAAAAAAAAATCAAATGCAGTGTTTTAGTTTGCTAAAGGCTGCCAAAGTAATATACCAGAAATGGGATGGCTTTTACAATGGGGATTTATTAACTTATGAGCTTACTGTTCTAAGGCCATGAAATCAACGCATCGTTGGGAGATGTCTTCTCCCTGAGCTGCAGCTGTGGGCAATCAGGCACATGGTGGTGTCTGTTGGTCTCTGCCTTCTCCTCCAGACTCAGTGGTTTTTAGCTTCTGGCTGCTCCTTCTGTGGCTTCTTCTCTCCTGGGTTCCTTTCTGAGCTCATAGATCTTTTCTCTCTGTCTCTGCGGCTTTTTCTGTCCATGTTAATCTTGATTATAGATGACTCCAGCAAGAGGAACAAGACCCACCCTGGGTCACACCTCTCTGAAGTAATCCAATCAAAGGTCCCAAACTGAAATGATTCAACCAAAAGGTCCCACCTACAATAGGTTCACACCTACAGAAATGGACCAACTCAAGAACATAATTTTCTGGGGTCCACAAAAGCCTCAAACTACCTCATGCAATATTAGAATGCAATAGGAGAAGTGAAATATCTACAACATAGCACATGACACCCATATCAATCTACAGTGTTAGAGTAACTCTAAAGAACAGTCCTCAGTTCTGGGGTATATATTGACAAGCCAAGGTTTGTCAAGTCTGTTTTTAACCCTTTCTGACTATTAAAGGAATACATGGCCATGATATAAAATTTCAGAAATATGAAACATATAAAAATCACCCATGTCCTATGACCCAGAAGCAATCCAAGGTGTATTTCTTTCTAGCCTTTTTCTGTTTTGTTTTTTCACTATTGAGGTCATTCTATCTATATAATTTTGTATCCCACTTTTTGTTTCTTCACCTAACATTATAATGACTTTATTGCAGATGATTAAGCATTTGGCTTTAGTGTCTGATAAAGTGGAATTAGAATCTTGGCCCCACCTATTTCCTAGCCAATTGGACAGAGGGTAAGTCACTTAACCTTAATTTCTTCACCTGTAAAGTGGGGATAATAATAGCACTACCTCAAAGAGTTGGTTATTCATGTTTGCTATCATCATTGTCATTATCATCATCATTGTAAGCTACTTGCTGTGTTTCTATTTGAAATCAGAGTTTTTTTCTTTTTTTTCCAAAACTGATTGTTTAATATGAAAACAAATTTAGTTTTAAATAAAAATGCAATTCTTAAAGGAAATATTTTTGAAAATACATAAATAAAAATAACTGGTATTTTATATAATAGACTCTTACTAGTTTATTGTGTATCAGTTTGGATTTGGCCTCTATCATTTTATAGATCCAAATATAGGCTTTAGTTTCTGAAATCTAAGTCATACTGCAACTACACAATGAACTGCTTGAGCAGGAGAACTTCTCTGGTCTCCCAGCAGAACCAGGCAAGAAGACCAGCCATTACTTGCTGATGGCCCAATGGGTGGGAATATTCAGAATGAGTTTGTTCACAGACTCCCTTTCACCTACCAATCCCGTGGTCCATGATGCCAAACATCTTGCCCTTCCCTGCACTGTCAGGATTTTCTCAACTCCTCTTTAAGAGTTAGTGGCTTCTTCAAGGCCCTGTACTCTTCAAGTGTTTGCTAAAACAATATTCCTACAATTACCACTTTCCTTTTTAGCCATCTCAATCCTCTTCCCTTTTGCCATCAGGAAAGTCTTAACACTAGTTGAGTAAATATTTGCTAATGACTGTGATAGTCTATTATAAGAGATCAATGACCCCTGTACAAGTAAAGGGTTGCATTATGCTAACTTCCTTTGATGCCAACTTCTATACATTCTGTCTCTACTTCTAGCACCCTCAAATGCAAAACCTTTCTTCTTGGATTGAAGTCAGGCCTTCCCCCATATTTTCAATGCTGTTGAACTCTATTGATTATCTTATATTTTTAACTTTAGAATATATCAAGGCTTAAGATTATTTTAAAGGATGCCATTGTACTTCTAAAAAAAGTTCGACCTCTTACCATAGCCTATGAAACCCTGCCTGATCTAGGTCCTGCCCACCTCATCAACCTCCTCTGGTACTGCTCTTTCCAGTTCCCTCAGTTTTCTCAAACACATAGAGCTTCCATCACCTATCCCCAAGTGGCTCTTGAGAGGCTGACCCAGGAAAAGCCATGTATTTTAGGTTTGACTAGACAAGAGGTAGCACATAGGAGGCACACAGCAAATATTTGTAAAATTTAAAAATGAAAATGGCTTCCTTAAAGTGAACAGGAATTCTAGCCATGAATCCCAGGCAAGATTGAGAGAAAATACAAAGAATAGATCTAGGAGATATTGGCTTTTGAGAGCTTACCAGAGAAAGTCAAATTTCTTCCTGCCCTTTTCTGCCAAGAGGCAAGGGACATTTTGGTAATGAGTTTATAGGTAATTCTGAAGGAAAAGGAGCCAGTAAAAGAGAGGTAAAAGAAAGTGTATAATGAATATACTGTCAAGGAGAGAAAACGCTTAAGTGTGGCGTTTTTCTTTATTTTCCCTTTTACTTCTATTCCTTGTTTCTTTTCTTCTCTTTCTGCCCATATCATCCTACCACTACATTACCATTGCAATTACCCATGGCAATCTGGTATTTATCCTTCTATAATCTTGTCCATATTTATATCATCTTATTCAGATATACACACATATAAAAAATGCAGAACTTTTTTGGGCATTATTTTTCAAGAATGTAATCAGTATAATACCTGTGTCTTGCCTTTCTTACCTTAAAATGCCTTATGGAAATTCCTCCTGGTCAAGCAATAAAGCTTGGAATAGTTTCGTTTAATTTTTTTTTCATGGTTGTGTAATATTCCATGAAGTGAATGCACCATCACTTATTCTACTATTTCTCTATTGATAGGCACTCATTGTTTAAAATTTTTTATTGTAGAAGTTTTCAAACATACATGAGAGACTAGAATAATTGATCACTGTGTGCCCATCAACATAGCTTCAACGATTATTGCCAGCCTTATTTTATTTTTAGTCTCATCCACATAATCCCTTCTCAGACTCTTTTGAAGCAAATTCTAGACATCATTATCTTCTTATGATGGTCATTCACTTTATCTATGAACATTTGACACTAGAAGCAATGCTTCATTAAAATCTTTATGCATCTTTTCTAAGATATTGATAATTTTTTCTATGGGATAGATTCCCAGGAGTGGGTTTTCTGGATTAAAGGCTATATGATATATTTTAAAAAAATGTTATAGACATGCCAGATTCCTTCCCCCAAAGCCTGGAATTTATTTTGGTATAGCAATTTTTACCAATTCTATGTCAACCCCTTGAGGGCAGGATGGTATTTTATGCCTTTGGGTGTCCCCAGTGCATGATATAAGACTTGGCTAGTGGAAAGCAAATGGCATTATTTTTGTTTTCTTGTTGTTTCTCTCTCTCTCTCTTTTTTTCTCAACACAGCACAAAACTCTTTCAATGAAAATGCAATAATCAGTTATGTGATCTTGGACAGTGTCACTTAATGTTTCAGAGAATATTTACTTCCCCATCTATAAAGTGGAGATGTGAGAATAAAGGGGAATAATATATGTCAAGGACTTTGACAGCCAAAATGTGCTATACAAATAAATACCAGTTGTTTTTATTGTTTTCATTACTGTTATTATTGCAAAACATTTATAATTTTTCAGGGGCTTTTTTGTTGTTGTTTGTTTGTTTTTTTGGCTTGACCTTCTTAACAAATAAGACTCCACACAGTCAAGCATCTTTGGCCCAGAAGAGGGGGCTCTCTGGTTAGCTCCTTGGAGGGTCTTCTCAGCTTGCCCAGTGGGCACTGCAGAGCAAGACTGCACTCCTGGCTAGGATGAGAGAAGCTGGGCAACTCGGGGAGCTTGGAGCCTCTCACCTGCTGGTTCCAAAAGCTCCCACCTCCTCTGAAAATTTCCATGTGCTTTCTTATTTATTTTTTTTTTTTTAAGTAACAATTTTACATGACTTTTATTTAATAAAACCACATATTTACAATTCAAAAAGTCCTAGGTTTGATACACTTTGCTAAATAAAATTAAAGGTTAACTGTACAAGCAATTAGAACATGATATGTAGCAAGTGTTATCAGGATTCCTCTATCAGCAAACTATTTAAAAGTCAAAAACTTAGCAGTTAAAAAGTTCCTTTTAAAGTGAACATTGTTTCTAAATGAGACGCCAGTGACTGGTGGAAGACACGGCTCTCCGCTATCAAGTGCCAGCTGCACAAAGGTCCCAAATGTGAAGTCTTGGGTTCTGAAAAATCAGTGGCGTGTGAAGTGGAAAACACAGGCTTCCATCTCTGTCTCCAGCTTTCCTAACCCACAGTGGCAAGAGAAGCCTGGCTGCATTCTTGAGCAGCCGTCTGTGGGAAGGGGTCACCGACCCTGGGCCAGGGCCTGTAACTCCCTCACCCCAAAGGGGATATGTCACCCCAACAAGCCCTCATGAGGTCTCTGCAGAGGCCATGAAAACCTTTTTCTGAACTGAAGCCTGGTAAGTATTCCAGATTGGCCTGGGATCTTGTTTCAAAAGTCAGTGCATAAATGGTGCTACCAAAGAGATTTATGTCCAACTGTTTGACTAAAAATGTTAAGAGCTGAGTTTTAAATACATGTGCTTTCTTTATCCCAGTGGATGAGACATGGCCTTCAGAAGGCCTGAAATATTTGGAAAATCAACAGAAGCCCAGGGAAGTCCTCAGTTCCATTTGGTTTTATAGAGTCCTTTCTGCACATAAGGCATTGTATCAGGTCTCAGGGGGACTGTGAGGTCAGGTAGAAGGACCAGTGGCAAGGAGCCAGATAGAGGAGGATGCTGGTCCTTACTTTACCTGTGTGTCTAGTTCAAATCATTCTTCGAGTTGCGGGTTCTACTTCTGTAAACTGAGAATATTTTTTCCTGCCTGTTCCCAGGGTGAGAATGGGACGCCATTCTCACGTGTTCTATCTGAATGGCACCTTCTAAAACATATGACTGGAGTGGTTCTCTTGGATTTGTGCAAGGCCTGCCTCGTAGACTTTCTTCTTCTGAGAATTGAAATTTCATACATACCTAGGCTTATATAAATGGTAATCTATATGTCCTCTTTTAATTAGGTGGGTTTCTTTCATTATAAACTAATCCTTTTTATAGCCCACTTTAGAATATTTTTATAGACAGACCCAAGGTAGACCCAATTGGAATTTGGATTCGCCATGCTCATGGCCAGAACTGGAAGACCAGGATGTGCCTCTGCTTTTGAGGACGACAGAGTGGATGTTCAGGCCACCCGCTCCTTGAAGAAGTGTCTCAAGACTCAAGCCCTTGAAGATCCCTGGCCTTTCTTGTGGCACTCCTGCTCCAGCAACCCTCAGAGGCCCACAGCTGGGCTTCTTTCAACCACAGGCCTTGGTGAGCTGTGGCTGACCCGAACCCTGGGTGTAATTCCTGGGCACTCAAGCTACGGTGTGGGTGCATACCTTCTCTGCCCAGCCCATTGCCTGCACGGACAGACTTTAAGAAAGCCTCTCTTATTAAAATAAGAGGCTGATTGCTTCTGCTGTGTTAGCTGAAGCTCTTTCCTTTCAGTCAGACTCTTAAACTAGCTCACAACAAAACTCAGCTCTCTCGAGGAGCACAGGGAAAATCCCCTAAAGTGATAGCCTTGTACAGACGTGTAAAGGTTGATATTTTGGTCACGTTGCATTTACAAAAGTGAGCATACCTACTCTAGGCGAAGGCAACCTGGAGGACCAGCTGCGCTTTTACTGAGTTTAATGGCTGTGAGATGTTGCAACAAACCTGACCCCATTCTGGGAAAGGGAGCGCTGTTTATTTGTGGAGCCAGCCAGTGTGGTGGCAAACGCTAAGGGAGCGAGCTCCACACCCTTTTGCATGGCTCCAGTCTAACGTGTAGCCTCTCGCTGTAGCGTCAGGTTCCAGCCTGTAGAGCCGGCTGCTGGAAAGGAAAAAAAATATGTTACTTTTCATGTGGTCAGTGTGAGCTTTCACCCAGCAGGGTAACACTGAATGCCCTTTGAGGCTTGGTTTCTTTAGTCTTTGCAGCTGAGCCAAATGCAAGTGGCTCTGGTGTGTAGATGCCCCTGTCAGTCAAGGCCCAAAGAGACTCCAGCTGGGGACATTTCTGGTGAAAGCCGCTTTTCAGTCCTTTGGCATTCATATTCCAAGCAGGACTCCAGTCTGACAAGAGAGGGACTCCGTTTAGTGTTGGAGCAAAACCTGACTCAGAATCAAATCTATCAGAGGCTGGGGGTGGGGATATGTTGAGAAGAGAAGCTCGGTTGTACCTATTTTATCCCCACTTAGAAATGGCTGGCTTATCGATGGGACACTTTCTTGGAATTTCCTCTTCTCACTCATAAAGATTTTTTTTTTTTTTTTTTTTTTTCATTTTACCGGGAGGTCCCAGGGATCGAACCCAGGTCTCTCCATATGGCAGACGGACGCCCAACCATTTGAGCCACATCTGCCCCCCTCACTCATAAAGATTTAAATAACTATAAGCAAAACAAGAAAAAAGGAAGAAAGCCAAAAGAAAAAAGGAAAAAGAAAGAAAAACAGTAGTTTTGGCCATTCTCCTCTTTGGGAAGTTGGCTCTAGTTACACACCCTACAAAGTTCTTGTTTACATAATGTTAACACAGGGGCTAAAAAGTTAATCAAAAAATTCTCTCTCTTTCTCTCTCCCCCACTCCCTTCCTGTCTCCCTCCCCTGTGTAAGGGTGTGTGTGTGTGTGTGAGTGAATAAGTTCCAGGGGACAATAACCAGGTGTGGGTTTTTTTTGTTGTTGTTGTTGTTGTTGTTGTTGTTAAAAAGAAAAGAAAGTACCTAAATACAAAGCTGAATTAATTATAAATACCTCCTCTATTCCTGAAAGCAGACTTCAGAACGAGACATGAATGTATTCAAATTCCTCTTGAGAAATTTAGCAGCTCCCATGACTTTGGCTAATTCACATAATCTCCTTGAGGATCAGGTGAGGGTTCCACACCTCGGAAGTTGAATGAATAAGCCTGGTTCGTAGTCCGTGGTGAAGATTAAATGAAGCTGCGTATGCAAAAGTGCTCTAGCTCAGTAACCCACACGCGGAGCCATGGGGGATGAGGCTAGAGAGAGAGGCAGGGATTGAGCCTGGCAGCCTTGGAAGGCATATGAAGAAACTTGGCTTTATCCTTACAGCAATGGGAAGTCAATGAAGTTTTTTAAACAAGGTGGCGAGTGGTGGCTGCAGAGTGGAGAAGGCATTGTGGAGGATGTGGAGGGTCAAGGTCAGAGGCAGGGAGACCAGTGAGGGCTGTTGGGGCAGTCCCAGTGACTTTAGACATTTTCTGGGCTTTGGCCCTCTGTGATTTCCTGGCCCTTGGCCTGCACCTACCCTTAATTCCATGAAAGTGTTCTTAATCTAGGATCTACCCTTGTTGTTATGGTCACTCCTCAGGTCAAATGTAGATTTGGTTTAATTTTAGTTAAATCGATATTTATTAAGTAGTGCATGATAGATGCAGAAACAACTCTACTGGCTGAATACAGAGTTTAGGGCAGACATGGTGAATCAGTTTCAACTCCCCCCTGATAAAGCCTGTGTTGAAAAGGTTTCTGGGGCCAAATCCAGGATCCACATTTAAGAGTGCCAGGATTGATTAGCAATGTCTGCTGTGGGTAAGGGGTGAGGAAAGTGGTGGCAGCTTATTTGTCACATATGTGAATCACATATGTCTTATTCAACTGTATCAGAATGGTGGGAAATTATGGCTCCTGCACAAAGTGGAATATTTTGTGTCAATTGCATTTGTTTTTATGAAGATATTTTAAAGGCATGGAGAAATGTTTATATTATAATGCTAGGAAAATATCAGTAAACAGAACTCTACGAAACCCTACTTACTCTGTGTGTAGAAAAAGAAAAACAGAAAGGAAAATACAACACATTTAACAGTTGGTGGTTTTTCTCCAAATTTGAAAATATGGATGTGTGGGTCCCACCCCAAGTGACTGCGGTTTAATTATCTGGGAAGCAACCTGGGCATTGAGATCTTAAAAGCTCCCCAGGTGATTCTAATGTGCAGCCAGGGTTAAGAACCATTTCTCAAGGAGACAGAAAGTCCTTGAATAATTTAATATATTTATGTTTTTATGATATTACTTTGGCAGCCATATGGAGATAGGAAGACTGGTGGCAGGGATGCAAGCCAGATGAGAGAGGATGAAGGACTAAAATAAGACAGTGGTAATGAGGAAGAAGAGAGTAGGACAGATTTGGAAGATTTGGAGGAGGTAGAATTGGTGGGATGGAATAGGAGGAGGGAGAAAACAAAAGCGAGTATTCAGATTTCTTGGGTGAAGGCTGGTGCTTTTACTGAAATATGAAACACAGGAGAAGGAATGGGGTTGGTGTATGATTGGGTGTTTGGGAAGCAGAAGTGAGGATAATAAGTTCAATTTGTCTCTTATTGAGTTTGAGATTCTCATTTAAGTTCTCCCATCTTTTAAGACCTAGCCATCACTTTATAGGTTTTTCCACTTGTGTGGATACTGTGGATCAGATTGCACAATATCCATCCCAACCTTCTTATAAGTGCTTTCTGGTTCTTCAGAGGCTGGGAAATACAGACTCCTATATTTCCTAGACCCCCATACAGCTAGGGTTTTGCGTGAGATTTAGGCTCTGCCAATCCGATATACCCACAAAAGGTAGAAGTGAAACATCGTGAATTGGAAGCCATGCTTCTGCTGCTTTGATTTTTGCTGGCAAACATAGTCACAAATGGCTTAGTTTTTGGAGTATTTGTGGCATTTGAGCAGAGATCACAACTACCCTTCTCTCAATTTACAAAGGAAAGGGGCACCTGTCAACCCAGCCAAATATTACTGCTTTGGAGTGAAAAATCCTCCTGGGTTCCAAACAAAGAGACAATTCTACCTATTGATATTTATTAAGCCTCCTATAATCTAGGTGCCACTGATCTGTCATTGGGTTTTATATCTTTCCCTGCCTAATGCATATTTCCATTAAGAGAAAAGTATGGCTTTAGAAGTGGACTATTTTGATACATATTGGAATGTTATAAATTCAGAAATTTTATAAAGCGAGATGGTGGGAGGGGCGATGATTTTCATTTAACCACCTCTCTCAATCATCCCTCAAAAATATTGTCAGAGAATACCTTACCTCTCACAGGAAAGCCTGTTAGAGACAACAGAGAGTACAGGTAAGAAGCCACGATAACAGTTGTGAATCATTTCCTTTCCAACCAATAAACTCAGGGCAAGCCTCTCAGCTTTCTCTAATTTCTCTCCTCTCCCTCCCTCTCCCTCTCCCTCTCTCTCTCTCTCTCTCTGTCTTTCATACAATGAGAATACTCAGTATTTGTAAAAAGTAGGCTGAGAAATACCGATCTCCAGGAGGTGTGCTCTCGGCATTTTCATCACTGTGTGTAAAGGAGCTCGGTGAGAACTCTCATTCATTTGGTCTTTATCGATGTCTCATTTGCATATTTTGTATTGCACGGAGGATCAAAAAAGCATTACATTTTTAAAAGTAAAAATAACGTGAGAGGTAAGGCATGCTTTATATTTTTATTTACTTTTACTAAAAGATTATTGCATAACAGTTTTAATACTTAGAAACTTATGGCCATAGGAAATACAAATAAATAAAATCTTCAATTCATATATGCTTTGTTTATGGCAGAAAAAATATTGAGTAATCAGTAAAAAATGTAGATTAAAACAATATATTATGGAGGAGCGGATGTGGCTCAGTGGTTGAGCGCCGGCTTCCCACATGCGAGGTCCTGGGTTCAATCCCTAGCCCTGGTGCCTAAATAAAAAAAAACAATATGTTATGCTAAAATGCAGTCTGTGAAACGGAATGGAAATAAAAATGCAAGAAGAGAAAGCAATAATGTTAAATATTTGATTTGCTTATGTATTTCTTTAAGTGGGTGATAGTGGGAATTAAGTTATGTGTTATTTAGATTCCACTGAAAACATTTAAAAGAATTATGTATCAGCTTAATTTTTAAAATTAATATTCATAAATCATATTTTATTTCACGAAATAGTATTATTTACTATCTCATAAACCACATGATTTGTAGTTATTTAACTAATGAAATATTTTACATCAACTTAAAATGCACAAACAGGTACATCATTTTTCAAAATTCTTTTAGAAGGCATGATATTAAAAAAAAAAAACAGGTGAAGACCACTTGTGTAGGGACAAGTCTGAGAGCTTCTTGACAGCCCCAACTCTATCCCCTTCCTCCTTAGATGTCCCCTGCCCACTCACCATCTGAATCTCTGGGTGGCATCTGGGGATGCAAACTAACTTTATCATTAGCCTAAGAAACATACTATTGAAAACATCAGTGTACTGTCAAGGACCAGTGTTTCGAATACACTCCAAACTAAAACAGAAGGCAAGACCTCAGGTCCTTGGCTGTTTGCATTATTTATGCCTACAGTCCCCTCTGTCAGGCTAATCCAGACTTGACAAAAACTAAAAGTGTGGGCATGTCTTTTGCTGGGATGCGTCACATAGATGTCACTCCATTTACACATGGCTGACTCTACAGCCTTTTACAACTTTGAGTTACAAGCAGGAACATGCTATTTGTATATTAATTGCTATTTGGATAAGTGTTAAGGGTTTATGAACAGCTGCGTATAATGGAGAAATTGAAAAGTGGGTCAATGACATGCTCTTCTTCACCTTTCATCCATTGCACCTTGGTCGGCAGCTTGCAGGTTCACTACTTTATCTGTACCCTTCAGCCCACATCTGGCTTATGTGACTTAAAAGGTTTTAAAACCCAGGAGGTTCCACTCACTAAGGGGTTTGGAGTGGTCTCCAGGCGCCTTCTAGGCTCATATTGTCTGTCCATGATTTAGAAACCCCACTGAGATCCTGCCATCCTCAATTCTTTGTTAGGGAGCCAAAGCCCTCCAGCAGCTTCCCCAGATGTCGGCGCCTTGGTAACGCCCTGGTTTGAACATGATTTTAACAGCAACTAATTCCCTCATTCTGTGGCACTGCACAACTGGCTCATCATTTTACAGGCAAGTTTCAACAGTCGTGTAACCAGATGAGAATATTTTCCCACACAATAGCATTGTGGCAGAAGACAGCTAAGGCATGTTGGGGACAGCTGTGAGGTGGTTACAAATGGAAGATGGGATGAATTATCTTCTTTCTGGAGTGATTACTTATTTGAATCTTTAATAGTTTCTGAAGGGAAAGGGGTTGTTTGCAACTGTGCATGGAGTCCAAAGAGAGAGTTTGCACTCAGGGGCAATGGCTGCCAGGAAAGTGTGTGAAGATTATTAGACCAGTTGCTCCGCAATCTTTTTTTTTGGTAATTCAAAGATTTACTAAAGTATTCTATGCATTCTATCTATACAGAAATACCTAATAATAATTACAATTGGTTTATGCAGGACTAATATTTTTGGTGTTAAAATTGTTAAATACCATGCTTACTGCAAATCAAGTTTCCGTGATGAATCTTAACTTGACAATGATTTACCAAAAATTTACTTGAATTACTAATTAAGTAATCGAAAACTGTACTGTGCCAAACTTAACTGAAATGAGATATAAAGAAAAATAACCTTCAAAACAGTCCATATACACATCTATTTCAAAACTACCTTTGCTAGGTAGCCCCTTTCCCCAAGTTTTAGGCTGAAAAAGCAGTAAAATCTACAGAAAAATTTTATTGCAATCATACAAGGGTTGCATCAGGTCAAATACAATGAATACTCTGATGCAATTGCATATCTATTAAATGACAGTTCAAAGAAAAAATTTACATATTTTAAACACACTTTGGAGAGAAGAAAAGCCACCACCCAGAAACATTGGCTGGATGCATGAAGGCCTGAAACAGCAAATTCATTGTTTGTTTTTGATGTGCCACCACTCCATGGATCATCGGAAAACCTACTGCTACTTTGGCCACTCTGGAGGTCCATTCATTCAGGATTCTGCTCCAGAATGGGCTGTGTGGAGGGAGGGTACCAAGAAGCAGTATGCCTGAGGCTGGAATGTTTAGTCTCTGCAATGTCAATCTCTAAAACATATGGTATTACTCAAACATCTGTCATTAACCTTATGACCTATTGAAAGTAACTCACAAATTCATTTAAACCCATATTGACTCTAGCTGGAGTTTCAGCATATACCACATGTAACAGGTATGAAAATGGCACCCACAAAAGGCTACCTATTCCTGCATTCATTTTCAATGACAATTATCACTCTGAACACGGTTTGTGGTAGGTTCTTTAAGCAGATCAATGCAAATCCTCATGTGAGGACCACCAAGAAAATATTCTTAGTCCCATTCCTCCAGATGAGGAGGCTGAGACTCAGAGAGATGACTGAATTTGCCCAAAGTGAGTGGCTTCTAGGGAGCAGAACCTACTCTGTCTGACTCTGTAGTCTATGTCCTCTCCATTACGTTTTCTGCCATTAATTCTGCTTTCCCTAAACTTGGGTAATAAGCACACAGTCCTTGTGGTTTTGTAGACTTTGGTAATACCATCTCTGACTTTTTCCAACAGAGTCCTGTTTGCCTGAGAATCCATGGGAAGGTAGTATCACTAGGCTGCAACTTTTCACGGTTGCCTTTCTCTGGAATTTCTCCATCTCTGCCAAGTTTTCCTTGAATTTCAGTGATCAGGTCTGCAACCAATGCTCCAGGGTCCAATTCCCCTCAGTTTGGTGGAAAGATGCATCATTTCTTACTTGCTTTTTAATTCCCAACATTAACCACAAAAATTCTAAAATTTTTGAGCTGGAAAGAAACTTAGAAATCATCTCTCTCAGGGGTCCACAAGCTTAACTGTGTATCAGAATCACCTGGAGGGCTTGTGCAATATTATCTATTTCTGTGTAATAAATTACCCTAAAGCAAAGCAGCTTAAAATAACAACTATTTGTTTTCTCACACAGTGTCTGAAGGTCAGGGATCCAGGAGTGGCTTAGCAGGTTGGTTTTGGCTCGGAGTCTGATGAGGTTGCAGTTAGGATGTTGGAACTGCAGTCATCTTAAGGCTTGATGGGGGCTGGATGATATGCTTCCAAAATTCATTCACTTGACTAGAGGTCACTCTATTCCTTACCATGTGGGTCTCTCTGGAAGGCTGCTTGAATATCCTAAAGACCCAATGGTTGTCTTTCCCAAAGCCAATGATCCAAGAAAGAGCAAAGAGTGACCAAGATGGAGTGAATTTTGTAACATAATCTTGGAAGAGCTATACCATCACTTCTGTTGTATTCTATTCATCAGACAGACCAACCCTGGTACAAGGTAAGAGACTACACAAGGGTGTTAATTTCTGGAGGTGAGGATCATTGGTAAACATCTTGGAATTTGGTTACCACAGCTTGTTAAAACACAGATTTCTGGCCCCTACCCCCAGAGTTTCAGATTCAGCAGGTTTGGGGTAGGGTCCAAGAATTTGAATTTCTCATAGGTTCCCAAGTGTATTGGTCAACCAAAGGAGTGCTGATGCAAAATACCAGAAATCTGTTGGGTTTTATAAAGGGTATTTATTTGGGGTAAAAGCTTACAGTCACAAGGCCATATAGAGTAAGTTACTTCCCTTGCCAAAGTCTGTTTCCATGTCTTGGAGAAAGTTGGCTGCAGGTCTCTGTGAGGGTTCAGCCTTCCTCTTCCTCCTATGATCCCAGCTTCCTCCTATCTCAGCTGTAGGCAAGCATAAGGCTCATCTCTCTCCCTCAGGCACATTTCTTTCTGGGCATTCTCAGCTGTTCAGGGCTCTGGTCTCTTCAGCTGCAAACTATCAGGTGAACTGCTTGGCTCTCTTCCCAGGGCTCCAGTGTCCAAAACTAAACTCTCTGTGTTCTCCTCTGCGTATTTTCTTTTTCTTTTCTTTTTTTTTTTTTTTAAAGATTTTATTTATTTATTCATTTATCCCCCCCTTGCTGCTTGTGCTTGCTGGGTCAGCTAACCACGACCGAACCGAACCCGGGGCCTCCCATATGGTAAACGGGAGCCCTACTGATTGAGCCACAGCTGCTTCCCGACCTCTGCGTATTTTCTTCCCTGTCTTGATTGAGCATTCATTTATATAGCCCACAAAGGGGGGGGAGGGGTGGCGCAGGGACTCAAACTGAGTCGCCCTAATGATGTGGTCAAATATAAGCCCTAATCTTGATTTAATAAAGTAAAAGTGAAACCTCTGAATCTAATACAATCTAATATGCCTAGAGGAACAGACCAGTTTACAAAGACAATCCAATATCTATTTTTGGAATTCATAAACAATAGCAAAGTGCCACACCAAGTGATGCTGATGCTACTAGTTGAGGTCATACACGTTGAGAACCACTGACCTATCCCATACTCTTATTTTGTAAATGATGAAATTGAGTCCCACAGAGATGGAGAAAAAAATGCAGAGCAGAAAAGTGTACAACCAATTAATTATTGAATACCTATTATGTGTCAGGTACAAGGCAGGAGCCTTTATGTACATTTTCTTGGTTAATACAACAAACCCTGTATATTACTGTTTAACGAAAGAGGAAATTGAAACTAAGAGAGATTAAGTAACTTGCCCAAATTCACATATATAGTTATTGACAGAGACAGGACTAGAACCCAGATCCCTAGACCCCCAAGTCAAATTTAAAGTGTTTTTCATAATCTATTAGCCCCAAATCTTCTATCCCATATTATCAGTGGAATTGTTTTCCCTTAAAATGCATTAGCTGTGTTATTATGGCCCCATCACACAGGGTAATGGAATCATTCTGTAAATTATGCCCATTGAATCTTCAGTTCACAGGCTAAAAATTAATCTTAGTGTCATGCAATATTCATGATGCTTTCTAAGACTATAAGACTTTGAGCGTATCTAAGAAAAACTGGTTTTAGCATAGATCCCCTTGACAACTGTACCAATTACCCACAGGATGTAACTTTAATCTGTCATGTTAAACTTGCTTGCTATATTCACAGTTCCACCATAACCTTGGGCAAGTCTCTTAAAATGATTGGTTTGTCATTCATAAAATTAAGAAATATAGAAGAAAAATAATCCCTTCCTTGTCCATTTCATAGGGTTAATGTAAGGATCAAATGAGATAATACATGCAAAATCCTTTGTAAACTGCTGATTGCCTTGCAAATTGAAGAGGATACCACCGCATTACTGCATTTTTCCATCTAGTACGTACTTATATATATTATTTGGTCCTTATCTCCTATTTTGAAGAATAGGATGCCAGACTTCATTGAATGCCTTTTAGGTCTTGTCTTAGTTTCTCAGACTGCTATGACAAATACCACACTATGGGTTGGCTTAAACAATGGGAATTTATTCTCTCGGTTTTGGAGGCTGGAAAGCTTGCTTCTTCTTGGGTCAGTAGTGTTCTGGCTGACTGGCAATCCTTGAGTTCCTTGGCTCTTCCATGAAATGGCAATGACCTCTTCTTTCTCTCCTGGGTTTCTACTCACTTCCAACTTCCTGCTTTTCCTTCTAAGGCCTCCAGTAACAGGATTACGGCCCATCCTTAACATCGGTTGGCCACATCTTAACTATGAGTAACTTCTCTAAAAGGTCCTGTTTACAATGGGTCTACACCTATAGGAATAGGATTTTTTGTGTGTTTTTTTCTGGGATACAAAACTCAATCTACCATAGGCCTCTATTAAGATGATTATTTGATTTTTTTTCATAAGTTATAGGTATTTTTCCAGGTAGAAGCAGCTTTGGGTTAAGAATTTTTAAAACTAAAACAGAGGAAAAAAGTAAACTATACACCGGGCCCTGTGCTAAGTGCTTAACTTACTCCTCATAGCAAATCTATAAGGGTAATAGTAATCTCTCTGTTTTAGATGTGGAAACTGAGGAAAAGAGACATAAGATCACTTCTGTAAGTAGGAGAGCCAGGATTTGATTCTGTTAATTGGGCTTCCTCAGTAAAGTTAACATTACTCAGTACAGGGTGTGGCTCATAGAAAATGTTCAAATAATGGAAACTTTTAAACATCGCTCTAATGTATCTCTTGGTGGTGATAGGAATCACTCTCCCATCATATTGGGTGGTCCTGCTGGAATCGGATATTTGGAAAGGAGCCATACTAATCCTTTCTTCTCAGCATGGAATGTGAGAAACTCTTTGGTAGTGATCAGATTTCTGTTAAATCTGTTATTGTTGACTTTTCCTTTTATTATGAACGATATTGGGAGCAGAATTATCCAATGTTGATTATTTTGTAATATCTGAAACCTCAGTGGTCACTAGGAGGCAGCATGGGTTAAGTATGAGCCAAATTGCTTTGGGGCAGAATTGTTAGATGGATTGATTAGAAAAATGCTATAAATGCAGTATAGCTTGATTTTTGCAAAATATATATATATATTTTTTTTTACCGGGAGGTACCAGGGATCGAACCCCGGTCTCTCCATATGGTAGACGGATACTGAACCTCTTGAGCCACATCCGTTTCCCAGCAAAATATTTTTGAACCAGACAGAGAAAAGGGAGCTGGACACGGTCAAGGGGCATCAAGCACCTGGTTTATAATTATACCTCAAAATACTAATACTGTTATACAGTTCTGTCCTTGGTCCCATCCTATGCCACAGTTTTACTAATGTATTTGTCAAAGGTTGATTCCAGCTTATCAAATTTAGAGATGATAGAAAACTGAAAGGGGTAGAGAATATGTTGTATGACAATAAAATTCTAAAATGAACGTTAGACAAAACGAAGTTAAAATGTAACGAATAGGCCATCTCCCTCCTCCACCACTGCACCTCCTTCTCCCCGTGCTGCTCGTGTGCTCCCGCGGTGTGGACCTGGTACCTCTTAGGTGAAACGGCGGCTAAGGTGAATCCAGCTCTCACCATGGCCGACGAGAAACCCAAGGAAAGGGTCAAGTCTGAGAGCAACGATCATATTAATTTGAAGGTGGCGGGGCAGGATGGTTCCTGGTGCAGTTTAAGATTAAGAGGCACACACCACTTAGTAAACTAATGAAAGCCCATTGTGAACGACAGTATTTGTCAATGAAGCAGATGAGATTCTGATTTGACTGGCAGCCAGTCACTGCAACAGACACACCTGCACAGCTGGAACTGGAGGATGAAGATAGGATTGATGCATTCCAGCAGCAGACAGGAGGAGTCAAGCGAAAAGGAAGCCTGCTACTCCAGAACTCTTTTCCTGCAGACCAGGAAAACATTCTCAATGAGAAAAACCACAATTTGGTTCCACCATATCCTGACTACTACATTATAGTTTTCTCTATTCTTTCATTTTACACTTCCTCATTCCTTTATTGTACATAAAGTTAACTGGTGTATGTGCACAAGTATATTGCCTTTTTTTTTTTTTTTAACTAAATGGTCAATAGTATGTTTTGATGGACATCAAATGGAGATGAGATGGGGAAAAATACTGGTTTTGTGGAAATACCCCCTTTCTCCACTAATGGCATGCTCATTCAGCTCTTACCTTTATAGTCTACTAAATTATTTTGCTCTCACTCTTTAACAAAAACTAACAACATAAAAAAATCCTTGCATATCTCATTCGATTGGAGAATTTTAATGTTTTCATTTATCATTGAAAATCAAGGACAATTTTATAATGTTTTTGTACATAGCAGTTACATGTAGAGCAATCTGTCTTTAAGTAGGGATTAAATTATTCTAAAAGAAATGAATCTTAGATAGTTTTCACTTCAAGTCAAGCATCTTGTTTAGATAAACTTCTTGTTTAAAAAAACAAAACTTAACAAATAAGTCATCTACATGGATTCAATAAAACAACGATAAAGACAGAATGGAGAGCTGGTTCATATGATAATGACTTAATGATTAAATGGCATTTTAATCATAACTATAGTTCTTTTTTTTATTCATTGAAAAGGTAGGTAATGGGCTCAAGATAATGTAGATCTGAATTTTTAATACAACTCTACTCTATCTAGAAGTTTTGGCTGCCACATTTTCAAAGGGATCTTGTTATATTGTAATATATAGAAGGAAATTAAAAGTATTAGCAATGTGGAGACTGAAAACTGCCATAGGCCCTGTGACTATTCAGTCTGGAAAAGAAAAAAGTTGAGGGGGAGGGCATGGCAGCTATAGGCAAGTGACTGCTAGAAGGGTGAGAGCCAGTTTTGGACCACATACATCAAGTGTGTAGGTCATAATGATCAGTACCGGCTGCATTATTGGTTTCATTCTGCACCTACTTTATTGTCTCAACCCTGTCTTTTTTTCCCTTTTTTGTTGTTGTTCCTTTTTTTGTTTTTAATTGTTATTGTGTTAACACAAATACAATACAAACTTTACCATTTCAACCATTTATGTGTATACAATTCGTTGATATCTTTTATGTTCTGAATATTATGTCTCCATCACCACCATCCATTACCAAAATTTTCCATCACCCCGAACAGAAATGTATGTACCTATTCAGTGTTAACTCCCAATTCACCCCTCCACCAGCCCCTGGTAACCTGTAATCTACTTTCTGTCTCTGAATTTGCTTATTCTAGGTTTTTCATGTAAGTAAAATCATACAATATTTGTCTTTTTGTGTCTGGCTAATTTCACTCAACCTGATGTCTTCAAGGCTCATTCGTGTCATAGCATGTCTCGTATCTTTTTATGGCTGAATAATATTCCATGGTATGTATATACCACATTTTATTTATCCACTCATCTATTGGATACTTGGGTTGTTTCCACCTTTTGACAACTGTGAAAAATGCTTTTACGAACATTGGTGTATAAGTTTTGTTCCTTCTTTATAATTAAACATTTTTATTGGGATATAACATACTTGCAATAAAGTGCATTCATATTAAGTATATAGTTTGATGGATTTTTATATATTATACACTTGTGTAACCACCACCCAGATCAAGTTTTAATACAATCCCAGCTCCTTAGAAGTTTCCCTTGTGCCTCCAAGGTAACCACTATGCTGACCTTTATAACTATAGTTTAGTTTTACCTGCTATGTAATCACATTTGGATGTACTGCTCTCTGTGTCTAGTTTTTTTTGTAAAGCAACATTATTTTGAGATTCATCTATGTTTTTGGAGGAAGCGGTAGTCCATGATTTTTCTTTGCTGCATAGTATTCCATTGCATAAAGCTACCACAATTTATGTATTGCGGCTACTGTGGATGGATGTTTGGGTTGTTTACAGTTTTTGGATAATTTTCTGTACCCTCTTTTTAAGTTATGCTATCTTATTGTCTTTTTATAAATACTTTTAATTTACTGTAAGTAATTTCTGATGCAAATACATGTCCAAATACCTAATGTGCTGAAGAATTAAACTTATTCCATAATTGCTCCATAGGCAAAAACCAGCACTTGGTATATTTCTTGGCACATAGTATAAGACTTGAAGGACACAGAGGTACCTAGTTCTCAACACAGTTATCCCTGCTGGACTTATTAGCAAGACAAATTCCAAACTCGCATGAGGGTCACAGAGGTTTCTAAAATACTCTATGCGCTGGTTAGAGTTGGGATGCAGGAGGAAGGAAACAGGCAGGACAATATTTGCTAAGGACCTACTAAGTGGCAGGCACAATACTAGGTACATTTGATAAATTCTCTTTTTCTTCACTACTCTATGAGGGAAGAATTTTTAACCTAATTTTAAAAATTTGGAAAACGAGACCCAGAAAGATTACTTTAAGGTCCCTAGGTCAATGGTTAGAACAGATTTCACACACATTAAACAATAGCTTATTGAACAATTCCATCTGTGATCTATGCCAGAGGAGTGGCTCAAATCATTGCTACAGGGATGTAAACAAAAAAAGCAGAGGTGCCAAACCAGCTTTGTAATAAACGAAAAGATACTAAGAACCCTCGTGTGTTGCTTCCTAATGCTAGCTTATTGGGAAATAAAGCATTACTTCTCTCAAACCTATATATTCCAGAAACTTCCTTGATTTATATATATACACACACACACACACACACACACACACACGCTTTAACTGGCTTGGGGCAAGGGAGGAGGAAGCAAACTGTTTCATCCTTTTATCCCTGTTACCTTATTTAATTCTCTTAACAACAGTAAGGAAGGTATTAATCTCTTCTTTTAAGAGATGGCACACCGAAGGTCAGATAACTTGAACTTTTCCAAAACCACACAACTTGTAAATAATCCTGTTTTCTCTGATCCTGAGTCTATGATCTTTCTGCAACTAACCATGCTGGTTACCCTTTACTCATGCCTTCTTCTAGGTGACATTTTTGAAATTATCCTGGTATGAGTCTATATGTGGCTGGTTGGTTGTTTGGTCTCTTTCACTGCTTGTCTTCTTACTGAGAGATTTATTCATTGCCATGGACCCTGTGAACGATCCTTGCTGTAAGTTTGCTAGTCATATCGTAGCCCAGTTCCTCCCAAGGATCACTTGGGTCCTTGGTTAATGTAGACGACCAAACAAGAAAACTTAGGCTAAAGAATCTCCTGTTGAACTGAGTATGTCCAGATAAATGGTTTATACTGATGTAATACAGATCTTTTCAAAGTACTGTATTGTGGGTATTTGTTACTCTGTCCATTTAGCACCCCCTTCTTTGTTTGGAGAACCTCTACCCCTCACTCCAACATGGTTTTAGGGAAGATTGACAATCTTCCTCTCTAGCCATGGTAGTTGATCCAGGGTGTTGGCACATGACCCAAACCAGACCAATCAGAATAGTTCTCTGGGATTTTTTGAACTGGAGCTGAGAAGAAGAATTTTTTCTTGGATGGTGATGCAGGGAAGATATGGAGCTTTAGGGAGCATTGGTCCAGCCTCAGGGAGAAAGTCAATTTGAGAGAATTGGATTGACATGTAGGGAGAAGCAGAGACCAGAAACAGAGAGAGAGAGAGAGAGGAAGGGGCTGGGGGCCAAGTGATAGAATGCTGACGGCATTCATGTCCTGAGTTCTCTAATTCCAAAGTCCAGCTTCACCCCATGGTTACGTGACCCACTAAAATGTCCCCTTCTTGCCCAAACTAGTCCAAGTTGTGTTTCTGTCACTTGAACCAAAGCTGTTATAATATATTCCATTTCTTTTTCTATTGCTTATTCTCAGCCTATTGCCAAGACTGTACATGATTCTGAAGTAAGCAACTTTGACTTACATTAGGCCCAAGGGATTGCTACAAAACCGATGACT
Organism: Tolypeutes matacus; assembly: GCA_026826555.1. Classification (NCBI taxonomy): domain Eukaryota; kingdom Metazoa; phylum Chordata; class Mammalia; order Cingulata; family Chlamyphoridae; genus Tolypeutes; species Tolypeutes matacus. The sequence goes on from JAKSZT010007815.1 coordinate 36,334,845, forward strand.
TCATCCTTTAAGGCTAGGTGACCATACATCCTGGTTTTCTCAGGACAGCCCTGCTTTATGCCCCCTGTACTAATATAATTATTAATAGCATCCCCTTTCACTCTCATAAGAGCCTGACTTAGGGACTAAATCAAATTGTCACCTTATTTAAGGCTCATCTCAACCACTCTTCTCTTTCTCCATGTGGTAAAATAAACAAACATGAAATTTATCATTAGTGACATTTAGTAAATTAATCGTGATGGGTAAACATCACCACTATCTAGTAAGGAAAATTTTCTTCATTCCAAAAGGAAACCCCATACCCGTTAAGCAGTCACTCCCTCTGTCCCTCTTACCCCAGTGCCTGGCAAACACTAACTTCTGTCTCTAAGGATTTCTGTCTCTGAATATTTCATATAAATGAAGTCATACAATATGTGGCCTTTTGTGACTGGCTCCTTTCACTTGATATTCTTTCACCATTTTCAAGGTTCATCCATGTTGTAGCATGTATCAGCACTTCATTCCTTTTCACAGTCCAAGCTTGTCATTTTCAAATTCTGCCTTTCATCTAACATCAGGAGTCAATTTTGCCAAGTTCTCTGCCACTTTAAAACAAGGATCACCTTTTCTCCAGTTTTCAATAATAGTTTCATAATTTCCATCTAGGGCCTTATCAGAAGCATCTTTAGCATCCATATTTTAGCAATCTAGGCCTTTTCTATCAAGCATCCAAAAAAAAGTCCTCCAAAAAAGTACACTTACCCACTTATAAAACCATTCCAGCATTTTTGGTAATGCATGACCTGGTACCAATTTCTATTTTATTTTGCCAAAGGGCTGCTGATGGAAAGTAAAAGAAATGTGTTCGCTTTTATAATAGTGTAAAAGCTTACAGTTCCAAGGCCCTGAATGTTCAAATTAAGGCATCAGCAGAGATGCTTTCTCACCAAAGTCAGCTACCATGTGGTGAAACAAGATGCCACCAAATTTCTGCTGAGGTCTCTACCTTCCCCTCTAGAATCTCTCTCTCCTGGAGCTCAGCTGAGGGCAAGCAGGCATAGGGCTTGTCTCTTTCTGGACCTCCTCTAGAAAGGAGCTGCTCTGCCAAGCTCAGCTGCAAGCTATCAGGCATATGTCTCATCTCTCCCTGGGCCTCAAATTTTGAGCCTCTGTGGGGGCTGCTCTCCTTCCACTTGAGGGCACTGGGCTTATTCCCCATAGAATAGAGAGATTTAGGGAACTACCCCAATATTCTGAGAGGGGTTGGCCTGTATGTCAGAGATCAGGGAGAGTGTTGCCACCATCCCACTGTACTAACGGAATTGACCCTGTTCCCCAGAGATTGGGAACAGTGTGCCTGTCACCCCAATGTTCTTGGAGGGTGAGGTTTAGAGCTCAGCACTTTAAAATTTACACTTCTAATTTTTAAAAAAACATTAAATTTTTTTTATTATAGCTACTATAGTGGATGTGAAGTGGTATCTCATTGTGGTTTTGACTGATTTGCATTTATTAGGCATAATGTACATTTTTGCATGTGTTTATTGGCCATTTGTATATCTCCTTTGGAAATATATCTATTCAAGTGCTTTGCCAATTTTTAAATTGGGTTTTTTATCTTTTTGTCTTGTTTAGTTGTAAGAATTCTTTATATATTTATATATTCTGGTTATTAGACCTTTGTCATATTTATAATTTTAAAATATTTTCTCCCATTTTGTAGGCTGCCTTTTCACTTTCTTGATACTGTCCTTTGATGTACAAAAATTTTTAATATTGATGAAGCCAAACCATCCCCATTTTGAAGCCTTTCTGATCCTCCAACCTTGTACCATCCTCTATAAGTTAGAGCACCTAAGAGAGAGACACACACGTCATCCATCTGTGCAGCCCAGGGGTGTTTTGTGCAGCACTTTGCACACTGTAAGAACTTAGCCAGCGTTGGCTGAATTAAATATTTATGCCTTAAAATAACTATTTTTAAAACTTACCTAAAAGACATCAATTTGATTCAGCCACATTAGTCATGACCTGGATTTCTAATCTTTCCAGTTTAAAAGGAACCTAACATTTGTGGAAACTAATTATGAGTCCAGGAACTTTGACTATGTTCTTTCATTTAATTCTGCCATGTTAGTCTTATCTCCATTTTTACAGATTAGGGAATTGAGGCTGAAAAAGAGGCATACACCCTCTGAACCCGAGCTCTTCCCTACACCACTGGTGCCTGCACTGTGTTGTGGATATTGTGGATTGGCTTTCTCCTTCCAGTTCATCTTCCCATACTGCAGAGCCTGAAACCGAAACACTATACTTTCCAGACTCTCTTGTAGCTTCACTCCTGCCTCTGGGTGTGAATTAGTTCCCAGCAATGTGTTGTCTGAGGCTGCTTGGGAACTGAATTCCATGGGGAGAAAACGAGGCACAAAGTATCCATATGCTGGTGCAGGTCATGGCAGAATCATCATAGTTCTGGCCAGAAGATGTAGTCGCAGATTCCCCCTTTAGGAGAAATGGCTTCCTGATCATTGTGGGAGTAACATCCCCCTTAGATCTTGTTCTGCAGTGTGGCTTTTATTGTCATTCCTGGAGGTTCAACCTGGAGTCCGTCTCTTCAGCTCTGCCACTGATTCTGTAAAGTTAATCTTCTGGCCATTTACAGGAGGAGTTCCTCTTTCTGCAATTGAACACAGACCATTATATTATGTCTGCACATTCCAAGGAGGCACCACAGTTAAGAGTCAAGGGAGAAAAAAGGGGTTGGTTTCATTTCTCTATGCATGTGCTTTAATTTCCTTCTTCCTTTCAGTAGTGAAGACAGAGTCTGAGGAACCCCTTCTAGGCTTCCAACCCCTTCATTTAATAATCCAGAGTTCAATACCTGCTCACTTCTGACTACTGTATTTAGGAGGATCATGGTCACTGCCCAGTCCGGTCCAGATAAGGTCCTGTGGAGGGAGAACCAGCATAATCATGACCCTGCTGCTGTATTAATGTAATCTTGAGGAAATCATCTAGAGCTTTCCTTACATTGATATATATGTTAGGGTCCAATTTTTTTTTCCTCCTTTATATGGGGGCCTAACGAAGGAATATGTCTTTGGTTACCCCACAATTATATTCTTGAAACGATTCTCAGATGGTAATTTTCCTTAGCATAATCATAGCCTGGTTCCACATTCTCACAACTGTGTGTTTTTCTTTTCCTTTCTGGGGAGGTGACTTTGAATCATAGAGAAATATTAATCATTTGGTGTGGTTTTCTTGATTAAAGGAATTGTAAATGACTATTTGAAAAACTCAAGGAAGGCTCATTCTTGGTTTAATATCAGATGAAACTTGTGTCTATAATTCATCTTACTGAGCAATTGGCTCTTCTTTAAAAGTTCAAACACATATAGTAAAATAAGGAAAATGAGAATAATTATGCTGTTAAGCCTTTATTAGCAAAATGTCTCCAGGAACGGGCTGTTCAACTATTTGGATCAAGAGAGACTTTTCTTCGTCATTTCTGTGTAGTATAGTTTTGGCAGCCTCAAGGAAAACCCACATGTCCAAAGAAATTTCACTCTCCTGACTTACAAATTACTTGAATTTCTTTAAGAAGGACAGAAAATACCCATATATCCCAGAAGAGAGGCCACAACTTTTACACTTGTCTGCACACTAAGGAATCAATGACTGATCTCCCTACCTGTTCTGAGAATAGGAAATGCCAACACCTACTCTGGAAGGGCAGAGGACACACCTGGAGAGGCAACACTTGGCCCAGCATCAGAAAGCTTCATTTGGTTATAAAAATTATCTAAGGTTTTTCAGCAGAAACTTAGCAAATGTTTGAGAGGTAAAGAGAACATTCCCATTGGGGACTGTGGACTAAGAAAACTGCTTAAGAGATGGCAACAACAGCTCAGCTTGAAGGCTTTTACTCCAATATGAATGAATTAGGATTTTCAACAGTGTCCATGACTTTCTAGGCAAAAATAAAGTATAGTTTTTGTAAGCTGGAAGTCCAAACAAGTATTAACAAGGTTTGAGTGCAAGGTGGGTTTCTCTGGCTTGCCTGGTCTCTCTCTCTCTCTCTTTCTCTCTCTCTCTCTAAATATGTATAATGTAATTAGAGAAGTTGTAGGTTTACAGAAAAATTACGCAGATAATAGAGTTCCCATATAACCCCCTAATAGTAACACTATGCATTAGTGTGGTTCATTTGTTATAACTGATGAAAGAATATTTTTTATAACTGTTCTATTAACTATATATAGTTCATGGTTTACATTAGAGTTCACTGTGTTGTACAGTCCTATGGCTTTTTTTTCTTTTTTCTTTTAGTAACATATATGTAACCTAAAATTTCCCCCTTAACTACATTGAAATATATAATTCAGTGGTGTTAATTACATTCAAAATGTTGTGCTACCATTACCATTACATTCTCCTTTACTAAAACCTTTCCATCATCCCCAACAGAATATCTGTACCATTAACTCCCCATTTCCCACCTCCTCCCCAGCCCCTGGTAACCTGTATTCTAGCTTCTGACTCTATGAATTTGCTTATTCTAATTATTTCATATCATTGAGATCATACAATACTTGTTTTGCATCTGGTTTATATCACTCAACTTAATATCTTCAAGGTTCATCCGTGTTGTCTCATTTATCAGAACTTCATGTCTTTTTGTGGCTGCATAATATTCCATTCTATGCATACACCACATTTTGTTTATCCAGTCATCTGTTGATGTAGTCCCTGCCCCTTTGGCAGTATCAAAGCCTGCTCTGAGCTGGGAGAAATGTGGTTAGTCGCTTCCTCCCTGTTCAAATGTCTGAATCTTCATTTCAGATTTCTTTTGTCAGTCTTGAACTAGGGGAGTCAGAAGGGACCAAGACTGGGAACCCGTCTTCACGAGACTGACAAGCAAATTGTGTGAGATGAAGGGAGAAATCTAGATTGTCTGTGGCAAAGAGGAGCAGTCAGAGACCCATGGTCCAGGTGAGACTTGGAGGCAGAGCAGCAAGGTTCCTCAGGACTCCTCTGGTCCAATATTCCCATTTCTCAGGTGGGGACACTGAGTCCAAAGAAAGAAGGGGGCTTGCCCATGTCACACAGGAAGTTCTAGGAATAGGACTCAGGACTCTCCTCAAAGACCCAGCAATCTTTCTACTTTATCATGAAGTAAGACTTATGATTTTCTTTGTAAGAAAAGATGTCAGATACCCTGATGTTGTAGTATTGGTGATGACAAATGGCTTATACCGGAGAAAAGTAGATGCCCAAGAGAGGGGAGGAGTCTATTTAAACCTGGGATCTTAGTTCTTTGAAGAAGACCCAGTCCTTGCCAACCAATAAGCCAGGAGACCTGAGGGTCAAGATCTTGCCACAGCAGAAGCACGTTGTGGACCAAGGACCTGGAGTAGAAGCTGTGTGGACCCTGCCCTTTCTTGCACCTCTCATTCACAGCCTTGTTAAGAGTCCTTGTTTGAGGCAGAGAAACATTAGATTTATGTTCCCAAGGCAGAACCATTCTGTGTTGTAGCCACACAAATTGCAGATTTATATTAAAATAAATGGGGAGATGGAAGAAGGCAAGAGAGAAGTCCCCTCACGCTAATCTGTCTTCACTTGGAAAATGATTCTAACGGAATTTTGAAGAGATTTACCTCCTCCCCCAGCTATGTCCTTTTTCCTTCCCAGAACAGAATTCGGTTGTGAGACAAATAGAAGAACAGTTTTTTCCCTGAAGGGCTAACTTCTCTGGGATCCCAGAGCAGCTGGCTTCAACAGAGTTGATAGTGTGAAAGCAGGTGCTCATGAGTGAGACTTCAGGAGCAGACAGCTGAGTGGCTTTAGGCAGCAGGTTCATTAAAAAGGAGCTGGTCCCCAGTGTAACAGAGTTAGACTCATCCATAGTTTCCCTACACATGGCTTTTCTGCCCCTTATATATATATATATATATATATATATATAGTGCTATAATTAGCACTATACTTTAAAAATATATGTCCCAGAGACTTAAATCTTTGGTCTGTTCATGTGCTGGTTGAGTCCCAAATCTTAGCAGAGTTGCAACACCTACTCTCTAGTTCACTGAACTCACCCAGGACAACTAACAAGGAGATGATGATGGAAAATGCCCATCCCAAGGAACAGAGAGCACCTGCAACTGCAAGCAAAATAGTTCCATCCATCTGCCCCATGGGATCTAAGTCCCCTCTCAATTAGAAACAGAGCCGACATCACCATTCCAGAATCCTCAAGATTGAGGAAAGAACAATGGACTAAAGTAGACTTGTTATTCTATTAGAGATTTATTATTATTCTAGCAATGGAAGAACTTGTATTGCTGATATAAATACAGTGGCCACCAGAGGTTCTGAGGGGAGGGAGAGGGAAGAATGGTTTAACATGGGGGCATTTTCAGGACAATGGAATTGTTCTGCTTGACATTGCAATGACGGATACAGGCCATTATACATTTTGTCATAACCTACAAAATTGTGCGGGGCAGAGTGTAAACTATAATGTAAAGTATAGTCCATAGTTAGTAGCAATGGTTCAATATGTGTTCATCAATTGTAATAAATGTACCACACTAATGAAGGATGTTGTTAATGTGGAAAAATGTGGGAGGGGGAGGGAGTGAGGCATATGGGCATCCCCTCTATTTTTTATGTAACATTTATGTAATCTAAAGCTTCATTAAAAAAAAAAATTAAAGGAGCTGATATTACTGACAAAGTCCAAGACATAATTCATGACACTATTATTTTTCAAAGGAAATTATGTGGTATTGTGTGTGTGCATGCATGTATTTTGGTTTCTTTGGTACAAAAAGAAGTTAGAAATGCTGATGTGATTATCTTGGTCATTAAAAATTGCTTATACCAGGGGAAAGTAGCTGCCCAAGATTGGGGAGAAGTCCCCTTTAAACATGGGAACACAGGGCTCAGTTAGCAGGGCACTTGCCCTCTGCCTTGACCTTCCTGTTCTCCCATTACCCCACCTCAACCCCTTCAACCCTGTCCTTAGCTGGGGAACTCCCATTCATCTCCCACGGTGTGACGTGACCTTTTTGGGGGGGAAGTCTTTTTTGATCCTTAAGGTTGGGTTGGGTGCCTGTATCAGACGTGGTTCTTGCTTTATTTCAGCTCCTCACAGATCCTTTTGCACTTTCTGTGTACCCCTCCCTGGCTACTGGGCTTCCTTCCATTTTTTTCCCCTTTGGTGTGCTTTTGCTTCCAACAACACTTGTGACTCTTCTTGGAGGAAATGCCTTCAGTCCACTGGAGCAGTCATGTACTGAGAAGTGTCTGGGAATTTACGTGCCACGCAGCTGTCCTTAGTCAATGAGTGGCAGGTGTGGGAGTTTGAAAGCCCAGGGGCTTCTCCTCCTGTTGGCACAAACTCTGAGGCATGACTTATGCTCCAGAGTCCCACTGTGGGGTCAGGTGGAAGCTGTTCTCAGAGGGACTTATGACTCAAAATTTACCCAGATGGGCTGCTTCTCCTTCCCTGTCCTGATTCCTCCACTCCTTCACTGGTTTCTCCTAGGAGCACTATCTTGAGCAAACAGCTGTGCACAAATCCTCATCTCGAGGCCTGTGTCTGGGGAACCCAACCCAAGATAGTGTTCCTCCTGTGTCCTCCCATAGTCTTCGAGCACATCCCTATGATGGTAACTTATGGCAATGGGTCATGATCCCCTATTTGCTAGTAGGTCCCCTCCACTGGCCTGGGAACTTGCTGAGGACAAGGACTGTGTTTTGTTTACTGCTGTGTTCCAGGAACAACCCAGGGCCTGTCGATGAACTCAATGAGAAGCTTGTGTACGAATGAATAAATGAACAAACGAATGAATGAGCCATTAACTCCAATTATCAGAGTCAACCCCAATAGAAAGTTGAACCAAGGAAAATATCTGAGCCCCTCTAGGGAAGCACTGGTCCTAAACTGAACTGTGTACCTTTCTGAAAATGGACTGAGAGTGTAAGGGGACCTCAGCAGCTGTGCCTAGGACAAGAGTAACCAATTCTTTGTCTCCTTCTTGTGGGTCTTTCTTCACCATCACTCTCTTGCCCTTTAGCTGTCAAACCCTTTTGCCTACCAGGTCTTACTCTTAAAGATGTGCCTATGTTTACATTTATCTTAGTTTTTAATTCCTCTGCAGCTTCTACATCCAGACACATGGACCCCACCACACTCATCTCTTCAGCATCTAGCTCCTTTCCACCTTGAGCCTTGCATCCACTCACCCATCTGCTGACTGTTGACCTCAGGTGTCCCCAGTCTCCAGGATTCTAAGCACAGCACCCCAGCCCACTCCTTGGTCCCTGCCCACCATTGCCAGCACGGTGTGGAATGCGATTGTGACAGAGAACCTGAGTCTGTTACCACTGCACAGTCTCAGGCACGTCCAGGCAGGCCTGGGCAGGCCGCCAGGGTTTTGTTGATACGAAGGATAGACTATCGTTTTCCCAGAAGAAATAGCAATGATGGGCTGGAAGTGACCTGAGCAGGCCGGAGAGTCCTTACCTTCTTAGTCATTTGGGGGAAAGGGGATAGCTGGCTATGGGTTGAATTTATCCTGAGGGAGAATACCCAAGGCCCACATGTCTCAATTTCTTTGGAGGTGGGGGTGAGGCAGAGAAAGAACAAGTCTTATAGAAGAAATTAAATAGCCAGAGAGAGAGAAAGATAGACACCCCTGCGAGAAAAAAGAAGAGGCCCATCTTGCTCAGGGGGCTGGCGCTGGAGGCAGGTCTAGAGTGGGAGAGAGCCACTGCAAAGGCCATTCCGTTTCAGAGAAAAGGCACCTAAACCATCAGATTGAACAAACTGCTTGAAAATGAACTTTGTGAACTTATGTCCCCTTCCCCCTTTCTAACGTGGCAAATGCCATCTTTTGATCAAACATTCACAGGCAAGTTATGAGCACTTGGAGAGTCAGGCTGTGCAGGAAATGACGGTGACCTTGGCTAGGCAGCCAAATAAGGGGCATGGAGAAGTTAATGATTTACAGCCAGGGGGCCTAGGGGTGCCTTCCACACCCACTCGCTGCCCTGATGATGGCGTGCACAGGTTGCCGAAGGAACTGCCGAGGTAAAAAGGCCCCGAGCACATGATCCCAGGAGGAAGGTCTGGGCTCTTAGTTTAATTGCAGATTTTCTCTGTCTTTATCTCCACCACATTGCCTGTTCCAGATCCTCATCCTCTCACACCCAGATGGTTGCCAGAGATGCTAAACAAATCTCCTACCCTCCCTCCTTCTCTCCCTGCTTTTCTTCCTTCGACAAATATGTATTGTCTTCCTTGCACCAGGTGCTAGCAAATAAAACAGACAAAAATCTCTGCTTTCATAGAACTTTCATTCTAGAGGAAGGAGACAGCCACAATGAGTAAGTAAATGGCATGTCAGAGAACGATAAGTCCATAGAGAAAAATAAAGCAGAGAAGGGGAAGAGGGAGGCTCGGTGCTGATGGAGAGGATGTTGATTTTAAAGACAGAAATCAAAGAAGGACTTGCTGGAAAGGAGCCATTTGAAAAAAGAAAAATTAGCTGCCGACTCTATGTGACACATCGTGCTAGCCACTCGATTATGGATAAAGGAATACGGTTCCTGCCCTGGTGAAACTCACGGTCTAGCTCCTTTCTACCCATGTTGACTCTCTCCTCAATGTGGCTTCCCACACACAGGGACAGTGACATCTCTGCCCTACTTGAAACCCTTCCGTGGCATTCTAAGGCCTTCTCACCTGGCTTCTGAGGAGGTTTAAGGCCTTTCACTCCCTGACCCGCCTACTTTCCAGTCTAGTGTCCAGCCACGGCCTCTCCTCCCCTCGAACTAGGTAGCCACACAGTCTAATTTGCCTGGGACTGTGTTGATTTATGCCTGTTGCCCTGGCATCATTATTAATAGTGTGTCCCATTATACTCAAAAGTGTCCCAGTTTGGACAATAAATTATACAGCCATGCTCTTGTAGCACCCAGTGCTTCAGCTTTACCAAACACTGGTCTTCGCAACGCTTTATACTTTCCAGCTTCTGCACTTTGTTCATGTTCTTCCCTCAGTCTCAGTTGCTTTTCCTGCCTTACTTGTCTCATGAAATTCTCTTTATCCTCGAAAGCCAACACAAATGTTACCTTTTCTTTGTTTTCTGGACTCTCTCCCTGCACTCCTCTACTAGACCATGCTGTATGTTCCCTCTTCTGTTCCTACAGCATTCGTCCTTTCTTCTAGCACAGCGTGCTACACACCTTCACCCTGGCATTCCTCCACCTCTGCGTGGAGGTTAGGACCCGTGCCCTGCTCAGCCCTGCATTCCCAGGGCCTTGCAGGGTGCCTCGGCCCCAGCAGGTACTGAGGAAATGTTGATTGTGTTGAATGCAATGCACGTGGGCTCTAGTTGCAACTATAGTGGTTTAAAGGTTTAAGTGCTTTCAAGAAAACTGCTGGAACTTGAAGACTGGGTCTACTGTGATTTTGTTTTTTGTTTATTTGTTTCCCAAATATATATAATATATATTATATCATAAATATAGTATGAAGTTTGTGCCCCAGGATTGGGTCTGTCTTATTGATCAGCACCTTAATTTTCTGGCTCACAGATGATCGCTCACCTATACTACGTCATGATTCACACTTCCAGCTCTCCAGCCTCCTGCAGGACAGCAGATGTGACCTGCACCTTAGCACTGAGTCCTGGGTCAGAAGAGCAAAGAAGATATTCTTAGCCTCTGAGGACTTTGGGGTATGGGGCCAAAAGTTGGGGCAAGGAAGAAAAGCATTCCTTAGCCAAAGCAGGTAAGAGGAAAATTTGAGGGGAAATGTTTAGTATCAGCAGCATTTGTTTTTCAGGCAACTGGAAAAGACATGAGTGGTTTTATATTTATTAGTGCTGATAAAGGGAAGGTTTTGAAGGAAGTTTGGTCAATAGGAGGCCAATAGAAGGGGTGTGTGTGAGAGAGAGAGACTGAGAAAGAGACCAAGACAAGAGAGAGAATGGAACAAGCATAAACTGTGATGTGTAAATCCCATCTTATTCCTTCAATTATTCCTTCATATTCACCCGAGTTTGGAGGGCCTACCTGGTACCAGGCACTGTGTAAGTGTCCAAAACACAATTGGGGAGAATAAAAAAGAGACCCAGTCCACATCAGTCTAGTGAGGACGTCAGAAGATAATCAAATACTCATTAAGATAAAAATGTCAGTTTAAAATTGTGGTAAGTGCTAGGAAGGAAGCACATACAGAAATCTAAATGTGTGTAACAGTGGGGGTGGGGAGTTGGCCAGTCTAGGTTTACCTGAGGAAATGACAGGTAAAATGTGCATTTAAAGATGACTAAGGATTAACTGAGTGGCCCTCCAAATGGAGATAATAGCCTGTCACGCTGGAGAGGGGTAAGGCACCGTCAAGTGGGCTTATAGCCCAGAGGGTGCAGAGAGGACAAGATCAAGTTGAGGAGAGAGGAAGGGGCCAGTCCATGCAGGGCAGCATCAGCTACCATAGGGATTTGGCATGGATTGGTGTGAGCATGGGATGACACAGGAGGATTTTAGCAGTGGTGGTGATGGTGGAGGGTATATATTTGTCACTTGAACAGTTATGTCCTTTAGAAAGCTTCATTCTAGCTTCAGGGTGAAAAGAAGGGGTCCATGAGCTTGAGCTGAAATTCAAAAAGACATTATTCTTGTGGGGACATGTTGGTTCGGGTGTGATATATTTATTAAATAATACACAGTGCAGTGTGGATTCAATAAGGGCTCTGTGGTTTTCACCTGACTGACAAAGGGTCCGTGGATCAAAAAAGGTTAAGGAGCCCTGATTTAGAAAGTCTTTGCAAGAATTCATGGTAATGTCATTTTTGATACCATCTCTGAGTCTCAGATGTGTAAGCTCTATAAAGGAAATAAAACATACCGCTTAGGGTGAGAATATATGCGAAGTGTCTGATTCATAGCAAGTACTCAGTAGATGTGTACTAAATGTATAAGTACCCAATAAATGAGGCAGGCAGCTGACACACAGTTGAAATTCTTGCACCTGTTAGACTCTGCTTTCTGAGATGATTTTTGTTTTACTCACAGAAGCAACCCTGTGTTTGTGCAAGGAAATGGGAACAGGAAGCAGCCCGAGACACATTGTAGAGAAGTTCCTTTCCAAAATATTTTTGACATGTAAAAAGAGAAAGCAAACAAGATAGATGCTGTCTATTTGGGAGTGTCACAGATACACGTACAAACACACACATACACACAAGCATTCACAGATGCATATTTGCACACACAGAGTTACATAAAGTTCATTAGGCAAGAAATGGCATTGCTCTCTGCCCACAGAAGGGGGGGTGGGGCAGCTGGTGCTGTTGGCTAAGAAAGCTTTGAACCCCTGGGAGTGTTGTTATATCTGAGGCCTCCATGGGAAACCTTTCCCTTCTCTTGCAGCCAATAGGGTAATGAAACTTGTATAGGACTGTGATCGGGTAACCCAGATAAAGGCCTCTTGTGTTCATCCCAGTGTGCGCAATATCAGGTAACGTGCGCTTCCAATGAAAATAAAAAGTGGCCACCCTCCAATCCGTCAGAGAGAAAGAGAGACAAAACCTCCCCCTATTTCATGTGGTCAGCTAGAACAGACTTCACCTTTGTTTAGTTTGCAAAGTGCACAGCCTAAGAGAGACCCACCATTTACATTAATCAAATGGGGTTTTTGTAAGTATAGCCCAAAATGTTTCTGGCTAAGAAAAAAATGTAATTTCATTAATTTCCTCTTTAAAAGAAACTACCAACAAGCAAAAAGAGCTCACCTTGGAAGCACTGAAAGCAAGTCATTTATTTATTCCTGAATGCAAATTTGGGCAAGAAAAGTTTGCAAAACTTACTGTAACATAAACAATTCCTGCCTTAAAAGCCTGCAACGGCAAAAGAAAGTAGCAGTTCCTTTTAGTACGCGAAAAAAGATGGCATTAATCCAGCAACTAGGATGTCATCACAGAGCACTCCCGAAGGGGCACCTCAGACTCTCAGCTGCAGCGACCTTGCAGCAGGGCCCTTTTCTTCCTCTCCCAGTCGGCTGCCCACTCATCCAGAGGCTTCTCTGCTCTTCCTGCCTGTCCTGAGCTGCTAACAGCCCTGCCAACGGGGCTTTTCTTAGCAGTGGCCGTTCTGAGCAGATGTTCTATATCTACCTCTAGCAAGCAGATTACAGTCATTTTTCATGCCAAAAAGGAAACCTTAACAGATTTTTTTTACAGTGTCTATTTTGCGGACAAAATCTCTGATCATAATCTAAAAATATTAAAAATAAATCATTAAAAGGTGATGAAAAATCTTAACTACTTAAGAATTAATAAATAAGCTCCTAGATAATCTTTGACTCCAAAAGGAAATGAAAAGGGAAATTTTTATTGCTAAAAAGCAATAAAAAGGAGAAACACAGAAATAAAAACCAATGATCCAGGCAAAGGCTGTCCACAGAGGAAATTGTATGGCCTTAAATATTCTTATTATTGGAGAAGAAAGAATAAAAATTAAGGGAACTAAATATTTGTTTCAAGATACTAGTGAAATAACAACAAAATAAACCAAAGGAAATTTGGAAGAGATTTATAAAAATAAAAGTGGAAATTAAATTTGTTAACTAAAATCTAATTTACTGACTTATTAAAATTAATTAAATATAACATTTATTTAAAAGTTCAAATAAACCAAAAAGCTGGATCCTTGAAATAGCTGAATCTGCCAAAAGCCTGAATAAGTAAAAAAGAGAGGAAACAAAAACATGAGAAAGGAGATTCAACCCTCGATAAAGAAGCAATTAAAACAATTATAAGAAAATACTATATACTGTGCTGTCTGTGGCAATAAATTAAGAATCTAAAGAAAAGGATGACTTCCTGGCATAGTACATAATACTAACATTGACTCCAAAGGAAGAGGGAAACTTGAATAGACCAGTTGACATTACTTTGAAAGGTGGCTAAAGATCTACAATTGAAAGAATCCCAGGACCAGATGGGTTCAGAGGTTAGTAACAGATGTTTCCATTTCCTCCTCTAATAACCCAATCAACCACTTGGTTCTGCAACAAATAACAGTTACATAGTCATAATATTTTAATTCCATTTATTGGCTTTCTATTTTTAAAATCAACCCATATGGTTTTCACTCCAGCATTAAGGCTTAGAAGTCATCACTCCCACTCACACAGCAAGAAAAAATCTGAACAAATTGAAAACAACTCATCTTAGATCCATCAGAACATTGAGGTCACAGGGCAAACTAATGGGGAAACAGGGAAAACCCAAAGCTGTAGAAACAGGAGAATACAGAGAATCACAGTTTTCTAGGGTAGAAGTTGCTGGATCCAAGTACTGGCAAGAAAACTTAAACCATAATTGATAAACTGCTGGAGTTGAATGTGGACTAGCTTGAGAGTTAAAAACTCCTGGGAGTCCATCTTAGAGGGGCTCGTACACTTCTGTGAGTTTTACCACCAGAATCTCCACCATGTTCTCATGGTAAAGCTCAGAGAAAAATCCCCCTGCACCTCCAGCAGGGGGAGAGAAAATGTACCCTTTTGAAACAGCCCAGAGCATTCTGTTCTCCCCTGCCCTGAAGGGAAACTACCAGAACCAAACAAGTGAAGGGAAATATTCAGCCCAATACCTCCTACCCTTTCTGTCTTACCTTGAGAGGAAGGGGAAAAAAACTGAGAAGCCCTTGTGAAGGTCACAGCAAGAGACACAGGGTCATTAAAAGACTGAGACCCAATCATAGGGTTATAGAACACTACCCCACCCCCCACACTTGACCACCATATCAACAGAACTCCTGTATAATAATAGAGCTTTACAGCTGATAAAACGGCAGGGCTCAGATTCTATTTAAGAAGGAGTTTCTAGGGAAATGCAAAGACAACAAGAGAGACAAAAAACAGGATGCTAGCAGAAATTGAAGCAACAGACACCTACAGCTACAACAAACAGGAAACGCCTAGCCAGATAAATATAAACCCTCACACTAAAGACCTATCTACCTCAGCTCCTATCACCTGATGCTTCGTGTCTGGTTTTCAACAAAAATTTACAAGGCATGCTAAAAGGAAAGAAAAAACACAGTCTAGAGAGACAAAACAAGCATCAGAACTAGACTCAAACATGGCAGAGATTTTGGAATTATCAACATGAGAATTTAAAATAACAATGATTGAGGGACAACCAGCAAGATAACGGCAGAGTAAAGAGCTCCTAGAATCAGCTCCTGCTACAGGGCAGTTAGTAATCACCCGGAGCTATCTAGAGCACTTGTTTGGGGGCTCCAAGAGACCAGAAGTGCATTCTGCAACATCCTTGAAAGAAAGGAAGGAGGAGACTGCCCATCTGCAGAGAAGATTTGTAAGTAGAACACTCCACACCCTGGAGGCCAGTGCCCATCCTCCACTGGAGGCACAAGCCGCCTTGGGAGGTGTCTGTGGCTGGATTTGGAAGCTCCACTTCCTGAAAATGGGGGAGGAAGAGACAGCTGGCCACTGATTTCAGCTACTGATTAGTAAATTCGGCTGGCTAAAGTATAACCCTAAGAACAGCTAAGGTTTTAGCCTGTCCAAATCAGAAGGAGGCCAGTAGCTAACATTTTGACTCCATCGCCAACATGAGGGGAAGCCAGGCTGACAGAAAATCACAGTGATGGTAGAGACCTGTTTCTTTCACCCAGATTGGCCTGCAGCCCTAGCCAAGTCTTCAGCCCCACCTCTAGCAGGGAGGAAGCTGGCAGGCCCCGCATCAGCCTATCCAGGTAAAGGCAGGTACAGTTAGCTGCCACAGACTGAATAAACGGAAGTCTACCAGGGCAACTGCGGTCATCTTGGACCTGCACTACATAGACTGCTGCCCACATCTGCAGCTCCATCCCCACCCCAGGCAGGGGAGAAAGGGGCCTGAAGCTTCATCAGTCTCTCCGGGCAAATACAGTCTAGGCCTGCTTTGAGTTGAATTAATAAATGAAAAATACACTGGAATCATATAATAGCAGATTTGAGGAGGCAGAAGAAAGGATTGGTGAGCTTGAAGAAATGGCCTTTGAAAGTGAACATACAAAAGAACAGATGAAGAAAAGATTGGGAAAACTTGAACAAGGTCACAGGGAACTAAACGGCAGCAAGAGATGTGCAAACATACGTGTCACGGGTGTCCCAGAAGGAGAAGAGAAGGGAAAAGGGGCAGAAGGAATATTTGAAGAAATAGTGGTTGAAAATTTCCCAATCCCATTGAAGGATATATATATCCATGTCCAAGAAGCAGGACGTAATCCCATCCAAAAAAATCCAAATAGACCAACTCAGAGACACATATTAATCAGAAAGTCAGATGCCAAAGACAAAGAGAGAATTCTGAGAGCAGCAAAAGAAAAGCAATACATAACATATAAGAGATGCCCAATAAGATTAAGTGCTGATTTCTCACCAGAAACCATGGAGGCAAGAAGACAGTGGTAAGATAAATTTAAGATACTGCTAGAGAAAAACTTCCAGCCAAGAATCTTATATCTGGAAAGATTGTCTTTCAAAAAGGAGGGCGAATTTAGAATATTCACAGATAAACAGAAACTGAGAGAGTTTGTAACCAAGAGGCCTGCTTTGCAGGAAATGCTAAAGGGTGTGCTACAGCCTGAAAAGAAAAGACAGGAGAGAGAGTCCTGGAAGGGAGTCTAGAAAGGAAGATTATATCAATAAAAGTAACTAAAAGTGTCAAAAGAGTGGTGAAAATGAAATATGACAGATAAAACCCAAATATTTAGGAATAAACTTAACCAATGGTGTAAAGCACTTGTATTCAGAAAACTATAACTCATTGTTAAAAGAAATATAAAAAAGACCTAAATAATTGGAAGAACATTCCCTGCTCATGGATTTGAAGAATAAATATCATTAAGATGTCAATTCTACTCAAATTGATGGACAGATTCAATGCAATCCTGATAAAAACTCCACCGCATTTTTTAAATGAATGGAAAACATGATTATCAAATATATTTGGAAGGATAAGGGGTCCTCAATAGCCAGAAACATCTTAAAAAGGAAAAGCGAAGTTGGAGGACTCTCATTTCTGGACTTTAAGTCATATTAGCTTGCTACAGTGTTAAAAACAGCATGGTACTGGCATAAAGACAGACACATAGACCAATGGAACCAAACTGATGCTTAAAAAACAGACCCTCACATCTATAGTCAAATGATTTTTGACTAGCCTGTCAAACCCATCCAGCTCGGGCAGAACAGTCCATTCAACAAATGGTGCTGAGAAAACTGTATATCCATAGTAAAAGAAGGAAAGACGACCCCTATCTCACACCTTATACAAAAACTAACTCAAAATGAATAAAAAACCTAAATATAAAAAGCAAGAACCATAAAGCTTCTAGTAGGAAAAAATCTTCAAGACCTGGTGGTAGGTGGTGGATTCTTAAAGGAGATAAGAGGAGAACTGAGATAGACTACTGATATTTAATGTATGTACAAGTTTTAATTAGCTTTACTGTAAAAGTGTGGAAATGTACAGAGTTGATGGTAACACATTATAGTGAGTAACAGCTGGTTTATAAATGGGGATGTGGCTGAAAATGGTAGTCTAGGAATGTAAATGCCAGTTGACAGAAAACTAGAGAATAACCTAGGGACTGAATGGCACAGTAAACCCAGAGGTGGATGAGAATAGTGGTTGATGGTACAGATGCAAGAGTGTCCTTTGTGAGCTAGAGCAGATGCATATCAGTATTGCAGGGTGGTGGGAATGTGGAGAAGCATGGGAAAAATACAACTGGAGTGACCTATGAAGTGTGGTTAACAGTAATAATGTAATAATCTTGCATCTATGCCAAAGATGCACTGTGTTGATGATGAGGGAGTATGGAGGATGTGTACCAGGTGTATGCTGTAAGCCTGGTAGTGATGGGATGATTTTGTCTCATAATCTGTGGCAGGTGTTCCACCACGGTGTGGTATGTTCATAGAGGGGTGTTGTTTGGGAATTCTGCACATGTGCATGATTGTTTTGTAGGTTTACAACTTCTGTCATAAAAATGTATTTAAAAGGTGATAATAGGGTGGGTTGGGGGAAAGGTGCACTGGATGTGGGATGGGGACTATGATTAGTAGTAGGGTTTTGACAATATTCTTTCATAATTTGTAACAAATGTCTCAGGACAATGCAAGGTGTTGGTGGAGGGTTGATGTATGGGACCCCTGTCTGATGTTACGAATGTTTGCTTTGTAAGTTCACAACTTTTACTATACACTTATTGCTTATGTGTGTTCATGTATAAGTGATATAGAAATAATAATAATAATAGGGTGGGTTGGGGGAAAATACTTTGGTTAGTAGTAAAATTTTGAAGATGCTCTTTAATCATTAGTTAAAAATGTTTCAAAACAATGCAAGGTATTGGTGGTAGGGTGAGGTATGAGAGCCCTGTGTGATGTTATGTATATTTGTTTTGTAAGTTCATGACTATTACTATATACTTATTGTTTATGTTTGTTCATGTGTGAATGATATACGTCAATAAATTAAAAAAATAACTGATTAATATGCTAAGTTCTCTAGTGGAAAAAGTGGACATCGTGCAAGAACAGAAGGGTGAAGTATGCATAAAGATCGAAGCTCCAAGAAAGAATCAAAAGGAAATGCTAGATGCAATCGCTCAGATTTTTGGTTCCTGTCTTTTTCTTTGTACACCAGCTCTACTCTTAAGTAAAATTGTAAAAGGCTGCCATTGTGGACATTATGTATCCCAACATAATCATCTGGAGTATTTCCAGTTTGTTCTTCATAGGACCAATTTTTATTTGCAGCTTGAGTTTTTATATGAAGTTGCATTATTGTGGACTTGGCTGTCCAGTGATAAAATTTTTTCGTATGTATTCTTTGCCATACTAATATTAAAATGAACTGTTGTTATTGTGAGATGGATTTTAACTGACCTATTGAGGGTTTCTTTTGAATGGCACTACTTTAGGGACATTCTAGTATTTGCTTTTATTGTTTGGGCCTTGTAGATAATGTACAGATTTAAAACAAATCTTGTGCTGATTTGTCCATTTCTTTCCCTGCACTTTGTTACATCTGGGATACATTCTAACTCATCCGATATGCATTTTAAAAACTGCCTTAACTATTAAACATCTTGTTTACAGACAGATGAAATAAATTTATCCCAAAAAAAGGAAATGCTAGAAATAAAAAAACACAGTAACAGAAATGAAAAATGACTTTGAGGGGCTCACCAGTAGACTGGACACAGCCAAGGAAACAATCAGTGAGCTTAAAGATATGTCATTATAAACTTCCCAAACTGAAATTCAAAGAGAAAAAAATTTTAAAAATGGGGGAAGATATTCAAGAACTGTGGGGCAATTACAAAAGGTGTAACATTACACAGAATAGGAATACCAGAGGGAGAGGAAATACCTGAAGTAATAATGATGAGAATTTTTCAGAATTAATGACAAACACCAAACCCCCAGATCCAAAAAGCTTAAGCAGGATAAACACCAAAAAGAAATACACCTAGTCATATCATATTGAAACTGCAGAAAACCTTGAAAGACCAAGACAAAGATAAAATCTTGAAAGAAGCCAGAGGAATAAAAACTTTTTCTGTAAAAGAACAAAGGTATGGATTACATCACACTTCACAAACTAAGCATTCAAGAAGAGTAGAATTAAAGTTGTAACCAGTCTAGAATTCTGTATCCACTGAAATTATCCTTCAAAAGTAAAGCAGGTATAAAGACTTTCTCAGACTAATAAAAACTAAGGAACTTTGTCACTAGTAGGCCTGCCTTGCAAGACATGTTAAAAGGAATTTTTCAGAGAGAAAGAACATGACACAGGTCAGATCTTGGATCTACATAAAGAATGGAAGATCATTAAAGAAGGAATAAATGAAGGTAAAAATAAAATCTTCTATTTTTCTTTTCTTAATTGATCTAATAACTGTTATAAATATAAATATAAAATAATAATAAGCAATGTTTGGGGTAATTCTAGTTTATTGATAAGTAAAATGAATGACAGCTATGTTATAAAGGACAAGTGGGAAGAATTGGGAATATCCTGTTATAAGGGACCTGCGTTACCTGTGAAGTGGTATACTTGAAAGTGAACTTAGATTAGTAGTGAATGTAAACTACAAACTCTAGGGTAACCACTAAAAATTTTTTAAAAAGGAGTATAATTGATATGCTAAGAGAAGAGAGAAAATTGAATCATATAAAATACTTAATTAAAACCAGACAAAGCAGGAAAAAGGGAAAGAGAAAAAAAAATTTTTTTTAAAGGTAAAGAATAGAAAACAGAAATATGGGAGATGTAAGTCCACTTTAAATGTGATGGTCTAAATACACCAATAATCACTTTAAATGTGAATGGTCTAAATGCACTAATTAAGAGACAGAGATTATCATAGTGTTTATAAAGACAAGACCCAACTATATGTTGTCTGTAAGAAACCCACTTTAGATATAGACACAGATAAATTAAAAGTAAAGCAATGTTTTCACAATGATGTTCATAGCAGCATTATTCACAGTTGCCAAAAGATGGAAACAATCCAAGTGTCCATCAGTTGATGAATGGATAAACAAAATATGGTATATACATATGATGGAATACTATGCTGCTGTAAGAAGAAATGAAACTGGGACACATATGACAACATGGATGAAACCTGAGGACATTATGCTGAGTGAAATAAGCCAGACACAAAAGGACAAATATTGTAAGGTCTCACTAATAAGAACTAACTATGATGAGTAAACACATAGAGTTAAACTCTAGAGTATAGGTCACTAGGAGATAAGATGAGGGCTAAGAAGGTGTACTGATGCTTAATGTATGTAGAATTTTTAATTTTTAATTGATTGTAAATGTGTGGAAATGGATAGAGTTGATGGTAATACATTATAGTGAGTATAGCTAGCACTGCTGATTTATAAATGTGATTGTGGCTGAAAGGGGCAGTCTAGAGATGTAAATGTCAACTGAAAGAAAGCTAGAGAATAATCCAGGGATTGTACAACATAGTGAACTCAGTGGTGGATGAGGATTGTGGTTAATAGTACAAATACAAGAATGTTCTATGAACTAGAACAAATGTGCGTCACTATTAAAAGGTGTTAAGAATATGGTGATACCTAGGAAAAATACAATTAATGTAACTGATAGACTGTAGTTAACAGTAATAATGAAATATTCTTGCGCCAGTGTCAAAGAAGGAATTATATCAGTGCTAAGGGTCAATAATAGGGGGTAGTGTTTTGTTTTGTTTTTTTATTAGAGGAAGAGAAATGTTCTAAAATTGACTGAGGCAATGACAGCACAACTCTGTAACAAAACTGAGTGCCACTGAGTATACACTTCAGATGGAGTGTATAAGGCATGGGACTGTATAACACAGGGCACCATGTGGTGGATGATGGATTGTGGTTAACAGTACAAATACTAGAGCATTCTCTCATGGACTATGACAAATGTATAATACTAATACATGGTGTTAATAATAGTGTGGTTTATGGAAAAATTACACCAAATGTAAGCTTTGGACCACAGTTAGCAGTAATATTTTTGAAAATGTTCTTTCATAATTTGTAACAAATATTCCACAGTGATGCCAGGTGTTGATGTCATGTATGGGAATTCCCCACATTATATAAGATTGTTTTGTAAGCTCACAACTTCTCTAATAAAAATAAATTTTAAAAAAGGCTTATTTGCAACAACAGCTAACACTTGAAACTGTAAGTTTCTAACCTCAGAAAAAATCACTAAATCTGTGTTACCAAAAAAAAAAAAAAAAAAAGTAGGAAGTGGATAGATATGGCTCAAGAAGTTGAGCACCCACCTCCCATATGGGAAGCCCCGGGTTTGGTTCCTGGTGCCTCCTAAAGAAAATGATCAAACAACAAACAAACAACAAACAAACAACGAGCAAACAATGAGCAAGCAGACGAGGGAGCCAACACAGGAGAGCTGATGTAGCTCAGTAGTTGAATGCCAGCTTACCGCAAATGAGGTCCCAGGTTCATTCCCCAGTCCCAGAATCTCAAAAAAATAAAAATAAAAGTAAAATGATGGAGAAAGATATAACATGCTAACACTAATCAAAAAAGCTGGAGTAGCTTTACTAATTTCATACAAAGCAGTTTTCTGAGCAAGGAAAATTATCAGAGATAAGGAGGGGAATTACATAATAGTAAAAGGGTCAATTCTCCAAGAAGACATAACAATCCTTAATATGTATGCACCTAACAACAGCATCAAAGTACATGAGGCAAAAACTGATAGAAATACAAGGAAAGATAGATAACTCTACTATTATAGTTGAAGAATTCAAGACCCCTCTGTCAGTAATCTTGACAAATATTTGGAGGTTAAACAACCCACATCTAAGTAATACATGGGTCAACGAAGAACTTTCAAAAGAAATCTTAAAGTATTTTGAACTAAATGAAAATTAAAATAAAACTTATCAAAATTTGTGGGATGCAATGAAAACAAGGAAATATATAGCATTGAATGCACATATTAGAGAAGTAGAAAGATCTAAAATCAGTAATCTAAGCTGCCACCTGAAGAAACTCACAAAGGAAGAGCAAATAAAATCCAATACAAGTGGAATAAGAGAAATAATAAAAATTAGAACAGAAATCAATGAAATTGAAAATAGGAAAATAATAGAGAAAATCAAAGAAATCAAAAATTAGTTCTTTTAAAGGATCAATAAAATTCATAACCAAGAAAAATAGAAGGCATAAATTATTAATATCAGAAATGAAAGAGGGGCCATCACTACTGACACAAAAGATATTGAATGGATAATTGAGGAATATTATGAACAACTCTGTGCCCACAAATTTGTTAACTTAGATGAAATGGACCAATTCCTTGAAAGACACGATCTACCAAAACTCACAGAAGGAATAATAGATAATTTGAACAGGCCTAAATATATTAAAGAAATTGAATGAATAATTAATAACCTTCCAAAACAGAAAGCACCAGGCCCAGATAGTTTCACTGGTGAATTCTACAAAGCATGGTAGAAGAAATGATACCAATTCTTTACACTCTCTTCCAGAAAATAGAAGCAGAGGGAGCAATTCCTAACTCACTCTATGAGGCCATCATTACCCTAATAAAACAAGATAAAGACATTACAGGAAAGGAAAACTACAGACCATATCTCTTATGAATAGAGATGCAAAGATCCTCAACAAAATATTAGCCAATCCAATCCAATGATGTATAAAAAGAATGATACACCACGACCAAGTGGGATTTATTCCAGGTTTGCAAGGCTGGCTCAAAATTTGAACATCAATTAATATAATCCAACACACCAACAGGAGAAAGAAGGAAAACCATATGATCATATTAATAGATGCAGAAAAATCATATGACAAAATACAACACCTATTAATGATTAAAAAACAAAACTCTCAGCAAACTAGGAAGAGAGGAAAATGTCTTCATTTGATAAGGAACATTTACAAAAAACCTAGAGCTAATATTATACTTAATGATGAGAATTAAATGCTTCACCCCAAAGATCAGTCACAAGGTAAAGATGGCCCCTCTCATCACTCCTATTCATCATGACACTGGAAGTCCTAGCTTATGCAATAAGATAAAAAAGGGAAATAAAAAATGCAATGTGAATATTCTTGCTGTCCTGATTTTGTGATATTCAGAGTAAGCTAAACATTTGCTATATTAGAAACTATGCATGTGTCCCCAGACCTAGTTTTTCTCCATAGGTCTGGTTTTTAGAATGCTGGTGATAAACCATGCCTGATTATTATATGACCATCCTTTATGGGAAATGACTGTAACTTTAGATCTCTTTGGTCAACCTTAAGAGATATAGGAGGGGGACAGATGTGGCTCAAATGGCTGGCTGGCTGGCTCCCATATGGAGAGACCTGGGTTTGATCCCCGCGACCTCCCGGTAAAAAGGAAAATATAGAAAGCACGTGGGCTGCCAGGCCCCATGCATGGGTGAGCCTTCAGGCCCCGCAAGCGGGTGAGTGACCCAGACTCCCTGCATGGATGCGCCACCAGGCCCTGCTGAGCCACGCAGCAATATGATGACTTAACAGGACAGTGACTCAAGGGAGAGCCAAGACGAAAAACAGGAATTAAGGTGGTGCAGGCGGTAGGATGCCTCTTTCCCACATCGGAAGTTTCAAGGATTGAATCCCAGTGAAGACAGAAGGAGAAGGATAAGAAGAGAGGGTAGGAAATGGACACAGAGAGTTGCCCAGCGAATGGACACAAAAACAGCAAAAACGGGGCGGTCGGGGGAGGGTGTGTAAAAATGGATAAAAGTAAATACATAAATAAATAAATCTTTAAAAATATATATAGGGGAATAAGATACAGACTATAGTTAGTAGTAATACTTTGACAATGCTGTTTCATAATTTGTTAACAAATGTTTCATAACAATGCAAAGTATTTGTGGTGGGGTGATGTATGGTAGCCCTGTATGATGTTATGCGTGTTTGTTTTGTAAGTTCACAGTGTTTACTAAACACTTATTGTTTATGTATGTTTATGTATGAATGATATACTTCAATAAATTGTTTTTAAAATGAAAAAAAAAATGCACAGATTGGGAAAGAAAAAGCAAAACTGTCATTATATTCAGATAACTTTATTGCCCATGTAGAAAATTGAAAAGAATCAACACAAAACCTTCCTGGAACTAATAAATGATTATAGCATGGTTGTAGGACACAAGATTCATATAGAAAAGTCAATTGCTATATACCAGCAACAAACATTTGGGATTTGGAATTAAAAGACAATACCATTTACATTAGCACCAAAAAAACCTGAAGTAATTTGGAATACATCTAACAAAATCTGTACAAGATCTATACGAGGAAAACTACAAAACTTTGATGAAAGAAATCAAAGAAGATATAAATAAGGAGACATGGCATGATCTTGGATAAGGAGACATCTCAGTATTTTTAAGGTATCACTTCTTCCCAACTTGATCTATAGGTTGGGTGCAATCTCAATCAAAATCCCAGCAAGTTATTTTGTGGACATCAACAAGCTTTTGCAATTCAATGAAGAAAGGATAGTTTTTTCAACAAATGGTGCTGGAACAAGTAGACACCTACATGCGAACAGAAGAATTTAAACACTGACCTTATTCCTTTCATAAAAATTAACTTAGAGTGGATCACACAAAACTTTAAAAATTCTGGAAAACATAGGAGAAAAACTAAGCAACCTTGGGTTTGGCAATGAGTTTTAGATATAACATCCAAAGCATGATCCATGAAAGAAAAAAATTGATATTAGGCTTCATTAAAATTAAAAACTTATGCTCAGAAGCCACAGACTGGGAGAAAATATTTGTAAAAAACATATCTGTTTAAAGGACTTTTATATAAAATATACACAAAACTCTTAAAACTCAACCATAAGAAAACAAACAGCCCAATTTTGAAAATAGGCAAAAGATGTGAACAGACATCTCATGAAAGAATATATAGATGGCCAATGAGCATATGAAAAGATACTTGATCAGGGAATTGCAAATTAACACAACAATGAGATACCACTATACACCTATTAGAATGGCTAAAGTCTAAAATGCTGACAATACCAAATGCTGGTGAGGATGTGGAGCAACAACAACTCTTATTCATTGCTGGTGGGAATGCAAAATGGTACAGCCACTTTGGAAGACAGCTTGGTAGTTCTGACAGAGCTAAACATAGTCGCACCATACAATCCAGCAGTTGTGCTCCTAGGAATTTACCGACAGTTTGCCAGGTCTTCTGTAAAAAAATACAACAGACTTATTGGCTTAAACAACAGGAATTTTATTGTTTCATGGTTCTGGAGGCTAGAAGTCCAAATCAAGATGTCAGCAGGGCCATTCTTTCTCCAAAGTCTGTAGATTCTGGTGGTGGCTTGTCGACCTATGCCTGTCACATAGCTGCCTCTCTTCTGTCTCCCTTCTTGTGTCCAAATTTTCTCTGCTTAAAAGAACTCTAGTCATATTGGATTAAAAGCCCACCCTAATTCAGCTTAGCTTCATTTAACAGGATCTTTGAAGATCCTATGTACAAATGAGTTCACATCCACAGGACCAGGAGTTAGGACTTGAACATGGCTTTTGGGGGACATATGGAAGACAATGCAAAATATTACCCAAATGAGTTAAAAACTTAAGTTTATGCAAAAACCTGCACACGAATGTTTATGCCAGCTTTATTCATAATTGCTTCAAACTGGAAGCAAACAAGATGTCCTTCAAAAATTGAAAAGGGGTTGCAGATGTAGCTCAGTGGTTGAGTGCCTGCTTCCAATGTATAAGATCCTGGGTTCAATTCCCGGTACCCCCTAAAAAAAATTTTTTTTGAAAGGATAAACAAACCATGGTACATCCATACAAAGAATATTATTTGTTGTTAATAAGCTATCAATTCATGAAAATACATGGAGGAAACTTAAATGTGTATTGTTTAGTGAATGAAGCCCATTTGAAAAGGCTACATATTGTTTGATTCCAACTGTATGATATTCTGGAAAAGTCAAAACTACAGAAATATTAAGAAGACATTGGTTGCCAGAATTTATGGGGGAGGAGAGAAGGAGGGATGAATAGGTGGAGTAGGGGTGTTTAGGGCAGTGAAACGCTTTTGTATGATACTATATTGGTGTATACATGATATGCTTTTGCTAAAACCCATTAAACTGTACAATACAAAGAGTGAACCATAATGTAAACTATGGACTTTAGTTAATAATAATGTATCAATATGGTTCATCAATTATAGCAAGTATATCACACTAATGCAAGATGTTAATAATAGGAGAAAATGTGAGCAGGGGAGAGAGGGAATATCTGTACTATCTGTTCAATTTTCTGTAAACTTAAAATTGCTCTAAAAATAAAGCTTATTAATTTTTAAAAATCAACCCATAGACAAGCAAATAAGCATATTTGTACTATAGTATGCAAATGTTATGAATACCTTGACATGTAAAATATGGTCAGTTGACAAAAACACAAAGATGAGAGAAGTATATGGCAGCATAGATATATTTAATAGAGAGGGAGGTATATAAATTTGCATAAATTTGATGGATCAAGAAACAGAGGTTTAAGTATATTTTTTAATGATAACCACCAGAGAAACTCAAATTAAGACTACCACTTTAAAAATCCAGAAGAAGGGAAAAGGATAAAGAAGGTGGGGGGAATTAAGTATGTTAATTTCATCGTCTTTAATGTTGAGTATTTATTGACTAATAAATACTGTCTAACATGGATAAATCATGGAATAAAGATCCAAGTATGGTAGGTAGAGTTATGGTGGCAACCACCAGAAGAACTCAGAAGAGAAGCTGTTAAAAGCAGTCATTTCTGGAGAATGGGACAGGGTATAAACATGATACTTCAGCTTTATTTTGTACCCTTATGATCTGTTGCATTTTAAAAGTCAATTCCTTATAAATAAGAATATTCATACACACATACATAAAAATGGAGGACAAAAGAGCCAAAAGATACTCCCAAAGTATCTTTGGGAAAGAGGAAAAGAAAGAAAATCCCCTCTTATGGCCAAGGAGAGAATTTCATGAGAAGACATCTGATGAGAAATTTTCGGTGGTTTGTGGTGGGGTGTGCCATGTGAGTCATCCTTCATCACCCACGCAGTCTGCATTGCTTCCTGATGGGTCAGAGGTTCACCAGCGCTGTTGAGTTGGGCATCCAGATGGACTCAGATGAACACAGGCAGCAACATGGATTCGGAGCTGTAGCACAAGGAGACAATGGTGCTCTGGTTATACAAAGATGCATCTGACACTGTCGTTATCATGAGAATCTATAGGCGGAGCCATATATGGAAACAGATAATTACTTGTGACTGTATGCTGGTAGGTACAGACTGCTAGGGGAGCGTGGAAACTGCTGAAACAGTCAGGGAGGTCCCTGCGGAGAAGTGACTTCTGCGTTACATGTTGAAGACTGAGTAGGAGCTTGCCAAGGGAGCTGGGGTGGGAATGGGGAGAAGGTCTTTCCTCAAGGAAGACCAAAGTAACTGTAACCTGATATGATGGGGCTTGTTCCTGGAATAGTGGGTAGTTGGTGTGGCTAGACCAGAGGCTGTGTGGGTGGGGTTGATCGACAGGAAGTAAAGCTAGAATGATAGGCTAAGACAGATCAGGAAGATGCTTGTATATGAACTAAGAGCTGGAGCATTACTCTGTGGGTGATGCAGCACCAATGAAGGGCTCAGAGTGGGAGAATGGCATGACTAGATTTGCATTTCAGAAAGATCACTCTGGTTGAAGACTGGGAGACCAGTGAAGATTGTGACAGCTAGAGAAGAAACAATGAGAGAATGAACCAGGTCTGTGATGTGGGATTTATGACTTGTCAGCAAGGCATGGTTGGCCATTCAGAAATATGGAGAAGCTGGGGCTTGACATAAGCCCCCTTAATGGAGTGTTGCCTGAAGAGGCTTAGCCAGTGGTCAAGCACAAGGACTCTGGGAGCAGCAATCCCCAGGTGTGGTTTAAGATAATGGCCGGCATCTGAGATTCAGCAGTAAAGGCTGTCCCCACAGATGGAACACCAGACTAGAGAACCCAGAAGGGAGATTTCAGAAATCCAGGCAGGAAGAGGTCTAGATAGAGCAGGGCTCAACATGAAAGAAAAGCCCCTCAGTGGTCTACATTGCCCCCTTTCCCTTTAAACCAAAGCCTGAATTAGAGTTGGTGCCAGATAGAGGTATGTGGCTCAATTTGCTTTAATATTTATTCTCCATTCATTTATATTAATAATGGGAAGAAAGAAAATCTTATTTTCAATTAAAATACAATACAAAAAATATGAAAAAGGTTCTTTTATTTTCAAACAAGACTTTGTTATAAATTAAATATATCATATTTTACTTTAATTTATAAGGATTTTTTTGTTTGTTTCACTGGTTTTTCCTTCTCATAACTGGATAGGATTAGGTTACTCAACAGGGACAAAAGTAATTTATAATGATATAGTTACATAAGTTTCCCCCCAACTCCCAGCTTTTGAATTCCTTCTTCATTATTTACTAACTGTATGACAAGGCACATTACTTACTGCCTAAGACTCATTTTTCTCATTTAAAAGGCAATGGTATTATTATCTTCCTCTCAGGGTTGCTTTGAGGATTAACTTGAATTTATTGTGTGAAATACCTGTTTTAGTTTCCTTGGTAAATACCATGCAAAGGGATGGCTTAAATAATAGGAGTTTAATGATTTACAGTTTTGAGGCTAAAGGAATGTCCAGATAAAGTCATCCTCAAAGCCATGCTTTCTTCCTGAAGACTGGCATTCTGGAGCTGGCTGCCAGCAATCCTCGGTCCTTGGCTTCTCTGTCACATGGTAATGCACATGGCAGCCTCTCCTGGCCAATCCTTTCTCTTCCAGGTTCCATTGAGTTTCAGCTTCTTGCTTCCTGTGGCTTTCACTCTTTCTGTCTGAATGTCATTCTGCTTATAAAGAACACCAATGATATTAAGACCCATCCTGACTAAAGTGGGCTACACTCTAACTGAAGTAACCTCATCAAGAAGTCCTACTTACAATCAGTTCACACCCACAGGAATGGATTCACTTTATGAACATGAATTTTTCTAGGGTACATTCAGTTCCAAACCACCACAGTCAACCTTCTGGACCCCAAAAACACATTTCTTTTCACCTGCAAAATTCACTCATTCCATCACAACATCCCAAAAGCCTTAAGTCATTTCAGTAACAAGGGAGGGACAGGCATAGAATAGACGTTCTGATTCCAATAAGGAAAAATTGGAAGGAAAACAGGGGTCATGCGTCCCAAACAATTCTGAAACCTAGCAGGACAAGCTCCATTATATTTCAAGTCTGAAAGTCATCTATGGTCAGTGTTTTCCAGGAGAGGCCACCATGTGCATTGCCATGTGTGGCAGTTTGAGATTATTTATGAATTCCAAAAGGAGAGATTATGTTTGTAAACTGGTTTGTTCCTCTGGGTGTGATACCCTTGGATTATATTAGATTCAGCTGAGATGTCTTTGATTAAATTATGTTAAGATTTAGGTTTTGATTCAACCACATCAGTAGGGTGTAACTTAGTTTAAGTCCCTGCCCCTTTGGTGGGCTACATAAATGGACACTCAGTCAAGAAGACACACAGAAGGCGGCACAGGAAAAGAGAGAACTCCATAGACATGTCAGAGGAGAGAACTTTGATCCTGTGACTCAGGAAAGAGAGATGAGCCATTTACCTGATAGTTTGCAGCTGAAGAGAACAGACCAGGTGAGCTGAGGAAGCCTGGAAAGAAACAAACTCTATGCCAGCCTACAGCTGAGATCAGAAGAAGCTGGGTCCATGGAGCCTTAAGAGGAAGAAGGAAGGAGAGACCAGGCCTACCATCTTACTTCGACATGTGGCATCTGACTTGGGTGAGAAAGTACCTCTTATGGTATCTTGAGTGGGACTCTTTAGGGCCTTGTAACTGTAAGCTTTTACCCCAAATAAATGCCCTTTATAAAACCCAACAGATTTCTTTGCATCAGCACCTCTTTGGATGACTAATACACCATGTGACAGAGGAGCCAAGGACCAAGGATCACTGGTAACCAGCCCCAGAACACCCATCTTTGGAAAGAAAGCATTGCCTTGATAATGCCTTGATTTGGACTTTTTTCCCAAACCCAAAATTGTGAGCTAGTAAATTCCCATTGGTTAAGCCAACCCATTGCATGATATTTGCTTGAACAGCCAAGGGAACTGAAACAAGATCCAAGAACAAATAAGTATTAAGTAAATGCTGGATGCCCTGCCTTCCCAGTAAAGTGGTATGTAGATAAAGGATCATAGATAATTGTTTCTAGCCAGTAAGACAACATCTCTTACCCACTCTGTCCTCTGAAAAATTGGGAGAAGGTAAAAGTCATTGGGAGTTATTTCATTGGGAGTTATTCAGGCTGCACATATTTAAAGTGTATAATTTGACAAGTTTTGATGTGTGCCTCACCTGTGATGCCATCACCACAATCAAGCCAGTGAATACATTAATCGTCCCCAAAAGTTTCCTTGTGCCCCTTTGCAGTCACTCCCTCCTACTACTCTCTGCTACCTTTACCGTCCTGTTCCTAGGCAACTGCTGATATGCTTTCTATAACTATATTAGTTTGCATTTCCTAGACTTTTACATGAATGGAATAAAAAAATATGTTCTCGCTTTTGTTTGGCTTATTTCACTTAGCATAATTATTTGATATTAATCCATGTAGCATTATTTGTTCATTAATTAATTGAGTATCAATAATCCATTTGTTTTTCTTGCTGAAAAGTATTTCACTATATAGATATATCACAATTTTTTCTATCCATTCACCATTTGATGGGCATTTGGGTTTTTTCCCTATTTTTGGCTATTTCAAATAAAGGTCTTATGAACATGCATGTACAAATACTTCTGTAGACATAGTCTTCATTTCTTTTGGATAAATATCTAGGAATGAAATGGTTTCATTTTATGGTAGGTATATATTTAACTTTTTAAGAAACTAAGAAACTGTTTTCCAAAGTGAAATTTTTCTTTTTTAAGACTTATTTTTATTATTTATTTATTTCTCCCTACCCCCTTGTTGTTTGCACTTGCTGTGTCTGTTGTCTCCCTTGTTTCTTTAGAAGGCACCAAGAACTGAACCTGGGACCTCCGATGTGGGAGGGAGGCGCCTAATTGCTTGAGCCACCACCATTCTCTGCTTTTTGTGTCATTATGTTTTTCTTCTTGTCTATTGTTGCATCATCTTGTTGTGTCAGCTTGCCACGCCTGCCCATTGTGCCAGCTCACTGTCTTCTTTAGGAGGCACTGGGAACAGAATCACGGACCTCCCGTGTGGTAGGCGGGAGGTCAATCGTTTGAGCCACACCCTCTTCTCTCCAAAGTAGAATTTACATTTCCACCAGCAGTTTATGAGAGCTTTTGCACATCCTTTTCAAAAGTTTGTATGGTCAGCATTTTTAATTTTAGCTATTCTAAAATTGTGGTTTTAATTTGCAGTTCCCTAAGACCAGTGATATTGAACATTTTTCATGTGCTCATTTGCCATCCACATAACTTCTTTGGCAGAATGTTTGTTGAAATCTTAAGCCTACTTTAAAAAAATAGGTGTTTTCTTTTTGTTGAGTTTTGAGAGTTCTTTATTTATACTGGCTACAAGTCATTCATCAGATATATGATTTGCAAATGTTTTCTCCCAGTTTGTGGCTTCAACTTGGGTTTTCTTGGGTGTTTTCTCATGATTAAACTGGAGTTACAAGATTTGGAGAGGAATATCAGAGAGGTGAGGTGCCCTTCTCATGGCATCATTTCACAGGGTGCATAATAATAATATGACATCATTGGTGATGTTAACCTTGATCACTTGGTTAAGGTGTTATCTTCTAGGTATCTCCACTGTAAAGTCGCTCCCCCTCTTAGAACTCTCTTCTTTGGAATCACCTCTAGTCCATACTCAAGGGAATTAAGTTCTACCTCCTGGAAGAGAGACTATCTATGTATATTATTTGAATTTTATCCCTTCTCTGTATTTATTCATTCATTCACTTATTTAAATCACTATGGACTCATGGATATTTATTTTATTCTTTAAGTTTTAATCCAATTATTGTTTGTAGTGGTTAATTTCATGTGTCATCTTGGCTGGGTTATGGTGTCCAATTGTTTGGTCAAGCAAGTACTGGCCTGATAGTTACTGTGAGGATATTTTGTAGATGGACTTAAATCAGTCATTTGATTGCATCTATGGCTGATTATAGTTACAATCAACAAAGTCTATTGCCTTTAGCAGTGAAAGGAGTCTTCTCATCCAATTATTTGGGGGACTTAAAGCAAGAACTGAGCATTTTAGCAGTCAGAAAGAATTTCTATCTCTACTTCAAATAGCTTCTCCTGGGGAATTCATCACCTTCATCAAGTTTTCAACTTGTGGCCTGCCTTATGGAATTTGGACTTGCCTCCCCACAGCTGCCTGAGCCAAGTCCTATAACACATTTCTTAATTTTTGTATAAATATGTATATTCCTGTCAGTTCTATTTCTCTAGAGAACTCTGACTAATACATTGTTATTTGTTTTATTGCTTAAGTATTCCAATTTGGCCATTGGGAGCTCGTTCAGGTTGTATCTTGTATTCTTTTGATATGCTCTCATCCTCTTTTTTTTTTTTTTAAAGCGCTTCCTAACCCTAATTTTCTGACACTATACCTCCTAACTCCAGATCATCTTGCGTTTTCTCCGTCTCAGCCATGGAGTTATCTATTTTTCCAAGGAACCCTGGTTCCTTTTACTGGAGAATATTATTTTTAGTTCCTTGCTAGTGGGGTGGTTTGAAGATGTATGTACCCCAGTAAAACATGTTCTTAAATTTAATCCATTCCTGTGGGTATGAATCCATTATAAATAGGACCTTTTGATGAGGTTACTTCAGTTAAGAAGGTGTGGCCCACCTCAATGAGGATAGGTTTTAATCCAATTACTGGAGTCCTTCATAAATAGAACGAAGTTCAGACAGACAGAGAGAAAGCCATAGCCAGAGCAGCCAGAAGCTGGTCATCAAGGGAATCCATAAGTAAAGGGAGAAACCAAGAGATGTTGCCATGTGCCTTGTCATGTGACAAACTAAGAACCAGGGATCACTGGCAGCCATCCCCAGAACACCAGTCTTTGGGGAGAAAGCATTGCCTTGACACCTTGATTTGGACTTTCTTTTAGCCTCAAAACCGTAAGCTAATAAATTCCCATTGTTTAACCCAATCCATCACAGGCATTTGCTTAGGCAGCCTAAGACACTAAAACAAGGGGTATTTTTCATTTCCCTTGGAAGGTGCTGTTTATTTCAGAGAGTGAGTGAGCAATTAACAACTAGTCAATCTTGTAAGAGTGCTACTCCAAGTGGGACCCATGAACCATCAATAACCACATCACCTGGAGTTTGCTAGAAATGCATATCTAGAGCTCCACCCAGATCTACTGAATCAGATATTCTAGGGGTTGGGCTCAGGAAGCACCAAGCACTCTAGGTAATTCTTATGCACATCACAATTTGAGAATTGCTAATGTAAGAAGTAGTCTGTGGAAATTTGAGTTAACTATTATTGTATTTCATACCTATCCTAGTGATATTTTAGCACATCTCATAGGTGGTACTCCAGGAAATTGCCAAGCTAACTGACTTCTTAATTCACCTATGGTCTTAGCTCTTGGATTTTTACCATTCTGATGGTGAGGATATTTAGATAGGGCACAGCATACAGCTGGAGAGAAGAAGCAAAAATAAGAACAAAAGAGCCAGTCTTCAACAAAATGCTAGCAAAGAAAATCCAACCATAAATAAAAAGGATTATATACCAGGGGAATTTATCCCAGGAATGCAAGATTGGTTTGATATCTGCAAACCAACTAATGTAATACACCATATCAACATAATAAAGAACAAAAAACAAAGACCATATGATCATTTCAATAGATGCAGAAAATGCATTCAACAAATTTCAACATCCCTTCATGATAAAACACCCAATAAATGAAGAATAAACTTTCTCACCTGATTAAGGATATTTGCCAAAAAACTCACCTCTAACGTCATACTCAGTATTGAAGGACTGAATGCTTTTCCTCTAAGACCAGGAACAATTCAAAGACATCTGTTCTCATCACTTCAACCAACATTTTTCTGGAGCATCTAGCCAGAGCAATTAGGCAAGAAAATAAAGTAAAAGACATCCAGATTGGAAAGAAAGAAGTACCATTAACTGAACCACTAACTGTATCCATGACATGATCCTATATATAGAAAACCCAGAGAATACACACACACACACTCAAACCACTAGAGATAATACAGAAATCAGCAAAGTTGCAGGGTTCTAGATCAACACATAAAAATCAGTTATATTATTTTTAACTCCTCCATCTGTACATGCAGAGATCATAAATTATTTAATTGTTGGATATATAATCTTAAATATATCTAAATATCTATAAAAAAAAAAATCAGTTGTATTTCTATATACCAGCAATGAACAATCTGAAAAAAGAAATTAAGAAAGCAATTCCATTTTAAAAAGCATCAAAAAGAATAAAATACTTAGGAATAAATTTCACAAAAGATGTGCAAAAGTTACACTCTGAAAATTAAAAAACTGTTGAACTAAATTAAGATTAGTAAATGGAAATGTATCTCATGTTGATGAATTAGATGACTTAATTTTAAGATGACAATACTCCCCAAATTGATCTACAGATTCAATGTAATCTCTATCATAATCCCACCTGGCCTCTTTGCAGAAAGTGACAAGCCAATCTTAACATTCATATGGAAATTCAAGGGACTCAGAATAGACAAAGCAATCTTGAAAAAGAAAAAATTGCGGGACTCTCACTTCCTAAACTCAAAACTTACTACCAACCTTCAGTAATCAAGACAATGTGATATTAGCATAAGGATATACATACAGATCAATGGAATAGAATCCAGTGTCCAGAAAGAAGCCCTCACAGTTTACAGGTGATTGATTTTTGAGAAGAGTATCAAGACAATTCAATGGGGAAAGAATAGTCTTTTCAACAAATGGTGCTGGGACACATGTGAAAAAATGAGCCTGGACTCCTGCCTCACACCTGGTGGTTCAGTCCCTGTGGTGAGAGAAAGCATGGCAGCTTTAAGAAATCAAAAAGTCAATATGGCCGGAATGCAGAGACTGAGGGAGAGGATGGTTCAAGATAGAGCTAGACAAATAGACAGGATTCAGAATAAACGATACAATGCATGTTAAGACTAGTGAAATGTAGGATCATGTTTAAGGACCCTAGAAAGAATATCCTACTTATTAGCTGTTTGATCTTAGCTACTCACTTAACCTCTCTCTGACTCAGTTCCTTCATCTGAAAAACAGAGTGAATAATGGTACTTAATTTTCAGGCTTATTGTGAAGGTTGAATGAGTAATAATGTGTGTATAGCACTCACAGGAAAACTGGGCACATGTTGAGTAAGCTATCATTATAGAAATGCTTAGTGTAGTTTTTTAGTGTAGTTTCAACTTACTACAGTTTCTGACACTTATTAAGGGCCTGCTTAATGTTAGCTGTTATTACCTTTGGGAAAGGGAGGTCATGTGCAGAAGTTTCTACATATAACAGGAAGTCCAAAGAGACCAACCAGCATCTGAATTCTGTTTGGAATTTTGAAACAAAAAGTAGGATTGATCACTGGCCAGAGTTCTGCTAGAGGGGAGTACGCTGTGGCCGGTTTGCCCTGAGGTCTGCCTGCTGGCACCTCTGAGCTGGGCGGGGAGTGCTAGCACAGTAACAGCTGGTAGCCTATAACGCTGTAACGAGGAGAAGCTGGCTTCATGGAGTGAGGCCTTAGCCAGCCCCCACACCCAGCTGCGGGGTCTGATCCCCTACCCCGACCTCAGACCTGGGCTTTAAATCTTGTTTTCCCAACACAGCTGGCAGCAACTGCCTTCATATCTCCTAGACCTCCTCTCCAACAACACTCCCCTCCATCCCACTCTCAGCTGAGAGGCAGCGGAAACCACCATCTGTGAGATAGGCCTATTTAATATGCTTTTTAACAGATCTGAAGACTTGGTTTTGTTTTCTTTAGTTAATTGCATGCCAGGCTGTCACCTAGAGCTCAGCAAAGGGTATGAATGTACCCATAAATTACCCAGTATTCAAAGGCAATTTGGATCTTGCTACCAGGAGCCTCTCTATGCTCAAATGAGCATGCAGTATTTTGCAAAGGTAAGCATTCCAAGGAAGCTAGGGTGTTTGGATGACTGCAAACAGTGATTGATAGATCGGGAGTGGTTCAACATAGGACATGAATTTACAGTTTCTGGTGGAAGGCCTGCTTGGGAACCATTTTAAAAAGCATGAAGGACCCATTGGATTCTTTCTCAATTCAGAAGTGGCTCACTCTGACAGCAGTGGGGATCCAGAGGAAACCTAGGAATTTGTGTGACCCTGTTGGAGGCATAGGTGGCCTTGGCTGGCACTGTTATTGAGGGGTCAAGGTGGTGGCAGGAAGGCAATGTTGAGTTACAACCACTGAGGACATGAAACCTGCCATGAAATTCTTCTGGCTTGTGGAAGGAGGGGATATTTAACCTCAGATCTTCCTCCTCCCTCTGCTTTCTCTACTCCTTGCAGCTGGATCTGCGGACGGTTCCTAACTACTACAGAGTCAAGCCTGTCCCCAGTCCTGAACCAATCTCAACAGGCAAAGGCAGAGCCTTCTAGTCATTTGTCTTTTTGTTTTTATTTATTCAGCACACATGCACTGTGACAGGTATTGTTCAAGGCATAAAGGGATAGGAGAAGGCATGGTCCTTCCCTCCAGGTAGCTCACTGCCTAGGGCTGGAAATGGGCCCATAAATAGCCTTAATCATGCAATTTGTTCTTCTAGGCCATGCCCTGCACCAGAGTTAGTCTCTGCCTGACTCTGGTTTACTCAACAAATCCTGCCCCAATATGCTGCCCTTTCCAGCCCTGTGATAGCAGGAAGTGCCAGTGCCTTGTACCTAGCTTACAAGTTACGGCATTATCTTTCACACAGCACAGTGAAAAAGAAAGAGAAAGGTCAGAAAAATGAAGGAGATAGGACCTAGTGAGAGGCAAACGGTTGTCCAAAGCATGTGCAGGGGTGGAAATAGAGCATTTTCATAGGACAGAGGAAAGGAGCAATGCAGTAGGTCTGCCCATATCTGCATCTATATTTATCTTAAACTGTTAGAATTTTGTCTTTGTCATAAAAAAGGGAGTTTCATGTGATTCCTAATATTGTATAATGATTAAGATCATGGGGTTTGAAGTCATGTGAATTTGGATTCATGCCAGTAATTCTCTAACCCTGCCATGCACTTTGTAACCCCCTCTCCCCGCCACACACACACTTTGGAGCGCATTTCTTTAAAATTTTCCAAGCCCTCTCTTAGACGAGAGACCAGGCAATGTGGTCCGTATGGGGTGTCCTGAGCCCAGGCAGGACCAGCACAGGCCCTGTCCTCGTTTCTCTCTTTGGGGACCCTCTATAATCCTCCATCCTACACATGGGGTAGACCAGATACCCCTCTTCCCTTTCCAGGGGATGGCTGGGCAATCTGGTTGTTCCTGCTGCTTGGTATAGTATTTCTTTTGCATGAAAGACATGCAAAAGAGCTGTTGGTTATGGGTGGTATTTATCCCTGTCTAACAGAGGACAGGTTCACAACTCTGGGCAAGGATGGTTTACTGCTGGCCCCTAGGCTGAGCTGCGTGTGGCCAGGGCTTAGGCTCTTCCCGTCCACAGCCTAGCACAGTGCTGCCTCCAGGCCACAGACTCGGGGACCGTAGACTCTAGGAGTGCAGGTTCGCACTGTGTAAGTAGGCAGTCCTCCAGGGGCGCAGCCAGGCCTATCTTCTCTGGGGGCAACATCAGTGGGCCTTCTGATCAGAGGTCCTTTCCTGCTGCCCACCGACGTGGTGCTGTCTACTCCCCTAAGTTGGCCATCAACTGTGCTGGACCATGGGCAGGCATGTCTGTGGCACCACTTTGTTTTATGCTTCCTCTACAGCTCTGGTCCATCCATTTGGGCCAGAGGATTTAGGGGAAAGAGAGAGAGAGAGAGAGGTTGGTTAAAATGACCTCAGGAAGTAAAGGTTGGAGAACAGAGAATGGGTTTGATAAGGAAATAATTAAGGAATCAAATTTGCTTTCTTTGGAGAAGAGAAAGTAAACGGATGATTTAATTTTTGCCTTCAAGTATAGGAAAAGATTTTATTCAGGTGATGCAAACAAATTATTCTTCATGTATGAAAAAAAACTAGCAAGAGGGAATGAAATTAGATCTAGAGATTTCAAAATGATTAGGAGTAACCAGAGAGAGCCTCCTCTCCTGGAGGACATTAGAAGGGAATTAGAAACCATACGGTCAACCCATATTCTCTTGACAATTGTGAGGGTTTTTTTTTTGGGGGGGGGGCGGAGGGGTACAAGGTGGGGGTAAGCATGGGGCTGGAGGTGGTGCAGGGAAAGACATCCCAGCTGTTTTCACCCAGATATTCAGTCTCAGCAAAAATGTGCATGTTCAACAGGTGGCCCTAGGAGTTTCTTCATATATCCCTGAGCAACAGAGGAGAATTTCTGGAACTGTGTGTCTCCTCTTCCATGACTGTAAAATGGAATCACATACTTGCTTTTTGATGTAGTAGATCTAGGGGAATTAGTTGTGGTTTATATGCAAAAACAAGTTCCTTGGAGGCTTCTCAGTTCATTCCCAGCCCTCGTCAGGCAAATTTCTACACACTGGACTCTGAGTATACCAAACATTCCCATTATTTCCCAAACCATTTCCCAAACATAGCTTGCTCTT
The DNA here is from genome assembly GCA_026826555.1 of Tolypeutes matacus. NCBI lineage: Eukaryota > Metazoa > Chordata > Mammalia > Cingulata > Chlamyphoridae > Tolypeutes > Tolypeutes matacus. The sequence continues at coordinate 36,374,330 of JAKSZT010007815.1, forward strand.
TCATGCATGGCTTTTTTTTTTTTTTTTTTTCCACTTAAAATGGCCTTCCCCACGCTCCCCCTCTTATCTGGCCAATTCCTACTCATTTTTTTAAGGCTCAGCCTAACTGTTTTCATGTCTGAAATGTTCCCCAACTCCCTCAGACTGAATCAAACTGAGTCCTATTTTTGTGCAACTGAACTGTTTTGTACACATAATTGTCTCCCTTCTGGACTGAGCTCACTGGGGATAAGAGCTGTGTTTCAACCAGACTGTCAGTCGCCCAGTCAATAAACAAATGACTGTTAGCACCCACTGATCTCAGGCACTGTGCTAGGCAGATCCACTGGTGAGCAAGATAGGCAGGCTTACTCCCTTGTAGTCTGGCCTGGGGTACAACAGATCATCACAATGCCAGATGATAAGGGTCCAGCAGGTGGAGGAAGCGGGAATGCCATGGGTAAATATTGGTAGCCAGCTAGAGCCCGGTGCACTTATGGAAAAGGAAGAAGCAGACCAGCAAGGCATGAGGATAAAGAGAAGACCAGGGGCCTTGCTGCCCTATGCCTCTTGATGCCTTGATGAAGACTGCTCCTAGGATCAAGTTTGGTCTTGATATCCCCACCCTTACTCTTCCTTCTATTTTTAGATAGCAGCCGGAGCACTGTGATAAATTATATATCAGACTATATCACTTCTTTATTGAAAAGCCTTTAATGACTTCTACTGCACCTGGGGGAAGATTCAACATGCTTACGATGGCCTCAAGGTCCTGCATGACTGGAACCCCTGCTACCCTCTCACTTCATCTTGTTCCACTCTCTCACTTCTTCACAGCCACACTGGTCTACCCATCCTTCTCTGGCCTTGTGGGCTTTGTACATGCTGCTTTTCATCTTCTTTAGGTAACCCACAACTCCAAGTCTCAGTTTAAATATTTCTTCCCCAGAAAGGCTTTCCTTATCTCCTATTCTAAATTAGAACTTCCTTTAAAGCACAAGTCACAATTTTTTAATCCCTTATTCTTTTAATGCACTTATCACAATTTGCAAATATGTACTAATTTGTGCAACTATTTGCTTGATGTGTATTACACACATACATACACACACACACAGACTCTGTGGTCTACCACACCCCAGAGCCAAGTAGAGAGCTTGGCACATGGGAAAAAATCACAGTAGATCTCTGTTGAATGAATGTGGCAAAGGCTGTGGGAGTGATACCAAGGACTCAGAGAGTTAAGGAGGAGAGATGAACGATGGTGCTGGGAAGGCTTCAAGGAAAATAAAGCATTTGATCAAAACTCTGAAAAATGAGTGGGAGGGAACAGGAAGAGGTAAGTGGAGCTCCAGAAGTAGTAGAAGGAGGGGCCCTCCAGATGGATTGACAGCCCCGAGAGAGAAGCTCAGGCAGTGTCTGAGAAATAATGAGTAACCAGGACATCTGGAAAAGAGGGCCTGGGAAGGAGAGGAGGAGTAGAAGGGGAATGACTAGAGCTGGCTTTAGGACCTTCTCTTAAATCTCATGGGGTGCTAATGGGTTTCCTATATAGATATATATTGGGTATATAAGAGTCTTCCCCTGAACAAGGTGGCCCTTCTCTTCTTAGGATGGAGGTACATGAGATTTTTCATAAAAATTTGTTTCTCTTAATTAGCTCTTATCCATGAGTTGGGGGCAATAGGACCTGATACCTTCCAGCTTCTGCTGCTATCTGCCCCACCCCAGGCACCTGGCTGGCAGGCTTGTGGTTGTTTAATCTAGTTCCACATTAAGAAACTTCGGGCTTTTAACAATTTATGGAGGAAAAATTAGGACAGAATTCAAACAATCCCTCCATAGGCATTTGATTCCTATTTGAACCATGTCTAAGTGTGGACCCTCTTGACTCCCCATTGAGGTCGCTAAAAATATTCTTTTGGCTACAAACATGACTTCTGAGTCTGTGACCCACTGTTCAAAACATATGCATGTCTCCTCAATTCAATAGATTAGGGTTTTAAAGGGATATTTATTAAGTGCTTACCAAGTGTCATTCACCAGGTTAGGTGCTTTCCAAGCATTACCTCATTTAGTTTCACATTTACCTGATATCAGTGAAGCACTGTGATCATTATTCTAGATAAGGAAATTGAAGCTCAGGGGAATTGAGTAACTTAGTCAAGGTCACACAGCTTGTGGGCGGTGAAGGCTGAATTTGCATTGAGATCTGTCTGGCCTAAAACTATGCTCTCAGCTATTATGCTATGTGGGTTTTTCAAAGACAATTAGCTTGAGGTTTCCATCTGTTAAAAGCATGGTGATGCCAGCAACAAGGACTGGTAGTGATAATAATTAGTCTTAAAAAAAAAAATTTTTTTTTTGGAATAATTATAGATTCACAGGCAGTGATGAAAAATTGTACCCTTCACCCAGGTTCCCCAATGGTAACATCTGGCATAACTATAGTCCAATATCAAAACCAAGAACTTGGATTGGTACAATCCAGAGTTTATTCAAATTTCACTAGTGTTACCATCAATTGACATCAGTGTTACTTTTTTTTTTTTAACTTTTAAAAATTTTATTGTATTTTAAAATATAAGTATATAGGTATATATCTCACAAAATTTACCATTTTAGCCATTTTAAGTTTCCAATTCAGTGGTATTAATTGCATTCACAATGTTGTGCTACCACCATCACCATCCATTACCAAGACTCTTCCATCACCCCAAACAGAAACTGTGCACATTAAGTAATAACTCCTCAAGAGTTATTCTTAAAGTTAAATAACGTTCTCAGGAAAAGTAAAATCTTGTGAATAGTTCTTTGAGCCCTGTCTCCTCTGAATACTTGAATATTCACTAAAGTTTGGGCTTTCTGAAACAGTCGGAAGAGAGGGTGAATCCCTATATAAAGAGATATCTATTTTTGCTGTTAGGGACCCCAGGTAATACTATATTCCCAAGGGAATGCGTTTAATACATGTTCCTTTAATGTGGAAAAGACTCCGCTGAGCAATGGAAACAGAAGTGGAGTCCTGAGTTAGAGCAATCTGGTGAGACTGCCTGACCCTGGTTGTTGGGAGGCCTCTAAAGTCCCTCAGGGCTACCTGGGGCCTGGCTCAGCCTAAATGTCTCTTTGCCCCTATTGTCTGTCTCTTGGCAGCTGATGATAAGTGATAAGCATGAGAGATAAAGCTGGGTGGGAGTCTGAATCACAGCTTGCCCATTGGGAGGTTTAGGGCTGTGAACCTGTCTGAATTACTGGCAGCCAACCAAGCCATTTTATCTGGAAAAACTACCCCCCCCCAGGACAGCCCAACCAAACAAGCTTTTGGGAACCTGACTTAAGGGAACAATGGCGGGAAATGAAGGCCCAGGCTTGGGCGTTAGGGCCCTGCCACCCACACTCCTTTGCACTGTTATTTTTGGCAAAAGCAGAGGTTTGTTGTCGTTCAGGCAGACTCTGTGGGAAGAGGTACAAATGAAGCTTGGAAATTAAAAGGAAGTAGTTTGATGACAAGGGAAGTGAGAGGATATTGTTTTCCCAGCTTCAGAAATTCAGTTAGAAAGATTCTGAAAACTACCTCCCTAGATATATAATATTTGTCATCCTGGTAAATATGATAGCTCCTTGGTCACCCAGCCAAATGATGAAGCCACTTGGGAATCAATTTCCTTAACAAACTGTTTTCACTTCTAAATTTTAGAGATCCTGGGACAAATGAGAAATCAGAACTCATGTTATGCAGGCAAATGTCCATCAGCCTTTGGTGTGATCATCAGGGCAATTGAGCTCTGGCCTCTGCTCATCCACCAGGCAAATCTGATTACTTGTCTTAAACTCTGTGACAGTAGGAAACCTGGTTAGACTGATGCCATTTGTTCTTATTGGACTCATGCTGGTTTTTGGATATGAATATTTACCAAAAGCTCTCTTAAAATTTTTGTTTTTAAGAATATTTCTGAGAAGTGGTTTCAGGGTGAAATCCACCTTCTTTCTGCTTTTTATATTGGAATGTTATCTTACCATATTTATTTTCCCAGCAATCCTTCCATTCTCAGTAATCCCTTCAAGCCAAAACAAACAAAAAAACTTAAAACATTTGAAAGTGCCATTTTTTTCTGGAAAAAAACAAAGATCTAGCTCTACCCAGTTCAGGAGACACACCATCTCCTGCTTAGTCCAAACAGATGAGGAAACTGAAGCTGACAAAGTGCTGCTGCATTTTCAGCAGACACATTCTGCCTGGATTAGGCAAAAAAAATAGCTCCTTTTCCTTGGATTTCAGATATACAGAAAAGAAAAGAATCACACTAGAAACCCTGAAAAACAACTGTTGCTGGGACGAACACAAAGAAGGTGCTTAAATGTGACCCAAAGCCCTGCTGGAGAGCAATTCCTTTCATTGCATCCTCCAGACAGAGACAACAGGACATGTGGACTCAAGCAGGCCCCAGCAGAAATCCCTATGGCCCTGGGCCCTGGTACTTCTGCCCCAGTTCTGAACTCTACTTGCCATGGAGTGCTGGCTACTACAAACACACCGAGGATATAACCCAGAAGCCCCCAGTACTTTCTCTGTGTCTTAAGATCCTTTTGGGGCCTCCTCTTGGATTATAGACTAGGGCTTGGGCAGCTGGCTGTGAGGGTCAGCTGAAGGAAGAGAAGATTCTCCTTCTTCCTCTTCCTGCCACTCCCTCCATTCTTGATACACAGACTTGCTTGGTCTCTGTAAGATCCTCTGCTTTCTCTACCTAAAAGTAAGTGTTTTTGTTACAGGTGGGAAGAGAGGGTGAGCATGAGAGTTTAGTACACGGTGGTGGGGACTTTGCCAAAAGACTGGGTCTCTGTATTGCTGTTATTGGTAAATAAGGTTTAGGAGATCAGAGCTGGACCCTATGTGGAATTAGCCAGAACTCTCTTTCCCTTAACTGGGCAACTTCTGTTCCTCACCTGCAGCTGCTCTGATCCAACTTGCTCACAGCCTTTCCACTTAGCTGACCCTCTCTCTAAAAGGTGTTCCAGGGAAGAAGCAGAAGGTGGCGAGGGCCCAGGAAGCTGCCCAAGGAGCCTGGAATTCTAGGTGCTCACCCAGGCACAGAGGGGCTGAGGACAGACCTCCAAATTGAGGCCACCTCTTTGGGCTCCATGGATTCATTCATTGATCCAACAGGGACGATTATGAAGGGCATCCAGAATCCCTTCTCTGTCCGGTTTCCCCACTTTTCACCTGACCCATAGTCACCTCAGTCTTCCACCCCTCTCTTCTCCTGTCTAATCCCAGATTCATTCCAGAAAGGTGTCCATCACACCCACAGATTCCTGGGCACCCCTGCAAGAGGTATAGGATCAGGTTCTTCAGAAAATAACATAGACAAAACAAACTTTCTCTTGCTAATATTGACTGCCTTTCCTATTTCAACTCTGATGACTCGTTACGCTAACAAAGTCTGTTTGTTTAAGCTGCCATACAGGAAAACCCAGCTGGAGATGAGACGGGAAGAAAACTTTCCCCACCATAGAAGCAGAACAGAAAAGAAAATTCCCAAGCCTGTCTTGTGCCCCAGCCCAGCCCAGCTGCACACTCTGAGGCAGAGAAGTACCTTGCTGGGGTGCTTGGTAGACACAGTCACTGGGCCCTAGCAGCTGCAGTTGTGCTCTCCTGGCAGGGGACATAAAGAGTTAAGGAGTTGCTAATCCAAACTAGTGCTGTGGCCTGAAACCCAAGCTCCTGAGGTCTCTTCAGAATCCAGGGCCAGGAAAGTGTCTATTGTCAACAAATGCTACCACCAGGCCAATAGCAAGCCAGAGCGTATCTGAGATAGGGGCCTCTAGGTGTGACCAGGCAACAGGCACAAAGGAGGCTGGATCAACCACTCAGCAGACTACACCACCCTACAGCCCTCAATGGCTTCAGCATAGCCAGGTGGGAGAACCCCAAGATCAAAGTACCATCAAACCTCCAGATTTAGGGGGAAAGGAGGTGGCGCAGAAAAGACTTTTTTTGGAAACATCAATGCAATTTAGTTTATTTAAAAGCTGGGCTAATGGCAAAGATGAAGATTTGCAACTAAAAAGGAAATGTTGCTGCAAATTATAGCAAGACTCATGTGCTTCTCCTCTATTCATGTTCTTACAAGTCAAGAGATGGACACAACTCTAGGACCTCTCACCCTTGACCTCGTGGTTTTCCCCAGGTGATGCTGGGTGGGAAACTTTTTAACAAACATACTAGTGGCTCAAGGAGAATGTAGTGAAACCTAAAGGTGCTTGTTTCTCATTCCTATGAAGTACACTCCCTTCATGTCAGAGCAAGGCAAGTGATCACCCATGCAAAACCTTCTTTTCTCTAACTAATGGAGACTGAAAGAAACTTATTTTTATTGATTTCATCAGGCAGTTATTCACTGAACATTTATAGCAATGGAAGGGGCTGGGCTAGGTACTGGGGTTGCAAAAATGAATCAGTCATTCTTCCCAAGTGGTTTGGCCTAACCCCAGAATTTCATCATCATATCCACCCTATATGCTAAAGACTTTCAAATCTATATTCCCATCCCATACCTTCCTTCTCCTGAGCACCAACCCCATATGCCAAATAGTTTTCTAGACATCTCCACATGACTTTTCCACAGACCCATCAAAACCAACATGCCCCAAGCTCGTCTTCACTTCTCTACCTACAATCCTTTTCCACTGCAATTTCTTTGTTAATGATACTATCTTCTCCTCTACCAGACATTGTCCAAAACAGGATCCTGGAAGCCTCCACTGAATACATACATTGCCACCTCTACCCGCTGTCTGCAGCCAAAACCAATAAACCACCCTACTCTGTCCATTCTATCTGTAAGACACCTCTGCCAATGACCACTTGTCTTCATTCCTACGGCTACTGCGTTAGATCAGGCCACCCTCATTTCTCATCAGAATACTTCCTGACTACTGTTCCTGCCTCCAATAATGTCCCCTGCCTGTCTGTTTGAATTTCAGCCAAAATAATCTTTCAAAGTGTGAATCTGACATGCTGCTTCCATGTTTAAAACCCTTAAGACACAGAGAGGAGAGGGGAGGGGAAAGGAAAGGAGAGGAGAGGGAACTGATTGAGCATCTACTATGTGCCAAGCACTATGGTAGAAAGTAAGGGTAAAATATGAGGAAGACATAGTCTCTGACTTCAGGGATCTCTCAGATTTGTGAGAGGAACTGACAAGAAAAGAGTTGCCTATCTCAACAATGAGTGTTGCCTAGAGATTTCCATTTACTATTTTATACAATATTGACATTGACCCAGTGAGGTGGGTAATATATTCCTCATTGTATTGATAAAAGAATGGCGACTACAAGTTTAAGTTACTTGTCCAAGATCATGCAATAGGGAAACGATGTGGCTCAAGAGGTTCTCCCGGTAAATTAAAAAAAAAAAAAAGATCATGCAATAGGTTGACAGAGTGGAGATGAACTCAGCTTTGCCTGGCTGTAATTCTGTGTTCTGGGTCACACCCTCAGGGCAAGTTGGGAACAACTTCCTGTCCTGCCCTGTCCCTGCTGCAAAAATCCCTGGACTACCTGCTACAACTGACTGCCTCGAACAGCGAGAGCAGAACCCTTGGATTGTCACCAGAGCTAATACGCTTTAGCTTTTGCAAGACCCCTGTCCTCAATGAGCCTGCAATCCAGGAGATGACAGATGACACATATGTTCAAATATCCAGATTATAAGAATGACAAATCCATGGCATGTCCCACATTTTTCGTGCTGTGTCAGCTGTCATCTTCCTTGTATTGCTGGCCTTGGATTACTGCCACAGCCTCCTAACAGCTCCGTGCCTCAAATTTCTCCCTGGTTTTATGCATCCTTTACACTACAGCCAGGGTGATCTTCTTGAACTACAAAACTTGGGTACATCCCTTGCTTAGAACCCTTCAGTGGCACACCATCACCTTTAAGAGAAATCCCAACTCCTAAGCCTGGTGTGCAAGGCCCTCCAAGGCCCTCTGATTTTATCTTCCACTGTCTACACTTTAGCAACATTCTATGCTCCTGTAACAAGCAGCAAGCTGCTGAAGACCCCCTGCACACAGTTGACTGCTCCTCAACTCTGCATCCCTCTGTAAAATGTGCTCTCTCCACCTGCATCCAGCTGACTTGTTCTCTGTCATCAAGACTTGGCCTCAATGAAATCACATGGAAGCCTTCTGGAGTATGACCCACACTTGTTATACATTTTCTATGATAAGCATCTCTTTCTGTGTCTGTTCTCACCACTAGACTGAATTTCTTGGGGACAACCCAGGTGTCGTCTTCATCTTTGTATCTCTAGCACCTACCACAGTCTCTGGAAAGTAATATCCACTCATTGATAATTGTTGAAGAAATGAATGAGCAACTGAATGATTACAAAGATGTAATAAATGCCAAGTGGTAATACAGACAATGAGTTTAAGAGAAAGGAGGAAGCGGTCACTTCCAGTTGAGGTAGCCCCCAAAGCTTCACAGATAACAAGAAATTTATGCTGGGCCTTGCAGGATGAGATAACACATGTGAAAGCCCTGGCTCAGTGTCAACATGCTGCTGGCATTCAATAAGGGTGAAATGAATCTAATTTGTCGAGGTGGAAAGAAGTGGGGAGAACATTCCATGGGGGCAGGTGATGGGGGCAAAGGTTTCAAGGTGGAAAAACAAAAGACAATTTCAGGGAACAATCAAGAAACCAGTTTGATTGAAGCAGAGCATTTGCAGCGAGGAAGATAAGTAAGTTGAAAGAGCAGGTGGGAGAGCAAGCAGCAGACACTGCAAAGAGATATATGCACATTATGGTCTAGTTCTTTTGCACAGAGATGTCAATGCCTCCTGCACCTGAGTTTTCCATCAAGGAGGAGTAAATATGAACTTGATTAAAAGAACCTTTAAACAAAGCAAATAAAACGCTCATTGCTTTCTAGGGTCGTGGGAGAGGGGAAGGGTGAATGACGGACAGGATTAGGTAATCATCTGGAGTCTCTGTAGTGTGAACAACAGTCCAGAATAACTCCAACCATATAGTTTTCGTTTTTCACGGCATCTCTAGTTTTGCCTGAATTAGAGAGCAGCTGAGATGACATAGGCAATAAAAAGTTACATTGAGCAGGAAATGCAACAGGGAGGAGAATGGGAAATCCTAAAACCATGCCAGGAGAGGAAGTGGTCAGTGCTGGTCCGCCTGAAAAGAATGTGGTCCTTCGCCTCATTTGGCTCCTCATCTGCTCTTGGAAACAGCCTGTCCTTATGGGCAGCACAGGACAGGGACAGATCGGCATGTGTCGTGATGGCCAGCACAGGCTCTTTGGAGCCAACTTTGATCTTATGCCATGGCTGGAGATAGAAAGCAGGGAATGTAATTGGGTAGCAAACAGGAGAACTCTGTCCCTCACCAACTCCATCTGCATCCTGTGAGTAACTCAAAGGAGGCAGCACACTGCAGTGAGAGAGAGAGATTGGGAAGGGACTTTGGAGACATGAGCTTTGTTCTGCATCTCTGCTCTTTATGGCTGTGTGGTCTTGATAAGCGTCTGGGTCTCTCTGAACTGTGGTCTTCTTCTGTATCATTCTAGTGAGGGAGGTGGACTAAGAATCGTCCCAGATCTCAGGTTCTACGACTCTCCCATGATTTATCTTTAGCCTGGCTATCAGCATTGGACTCCTTTATTGGATTTCACTCATCCATTGCTCCAGCCATAAGAGAACATTCCCCATTCCTGCCCTGTATTTTCCTTCCTCTACTCCTTGGCTCATGTGATACCTTCTATTCCCAATTATTCTTCCCCATCTCTTTCTCAGTTCCATTTATTGAAATCTGATGTTTCCTTCACACGTAACTTATTGTTTTCAATCACCTCATCCTGACAGCACTGTCATAATCTGAGAAACTTCAGATAATTTCCTTAGCCTCTGTGTGCTCAGTTTTCCCTTCTGTAAAATAGGGATAATGATTAAAGAAGCTAATAAACATAAGGCAATTGGAACAGTGCTTGACGGTGGAGAGTACTTAATTAATGTTGGTGATTATTATAGTTATTCTCTACCCACTCCGCATTCTCTCCTACAGATGTGTGAAGAATAGTAACTGTGGCTGAGTATTTAGCGGTTATCTTAAAGGTAAAGCATGTTGAATACAGACATCTACATGTGTAGGCTCTATTTTTGTTCTTCCCTTTTATTTTAAACCCAATGACCTTAAACTTTCAATGACCTTAAGAATTACTGTCCAGGGTTGTAAACACAAAATGCATGCTATATTCACTGGCATTCAAGGGTGATTAAAGATCATTTTGACTGTATGTGGTTTTTATCTAATGCAGTGGCTCTATTTAGAAACTGTACAGTGACCCCACTTTGTGGGTTTGGTAACTAAGAAAACCTTTCTCTCTGGGTTATTGATGAGTAGGAAGTGGCCAGCGAAATGTCTGTCATAGGCAAATTGAGTTAGTTTTCTCCTTCTGCCTCTGCTTCCAGTGGAGGTCTAAGGGCCAATGCCCTAGGGTTGTTGGGCTCTCAGAATTGCTCCAAGTCCAACTTAATGGCTGACTTTCTGGCTGAATTCCTGACTGTTTAGCAGCTGTGTTTCAACAGGCTGTAAGCCACTCACTATTGTGAGGAAATGCAAATGAGGGGCTCTGCGCCTACACAGGGGCACATGCCTAATAAAGTGGGTGTTGCCTGGGCAAGGGGTTACAGAGATGCAAATCGCCAGCTTGAGACAAAGGGGAGCCTTTTGTGCCTGGATGGCATCTCCAGGCTGGGCAGTGGGATAGAAAAATTGTCTCAGAGAAATTTTGATATAAATTGAGTCAGAAGGGGGAAGAGGAAAGGTGAGCCTCATCCTCAGAAATAAAGGTGGACATTAAATGCCCTGTATGCTTTTTAAAAAATTAATTAGTTGTTAATTGTGGCAAATGTACATGACCTAAAAATCATTTTAACCATTTTAAGTGGACTATTCTTTGACATTAAGCATAATGCCACTACTGTGTAACTTTGACCACTATTTCTAGACTATGTTCATCATCTCAAACCAAAACTCAGACATTTAGCATATAACTCCCCATTTCCCCCCTCCCTCCACTCCTGGTATCTACTATTCTGCTTTCTATCTCTATGAATTTGTTTACTCTAAGTATTTCATAGAAGAGAGATCATACAATATTTATTCTTTTATGTCTTTTATGTCTGAAGATATCAACTTGATATCTTCAGGTTTCATCCATGTTGTAGCATGTACCAACACTTTGCTTCTTTTTATGGCTGCATAATATTCCATTGTTTGGATATACCACATTTTGGTTATCCATTCATCTGTTGATAGACATTCGGGTTGCTTCCACCTTTTGGCTATTGTGAATAATGCTATGATGAACATTGGTACACAAATGTTGTTCCAAGTACCTGCTTTCAATTCTTTTGGGTATATAGTCAGAAGTGGAATTTCTGGGTCATATGATAATTCTATGTTTAACTTACTAAAGATCTGCCAAACTGTTTTCCACAGAAGCAGTGCCGTTTTACATTGATAGCAACAACGAAGGGCTACTATTTCTCCACATCTTGTCAATGCTTGTTATTTTCAGTTTTTTTAATAATAGCCATCCTAGCAGGTATGAAGTGGTATCTTATTGAACTTTTTTTATTTAAAAAATTTATTAAAGTACATCACTCATATATGAACATACATAAACAATAAGTGTAGAGTAAAAGTTGTGAACTTACAAATGAACATGCATAACATCATACAGGACTCCTATACCTCATCCCACCACCAAAACCTTGCATTGTTTTGAAACATTTATAATAAATTATGAAAGAGCATTGTCAAAGTATTACTACTAACTATAGGCCATATCTTACATTTGCTGTATTTTCCCCCTAAACCACCTCATTACTTTTTAAATCATAAAACATATACTTTATCTAAAATGTACCGTCAATGGCATTTGGTATAATCACAGAGTTGTGCATTCATCACTTCAATCAATATTAGAGTGTTTTCATTTCTCCAAAAACAAACAAACAAACAAACAACCACTGTCATACCCATATGTTAGCTCTAATTATAAATCCTATGATGTGCTTTCACCAGTTCTTTTCATTTCCAAACAGTGACAAACAACTTTTTACCGGTTCTGCACAGATTAAACCTCAGCTTTCCATTCTCTAACCACATTCTATTCTCTGGTGACTTATATTCTAGCTATTAACTTCATGAGTTTGCTCATTATATTTTGTTCATAATAGTGAAATCATACAATAATTGTCCTTTTGTACCTGGCTTGCTTCACTCAATATAATGTCCTCTAGGTTCATCTATGTTGACCTATGCTTCACAACTTCATTTCTTCTGATAGCTGCATGATATTCCATCGTGTGTACTCACTACAATTTGTTTATCCATTCATCGGTTTATGGACACATGGGTTGTTTCCATCTTTTGGCAATCATGAATAACACTGCTATGAACATTGGTGTGCAGATGTCTGTTCATGTCACTGCTCTCAGTTCTTCTGGTATATACCTACTAGAGGTGTGCCAGGTCACATGGTAAATCTATATCTAACATCCATAGAAACTGCCGGACAGATTTCTCCAGTGGCTGTACTATTCCACATTCCCACCATCAATGAATAAGTGTTCTTATCTTGCCACATCCTCTCCAGCACTTGCAATTTTCTTGGTTTTAGAAAAAAATAAATCAGTTTTCTTGATACATATTAATAAAACACAAATCCATCCAAAGAGTACAACCTATGGTATATGGTATAATCACATATTGTACATTCATCACCCCAATCATTCCCAGAACACTTTCATTATTCCAATAATAATAAACAAAAAACAAACCAAGAGGACTCATAACTTCTCAATCTCTCTATGCCTCACCTGCCATACATAGCTGCTATTCTGTTTCCTTCTCTCTAGTATATTTGTATTTACATTTTGTAAAAACAGTCTTATATATGCAGTATCACCCATATTCGTGTTTTATATGAGGTTTTACTATCTTTTACAATCCCATATTACAGTGTTTAACTTTCCTTCTAGTAATACACATGACCTTAGACTTTCCCTTTCAACCACTGTCATACCCATGTAATAGCTCTGCTAGTTGCAAACACCATGATATGTTTTAACCATATGTTGTTGTTTTTTTCCTTTCAGGCTGCAACACTCCCTTTAGTATATCTTGTAATTCTGGTCTTTTGGTAACATATTCTATCGGTTTTTGTTTGTCTGTGAAGACCTTGAACTCACCTTCATTTTTGAAGGACAGTTTTGCTGATACAAAATTCTTGGCTGGCAGTTTTTCTCTTTCAGTACCTTAAATATGTCATATCGCTTTCTTCTCACCTCCGTGGTTTCTGCTGAGAGGTCAGCACTTAATCTTATCAAGTACCCTTATATGTGATGGTTTGCCTTTCTGTTGCTGCTTTCAGAATCCTCTTTTGATCTCTGATATTTGTCATTCTGAAGAGAAGATGTCTCCGATTTATTCCATTTGGGGTGCATTGTACTTCTTGGATATTGATATTTATGTCCTTCATAAGGGTTGGGAAATTTTCAGTCATTACCTTCTCAAATATTCTTTCTACCCCTTTTCCATTCTCTTCTCTTTCTGGGACAACAATAATGCAAATGTTTGTGCATTTTGCATTATCATTCAATACCTTGAGATCCTGTTCCATTTTTTCCAATCTCTTCTCTTTCTGTTCTCCTCTCTTTTCCAGTTCAGAAGTTCTGTCTTCAAAATCACCAATCCTGTCTTCAAGCAATTCAAATCTGCTCTTATGTACCTCTACTGTATTTTTAATCTCATCCATCGTGTCTTTCATTCCCATAAGGTCTGTTACTTTTCTTTGCAGGCTTTCAAATTGTTCTTTATGCTTTCCCAGTGACTTCTTAATATCCCCTACTTCTTTAGTCATATTTTCTTTAAATTCTTTGAAGTGATTAAAGAGAGTGGTGTGATTATCATTGATTAATTATATTAAATCCTGTATCTCTTCAGGATATTTGGTTAGTCCTTTTGGCTGGGCCATCTCTCCCTGTTTCCTAGTATGGCTTGTAATTTTTTGTTGATGTCTAGGCATCTGAATATGTCAGTGAATTTACTCAGTTGGCCAATTTCTCTCTCCATTTCCTATTGTTGTTGTTGTTGTTGTTTCTTCACAGCTCTTCTTTGGTATTTGGTTCAACTTATTCTAGGTCTTTAAAATTGCCCAGCTTAAGTTATCAAAATCAGGCCAGGGACTCACTAGTAGGGTGCAGATTTTCTCTCAGGGGTAGGATAGAAAGAGTACTGAGAAGTTTTTATGCATGCAATTTCCAGACCTGCCAGCAGATGGTGCTGGTCAGCACACCTTTCCATGGAGGTGTTTCAGTCTGGGCTTTCCTGTGTTCCTGTGTTGAATCTCCAGAGCAGAGGTTCAAAGCAGGCTCTGCTGGCCAAATTCACTGAAGAAAAGCACCCTGACTTCCCCTCCCTTTCCCCTGGTAACAGCTGACAGGGAGGAAGTGTCTGTTCCCCTCTCAGTTGGCAGCAGTGAGCCAGGGGTTTTGCCCCAGCTTAATATCTTGGGGGTGGGAGGGGAGTCCTTCCTGGCTGTTGCAGGGGCTTGGTAACTCAAATATTTGTCATTTCAGCTTCTTCATCTCTCTCTCCCTCACCCGCCTTGCAATTGTGTAGCACTGTCCTGATCTGCTGACCCCCAAAGCAGGTCCCCCAGACAGCTTTTGGTTCTTTCTCCATTGTTTTTGTGAGAGCATTGAGCACTTCCTGTTAGTTCAATGCCATCTTCCCACAATCTCTCATTGAGGTTTTAATTGGCATTTCTTTTTTTTTTTTTTTTTAATTTATTTATTTTTTATTGTGGGTAAAAATCAAAATTTTCACAATACATACCAATATTTGTAAAATGATATATAAATATATATGCATATATGTGCATTTCCTTACAAAAATGTTATTTTATATATATATATTTTAAGAGGTGCTTAGATTACCTAAAATATTATTACATGGAACCTACCGGGATTCCCATGTTCCCCACCTCCCACACCTCCCACCACATCCCACACAAACATCTCCCACAAGTGTGGCCCATCACCCTCAATGGACTTACACATCCTGGGGCCTTGTGACTGGCATTTCTTTAGTGGCTGTGGCAGTTTGAGATTATTTTATGAATCCCAAAAGGAGAAAGATTATGTTTGTAAATTAATCTATTCCTCTGGGTGTGATACCCATTGAATGCATTAAACTCAGCAGAGGGGCCTTTGATTAGATTACTTGATAGATTGCTTTATGGCTTTTGATTGGGCTATGTCAGTAAGGCATAACTCAGGTAGGGACCCTGCCCCCTTGCTGAGTCTGATATAAATAGGAACACAGAGAAAGACTGACTGGGACAGACACAGGAAGAGAGAGCTCATTTTTTTTTAAACTTTATTTGTACATTTAATAATTGAAAATATAAATAATTAAAAACTAAAAAGTAAACACAGATGAATAAATATAGACATTTCTCAATTAAATGTAATGGATATATATAATTTTTTTTTTTTTATCAAACAATATGTTACACAACATACTTGGTTCATAGTAACACATTCATACAGTATTTGTCCTTTTGTGTCTGGCTTGCTTCACTCAACATAATGTCCTCCAGGTTCATCCAGGTTGCCAAATGCTTTACGACCTCATTTCTTCTTACAGCTGCATAATATTCCATCATGTGAATAGACCACAGTTTGTTTATCCATTCATCTGTTGATAGACACCTGGGTTGTTTCCAGCTTTTGGCAATGGCGAATAATGTTGCTATGAACATCAGTGTGCAGATGTCGGTTCGTGTCACTGCTCTCAGTTCTTCTGGGTATATACCCAGTAGTGGTATTGCCAGGTCATGTGGCAAGTCTATATTCAACTTCTTTAGGAACTGCCAAACAGTCCTCCATAGTGTTGTACCATTCTGCATTCCCACCAACAGTGAAGAAGTGTTCGTATCTCTCCACATCCTCTCCAACACTTGTAGTTCTGTCTTTTTAATAGTGGCCATTCTGATAGGTGTAAAATGATATCTCATTGTAGTTTTGATTTGCATTTCCCTAATCATGAGTGATGTTGAGCATTTCTTCATGTGTTTTTTTGCCATTTGTATTTCTTCTTTGGAGAAATGTCTATTCAAGTCTTTCGCCCATTTTTTAATTGGATCATTTGTGTTTTTATTGTTGAGTTGTAACGTCTCTTTATATATCCTGGATATTAAACCCTTATCAGATATGTGATTTCCAAATATTTTTTCCCATTGAGTTGGCTGCCTTTTCACTCTTCTGACAAAGTCCTGTGAGGTGCAAAATTGTTGAATTTTGAGGAGGTCCCATTTATCTATTTTTTCTTTTGTTGTACGTGCTTTTGGTGTAAGATCCAAGAAACCACCACGTACTACAAGGTCTTGAAGATGTTTCCCTACATTTTCTTCTAGTAGTTTTATGGTCCTGGCTTTTATATTTAGATCTTTGATCCATTTTGAGTTGATTCTTGTATAGGGGGTGAGATAGGAGTCCTCTTTCATTCTTTTGGTTAAAGATATCCAGTTCTCCCAACACCATTTATTGAAGAGACTGTTTTTTCCCATTAGCGTGGGCTTGGTAGGTTTGTCAAAAACCAGTTGACTATAGAGGTGAGGGTTTATTTCTGGGTTCTCAATTCTATTCCACTGATTGATGTGTCTATCTTTATGCCAGTACCATGCTGTTTTGACCATTGTAGCTTTGTAATATGTTTCAAGGTCAGGCAGTGAAATTCCTCCCACATTACTCTTCTTTTTTAGAATGCTTTTGGCTATTCAGGTGCACTTACCCTTCTAGATGAATTTGGTAATTGCCTTCTCTAATTCTGTAAGGTAAGCTGTTGGGATTTTGATTGGTATTGCATTGAATCTATAAATCAGTTTGGGCAAGATTGACATCTTCACGATATTTCTTCTTCCAATCCATGAACACGGAATGTATTTCCATTTGTTTAGGTCTTTTTAATTTTCTTTTAGCATTGTTTTGTAGTTTTCTGCATATAGGTCTTGTACTTCTTTGGTTAAATTAAGTCCTAGGTATTTGAGTCTTTTTGTTGCTATTGAAAATGGAATTTTCCTCCTGATTTCCTCCTCAGGTTGTTCAGTACTAGCATACAAAAACATTACTGATTTTTGCGTGTTGATCTCGTATCCTACCACTTTGCTGAATTCATTTATTAGTTCAAGTAGCTTTGTCGTGGATACTTCAGGATTTTCTAAGTACAGGATCATGTCATCCACAAACAGTGAGAGTTTTACTTCCTCTTTTCTTATTTGGACGCCTTTAATTTTTTTGTCTCATCTAATTGCCCTAGCTAGAACTTCTAGTACAATGTTGAATAACAATGGTGACAGTGGGCATCCTTGTCTTGTTCCCGATCTTAGAGGGAAAGCTTTCAACCTTTCCCCATTGAGTATGATGTTGGCTGTAGGTTTTTCATATATGCCTTTTATCATATTGAGGAATTTTCCTTCTATTCCTATCTTTTGAAGTGTTTTTATCAAAAAAGGATGCTGGATTTTGTCAAATGCCTTTTCTGCATCTATTGAGATGATCATGTGGTTTTTTTCCTTCAATTTGTTAATGTGGTGTATTACATTGATTGATTTTCTTATGTTGAACCAGCCTTGCATACCAGGAATAAATCCCACTTGGTTGTGATGTATAAGTCTTTTGATATGCTGTTGGATTCAATTTGCAAGTATTTTGTTGAGAATTTTTGCATCTATGTTCATTAGAGAGATTGGTCTATAATTTTCTTTTCTTGTAGAATCTTTATCGGGCTCATTTTTTTTTTTTTTTTTTTTTTTTGTTGTTAGTTTCTAGCTAGGGATTTGTCAATTTTATTGATCTTCTCAAGGAACAAGCTTTTGGTTTTGTTGATTTTCTCTATTGTTTTTCTGTTCTCATTTTCATTTATTTCTGCTCTAATCTTTATTATTTCTTTCCTTCTGTTTGCTTTGGGCTTGGTTTGCTGTTCTTTTTCTAGTTTCTGTATTTGTTCAGTTAAATCTTTGAGTTTAGCTCTTTCTTGTTTTTTTTTTTTTTTTTTTAAGATTTTATTTATTTATTCATTTATACCCCCCCTTGCTGCTTGTGCTTGCTGGGTCAGCTAACCACGCCGTGCGGGCGGGCTTTGCCTTTCACCAGGAGGCCCCGGGAACCGAACCCGGGGCCTCCCATATGGTAAACAGGAGCCCTACTGATTGAGCCACAGCCGCTTCCCTCTTGTTTTTTAACAGAGGCATTTAGGGCTATAAATTTCCCTCTCAAGACTGCCTTCGCTGTATCCCATAAGTTTTGATACGTTGTGTTCTCATTTTCATTTGTCTCAATATATTTACTGATTTCACTTGCAATTTCTTCTTTGACCCACCAATTATTTAGGGGTATGTTGTTCAGTCTCCATACATTTGCAAATTTACTTTTTTCCTGTCTATTATTGATTTCTAGTTTCATTCCATTATGATCTGAGAAGGTACTTTCTATATTTCCAATCCTTTTATATTTATTGAGAGCTGAATTGGGACCTAACATGTGGTCTATCCTGGAGAAAGATCCATGTGCACTTGAGGAGAATGTATAACCCGCTGAGTTTGGATGCAGTGTTCTGTATATGTCTGTTAGGTCTAACTTGTTTATCATATTGTTCAAGTTCTCTGTTTCCTTGTTGATCTTCTGTCTAGTTGTTCTATCTAATGATGTGAGAGGGGTGTTGAAGTCTCCGACGATTATTGTAGAAATGTCTATTTCTCCCTTCAGTTTTGCCAGAGTTTGTCTCATATATTTTGGGGCAGCCTGGTTAGGTGAGTAGATATTTATGACTGTTATATCTTCCTGGAGGAATGTCCCTTTTATTAATATATAATGGCCTTCCGTATCTCTTATCACTTTTTTGCATTTAAAGTCTGTTTGTCTGATATTAGTATAGCTACCCCTGCTCTTTTCTGTTTACTATTTGCATGGAGTATCTTTTTCCAAGCTTTTACTTTCAGCCAGCTTGTATCCCTGAGTCTGAGGTGAGTTTCTTGTAAGCAGCATATGGATAGCTCATGTTTTTTTATCCATTCTGTCAGCCTGTATCTTTTTATTGGGGAATTTAATCCATTCACATTCAATGATATTACTGAAAATGCACTATTTATTTTCTCCATTTTATTCTTGGTTTTCATATGTCATCTTGTTTTTGTCTCTCTTTTTACTCTTGGTTATCCTTTCTGCTTTTTTTTTCTTCTATAATCTCCTCCAAGCCTCTCTCTCCTGTCTTTTTCTTTCAGGTTCTAAGGCTTCCTTTAATATTTCATGCAAGGGTGGATTATTTTTTGCAAACTCTCTTAGTTTCTGTTTGTTTGTGAATACTTTATACTCACCTTCATATTTTTTTTTAAAGATTTTATTTATTTATTCATTTATCCCCCCTCGCTGCTTGTGCTCGCTGGGTCAGCCAACCACGCCATGCGGGCGGGCTTGCCCTCACCAGGAGGCCCCGGGAACCGAACCCGGGGCCTCCCATATGGTAAACGGGAGCCCTACTGATTGAGCCACAGCCGCTTCCCTCTCAATGTCTTCTTGATGTCATTTATCTCTTTACCTATATTGTCTTTCATCTCATTAATTTCATTTTGGAAATTTGTATTCATCTCGCTGATTAGTTCTCTCAAATTCTGCAGCTCTTCTGGGACTTTGATGTATTCCTTTTCTTGAGCCATGTCTTCTATTTTTTTAGTATGGCTCGTAATTTTTTGCTGGTGTTTAGGCATCTGGTTAGGTTGTATTTTACTTAGATGCTCTATCTCTTTCTCTTTTATGGGGTTTTAGTGGCAGGAGGCTGTGAGTTACCACAGCTCTTTGATTTTTGGCTCAACCTTTATTGTTGGGATTGTCCTGCTGGTTGCTCAAAACTTGGCACCGGACCCAGTAATTGATAGTAGTCATTTCCTAGAGCCTTGGGCAGGGAGGCTATAGAGGCCAGGAAAAGCCTCTCCTATTTAATTTTCTTATGTGCACTTCCTTAGTCTGCCAGGAGATGGTGCTCATTGGCAGCTCTCAATTCAATGCCTGGTCGGAATGTATTTGTTGGGACACAGACCAGATCAATGTGGTAGAGCTTCCTGTCTGGGGGCTAAGAGCCTTGTAATTAAAACTTTATGAGACAGTTCTCCAGTCTTCTCTGGTAGCCCCCCTCCCTTTTCCCAGCTAGGAAATATTTTCTCTCCCCTCTGAATTCTCAACAATCAGTCCCTGTTAGTAGAGGAGGAGATTGGGAGGTTTGTATATCCTTAGCTCCTTGCAGACCCCAAGGCAAACAATGGCGCAGCCCCACCCAGTCTGGAAGGGCACTCGGGACAGGGCAGACCAAACCTGGGAGTCAAAAGCAGGGTCAGCCCCAGGCTTTCTGTCCCCTCTCCTGCGGAGTCCTCAACAATTAGTCCAGGCTAGAAGAGAGGGAGGTTGCGAGGGTCGGATTTCTCCAGTCCTTCCGTGTGGAAGGGTCCGTTGGGCTCCGCAGCCCAAATTTGCGGGTCAGAACCTGAGTCAGCCTAAGGCTGTGTCCCTCTCTCTCCCCTTTCCGGGAGTTGTAGATCCCTGGAGCCCCCTTTGTCTGTAGTCACAGGCCCAGAGGCCTGAGAATGTGGGGGAGGGTGCCAGCAGCAGCAACCGTTGCTGGTTCCAACTCACAGTTCTGATTCTGTCGTCGCGATTTCCCTCTTTTGTCCCTCTCTCCTCTGGGTGGTGTGCAGCCTTCACTTGCTGTCTTATACCCTAGAAGATCTATTTTGGGGCTGTTTCAGCCTGTTCTTTAGCTATTTTTCTGGAGAAGAGATTCCCGTGTCTTACTAGTCCACCATCTTCCCAGAAGTCTGTCAATTTTTGCTTCATTTATTATGGTTCACTTGTGAGGTGCAGGTATGTTTATAATCATTGCATCTTCTTGCTAGGGTTGACTCTTTCATTAAGACATAATATCCTTCTTTGTCTCTTGTAATCTTTTACGACTTAAAGTCTCTTTTGTCTGACAATAAAATAGTCATTCCAGTTCTCTTTTGTTTGCATGGAATATCTATTTCCACCCTTCTGTCTTCAACCTTTTTGTGTTTTTGTATCTAAAATGAGTCTCTTGTAGAGAGTATATAGGTGGATCATGCTTTTTCACCCAATCTGCCAATCTCTGCCTTTTAATAGAGGGGTTTAATCTATTGACATTTAAGGTAATAACCAAGAAGGAAGGATTACTTTTGCCATTTATCTATTTGTTTTCTGTATGTTTTGTATGTTTTTTTGTTCCTCAATTACTCTATTACTGCCTTTTTTGGGTATTTAGTTGCTTTTTTTAGTGTACCATTTCAGTTCCCTTATTTCATTTTCTCTACATATTTTTTAGTTATTTTTATAAGTGGTTACTTTTATAATTAAAATTAATATACTAAACTAACAACAACCCAGTTTAGTTTAGTACCAATCTAGTTTCAGTAGTATACAAACTCTCCATTCCTATAAATTTCCATCCCTCCACCTTTAAATAAATTATTATTGGCCCAGATTATATCATTATTCATTGTATTATTGTTAACATAGTTTTAAAATATTATTTTTCATGGTTGCCTCTTAAGCCATATGGGGTGGGAAATCAGTCACAAACCAAAAATACAATTATACAGGATTTTCTTTTTACCTATATAGTTGCCTTTACCAATGTCCTTTCTCTTATGGCTTGAAGTTACTGTCTAGTGTTCTTTTATTTCAGCCTGATGGACTCCCTTTAGCATTTCTTATAATGCAGCTCTTCTGGTAATGAACTCTTTCAGCTTTTGCTTATCTGTAAATGTCTTAATTTCACCTTCCTTTTTGAAAGACAGTTTTGCTGGGTATAGAATTCTTGGTTGACAGGTTGGTTTGTTTTTCCTTTAAGGACTTTAAATATACCATCCTTCTGTCTTCTGGCCTCTGTGGTTTCCAATGAGAAATACTCTGTTAATCTTAACAGGGATCCCTTCTATGTGACAAGTTGCTTCTCTCTTGCTGCTTTTATTTATTTATTTTATTTATTTTTTTTTTTTTAAGATTTTATTTATTTATTCATGTATCCCCCCCTTGCTGCTTGTGCTCGCTGGGTCAGCTAACTACGCCGTGCGGGCAGGCTTGCCTTCACCAGGAGGCCCCGGGAACCGAACCCGGAGCCTCCCATATGGTAAACGGGAGCCCTACTGATTGAGCCACAGCCGCTTCCCGTCTCTTGCTGCTTTTAAAATCCTCTCTTTGTTTTTGGATTTTGACAGTTTTGCTATAATGTGTCTCGGTGTAGATGTCTTAAACTCTATCCTGTTTGGAATTTGTTGAGCTTTTTGGATCTATATATTCATATCTTTCATTCAGATTGGGGAAGTTTGCAGCCATTATTGCTTTGAATACATTTTTCTGCCCGTTTCTCTCTCTCTCTTGTTCTTCTGGGACTCCAATAATGTGTATGTTGGTATAATGGTGTCCCATAGGTCCCTCAGGTTCTGTTCATTTTTCATCATTATTTTTTCTTTATCCTCCTCACACTGGATAATTTCAATTATTTTATCTTCAAGTTGCTATTTCTTTCTTCTGCCTGTTCCTACCTGCTGTTGAGCCATCTAATGAGTTTTTCATTTTAATTACTGTACTTTGCAGCTCCAAAATTTGTTTGGTTCCTTTTTATAATTTTTCTTCATTTTGTTTAGACAATATTTCCTTAATTTCCTTTAGCTCATTGAACATATTTAAGACAGTTGATTTAAAGTCTTTAGTTCCAATGTATGAACTTCAGGGATGATTTCTGACAAATTCTTTTTTTTTTTTCTTCCTGTGAATGGACTGTACTTTCCTGTTTCTTTGTGCATTTTGTAATTTTTTTGCTGAGAACTGGTTATTCTGAGTATTATGTTGTTATAACTCTGGAAATGTAGTTCTCCCACTCCTCTGGAATTGCTAGGTTCTTGTTGTTGTTGTTGTTATTGAGGACTGGAGCCATCTATTTGTGACTTTTCCAAAGGCAGAGAATGGAAAGAGGAACAAGAAAAAGAATAGTTTTTACACCCTGTTTAAGACTCTTCTGCTGCTTTTGCCTGAGGGGTTGGAACAGTGGCTACCCTCAGAGCTAGCTGAACAGCAATCTGAAATAACTGACCAAAAGCAGAGATCAGCATTCAGACCACTCACACCCAGAATTTGGAAGACTAGGTCTTTATATCCCACTCTGGCATCAGCAAGCTGCACCAGGAGCCTGGGCTGCAATCCCTACTGCTGCCTGCCATACTGTTGGGAGATGGGGGATCGCACTCACTGTATGGAGGGTAAAACTCATGATATTTACCATAATTTACCAGCCTCTTCTTCCTCTAGTTCTTCTCTGCATGCTGCACAGTGTTCAACTAGACTCCATAGTTTCAAAATAGTTGATTCATACAGTTCCTGTCAGTTTAATAGTTGTTTTGTTGGAGGGACTGATTCTTGGCACTTCCTACTCTGCCATCTTCCCACAACCCTCCTCCCTCCACCCCACACACATGTTTTTATTTACTACTTTTTGGGAGATGTCAGGAAGACTGGTCTAGTGGAGAATAAAAACTTTCTAAGATTCCACTCCCTGTGTTACTTTCCCATAGTAGCAACTTTGTTTTCTCTTTGCTTCTGTGGACTTTTCTTTAAGGAGAGTCAGAGGGGATAGCTGGGGTGACTGCCTTTCTCCTTATCAGGCTTGGCTGGGGAAGAAAAGGGCCTCAAGGTATACAACAAGTGGAGGCAGCATCTGAAAAGGCAAAGTCTGAAATCAGTAGAGAGGGCTTAACTTGCAGGCCTGGGCCTGAGAAGGGACCTGTTTCAAGCAATGCATGGTCCTACATGAGGCGCCTCAACAATCACTGTAATATTAAACCTAAAATACCTTTCCCTTGGGTTCGAATATCCCATGCCAATGTTATTTTTGTATATGTGTGTGTATGTCCCTATTAGACTCTAAGCTCATCCAGGGCAGGAGACATCTTTGGTTATTACTCCCAGGATCTGTCTATCACAGGGTCTTGGATATAGAAGGCATGCTTTAATTATCTATTGCTATGCAGCAAATTACCCCAAAACTAAGTGGCTTTAAACAACAATGATTTATTATTTCTCATGGCTCTGCAATTTGAGATGTGTTTGACTGAGTAATTTGTCTACTCTACATGGCATTGTAGGGCCACTTGTTCTGCTGCATTCAGCTGGCTGCATTGGCTTGTGCTAGAAGATCCAAGAAGGCTTCACTCACATGTCTGGCCCCTGTGTGCTCCTCTACATGGCTTTTCTTTCTCCATTCAACAATCTAGCTGAAGCTTCTTTACAGCATGGCAGTTGACTTCCAAGAGCAAAAGTGAAAGCTGCCAGGCCCTCTTAAAGGAAAGCTACACCCAAAACTGGCACAGGGTTACTTCCACCACATTCTATGGTCAAAGCAGGTTACAAGGTCAGCCCAGATTCAAGGAAGGGGAAATAAGCTCCTCCTCTTGAGAGGAGTGACATTCTTACAAAGAGAAGAGAATTATGGCAGCCATCTTTGGAAACTGCCACAAGGCACTTGGTCAATATTTGTTGAACTTATTTTCCAATACGAGGACTGGTAGATGTGATCCAATTAAGGGAAGGTTATGGTTTCCCCCTTTCATATGTCACTATTTTTTGCTTCATAAACCAACAGGCTAGGCCAGCACTGTGCAATAGAAACCATGTGATCCACAAAGATGAGCCTCATATGTATCTTAAATTTTCTAGTAGGCACATTCAAAAAGTAAAATGAAGCAGATGAAATTAGTTTTCAGAGTATATTTTATTCAACCCAATATCTCCAACACATCATTTCAACATGTTATCACTTTTAAAATGTTGAGATACTTTACATTTTTATTAATTTTTCTTATTAAGCCTTCAAACTCCAGTGTGTATTTCATTCTTATAGTACATCTCAATTCAGAATAGCCACATTTTATTTTATTTTATTTTATTTATATATTTTTAAAGATTTTATTTATTTATTCATTTATCCCCCCCCCCCCTTGCTGCTTGTGCTCGCTGGGTCAGCTAACCATGCCGTGCGGGCGGGCTTGCCTTCACCAGGAGGCCCCAGGTACCGAACCCGGGGCCTCCCATATGGTAAACGGGAGCCCTACTGATTGAGCCACAGCCGCTTCCCCAGAATAGCCACATTTTAAATGCTCAATAAGCACACATGGCTAGTGGCTAGCATACTGAACAGTACATGGCTAGAAAGACCATTAATTTTCCTTATCTCTTAAGTTAGGATGATCAAATAGAGCAGGAAGTTACTGTAATGAATGAATATATATATATACATGAGAGAATTTTATAAAATATATATATATTTAGGAGGTACTGGGGATTAATTTAGGAGGACCTCATACAAGTGAAGCAGGCACTCGACCACTGAGTTATACCTGTTCCTGTAATGCATATTTTTTAGTTTTGTTGTGAGTGTAAATGAGTTAGAATGCGTGAAACACCCAGATAGTACTTTGCATATAATAAGAGCTCATTAATCTACTTTGTATAATAAGAGCTCCTTAAACATTGGTCCCATTTAATTGTTTTAGATATGCATTTTACATTGCCAGGAATAGAGACCTTCTGTAATGGTTAGGCTAATAAGTCAACTTGGCCAGGTAGTGGTGCCCAGTTGTTTAGTCAAACAAGCACTGGGCTAACCATAATTTAAGGACATTTCATAGACTTTAATCATCAGTGAGTTGATTGCATAGATGGCTGATTATATCTACAATCAACCAAGGAGATTGCCATCAGCAGTGAGTGACATTTTATCCAATCAGTTGAATGCCTTAAAAGAGGAAATGATTTCAGCATTCAGAGAGAGAATTCACAGCTCTACTTTGGACAGCCAACATCTCCTGGGAAATCATCAAGGGCCTTCATCAGAGCCCCTGGTTTGCAGCCTGACCTGCAGAATTTGAACTTGTACATCCCCATGGTTACATGAGAGAATTTTATAAAATCTCATACTATTTACAGACATCTCCTGCTGGTTCTGTTTCCCTAGAGAACCCTAATACCCCCTCTCAAGCTTGCTCAGGTAAAGCTACATGGTCCTTGAACTGCAGAGCATTTATAAGCTACTTTTACCTGGTGCTCCTTACCAGTTTTCTCATGGACCTCATCCTATTTCTCATCTCTCTTTTTCTCAAAACCTGTTTCTTATTGTGTGTCCGCTCTGCTTTCTTCTCTCTACTGACTGGCATCCTCTGCTTACTCATGGCTCATCACAGCTTCCCCAGCCTCTCTTGCTATGACATGACCTTTTGATAACCTATGACCCAGGTTTCCCAATTCACATTCCCACAAGATGATTGGCCTCATTTGTCTTTTCAAGCCAGGTCATGTCATATCACGTGAGAATTGGCTGCCTTTGGTTCAAGTGCCCATCCTTGGTCCAATCAGCTATGGCTAAGGCAACACCTTCTTATGGTACACAATATGGCCACCCAGAAATCAGGGGCTACAAGTAGAGTAGTTTCCTTTAGAGGGAGTGTAGGCAGACAGGCACTGATTAATATCACTTATACACTATTTCACTCTGTCACTGGTATTTCCCAACTGAGCTCATCAATCTGACATCTGGAGAAGAAAGGTTAATTCTCTGTATTTGTCACTGTCCTTGGCTTCTGGAATAGCATCACCTAATTGGCAATGCATATAATTGGAGGTAGTAAGAACACTGGTTGCAGGGGAAGTCTGGTTAGGTGCAAGGCTGTACTCAGTCGGTGAAAGGGGGATGCTTGTATTCATCCTTCTGCATTTCCTAAGAAACCCATTCTTGCCCCAGATACTTATCAGAACTGATTGATCTAAGTGCTTACTTTGCCAACACCCTCATAAATCAGTGTTTTTCTAAGTGGAGTTTGTTATGCGACCCTCTTGCATTAAAATCAGTTGGGGTTGTTCATAAAAATGCAGATTCCTAGTCCTAACTCCAGACCTATGATTCAGAAACCCAGGGAATGTGGTTCAGGAATCTGCATGTTTATAAACTCCCCAGATGAATCTAATACACATCATGTTTGAGAAGCATTACACTACACCATCCTGTGAACTTCATTTATTTCAATATATACTGCTCCATCCCCTAGGATTTATACACCTTAGTACACTCTAGAACTTCCAGGCAGTCTAAGGTCCAGCCAAGTATCCTTAGAGGCAGATATAAATAAAAATGACGGTCCTGGCCACCATCCATTCTGACCCAAACCCCTGGATTCAAACAGGGAGCACCCAAACTTTGCCCTTGACTTGACATTTCCCTTGGGATGGCAAAGGGACTTACCTGGCTGCTATTGTGCAATAAATCAGTACAAATCTCCAGGCACCACCCTGGATAGAGGCCCTTCTGGCCCGCTGCCCGAGTCACAGCTCAATGGGATAAGCCCAAAGAAGCCCCAGGCGGGTAGAAAGCAATGTGTGTGAGGCTGTGTCCCTGCAAAATCACAATGGAGCCAGTGTTTGCATTAGAGCCAGACAATGACTCTGATTCAACGACGGGATGCCAAGGCTGAAGGGTTCTTTGGATAAGGGGGAGGACCTGGGCCTCTTTCTTAGCTCAGTCTCTGTCTGGAAAGATTCCACTTTTTTCATATCTCTAGGAGCATGAATAAATGACCAGACATTTCTTCCATTTGACCCAAGAAGTTAGACACTATACTACCCTAGCCTGTCCTTACTATATATGAAAAAGATATGCACATTCTCTGGATTCTGGACAAAATGAAGTAATCTCCTCAACCAGGGGCTAGAACTGACATTCAGCCTCTCTCAGCAGTCAGTATTGAGCCCTCTCACAATGCTTCACTGCAGCATATCACAGATTTCCAGCTGTAGTCACTAAATATTTTAATTTCCACTCTAGGACAGAAAGCACCATTTGATTGTGGACATTTAATAGATTATGTGCACCATAGAGAACTTTTCCTCTGAGCATCCTATTTTTAACAGTGTCCAGAAGTCAAACTGAGAAATATGGTTCCTACATGACTTCCTATGTGGCTCTTATGATTCCTGCTTATTCACTGATTAGAAAACCTACTATCCTCTCTTTTTCCAACTTGGAACTGGGTGACTTTCATTTATGACTGCAGCCCTGACCTGAGTAGATCTTGCTCTACAAGGATGAACAAAGAGAAAAATAACATGGGTTAATGAAAATCAACACAGGAGAAGAGAAAAATGGCCTGATAGTCTGGAGTAAAATGTACATTTTTCTCCCTCTGAAGTGGATTTTTTGTAGGAAATCAAAATATTTTTAGAAAATATTTGCCTAGGGGATGGATGTGGCTCAAATGGTTGGGCATCCGTCTCCCATATGGAGGGACCCGGGTTCGATCCCTAGGACCTCCCGGTAAAAAAAAAAAAAAAAAAAAAAAAATTTGCCTTGTGTTTTTACTAAGCTATTTCTGAAATTATCCTACTAATTAGAAACAAGGCATTGAAAATAGAACAGGCCAAATTAGAAGTTACTTTACAGAATTTCAAATGCAGTGCACATTAGCATTAGGTATAGAAAAATATTAAATATGACACTGTAGGAAAATTATAATAAGAAGAGGATAAATAGGAGAAAATATATTACAAAACAAAATAAAAGAATAAGGATATGTAAATGAGTGATTAAAAGAGCCGATGTAGAAAACAGATCACAGGATCTTTCTTATTCATACTACTGAAGAAGGAAAGTTGAATCAATAATAAATGAAAATATGCTTGGGCTTAAAAATAAAATGAACCTAAATCTGTGTGTGTTCAGTATGTTTTATCCAAAATAATCAACTGCTCACAAAAATCCTGACAAAACTTTTTTCTAGTATAAAAAATTATCTAATCTTAAAAAAAGAAAGACACTATTGACAAAAAAGAAAACAAAAGAAAGGCCTTCCTCTCACCTTCCCCTCACAATAATGAATGCCAAAGGGTGATGCAGAAACGTCTACAGAGATGCCTAGAGATGAGGCTATTACTTATAAATGCAGGAAGGTTGTTACTTATATGACACAATATCAAAAAGATATTCGCAGAACTGCAAAAACTAAGAAAATGTACATCTAATTGACTCTTCCTGAAAGTTCCCTGAGGGTGTCCACCAGAATGTCCTGAGATGAGTACACAATAAGATCTTAGGACACGAGTAGGAAAGAACTGGAAATGAGTACTAAAACCAGTTTCACATACATACATATATACATACAAATGGTTATTATAAATGTGGTTATAGACATTTGAATATAAAAAAAACTGTTATGAGTAATTATATTTTAAGTTTTCAGTTAAAATTACTGGAAATGGGAGAAAGCAGTTGAGGAAGTAAGAACATTTAATTCCTCATTCTATATAAAGAGTACCGAGTAAAAAGTTAATGTTTATTTTAAAATAAAACAATAAATATGCTCTTCTGGTTACCTGTTTTTAACTTGCTGTGATGTTTTATCACTGTGGAGAAGCAAGAACTGTCTTTCTTAGAAACAGGAAAGGCACCCCTGAGAATCTGGAAGGAAAAGTCATTGTTCTTCTGCAACCAGAAAAATGGGCATTTGTGAGCTTTCAAGAGTGGCTTTCCAGTGAGACTTGAGAATCACCTGCTTCAGACCTTCTGGCTTGGATCTTGGTGCTGGATACTCTGACCTTCACATCCCTGTTCTTTGAGATTCTGTGTCAGCCCCTAGTTCTGGTTTTAAACCTCTCAGTTCTGGAATACCTAGACAGTTGTTTTCCTGACTAAATCTTGGCTGATACATTTGGGTTTAAGAATGATATGTAGGGAGCAGATGTGGCTCAAGCAATTGGGCGCTTCCCTCCCACATGGGAGGTCCTGGGTTCGGTTCCCAGTGCATCCTAAAGAAGACAAGCAGACACTGCAACCAGCAGACACCGTAACCAGAAGACACAGCGACCAGCAGGCGCTGCCGATGCTGCAACCAGCAGACGTTGCAACCAGTGAGGGGGATAAAACATTTATAGAAAGCAAATGAATATGCAAACAAAATGTTAAACAAATAAAATACAATACAATAAAAAAGAATGATATGTAAATGAAAGATTAAAACATAATTTAATCAGCTCTCGTAGAATTTAAAGCAAGAAGTCTAGCTTCCAAATCATCTCAGAAGACAAAGGAAACAAAATGCTATGCATACAGCAAAAGACAAAACAGAAAGTAAACAAGGAAAACTTGAAGCGTAAAGCAAGATGACAGAAATAACACCAGGCATAGCAGTATGTCAACCAATGTGAACATTTTTAAACCCCTTTAAAAGGCAAAGACTCTCAGACTGGAGGAAAAACAACAAAGTAGTCAAATGTCTGCTTATCAAAGATGACTTAAAATGATATTGAAAGGTTCAAAATAAATGGATGGGCAGGGATAGGCAAATGTAAACAAAAAGAAAGGAAGGAAGGATTTAAGGTAATGAAGATTAAGCAATATAATTAGGATCTACAAAATGTTTACAGAACTACTTTATAAATACATTCTTATTATAAAAAGTTCAAACAATATGAAATTAAATAGAGGTTAAGACAAGTACTGCTAACATTTTGGCATGCATCCTTTTAGTCTATCTATCATCTATCTATCTATCTATCTATCTATCTATCTATCATCTATCTATCATCTATCTACTTCTACTGTATTGTATGGATTCTAAGATTCACCTATTGTAACAAGTACCATTATTTTCTGTACATTTAAGAAAGGAAAAACACTACCAATTAAATTATGACATGCCAGCAATTGTGATAAGCATCCCAATTTCAGATATTAAAATGCAAGGGGGGGGCGGATGTGGCCCAAATGGTTGGGCGTCCGTCTGCCATATGGAGGGACCTGGGTTCGATCCCCGGGGCCTCCTGGTAAAATAAAAAAATAAAATAAATTAAAAAAAAAAAAAATGCAAGGGGATCTAAGCACCTTTTAAATCTAAGCACCTTTAAAAATATAACATTTTTGTAAGCAAATGCACATATACGCATATATATTTATACATAATTTCACAAGTATTGGTATGTATTGTGAAAAATTTGATTTTTACCCACAATAAAAAATAAATAAATAAAATAAATAAAATGCAAGGGGAAAATGAATTTTAGAATGGATTTTCTTTATTTTTAATATATTTATTTTTATAAGAATTGACTTATTTTATGTAAATGTTTTCTATCATATCACCTATCTTTCTCCCTCCCTCCCTCCCTTTCTTTCTTCCTTCCTTTCATTCTTTCTTTTTTTCATTTGTGATTTTTTTTCTCCACATGAAAAAAGTTTCTTCATTTCAGGTCACAATGAGCTACCCCATTAAAAAATGCTACCTAGTACTTCATAATTTGAATGTACCATCATTTATTTATTCTTTCCTCTAAATGTTAAAAATAATATTTATTTCTATTTTTTTCAAACTACAAACAAAGCTGCAATGAACATCTTTATGTAGTAAATTTCTTATGGAGCATTTGTGTGCGCCTTTTTCTAGAATAGACAATTTGACATTATAATGTTAATATGTCAATTTTTATGGTGTCCAGTTTTTTGGTCAAGCAAGCACTGACCTGATTACTTTTAAATTATTTCGTGAATTTAAATCGTCAGTTGATTGCCTCTATGACTTATTACATCTACACTCACAAAAGGAGATTGCCTTCAGCAATGAGAGGAATCTTCTCATCCACTCAGTTGGAAGCCTTAAAGGGAGAACTGAGGATTTCAGCAGCCAGAAAAAATTTTTAGCTCTACTTTACCAGCCAGCTTCTCCTGGGGAATTCAACGTCACCTTCATCAGAGTTTCCAACTTGCAGCTTCTCCCACAGAATTCAACATCACCATTGGGTTTTCAACTTGCAGCCTGTGCTACAGAATTAGGACTTGCCAATTCCCAAGGTCACATGAGCCAATTTCTATAAAAATCTCTAAATATTTATATTAAGATATACATGCTGTGGGTTCTGTTTTTCTGGAGAACACTAATACAGACATAGAAAGGCTTTCTCACATGTAAGCTCCTTTAAAATGTTTGTAGATGTTGCAATATTGTCCTCCACCAAGGTCATCCAATTTACCTTCCCACCAATACCCACTTCCTCATCAAAATGGGAGATTGCTATTGTTATTTAAGTTTTTGCTTCACATTTCTTCTTCTGTGCATTGCCTTCTTATATTCTTTGCCCATATTTCTATTGAAAATTTTTTCTCTTTTTCTTATTGATTTGTAGATCTCCTTTGAGTTCTGGATAATAATCCCATGGTTCCCTGCACCTTACAAATACCCCCCCTTTCTATTTTCCCTTTCTTAAGGTGAATTTAGTCATATGAGGTTTTAAAATATATACATAATTAATTATGTCAGTCTTTTCCTTCATAGATGTTAACTGTTGTGTTCTGATTTCAAAATATTTCTTAATTCCAAATTATTTAAAGTGTTCTCCTATATGTACTCACAATTAAGAAATGTATTATCTCACTAAAGATGTCCAGAAGTAAGGTACACTAAAGCATGGTATGATTAGTGGCCCAATGAGGTTTTCCTGGACTTGACTTTTTGCATCCTTCATGCATGAAGTCATCCATGCAGACTTCCTAGTAAATACAGAGGAAAAAAAGGGACTATATTTTCCTATATCTCATTCTTAGAAGCAAAAAAAGCTTTCACAAAGTTCCAACACACCTCCCCTCATGTCCTAATGGCTCATTACTACTCAGGGAAATGGGATTGCCATGATTATCTTAGATTAATCATTTGGGGTGAAGAGATGTTGGGGGGGTGTCAAGCACAATGATTACAGCAAATACTTTGAACTTTAATGTCTCTTTGCTTGAAATGTATTTGTGTATAGGTAGGGTTCTAACTTTATTTTTTAATGAATATCTATTCTAATACCACTTGTTGACTAGACTATTGTTTTGTTATTGATTTGAAATGCTACCTTTACCAAAACATACATTCACATAAACACACACACGTGTGGGGGCGTCTCTGGACTCTCTTCTCTTCTAGGTCTCCGTATGTCCATTCTGCACCAGTCATTAATTCTATGGTGTTTTGCATCTCTGTAGTATGGTAAGACAGCCCCACTCACATTCATTGGTTCTTTTGACACAAAATTTGTCTTACTCTCACATAATTTCTTTTGAGATGAATTTTCAAATGAGCTTTACAAGTAAAAGAATAATATGTTGTAGTTTTGAATAGGATTCTATTAAATATCTTATTTTGGCATAGAATCACCATCTCCACAATACTAGCCTTCCAATCCAGGATTATGCAAGTCAATTTTTATATCTCTCAGAAATTTTTATAGTTTTCTTCATTTTAGGCCATATGCATTTGTTATTAGGTTTATTATTGGTATTTCATTGTGTTTGAAGCTACTGTGAGCAGAGAAAAAACTGTCTGGCAGGAGAGGTGGGGAAAAATAAAGTTGATTTCTCTTTGTACCCTATTAAGTCCATGCTATTCAATAAAAGTTTAATTATAAACTTATTCTCCAAAATGGCCATAGCAATGCACATTCCCATCAACAGAGTTCCTGTTTTCCCATATCCTTGCTATCACTTCCAATTCTAAAATCTTTGCCACACTAAAGGGTGAAAATTTGTAACCCTTGTTGACATTTACATTACCCCAATTACTAGTGAGAGTATCATTTCCTACATTAATATTCCATTCACGTTTTCTTTACTTACCTATATCTTTTCCTACTTCTCTATTGGGTGGCTGCCTTTTTCTTATTAATTTGTATATATTCTTTATGTATTCTAGATACAAATACCTTGTAAGTTATATATGTGCAAATATTTCTCCCATTCTATGATTTATCTTTTCATATTTTAAAATTGATGTCTTTTGATGTGCCAAAGTTTCTATTTTAATGTAGTCATATTTACAAATCTTTTCCTTATGCTATATCCTGTTTAAGAAATTCCTCCTTTCCCCAAGGACTTAAAGATATTATCATATATTTTCTTTTAATAAGCTTAAATGTGTGTGTTTTACATTTGGTTCTTTAATCTTTCTAGAAATTATTTTGAGTATAGGGTGAAGTAGGAATCCAATTTCTTTATTTTATTTTATTTTATTTTATTTTATTTTATTTTATTTTATTTTGCACATAGAAATCCAGTTGTTCCAACACTGTTGACTACTCTGCCCTTTCTGTCCTTGTTATATTACTTCTGTCATTTATTGGTTTTCTTTCAATGGATATTTCAGTTTCCAGGCTCTCTTCTCTGTTCTACCAATCTATTGGTCTCTTCCTAAATCTAGAGGCAACTTTCCTCATAATCCCAGAACAGTGGTGGTTGTGGTGTGTGTGTGTGTATTTGGGGGTTAGGGGAATGAAGGGATGTGTGCATTGCAGGTTGGTCCTGAGGTAGAGTTTTAGGTCTGAAAGATATTCTTGCTCCTCAAGAGGCTGACCCTTTTTTCAGACAATCTCTGGTAGAGGCTATGTGTGCCAAAAACCAGAAAGCAAAACAACAGTCCTACCCTGCAAGCTCTAGGGTACTCAAAGGCTCCAACACTTCAGGGATGCTGCCACTCCAGCACTATAAAAACAGTAGTGGGCAACATCTAGATATCTTGCAGGGAAATGATGTGAGAAAGTAGTTCTTTTGGTGCTTTGTACCCAGAAATGTAATTAACCCTTTCCTAGCAATGGTCCAAGCAGGCAAGGTTTGAGAGTAATTGAGGATGTGCTCCTCATACTATGGCATATGTTTATGTATGGTGATACAGTGTGTCATTTTTTTCCCTCTGCTTTCAGCTTTTCTTTATTTTCTAAATTTTCTATGGTGAACATGTGTTGCTTTTATTTATATATCCATTAGGAGTGTGCTCAGCTACAATGATAGAAAACCTGACTAACAGTGCCTTAACCAAATAGAAATTTATTTGTCTCAAGAACAGGAACTCTTTGGCTAGACACAAGGCTGTGGCAGAGCTATAATGCCATCATGGACCCATGCTCTTTTTGTCTTTCTGCTCTGTCATCCTTAGATATAAGCCTCTATCCTCATGCTTGTAACCTCATTGTCCCAAGATGGCTGCTGCTCCTCCTGGCCTCATGCGCAGGTTAAAAGAAGGAAGAAAATGGGAAAAGAAAGCAGAAGTAGGGACACCTTAGTCAAGAAAGCAGAAGCTTTCCCAGAATACCATCAGAATCTTCTAAATCTCTCAGCCATGACTATCTCTAGGTAGCAGTGAGTCTAGGAAGGTAAGAATTTCTTTAAGGATACATTATTGCATGGAGAGACCTAAAGCAGGGGTCAACAAACAATGGCCTGCAAGCCGAATCTGGTTTGCTGCCTGTTTCTTTAATTAAATTTTATTGGAGCACAGCCATACTCATTTATTTATATATTGTTCATGACTGCTTTTGCTAGAACCGAAGAGTCAGTGTGACAGAGATTGTACAGCCTACAAAGCCAAAAATATTTTTTATCTTGCCCTTTACAGAAGAAGTTTGTTGACCCCCGATCCAAAGGAGAAGGATAAAAGGATAGATATTGGGAGGCAACTAGTGAGAAAGAAAAAAAGAAAAAGATCTACTATTATGTAGGCAGCCAATGGCCCTTGAGTGATGACTTTCACCCTGGGCAGGGCAAGTTGTCCAAAGGTACACATCTCATGAACAAGACAGATTTTTACAAATGAAAAACCAAAACCTAAATTAGGAAGGAACTGTCAAGAGCAGACACATTTATACACAGTTTCCAGGCCCATGCTTGTGTCTAAAGGGCAATTGTTTAATCCTCCAACCCTATTATTTTCTCATAATTTTCTGCTCATTAGGACAGAGAAGAAATCTCCTCAGGTTTCATAGGTCTCTTCCTGGGTTCTTTAGGAGGAAAGTGGTAAGCTGAGAAGGCTGAGTGAAGTAATCTGTCCTCTGTCCTCACCAGGCAATGGAAAGGAAACATAACACTGCCTTGCAAGTTACACCAAGAGGAAATAGTTCTCCTTGTAGCTGAATGAGTGTGATGGTGGCTGGAAAAGAGAGCACGGGATCCTTGGGGATGTGCTCTCTGAGCTTTTGTACAAGTCCCTGTGGCCACTAGTACTTTGGCTCAGGTTCCCTTTTAACAGTCTCGTTGTAAGAACAGGTCATTTTACACTTTGTGGCAGTTTGAGATTATTTATGAACCGCAAAAAAAGATAAGGATTATGTTTGTAAACTGGTCTGTTCCTCTGGGTGTGATATGCTTTGATTGTATTCAATTCAGCTGAGATGTCTTTGATTAAATTATGTTACGATTAGGGCTTTGATTCGACCATGTCAGGAGGGTGTAACTCAGGGTTGAGTCCCTGCCCCCTTGGTAGGCTATATAAACAGGCACTCACTCAAGAAGACACAGAAGAAGATACACATGGGAAAAGAGAGAGCACTCCATAGACACACGGCAGAGGAGAGAACTTTGATCCTGTGCCCCCAGGGAGAGATGAACCATTTGCCTGATAGTTGCAGCTAAAGAGAACAGAGCAGCTGAGCAGCTAAGCCCGGAGAGACCAGACAGACCGCCTACTATCTTGCTTCAACACGTGACAGTTGGCTTTGGTGAGAAATCAACCTTGAGTTGGACTCTTTAGGGCCTTGTAAATGTAAGTTTTTACCCCAGATAAACACCCTTTATAAAAGACAACAGACTTCTGGTATTTTTTATCAGCACCTCAACTTGCCTTGACTATGAAAAAATCAGCCCAAGTAACCGGTAAATGAATGATGCTGATCTTCCTTGGTCCTAAATAACAAAAAAGAAATCTGTCTCTGAGACAATGAGATGCAAAATTCTCATGATAGTCTCTGGTTGATCTTGACCCAGTGATGAACAAGGTGTAATATGAGATTCGGGCAAGCCACCTCTAGGCCGCCATGGTTCTGGGTCTTCCTGCAGTGACTGTCCATCATGGCAGCTCTTCACAAATTTACATTCCAGATGTCTAAGCTAGTGTGGTGAAACTGAGGCCAGCCATAGGCCCATGGCCTGTAGTGAATCCACTTCACTACGTGGCTGCCAGAGGGAACATTCTCAAATGCAAATCTGATATGGGATGTGGGTGAGTTTCATCTAGTGAAAGAACTGTGATCAATTCACGGTTGCAGCCTAGAGCAGTTGCATGGAGATGGGCCCTGAGTCTGCATTTGGGCTCAGTACCAGTGACAAGAAAGCTCTGCATTGGGCATGGAAGGGGCACATGGTGTCACAAATGCCAGGTATTGACCATGTTTGGCTATAGCATAAAGTTCTAACCTCCCTGTCATATGGTTCCTGGCAACCTCTCGCCTTCCCCTGCTCCAGATTTACAAAGGCCTCCTTCAAGGTCAGCTCCATCCTAACCTTCCCTGTCACACATTTCCTGATTTATCCAGGTTCCATCTCTTTAGTCAATAACCCCTAATATTTTTTTTTTTTTTAAGATTTTATTTATTTATTCATTTATTCCCCCCTTGCTGCCTGTGCTCGCGGGTCAGCCAACCACACCGTGCAGGAGGGCCCGCACCCACCAGGAGGCCCCGGGAACCGAACCCGGGGCCCTCCACATGGTAAACGGGAGCCCCACTGATCGAGCCACAGCCGCTTCCCTGTAACCCCTAATATTTATCTCAACAACCCCACATCAATGTATTTATCAGTTTTGCCTTTCTGGTTTCTTACCAAACTGTAAGTTTCTTGAAGGACGCTATGTAAGGTCTGTGATGCCAGCACAATTCTTGGCAAATAGTAAACATTGAAGAAGGTTTTGCTTTTTTGCCCAAATTCTCTTCCCAGGCAAATGGAGATTATGGGCTTTTTTACTTTACTACAGCGATCCAGAGGACAAAAGCTGAGAATGAAGTGGAGAGCAGTGACTGACTGAAGAGATTTTTAGAAGGCAGAAGCTATAGGAACTGGTATCTCTTAGGAAATGAGAGTTGAACAAGAAGAGGGTGCTCTAGCTGACTCTGGCTTGGGTAACTAGATAGAAAGTGGTGACTTGTATCAAGATTGGGCCCCTGAAGGGGAAGATATGTGGAGAAAGATGGCAGGTTG
Organism: Tolypeutes matacus; assembly: GCA_026826555.1. NCBI lineage: Eukaryota > Metazoa > Chordata > Mammalia > Cingulata > Chlamyphoridae > Tolypeutes > Tolypeutes matacus. The sequence goes on from JAKSZT010007815.1 coordinate 36,412,493, forward strand.
ATTCTTGATATGTTTTTTGCCATCAACTTTCTCAAGCTTTTAGAGTGATATAGGATTTGCTTTATCCTCTGCAAAATAATGAACAGCTTTTTACCAAATGTTAAATCCATCATCTAGCATCCATTGTTGCTGATGAGAAATCTTACATGGTCTGATTTTTATCAAAATAGTATCTGTTTTATTTCTTCAGAAGTTTTTATACTATTTCTAGGTATAGGTCTTTGTCTTCCATCTTGTTCAGTGCTCACAGCTCATGTCTTCTGTCGACTTTAGAAAATGTTCTTATACTATTACTTTAATTCCCTCACCCTTGGCTTTTCTGTTCTCTCTTTGAGGGGCTATTGGTTGGACATTGGCCATCTGGACTGATTCTCTATATCTGTTTTGTTTACATTCATATTAAGAGATTTTCTATACTTCAACTTCCAACCTTTTTCTGAAATTTCTTTTCCATTTGCAAAATCTCTCTCTCTGGTTGTTCTTTCTCATAGTAGCCTTTTAAAATTATTTTTTAGATGTAATGTCTTAATGCCTCAAATTTTTTCTGAAGATGCAAATTAGAGTTTTCTTTTCAAAATAAGTTTTCTTCTGTTTTCTAAAGTTGTGTTTCCTTTGAAGTAAGTTTATTTGCAAACTTTGGCCTTTCTTTTTCACATTAGGTTCTTCAAATGTCTGGCTGCACCATTCAGGGTCCTCACAGGAAACTGAAGACAACTCAAACTGAATACTAGAGGAGAGTTTAGTAAAGACATTGTTTACAGAAGTGTGACAAAGGTGAAGGGAAACCAACAAAGGGTAATACAATGTCTTGGGGCTAGCATCTGCTGGAAGCCATTGCCTCCCCTAGGCTGGAAAATCATAGAAGGTAGCTGTATAGAGAGCCATTTGACAGGACTGTGGCCTTCCTGACAGGGTTATAGTCAACCCACAGCAACTCAAAAGGGAGGAGCCAGGGAAATATATATCCTAGCCTCACTCTTCTCCCTTCCTCTCATTTCCCACCAGTACTTCCCATCGACAATAGCCAACAGGAAGCCTGAGGGCAAGAAAGCCTGTTGATGCAATCCACACAGGCCAGCCATCATGTGCAGAGCAGGGAGGAGAAGGGTGGAAAGTGGTTTTAGAGGGAAGACAGACGATAACTAGCACCTTGGTGATCTCCAGTTATCTGTTTACATGTAAAGACAAAACAGTAGAAGGCAATTGAGCGTTCTGGGGGTACACAGGTGTGACTTCTGAGTAACTTTTACTTTAGGGCAGAAAACTTATTATTACACTGAGGAAGCCCAAAATTGCAGAATGTGGAGAACATTACTATGAGGTACCACATTTTCCCACTAACTGCCCTATCTCTTCCTGGATATATGGCTCACATTTTCCTTCCTTGTATACCTTAAATAGATTATTTTCTTCTAGTATAAAGAGTTGCTGTTGAAAAGTCTGATGGTAATTTTAGCTTCTCTTGTATGGCTAAATAATATTTTTAAGTTTATTAGTTTTACTAGAATGTATCTTGGTGATGTTTATTCTAGGCTGATATTCTCAGGTAAATGATGTGCTTTTCAACATGCTATTTCAAAGCTTTCACTTTCAAGAAAGTTTTATTGAATCACAGGTTTTAGTATCTATTCTGTATCATTGCTTTGGTTTTCTTATTCAGGGACTCCTTTACCTGTGTGTTAAATCTTCTTTGCCTGTCTTCAAATATTTTCCACTTTCTCTCCAGTTGTTTTTATCTTTTTCTTTATTTCACTTTGATTTTTCAAAAAATGATCTGTTGTGGTTATCCCCTCTTGTATTACTTGTAGCTTTCTCTTCATCTCTAAGAGTATTTTTTTTCTTTTATTTGTACTTGCTTCCTGAGTTTTGTCATCTCACTTTTGAATTTTTTAAAATTCAAATTATGTTTTTTTCTCATGTCTTGTATGATTTTCTTAGTGTCTTTTATCTAATTTTGACATAGAAAGTTATAGTTTTGACCTGTTCTGTGAGCACATCTTTCCAGCATTCATTCCTTGTCTGTTGGAATGAGTTCTTGGCTATTGTTCTCTTTTTTCTTATAATAACTTTGTATTAGATTTGACCTCAATAATTCACAGTTGCTTATTTATATGTGAAATTAATTTTCCTGAACTTTTAGAAGTGGTCATGATTCAGGGTAGATTTTTTTTTTTTCAAGTTCACAGAGTTCACTCCTTTGAGTGTTTCATATAGTGAACAGGAAAGCAAATCCAAATCTAGAAAAATTATCAGTTGCATTAAAGACAAATTGCTACTCCCTCCATGAAGGAGACAAATGCAACCAATTGCTCCCAAGGTACAATGCCCTACTAGGAGTTCAGCATTGACCGCTGCTGCTGGCCAGTTGAATACTTAGCAGTAGCCTACCCAGAACCTACCAACCCCCTGTAGACCACATTCCAAGTGCCCAGAACCTTGGCACTCCCTGCCCTCTGATCCTGAGCCCACTTCTAGGCTTGTGCACATCTGTTGCCTGGGTCCATCCTCCTGAGAGTGGACCTCGCTGATGGTATGCATGCCCCTGGACCTGAGGTATGGCTGTTTGGAAAGAGGATTTAGATGGAGCTTTGACTGCCGACCATTAAGTCTACAACTCTTGCAGTGCAGGATAGAGCTGGGGGAGAAGAGAAGGAAGCAGTCTGCAGGCTGGGAACCAGAGTCTAAGCTCCATCTAACTCCCCTCTCCAAACAGTCTGGTATGGAACTCCTTGGAGTCTAAGAATTCTAAATTCAGACCTAGCCTTGTGGTCATTATCAAGATATATTTGTCTGAGTAGGAGGATAAAACAAGATTTATTTATTGTTTCCCAGCTTGATGTATAACTTTTATTTACGCATATGGTATGTGGCCCTCCCTGGGTTTTTTCCCGCAGGGCCCCTCAATGATGCAGAGGCATGACACTGCCACTCTTCTTTCCATTCTCATTCAAAAGGGGGGACATGCACAAACAGTGGGAAAAACCAGAGCCCTCTAACAATACAGGAGGATTGCCAGGAACCTGGACTGGACAATCGGGAGCCTGAGGTAACTCAGAGGGCCCTGCCTGGCTTTGGGCAGCAGACCCTGAGGGAAAACGCTTTCCAGGAAAACCTCTCCAAGGTGAGGATGGGCCACGGTCAGAACAGAGCACTTTTGTTTGGCAGAAGTCTAATATCTGGGCCTAGAAAGGTGTAAATGATCTGGAAGATTCTAGAGGTGGATCTCAATTCTTTCAAGCCTCACCTGACAGCTCCAAAGGTAGGGGTGGGGGATGGGGGTGGGACCAGGAGCCTGGAGCTGAGGCTGTACCCAGGACCCCTTGGAGACTCAGCAGTGCTGAGTGCAGAGCTCACCCATGGCCCCAGAAGGCCTCAGAGGAACAGCCCTGAGGCACCGGAAAGGCCCCTGCCAGGGGCCTGGCCTGGAGCTGCCACAAGTTAGCATTTGTCACCTTCAGGAAGGCTCACAAACCCCTTGAGCTGATACTGCAGCTCTTCATGTGGCTGGCTCCTTTTTACTACTCAGGTCTCAGCTCAAATGTCATCTTCTCAGAGACTTTCTCTGACACCTCCAGCTAATGCCACAACCTGCAACCCTACCTGCACCTTTTTTTATTATCATCTTCACAGCACTGAATACAACTGAAATCATCTTGTTTATTTACTTGTTCCCTTACTTATTATCAGTTTCCCCACTTCTAGAATATAACTTTTATGAGAATAGAGAATTTTCCCTGTCTTATTTATCACTGTAGACTAGTCCAATGCCTGACGGGTAATGGACATAAATATTTGTTAAATGAATAAATAGATTTCTATAGTATAGCCTTTCTTAAGCTTTCCTTCTGAAGTCTCTTTCTGCAAAAAGTCCACAGAAAGCTAGAAGTTAATATAAAATAATTGTTTATTCTAAAAAGTCAGTGTATTCATATTCTATTCTGCAAAACAAATTACTAGAAAGCAAGCAGTTTAAAACAACACAACTTTATTATCTCACCACTTCCATGGGTTAAGAGCCTGGTATGTTTTTGCCGAGTCCTCTACTCAGGGTCTCGTAGGGGTGAAATCAAGGTGTCAGTCAGCTGTGTCCTCATTAGAGGCAAGACTAGGGAAAGAAATACTTCAAAGTTCTCTCAGGTTGTTAGCAAAATTCAGTTCTTTGCAGTTGTAGGACCGAGGTCCCTGATGTCTTGCCAGTTGTTGACAGGGTCCACTCTCAGCTCCTGGAGACCACCCTCAGGTCCTTGCCATGTAGCCCCCTCCATGTCAGCAATGGAGAACCTCCTTGTGTCGAATCTCTCTCATGCTTTGAGTCTCTCTCACTTCCTCTTCTGCAACCAGCCCAAGAAATCATTCGGATTTTAAAGCAGGGGTTCTTAACCTTTTTAGTTCCATGGACCCCTTTGCCAGTCAGGTGAAAACCACGGACCCCTTACTAAGTCCACACTATACTGTGTATTATTTAATAAATATATCACACCCATACCAACACGTCCCCACAAGGATGTTGTTTTTTTTTCAATTTAAATTCAAGCTCACAGACCTCTTGTTAAGAACCCCTGTTTTAAAGGGTTCATGTGATTATGTCAGACCCACCTGGATAAGCATCCTATCTTAATGTCAACTATGCCATATAACATGACCTAAACCTGGGAGTAAAACCCATTATATTCACCGTTTCAGGGACTATGATTTTGCAGGACACATATACCAGGGTGGGAAGACTTGGGACATCTTAGAATTCTGCCTACCACAGTCAAATTCATTTGTCTGTCTATTTGATTATATATTTGTTTTGATAAAAATGAACATATCTTTCTATAAATACAAACACATGTATACATGCATATATGTGTATGTAATTTGTATAGCACATATTTAAACAAAATTGACAGGCTAGGAAAATGCAGAGTGGCTTCCTGTGGCATTATACAACCTCTGTCTACCACTGCACACCCAATCTGAAAAGCCCAGACCAAACGGGTCTATCACAGGATGCCCTGAGCGTTGAAGGGGGCAAAGCAAGAGAGGAAACTGATATCAGCATGTAGGAGGTGCTCCATCTACCTTTGCTGAGGTTGAATCAAAAAGCTCAAGGATAATAAAAGAACAATAAAAGAACAATAAAAGAACACCCCCTCCCCCAAAAAAGCTGTAGGCCCCCATCACTGGACAGTGCCCCTGTCTACAGCAGAAGGTGGCAGGATGGCTAGGTATGGCCCAGGCTAGAGGAGAGAGCCATGACTGCTAAGTGGGGCAAGAGAAGCAACCTGAACTTCTGGCTTGGAGTCAGGCAGACACGAGTTTTCATCCTGTCTCTCCCACTTGCCAGCTCTATAACTTTGGACAAGTCAATTTTTTTTTTTTTTTTTTAGCTTGAGCTTCTCCATCTTGAAATGGGGACAATTAGACTTACCTGGCAGGTTTGCTGTGAACATTAAATGAAATAATGTTTGAGGAAGTTTCCAGTTCAAGGCTCAGATTGGTATAAGTATTCTATAAAAGCTTGTGGATTTTCCCCCACTGAGCTAAGCCTTTGGTATAGGGCATCATGTTTCCATGGGGCTTCTATGGCATATATATTCCCTAGAAAAGGTAAGACCTTAACTCCAGCTCCATGTTTGGCCCCTGATGGATACTAAAAAATGTCTGCTAGACACAGGGGAAGGAGGCCCTGGCAGAGAGCTAGTGCCAGAGGAGATGACATCCAGTGCTGGGGAGCCTAGGGATGGGCAGGCACATGTAAGAAGGTTCACATCGGGGGAGGCTGCTCCTGGAGCCCAGGACCTGGTGGGCAAATGTGGAAGGCCAGGAAAGCCCTCCAAGAAGTAAAAACTCTCCACACCTTTCCTTCCCAAGAGGGAGTGGAATAGAAACCCCTGGAGGCTAGAAGCACACTTTCCCCACCCAAAGTGTCCAGAGCCATCCACATCATCAATTCCGCCCTCGCCTGCCCCTAAGCCCCTCCTCACCCACTCCCAGGCAGCCATATTTGCCCTTCCTGTGCCTCCCTGCATGCTAGCAGACTTCCATTCTGACATACAAATTCAGTTACCCTCCTTTGAGAAGCTCTTACAACATGTATAAACAAGTAATTGTAATCTAAAGTGACCCACATTTCCCTAGATACATGCGCAAAATGCTGTAAGCAGCAAGAAAGGATCCTCAGCCCAGGGTAGGGAAAGTGTCATCTGGAAGGGGTTCCCAGAGGTTTGGAAGGCCGGGTGGATTTGGGTTATCTGTAGAAAGTGGGGTTTGGAGGGGTGGATCTTTCTAGGTAGAGGGACCATGGGCTGTCCACAGATACTCTGGGTCTTTGGACACATGACACGATATGATTACTTTTGCTTTAGAACAAGGGGTAAAGAGAGGGGGGAAATAAAGGAGGAAGAGAGAGAAGAGGAAAATATTTAGTTTTTTTTTTTTTTTCAATATTCTTCACAGAATGTGAAGAAAACAAGTCTCTGTGAGGAATGCAGTGCTGAAGCTGTAAGGAAGGAAACAGCCTAGGGTGAGTGGGTGTGTGAGTGTGGAGGTGAGAGGGAGAGACTGAGCAGCTAGAGAGTCCTTAAAAGTGGGTCAGAAGAAGCACACCGTACCCCAATTAGAATAAATCCAAATAGACCTACGCCAAGACACATACTACTCAGAATGTCAAATGTCAAAGATAAAGAGAAAATTCTCAGAGCAGCAAGAAAGAAGCAAATGATCACGTACAAGGGACATCCAGTAAGACTTAGTGCAAATTTCTCTTCAGAAACCATGGAGGCGAGAAGACAGTGGTATGATACAATTAGGAAACTGAAAGAGAAAAACTGCCAGCCGAGAATTTTTTATCCACTAAAACTGTCCTTCAAATATGAAGGTGAATATAAAGTATTCACAAACAAACAGAAACTAAGAGAGTTTGCAAAAAAGAATCCACCTTTGCATGAAATATTAAAGGAAGCCTTAGAACCTGAAAGAAAAAGACAGGAGAGAGAGGCTTGGAGGAGAGTATAGAAGAAAGAACAGCAGAAAGGATAACCAAAAGAGTAAAAAGAGACAAAAACAAGATGACATACGAAAACCAAGAATAAAATGGAGGAAGTAAATAGTGCATTAACAGTAATATCATTGAATGTGAATGGATTAAACTCTCCAATCAAAAGATACAGGATGATAGAATGGATAAAAGAACATGACCCATCCATATGCTGCTTACAATAAACTCACCTTAGACCCAGGGATACAAACCTGATAAAAGCGAAAGGTTGGAAAAAGATACACCATGTGAATAGTACCCAGAAAAGAGCAGGGGTAACTATACTAATTTCAGAAAAAACACTCTTTAAATGCAAAAAAGTTATAGGAGATACAGAAGGCCATTATGTATTAATAAAAGAGACGATCCACCAGGAAAATATAAATCATAAATATCTATGCATCTAACCAGGGTGCCCCAAAATATATGAGACAAACTCTGGCAAAACTGAAGGGAGAAATAGACATTTCTACAATAATCGTTGGAAACTTTAACACCCCACTGACATTAGATAGAACAACTAGACAGAAGATCAACAAGGAAACAGAGAACTTGAACAATATGATAAACAAGTTAGACCTAACAGACATATACAGAACACTGCATCCAAACTCAGCGGGTTATACATTCTCCTCAAGTGCACATGGATCTTTCTCCGGGATAGACCACATGTTAGGTCACAATACAGCTCTCAATAAATATAAAAAGATTGGAATTATAGAAAGTACCTTCTCAGATCATAATGGAATGAAACTAGAAATCAATAATAGACAGGAAAAAAGTAGATTTGCAAATGTATGGAGACTAAACAACACACCCCTAAATAATCGGTGGGTCAAAGAAGAAATTGCAAGTGAAATCAGTAAATATATCGAGACAAATGAAAATGAGAACACAACGTATCAAAACTTATGGGATACAGCGAAGGCAGTCTTGAGAGGGAAATTTATAGCCCTAAATGCCTATGTTAAAAAACAAGAAAGAGCTAAACTCAAAGATTTAACTGAACAACTAGAGAAACTAGAAAAAGAACAGCAAACCAATCCCAAAGCAAGCAGAAGGAAAGAAATAATAAATATTAGAGCAGAAATAAATGAAAATGAGAACAGAAAAACAATAGAGAAAATCAACAAAACCAAAAGCTTGTTCCTTGAGAAGATCAATAAAATTGACAAATCCCTAGCTAGAAACTAACAAAAAAAAAGAGAGAGAGAGAGAAGATGCAAATAAATACAATCAGAAATGAAAGGGGGGGAGTTACAAATGACCCCACAGAAATAAAAAGAATCATAAGAGGATATTATGAGAAACTATATGCCAACAAACTAGACAACCTAGATAAATTGGACAAATTTCTAGAAACACACAACCAACCTACACTGATGGCACAAGAAATACAAGAACTTAACAAACCAATTGCTTTTAAGGAGATTGAATCTGTCATAAAAAATCTCCCAGCAATGAAAAGTCCAGGACCAGGTGTCTTCACAGGTGAATTCTACCAAGCATTTCAAAAAGAATTAACACCAATCCTGTTTAAACTCTTTTAAAAAACTGAAGAGGAGGGAAAATTACCCAACACATTTTATGAAGCCAACATCACCCTAACACCAAAGCCAGATAAAGATTCTACAAGAAAAGAAAATTATAGACCAATCTCTCTAATGAACATAGATGCAAAAATTCTCAACAAAATACTTGCAAATTGAATCCAACAGCATATCAAAAGACTTATACATCACGACCAAGTGGGATTTATTCCTAGTATGCAAGCCTCGTTCAACATAAGAAAATCAATCAATGTAATACACCACATTAACAAATTGAAGGAAAAAAACCACATGATAATCTCAATAGATGCAGAAAAGGCATTTGACAAAATCCAGCATCCTTTTTTGATAAAAACACTTCAAAAGATAGGAATAGAAGGAAAATTCCTCAATATGATAAAAGGCATATATGAAAAAACCACAGCCAACATCATACTCAATGGGGAAAGGCTGAAAGCTTTCCCTCTAAGATCGGGAACAAGACAAGGATGCCCACTGTCACCATTGTTATTCAACATTGTACTAGAAGTTCTAGCTAGGGCAATTAGACGAGACAAAAAAATTAAAGGCGTCCAAATAGGAAAAGAGGAAGTAAAACTCTCGCTGTTTGTGGATGACATGATCCTGTATTTAGAAAATCCTGAAGTATCCACAAGAAAGCTACTTGAACTAATAAACGAGTTCAGCAAAGTGGCAGGATACAAGATCAACATGCAAAAATCAATAATGTTTTTGTACACTAGTACTGAACAACCTGAGGAGGGAATCAGGGGAAAAATTCCATTTTCCATAGCAACAAAAAGACTAAAATACCTAGGAGTTAATTTAACCAAAGAAGTACAGGACCTATATGCAGAAAACTGCAAAACAGTGCAAAAAGAAATTTAAAAACACCTAAACAAATGGAAAGACATTCCGTGTTCATGGATTGGAAGAATAAATATCGTGAAGATGTTAATCTTACCCAAACTGATTTATAGATTCAATGCAATACCAATCAAAATCCCAACAGCTTACTTTAAAGAACTAGAGAAGGTAATTACCAAATTCATCTGGAAGGGTAAGTGCACCTGAATAGCCAAAAGCATTCTAAAAAAGAAGAGCGACGTGGGAGGAATTTCACTGCCTGACCTTGAAACATATTACAAAGCTACAGTGGTCAAAACAGCATGGTACTGGCATAAAGGTAGACACATCGATCAATGGAATAGAATTGAGAACCCAGAAATAAACTCTCACCTATACAGTCAACTGGTTTTGACAAACCTACCAAGTCTGTGCTAATGGGAAAAAACAGTCTTTTCAACAAATGGTGTTGGGAGAACTGGATATCTATAACCAAAAGAATGAAAGAGGACCCATATCTCACCCCCTATACAAGAATCAACTCAAAATGTGGATCAAAGATCTAAATATAAAAGCCAGGACCATAAAACTACTAGGAAGAAAATGTAGGGAAACAGCTTCAAGACCTTGTAGTAGGTGGTGGTTTCTTGGACCTTACACCCAAAGCATGTGCAACAAAAGAAAAAATAAATAAATGTGACCTCCTCAAAATTAAACACTTTTGCACCTCACAGGAATTTGTCAAAAGGATGAAAAGGCAGCCAACTCAATGGGAAAAAATATTTGGAAATCACATATCTGATATATAAAGAGATGTTACAACTCAACAATAAAAACACAAATGACCCAATTAAAAAATGGGCGAAAGACTTGAATAGACATTTTTCCAAAGAAGAAATACAAATGGCAAAAAAACACATGAAGAAATGCTCAACATCACTCATGATTAGGGAAATGCAAATCAAAACTACAATAAGATATCATTTCACTCCTATCAGAATAGCCACTATTAAAAAGACAGAGAACTACAAGTGTTGGAGAGGATGTGGAGAGATAGGAACACTTCTTCACTGTTGGTGGGAATGCAGAATGGTACAGCCACTATGGAGGACTGTTTGGCATTAAGCAATATTTGTGCCTCCAATGGAGTGAATCTTTGACAGACTTAAGCTTCTCCATATTATAAGGACCAGATGACCTCATTTTGATTAAGAGAATTTTTTCTTACTTGTGAAAATGCATTGTGAGTAAATGTGTTAGGAAAACTTCAAGAATTGGTATTATCTTTGACTCTCCCTAAAAGTGGTGACCAGATCCATGGAGTCTGAGTGCTGACTGGAATCAGCTGACTGGGCAGTATGTGCATGTTGTCATGTTGGTTTTTTTGTTTGTTTTTTAAAAATTTTTAAGGAGAAGATTGAAGATTGCATGGCTTTCCTCTGCAACAGAGGAAATATATGAAACAATAAACACAATTCCAAAGACTTCAAAATTATTTTCAGATAAAGAGACTCCAAGATTGACTTCAATTCACAAATTACTCATATGGCTGTTTCAATGATTTTGAAGACATCAAATTTGCCAGTTAATGAAGAAAAGGATATTTTCTTGTTGTTTTAGACCTTCTGTACTGCTTACAATTTTTGCCATGTGAATATTTAATTTTATTTAAAACATAGGGCAAAAAAAATTAAGAGATGACCATTTCAATCAGTTGCAAGGAAAGGTGCAGCATGTCCAGCATGCAAATCTACATCTATCAGATTAATCTCATCTTTAGTGGTGACATCAAGTTATTAGGTGGCCTGTGCCTGTCAACAAATGTATAAATGTATAGCTTTTCAAAAACTTAATTGAGGTTGAAATAGAAAATATTTAAGGCTTAATCTAGTTCTTTCCAGAAATTCCTTTTAATGTCATTCAGAAATTCTAACCTGTAGAATTTAATATTTTATTCTTACTTGTAAATCAAGATATATAATAATTTATACTTTGGAATTTTGTATAACTATGTGGAGAGGTAATAGAAATAATTCTTTAATGAAAAAAACTTAAAACCAAAGTTATTAGAGCATACAGAGATTATACTTTTTTTTTTTTTTTTTTACCGGGAGGTACCGGGGATCGAACCCCGGTCTCTTCATATGGTAGACGGACGCCGAACCTCTTGAGCCACATCCGTTTCCCAAGATTATACTTTTAATGTGTGTGTTAACATTAAGTTCTATATTTGTATTTTACATCTTTGCAAATTTAAACAAGAGAATTAAGCAATATTTGTGCCTCCAATGGAGTGAATATGAACAGAGAAAAACCTTGCCTTATTGTAACTGGAAGCAATTTAAAAGATTTCCAGAGAAATGAGAAGTGCCACCCGAAGATGTCAAATTTCATGCATGGTAAAAATGATTAGTGATGGGGGGGCTACTGCTAATAAAGTGTCAGTCAACTGAACTCAGAGATAAACTGAAGGGCAGGACCAAGTACTATTGCTGAGAAACCTGTAATTGTTCTACATTGTCATATTTTTGCAGACATTGAAATGAAGCACATCTGTCTGTGGAACATATTTTATTTATAAATAAATAAATAAAATTTTATAAATGGGTCAGATAAAGAACCAGGCTGACTAGGAATCTCTTAAATGCTGAGATAAAATCAAGGTGTCTGTCCTGCCAAGGCATGTGAGGTCTGGGTTCAGGCATTGTTGCCCAAACTCTTTGTTCTTTAACCACATCCTACCTGATGAGAGGTCAAGGCATGAATTGGAAGAATTTACAAGGTCATTGCTATGCCACTCTGCCATTTAACAAAAGCATTTTTGCTAAGATTAGGACTTGTAGAGTTATAGAGCCCATGGGATTGAGCCTCCGCAGAGTGTTAACATGTATTAGACCTTCTTCTAAGCACTTGTATACAATCAGTGCCATTGGATGGCTCTGCAGTTGGAAGCAGGGACTCCCCCCAAGGCTTGCAGGGAGTTGGCAGCACAGTAGGAGTCCTGTGGAACTGACCCTAGGATTGCTTGGAATCAAGAACAGGTCTGAGGTGGAACAGTTGCCCCATCCCTTGATTATCTGCATGTGTTCTGGCCTGAAGAGCATAATCTGTAATTAACCATGCTGATTGTATTGGAATTGGCAAAGCGCTAATCAAGTTATATGGTGATTAGTTATAAAACAAAACAAAACCAAAGTCCTGGGCTCGCACATTCTTTAGCTTCTTACTGTAGCTTTCACTCCCACAGTTGCTTGGCCTGGGCGTTCTGACCTGCCTTCCCTACAATTATATCTAGAAGGAGACTCATGTGGGCGATCAGGAGACCAGGAGGAAGAGCAAAGAGAGGTGAAACTGGAGGAGGAGGGTGAGATGACAGGGGGAACCAAATGCTATGTTTCTGAACAAATATCTGGATGTTCCTTAAGTCGTGAGAAATCTTGGGATGGGAAACTGAGAGTCTCCGATCAGCATAAAAAAGGGGGGAAAAGGGAGGTAAGGAGAGTCCAGAAAGATGTGGCACTGAGACACTTGGAGAGTGTTTTGATTTTCTCTGATACTTACCCTCCTGCACAGGTTGCATTCTGGGTTCTTGACAACAGGGAGAAGAGGGAAAGGAAGTAAGCCCAGTCTAGGCAAAGCCTGTCAAAAGGAAAACCAAGAACGTGACCTGTCCTCCGAAGCAGGCCAAAGGAAAGCAACTGGGCAATTCAGGTGTGACCTGTACCCTCCTGGGTAGAGACCTAATAGAATGGGAGGTGCTAAGCATCTGGCTTGGGTGGGAGCTGTCTGCAGCATGGCTCAGGAAGTATCAGGGGGGCCACTCCAAAAAGGAAGTGATCCTTCCCAATTAGAGAAAAGCAAAACCCCTTCCCATTGTCATTATGCCATCCCCACAACAGAGTCCACCTAGAGACTGGAGGCCCAAGGCCTGAAAAGAGTTAACAAGAGGCAGCATCACCCAGGAGTCCTAAGTATAACAAGTAACTATCAAAAATACTCTTTAGTAGGAGTAAGTTTCTGAAGCAAAAGTTATCCATGCCACACCCTTCAAAACTAAGTGATACAAGAGCAGTGAGGGGCACACAGGATTGGCTGATCCCTTCCTCCTCCCCTCAAGCCTCAGGCTATCCCAACGTTGGACCCCCTCATCTCCCTCCTGCAGGTCCAGGCCTGGTCATAATCCTAACCTAGACAAGACAAGGGTTGTTGGCCTTGGCCGCCTTGGCCAAGATCCTCTTTCTTGGTGACAGTGGAACCCCCATCCTAAGTACCACTCTTCTCTTCCTAGCACCATGTAGCCCTGCCTCAAAGCACTTCTCTCCCCTTTGGGCTGCCATGTTGTAGCAGTCCATAAGACTGAGCTTCCTCTGCACACCCTCCTGATCAATTACACAGCCTGGAAATCCATTCCCTACTACAAATCCCAGACCCTGCACGTGCATGTCCACCCTCTTTTCAGGACTGGGTCTTGAAGGGGCTTCTGCTATCTTTCCAGACTTTCTGCCACTCTAGGGTTCATTCAGCCACTGTTTTTTATCACCCAAGGATTCCTGACCATTCCTGAAATGCTGTTTCTGTGCAAAGAATTTCATATCCACAGACAGAAAGTCTCTTCAGCCATAGTCTATCTGTGCAGTTGTTTCCTTGATTTGCCCACTCTGGAAAAAGAAACTTGTTTCTAAAGTTCAGGTAGGGGCCCCCAGTTTCAGCATTTACATCAAACAAAATAGAATGTTACAGACTTGGAACTTTGTGAAGATGACTTAGTTATTTCTGAGAATGACTAGGCTCATGCTTTCTAAGGAAAATAATACTGAAGAAACATCAAGGACACAGAGTGGCTGGGGCTCCTCATTTCATTGGCAGATGATAATTTGGCCTTTGGCCTCAGCATGGGACATCCAGCCAGTGAATTGTGATGTGACTAGGGCGTCCTACTTCCAGCTGTCATTTTAATTCCATCCTTCCTTGGTCCTGCCTGAGCCTTGGAGTATGGGTAATGCTCTTCAGGTTATGTTCACCCACTTACTCATTTGTTCAATCAATATGTAATTCCAGTAACCTAGTAACCTGCTATGTATGATGCCCCAGCCTGGGGCCTTGCAGAAAAGCAGTATTACCCAGGGTAGTAAGTGAAGAATTATGCTTGGGTTCAAATCCTTGGACACCTACTCATTCACTGTGTGACTTTGAACAAATTATTAACTTGCCTCATCAGTAAAAAGGGTAAATGATCATTGTACCTAACTAACAGGGTTTTGTTATGCCTGGCATATAGTAAGCACTCAATATCTATCCTATTAGCTATTATTTTCTTTTGTGCTGACCTCCTCGGGATACCAGATATTTCCCACTGTGAAATAAGGAAGTCTCTGTAATTCCCAGCCAATAATAACAAGTATTTAAAATTTTTAGACTTCTCTGCATTAACTAAGAGGGTCTGGGCTGTGTTTCAGTTGCTTCCCATCTTGCTTTTGGTTACCTCAGGAACAGAGGGCTTTTTTCATTTATATAGGATGAGGTGGAATTTGAGAGGAACTTTCTTTAGGGGTCTTAGCCAGGATAATCCTTCTCATTGGCCCATCTCTTACCCTCCCCAGCTTCTTACAGCTGGACATCCCCAGGCTACTGCAGCTCATGAGTCAGTCCAAAATAATGCAGGACATTTCCCTGTGGCTTCAGCCCCTCCATCTTGAGGGGCATAAGATGAAGTGGCTAACTAGCCTTGGACCTGGGGGTTAGCCCCAGGAAGGGGAGTCTCTGGTGGCCCCTGCTCCAGGTTTCCTCTTTTGCCAACTAGACTCAGGAACCATCGGACTGGAGCTAGTTCAAGACACCTGTGTAGCCCCCCACCCTACCACATCATGCCTCACCTATCCCTCTTTCTATGTTGGCCCATTCCAAAGGCGAGGCCTCTGCCTAGGTTTCTTCTCATTCCCATCTAAGGCAATAACCCCTCCCAGGCCAGGGGTCCTGTTCTGCATCTTGGCCAGTGGCCAAGGCCCTGATTCTTGACTCAGCTTCTGAACCCTCCTCCTCCTCAAGGTTGATGCCCCTTTTCCATTTCCCTGCCCACCTGTCCATTTGCAAATCCTTGATTCATATGGTTAGATCTGCCCCTGCCCACTGCCCAAGGTGGAGTGGGAAATCATCTGCCTGCCGCCAAATTCCCTTTCTATCACCCTTGGAGCTGATTGAACCTCTTGAGTTTAAGTCTCTGTATAAGGACAATTTCGCCAAGCCCCAGCCTACTCAGTCCAAACACGAGGGCTTTGGAGTCAGACAACTAGGTTCTAATTCAGGATCCTGGACCTGCTCATAGTATGACCTTGGGAAAGTTACTTAAAATTTCTTTGCCTCAGTTTTCTCAAGTGTAATATGGGAAAATAAGACCTGCCTCATAGATCTATTGTGAGGATTAAAAGATAATACACCTAGGTATAAAGCACCTAGCACAATTCCTGGCATATAGTAAGCTGCCAGTTAAAGGCAACCATCAAAGGGTCTAAAGCAATGGGGAAAAAAGGACATTTGTTCTTTTTCAGGCACCCTATTTTTTTTGTTCACATATTTCTCATTACTCCTTGAAAACTATAATTATCCCTCCTCCTCTACCCCAGCTCCCACTATCTCCAACCAGCATTCAGAACCGGAGGGAATCAGAATAGCTCTGAGGTAGGTAGGACAGTGTGTGAGCAACCTGGTGCTGGGCAGAGTGGCCTGCAGGACCAGCCATCCACCTCTTTGGTTCCCTCTCTCCAAATTGCCAGAGGTACAGACAATCCTCAAGATTCCAGCCTAAAGGCTCTAGGCATCAGGGCAGCCCTGGGGAGAAGTGGAGAAGGAGAAGGACGGAAGGTGTCTTAGCCTCCTGGCTGCTGAAACAAATATCATACAGTGCGTTGGCTTAAGCAACAGGAATTTATTGGCTCCCAGTATTGAGGTTAGGAGAAGTCCAAAATCAAGGTGTCAGCAAGGCACTAATTTCTCCCTGAAGACTGCGTTCTGGGACTGGCTGCTGGCAATCCTTTGGTCCGTGGCTTTTTGGTCACATGGCAACACACATGGCAGCGCCATCTCCATTCTCTTCTGGGTTCTGTTTACTTCCAGCTTCATGCCCTTCCTGTGGTTTTCTCTCTATGTCTGAAATTCATTCCACTTATAAAGGACTCCAGTAATCCAGATGAAAGCTCAACCTGATTTAGTTGGCCACACCTTAACTAAATATATTATTTTGAAAACGTTCTCTTTACAATGGGTTCACACCCACATGAATGGATTAAGATTAAGAACATGTTTTTCTGGGGTACACAACTCAATCCCCAACAGAAAGAGATGAGAGGACCTAGGAAATGAAAATGGGAAATACCCAGTAATGGGCCTTCTCCTCCAAACAAGGAATAAGGAGGAACACCAAAAGGCTCTTCTGTGTTAGGTCAAAGTGGACATGGCCAGTGCAATGTGGCCAGCACACCAAAGCCAAGCTTTTCCTCCACTCTCTCTGCCTCACCCTTTCAAGATATATGGCCAGGGCTGGGTGGGGAGGAAGTCTGCTGTTCCACATTGATCTTATCTGCTATAGCACTTACCCAGCTTTCATCAGCACTCCAAGGCCTCACAAAGCTCTAATTATCTTCCCACCAGAAATGTTTCTGTCCATTTCACAGATGGGGATGGTGATAAGAGCAAGTAGCCTTGGCCTGTGGGTCTAAATTGCCTCTGATCCCAGCATCCCAAAGCACAGCACTCCTGAGGAATAGGAAGTAGAAGGGATCTGTCAAGTCATTAAGCTTGGGGCAAAGAAGGACACAAAGCAAATTCCTAGAATGTTCTTCCTCTGGTCTCAAGAGTAGCATCTGTAGAATTAATGTGGACATTTTTCTAACTGTTGCCCTAAAGAAAGGGAGCAGAGGAGCTTTACCTGTATTAGGAAAACGAAGAGTTAAGTTCAAGGCCTGTTTCTGCCTTAAATTCCTCATCTGAAAAAAACAGGCACTAGTCATAACACGTGCACCAATGCTAAATAAAGTGTCACTATGGTATAGATCTGGTGTTCTCTTCTGTAAACCAGTGGATTGAACAGGCTGGATTCAAAGGTGGTACAAACAGAAAGCGGTTCTGCTTTTCTCTGATCTCAGTCTTCAATCACGCTGCCTTCCCTTCATGGCTTTCTGGTCATTTTTGTGTATTAAAGAGTCCAGTCTGATTTAAAACTTGAATCATACACCCAATTCCTCTAAGCTTAGGCCCACCTGTCTGTGGTTTAGGGATCTGCAGAGGGCAAGAGAGGCACGGTGGGTTCTTTCACTCTTTCTTCCCTTCCTTCCCACTTCCTACTGTTGATTCCTGTAGGGTTGGACAGGGAGAGGAGGAGTAGTCATTCCTCCCTGCCCTAGATGTCCTTTTCTCTTGTGTGTTGACACCCTCTGGATGCTGTATGTGTTCAAAAGGCTTGGCTCTGCTGTAGCTTCCCTCTGGATGAGAAATGCACTCTCTGGCCAGCATCTTGCTATCTCCCTTCAGCTCCTCTCCCCATCCAAGACCCTGCAGCCCTTTACTGCCAACATCTCTAAACCAGCAGAGCCTCAAACCCAGTGTTTCAAGCCAAGTTATCTTCTCCATTTACATTTACCCTGAAGGAAAATCACGCTTCCTTTACCCACCAAGAGCTGGTCTTTGGCTGCTCATTCCTTTTGCTCTGCCTTGGTGGGTGGTTCCAGCCACCTGCTTGACTTTCTAATTTAGGGGAAATCAGAGGAGAGGAAGAGGAAAGGGAAGCAGGTATCAGGGTCTATATCTAAGCATAGCACAGACTCAGGGGAACAAATGTCACTCTCTTCCAATAAGCCCTCAAGATGGACCCACAATTTCTGCAGCTCATCAGGACTGTGAGATACCAGCTCTCTTTTCCTTCAGGCTCATTTCCTATCTATGCCCCTAACTTGATTTGGGGATGGTGGGAAGGAGAGGGGAAACATCACAGCACTTCCTGCTAAGCTGATAACTCCTTGCCTCAATGACTCTCTTAAAGAACACCCTACCAAATTGCTTGTCCTCTATTTAAGCCTGGATTGGTAGTAGTTGATGGGCGTATTTTTACTAATTTGGGGGAAGAACTGCATGGATGTGTTTAGCACCTCTCTTCAGATATGTGGATAATTCTCACCCATGTTGTCAACATTAGGGCTTCCTTGCCAAAATGGTGTCAACAGGAAGAGTCCAATTTAACAACATTTGGTGCTCCCAGATCCACCTCCTGGGACCTTTAAACTAGAAAAAGCTGAGGTGCTAACCCGCTCAGACCCTCTTCCTCAGTTGACCTGATATGCTGTGTCTGCAGATACACATCTAGGACCCATAATGACTCAGTGTCTGGCAGCCATGGCGGTCTGTGTCATACTGGGCACCACTTTGAGCCAAAAAGCTCCTGCCAGACTCCTCAACTACATAGACTATTGCGATGCTAAGGCTCTAACAACTTCTATTCTTAGTTGCTAATTGTCCCATCATAGATATGTTGGAGGTATAGCACTCTCTTCGTTCCGTGTTAATTTTCTATGTCAACGTGGCTAAGCTATGGTGCCCAGTTGTTTGGTCAACACTACCCTAGATGTTGCTGTGAAGATATTTTGTAGAAGTGATTAACATCTACAATCAGTTGACTTTAAGGAAATGACTCTCAATTATGCAGGTGGGCCTCATCCAATCAGTTGAAAGCTTTAAGAGCAAAAACTGAGGTTTCCTGGTGAAAAAGAAATTCTGCCTCAAGACTGCAGCATAAAACTCCTGCCTGAGTTTCCAGCCTGCCCTATGGATTTCAGACTTGCCAGCCCCCACAATTGCATGAGTTAATTCCTTAAAATAAATCTAAGATAGATAGATGAATAGATTGATAAATCTATTGATTCTGTTCCTTTGAAGAACGCTGACTGATACAGAGGTTTAATAATAGACCTTCTTGATTTAGACAGAAAAAGAAAAGAAAGCATAACAGCCTGGGCTGAATGCTGCCTGGGACCCTCTCACCAACTTCTCAGAAATCTGTCTCCCCATGGCTGCTGCTTGTACCACCTCACCAGCTACAACACCTGTGTAGCCCAAGTGATGTTTCAATGAAGTTTCGCTGATTCTGTATTTCATGCTTTTATGTGGGTTACATATCTCCTTGCTTTTCTTTCTCATTTTCTCCTCCCCATTTGCTTCTTCTAGCTTGTCTGTTTTTCCTTCCTTTTTCCCATCTGTGGATATCATCAGTTATTCCACAGACCTTCAAGACCAAAGATGTCATCGAGCCAAAATTAAAAGTTCAAAATGGTTGGATCAGCGGGTCCAAGATGCTCTGTGGTCTTTCTTTTCCTGGCTGTATTGGTGATCCAGTGCCCAGCTTTGGGCCTCCACATACCATGGTGGCAAATGCTGCTGATACCCCTTCCCCATAACCCCCTGCCTTTTCCATACCCATGCAGTCCAGCCTACTTCCAACTGCAGTACCCGGGTTGCTGGTGCCCGAGGCCTTTCTCTGCTGATGGAGTACACCTGCCCAGGCAGCAGGCCAGGTGCTGGGAATTAACAACTTCCCCTTCCCCTGGGAGCAGCTCTCAATGGATGACTGATGGGAGGGTGGCTGAAGAACCCATTTGCCTCGCTCCTTAGGTAGGGTCACGCTGAAGTGCATGCTCTGGGCTGGCTCCCAGAGTTGCTCCGAGGGCTTGCACTCCAGTCGCCCACAGTACCTTTTGGGGGGGGGGGGGGGAAGGGGGGCTGTATTCACTGCCCTGTTTCACCCAAACTAAGACAATTTCTAGAAGAAATGAAGATATTATGGGCAGACCAGCAGGACCAACAAACTCTGACCTAGGACTCAGCAGGCCTTCCCAGACATGCACTGCGGCTCTGTGTGTAAGGCTGTGGACTGGCAGGATCACGCTAGGAGAGGGAACCTAGAAGCAGGCACTCAGGAAAGATGGGCTCCTCCTCCTCCTCCTCCTTCTTTCCGATTGTTTTACCACCTTCCCCTTGTTTCTCACTGCCTCTCAACTTTACAGCATGACCCCAGGCTCCCTCCAGGGGCTCCCAGGTGCCAGCTGACCTGATGTGGGTGTCTGTCTGTCCCTGCCCTCACCCCGCGAGTGGCCCTCAGGAGCAGTCTGTGTGCCCTCGTGTGCGAGCACACCCCAAAGTGCCAACCGTTGCCTCATGTCTTTTGGAAGGAAGTCAGCAAATGACTCACTGATGAAAGAATCTGGTCCTAGGAAATAAATTCAAAGTCAAACTAGACTTCTTTTTTTCCCTATTAGATGATGGAAAACCTCTTCTGTCAGCTGTGTCAAGAGAGTGACCAACTCATTATTTGACAAAAAGTGATTTAAGGACTTCAGATCAAGGCCGGGTAAGAAGTGCACAGGACAGGGGTGATTCCCCACTCCCAGCATAGCAGAAGCACATGGGGCTGCTCTTCTACTCTACACCTGAGTTTATGCAGAAACCCCACAAGGCTTCTGATATGCCAGCCTCCTGGCCTGGAGGTGGGCTGAAGGGACTGGCCTGCAGCAAAGTCACAGTCCTTAAGAACCCCTATTGCTGACTGCAGGGTCATGGCCCTGGGGGACCAGGGATGAAGGAAAGGTCCAGGCATCAAAATGGCAGCACCGCTGGCTCGTACAACACCAAGGAATGTTTCTGACACCTATCCATGGTGTGTGTATGCAGGAGATTGTAGAGTGGCTTCCTTTTCTGCTCTCAGAAAGGCATTGAGGTCCAGGCAACTGCTCTGAGGGTGGCCTTGAGGGTGGGCTCTGCAGCTGGCAGGGCTCCTGACCTGACCTGCGTTGGGCGAGCAAAGCAGGCCTGTCCTCAGGGCTCCGAGCTGAAGGGATACTTTGCCAGCATGTTTTGCTGACACACTCAAATTTTCTCTGCCAGGCAGAGAGATTTATTTGTTACGTCTTCATTGAGGGCAATTATTTTTTAGCACCTTGCTGGGCATGCTGTGTGATCTCATGAGTGCCTGCCTTGAATGAAGCAAAACTAAGAAAAACAGCCTCCCTTCTCCTGTCTCACCCAGAAATCCTCTCCTTTCCCTAGCACCTTCACAGAGAGCTGAGAATCCTCTTTCCTCTTGAGAGGCACTGGTTCCCCCATAAAACTCATCAAGGGTGACGTTTAAAAAGCACTTCCCTTGGGGAGAGAGAGAGCTCTTTCTTTTTTAGAGAGAAAGAGTAAAACAAGTGGCCTTAAACTTTATTCAGTAAATAAATCAAATGCTAAAGACATTGTATTGCTCCAAGATATGGAACATGTGATGGGGAAAGAGGAAAAAGAGAGGAAAGGAAAGAGGCAGAAAGATCTAGGAAGGGCCTAGGCAATAGAAAGGAATTGATGGGAAATAAGGGAGACAGACAGAGAGATGATACTGGGGTTGAGGAAAAAGAAAAGGGAGAGGCAGTGGGCCGGGAAAGAGGCAATAGAGAGCCAGCCAGCCCGGAGGAAAGACAGCAGGCAGGAGAAGGCACAGGAGGGAGAGGCAAGCAGAGGGCACAAGCGCTTCCCCAGGCCTCCTCCTCCTCTCCTCTCACACCAATTTCTTGAACAAGGGGTCTATTCCAGCTTCTTCCGTGTCTTACCACCCCATCCACTCCTCAGTTTGGCTCCTCACTCCCACCGACCATGCTCCCATCAGGTTTCTAGGGACCGATGTGTAGCCTTTTCCCAAGGAATTTCCTGCTTAGCTCAATGGCAGATTTGACACTGCAGCCTCTCTGTCGCTCTGGTGGTGTCCATGGCCTGCGGACCCTGCCTCTGTGGGATGCCTAGATTCCCATGACAGTTCTGTTGCTTATTCGTTGTTTCACGTGGGGCATGGCCCTGCCCTCTTTGAATTTTCACATATATAAACTGGCAGTAATAATAGGACTTACCCTGCTTCCAACACTAGAATCTGGATTTTTTTGTTGGATGAGTGTGTGTGCATGTATGTTATGTGTGATAAGGTAAGGGAGGTGAACGCTCACAGTGAGCTATAAATGAAGTGGTCGCAGGTCTGACTCCAGCAAGTTGGCAAAATAGCATAGAGGTTAAGACTCAGCAGCCAATTCTTGACTTTAACATTGACTTTAGCTGTGTCACTTTAGGCAAATTACTTAACCGCTCTGTGTCTCCATATTCTTATCTGTAAAATGGGAATAATAGCAACCTTCCTCAGATAAATTAAATCAGATAAATTCATGTGGGCTTCTTGTGCCTGACATGAAGAATGTACTATGCAAGTATTTTATTTAACAAATAATTTATGTTAGCTATTAGTGATATTATTTACCAAAAGGTGCTGCTCTTTTCTTACTCAGGAGGCTGTGGGGACCATATGGCACTAGAAAATAAGGGGCCTGAGGACCGTCCCCACTGTTGCTCGCGCCAAATCTTTCTTCACCTTCCTTTATGCCATAACATCTTCTCTCCCTGGAGTGAGACTGGGCACATGTCCATCCCTCCCCACCTCCCTGCCTCTTGCCAGGAGCCTGTCATGATGCACCTTTTCCAGCTTGCTATGCACCGAGGCCAGTGACATCACCAGGCGAGACAGAGTGCTTGTGCAGGCAAGGCAGTGATGTGAAGGGAGGGATGCAAAGCGCCTGGGGCCCTGCACTGTCCTGCACATCTCCAGGTGACTCAGGCACCTGCACCATGGGGCACTCCTGGCCATGGGGGGAGGCAGGCATGGAAAGGGTTGGGGAAAGGGTGGGACCTGGCTAGAGAATGAAAAGTAGAGTCAGGAGCCAGCGGTATGGGGAGACAAAGACTGGGTGTGGAGGGGCTCATACCCCGTTGTGGAGGGTGGGCTTCTTTCTAAGGGTAGCAGGAGAGACATGAGTAGATTTTGACTTAAGAAAGATTTCTCTGGCTATTGGGTGGGGCAAATGAAAGGTTGAGCAGAGTACAAATCTCTGTGTGAGAGAGATGAAGAGACCCAACTCCAGGCAGTGGCCATGGGGATGGAGAAGGTGGCCCAGGTGAGGCACACCTGAAAGGTAGAATCGGCAGGACTCACTGTCCAATTAGGTGTCAGCAGAGAGGAGGAATGGGGAGTCCAGGATGGCGCCAAGGTCCCTAGAATAATGGAAGTGAAAGCACTTCGTGAACGGTGACAAGACCTACAAGATCTACATCAGGGTGTTGTATCATCAGGGAAATCACTTCCTTTGCCAAACACTAATGACCCCATGCTGGGAGTGGCAGACCCAGAGAGCAGACAGTTGTGGCCCTGCCTTCGAGGGGCTTACAGATGGGAGGCAGCCCCCTGGAAGGCGAGGCCAAGTATGGCTCAAGAACAGGAAAGACCCGGACCTGGAGAAGGGGCGTGAGTCAGCTCAGCCTACAAGAGAGGAATCTCAGAGCCACCCAGCCAAGGTCCTGCCCTCTTTACTCCTCACGCCCTTCCCCAGGAGCACGGGAATGAAATGTAGGTGCAAATCTCAGCTACTGGTTTGGCAACAAATTTGTCATCCGGATGTTTCGTCTGTAAAATGGGGATGATGATAAGAGGTGGAGTAAGTTAAATAATATACGTAAAGCTCCTAGCCCAGCATCTCATGCACATGTGATTAAATGAGGCACTTATTTTCAGTATTGCTATTGTTATACCACATCCCCATCTGGCTTTTTCCTCTCCTTGCCTTAAACATTGCCAACACTTCCCAGTCTTTCCCCTCCCCACCCCCGCTCATGCCTATATAGATCAGAGAACTTAGTGGGTCTGAACTAACCATCTTAGGTTCAAGGTGTTTGGAGTCCAATTCCTTCTTTAAGTGGACATACTCCACTGCCAAGAACGGAGTCAGACTCCGGAAGGAAGAAGGAACTCCCAGTTACTGAGACCTACTCAGCACCAGGCACACCATTATACTACCTAGTGTGTACTGTACCTCCTCACAATTCTAGAACAGTGTTATTGTCCTCATTTTACAGAAAGTGTGAAATGAAATACAGAGGTTAAGTAACATGATAAAATGTCCCCCAGAATAATTACGGAAACCAGGATTAAATCATGGATTGTTCTATTCTGCAGATGATGTTTTTACTTCTAACCCTCACCTTCTATGCCTGGGTGGGCAGAACCCACCATCAAATAGGAGGAAAGTAAGTCATTCAGTTCTAGGTAGCCTTCCAAGTGGATTCATCACAGGAACAAACCTTTTTTGGGCCCTAAATAATCCAAGCTGACTGTCGGATTCTTGGTGTGGCCCAAATGCAGCAATGGTTGTGAAACAGAAGGGCTGAGAAAGGAGCCAGGTCAGGGAGGTGCTAAGGCAGATACTTATCTGACCAGCAACTCCTCCACATCCAGAGCCACAGTCAGCCTTTACCGCTGCTGAGCCTGCAAAGCAGAAACCCTTCCAAGTCAGAAACCCTCCTAAGGGCACGGAGCATACGCTTTGCCCTAATGGGAGACACAAACCTCATCTGCACCCAAGCATTCCTTCCCAGCTTCCAGTCCTGGCAGAGGCATCTGTATTTATCAAGGCTAGTGCTTCTGCTGTGTGGCTTAGACATCTCTATCCACCTGTGTTCTCACTTGACCACATACGGAGGTGGAGTCGAGAGTCCTGGGGTCAAATCCAAGCTCCCCCTTTTACTAGCTGTGGGCCTTGGGTAAGTTACTTCCTGTTGTTGCCACCTTTATTCTCTGGTTCGATAGACTTCAGAATGAAGAAACGGGAATTCAGTATTATCAAACTTTATTTAATCTGCTCTGTTACAGCTTAAACCTGGTCAGGGTGATGATAGAAATGTCCCCTGGTGTTGCAGCTCAAGCCTAGCTGGAGCACAAGCCTGGCACCAGTCTGGACGGAGGCACCAGTGGAAGTGCCTTCACTGTTACAGCTCAGCCCTGGGCCAAGGCACAAACCTGGCCACGGCACCAGTGGAAGCGTACGGCTCCGCGTCGCAGCTCGGCTCACAGCCCGATGTTCGTCTTTGCAGCTCAGCTCAGTGTTCTCCGATGTAGGTTCTTCTAAGAAGAGCGAAGATGGAACGTGCCCACGGGGCTTCCGGGCCGCTCTTGATATAGTTTAGCTGTGTCACCTCCCCCTGGGGGGGGAGGGTGGAGCCCCAGTTGCGATGCTCTGATTGGTCAATCACTGGTTCTGAACAAGGGCATTGGTTAGGGTTTGAAAACCAGATTAGCATATTATGTAAATAGGGTATCCTAACTGGGAGATGCTGATTAGCTGACGATTAATTAAAGGAATAGATTCTATTGGATGAAAACTCTCATAACCTATTGGTTGACTCAGGATCCCTCTTCCTAATGGTTAGTTCAGGATCCCTCTGCCTACAGGCCAACTCAGTTACCTGCTCATGCCTTCACTTCTCTCAGTACAGCCTTGTGAGATTTTCATTTGGTAGGTGTTATGGGCTGAATTGTGTCCCCCAAAAGATATGATCAAGTCCTAAAACCCCTCCATGTGAATGTGAACTTATTTAGAAACAGGGTCTTTGATGGCATGATTAGTTAAGAAGAGGCCAAACTGGGTTAGGGTGGGCCCTAATCCAATATGACTGGTCCTTACCAGAAGAAAATTTGGACACCCAGAGAATGCCATGTGACAACAGCAATTGAAGTGCTGCAACACAAGCCAAGGCATGTGAAGGACAGGCAGCAAACCACCAGAAGTTAGGAAGAGACAAGAAAGGATTCTCCCCTACAGGGCCTGCTGATACCTGGATTTCAAACTTTTAGCCCCCAGAACTATGAGAGAATAAACTTCTGTTGTTTTAAGCCACCTAGTGTGTGATACTTTGTTATACAGCTCTAGAAAACTAGATCGATAGAGGAGGAGCTTAAATCAGAGAGTTTACCAAGGTAAATGGCAGAAAATGGTTTTGTATCCAGGTCTGTGTGATTCCAGATCCAAGGCTCTTCCCAAAAGAATAGCTGGCTCCTCAATTTCTGGCCCATGGAGGAAAGGAAAACCTCAGCAAGCGAGTTCCTTTGCTTCTACTACCACCTGAAACTCCAGTCAGCTTGACAGAAGGGCCAAGCTGTCCAGGGAGGCAGAAAGCAAGCCACCGCTGTCCCATTCAGGGTCCATCAGGAAAGACACTCCTGCCTATGAGAGACTGGATCTCCTTTGTGAGATCACTCAACACCTGCTCCATAGTGCCTGGCTCAGCACAGACTGGCTATGGGGAGGCCTGAGCTTTGGGGTATGCAGCTTCTCTCTACGGCACAGATGCTGACAAGGAATTTAGGAAGGCTGAAGTCTGGAGAGATTGGTAGTTGAGATGATCCAGGTGTCCCTGAGGAAGCTTCCAGTAGGGCAATGGCTGGCTTAGGGCCATGCACAATGTCCAAGAAAATGGGAAGCCTTCAGTTCTGAAATATTCCCTTTTCCTGTGGAAAGATTGGGCTGTTGGCCGGTACCCTCTATGTTACACTCCCAGAGTGTCTCTCGACTTCCTTCTTGTCTCCATTTTCTAGGAGCTGGAGCCACGGTTTGCATTACCTGGTCAAAGAGTTCAAAGAATAGAGGATGCAGTTGGAAACAAGACAGAACATGGCCACTGCCCTCTCCAGGCTTAGTGGAATGAGCAGATTTGGGATTAGATGGACCAGGTCTCCACTCCCAGCTCCAGCATTACTATTCGTTGACCTCATTAGTCCCTCAACCTCAGCTCCCTCAGGTGTAAAATACACGTAAGGATGCCTACCTCCCGTGATTCAAGCGAGGGAAAAGAGTCACTCAAATGGGGAAGCGGCTGTGGCTCAATCAGTGGGGCTCCCGTTTACCATATGGGAGGCCCTGGGTTCGGTTCCTGGGGCCTCCTGGTGGGGGTGGGCCTGCCCGCGCGGCGTGGTTGGCTGACCTGGCGAGCACAAGCAGCAAGGGGGGGATAAATGAATAAATAAATAAAATCTTAAAAAAAAAAAAAAATGTGAAAGTGCTTTGTTAACCATAAAGTTCATGCCCTCTTAGTTTTTACTATTAGTAATGTGATGATGAGTATTATTGCCATTCAGGGAGTTTTCTCTGCTTGATCTGTTTATTGTGCCAGAACACAGGTAAAAATTTACTTTGTACTCTGGTCCTGACACTATTTTTATAAAATATATTTTTTATTTATTTTTTAAAAGATACTTAGATTACCTAAAATGTTACATAAAAAAATATAAGGGATTCCCATATGTCCTACTCCCCAGACCTCCCACTTTTCCCCACATTAACAACTTCTTTCCTTAGTGTGGTACATTCATGGCAATTGAAGAACACATTTTGGAGCATTGCCACTAAACATGGATTTCAGTTTACATTGTAGTTTACACTCTCTCCCACTAAATTCTGTAGGTTATGGCAGGATATATAATGGCCTATATCTGTCATTGCAGTGTCATTCAGGTCAATTCCAAGTCCTGAAAATGTCCCCATATTACACCTCTTTTGCCCTCTGCCTGACTTCAGCGCCCCCAGTGGCCACTGTCTCCACATCAATGATATAATTTCTTCCATTGCTGGAATCACAATAAGTCTATAGTAGAATACCAGCAAGTCCATTCTAGTCCAGGTTTTATTCCCCAAACCTGAGGATTCTGGGATGGTGATGCCCACTCCACCTCTAATTAAGAGGGGACTTTGATCCCATATAGCTGATGGATGGGACTCACTTGCTTGCAGTTGTAGACTTTTTCAGTTCCTTGATGTGGTTGTTGTCCATCCCCACCTCCTTGTTAGTTGTCCTGGGGGAGTGCAATGAACTGGAGAATAGATGTTGCAACTCACTGAGGCTCAGGGCCCAGCTGGCACATGGACAGCCCAGAGATTCAAGTCCCTTGAAGGTATACCTACCAACTCCAGCACCGGAGCTATCTGCCATGACCATAGGACCTGGGTGTCTCCAGAGCCCTCGGGAGCCCCACTGTTTGGGGTAGTATCTACTTTCTGCCATTATCTATTGACTTCTGGATCATTAGCCTACTTTGTTTTTAAACAACTTTACTGAGATAAAATTCACATACTATACAATTCACCCATTTAAAGGAAGTATTTTTCAGTATAGTCACAGGACTGTATAACCATCACCACAGTCTAATTTTAGAATATTTTCATGCCCCCTAAAAGAAACACTGTACCCATTAATAGTAATTCCTCACTCCCCCTCACCCCTCCTCCCACTCCCCACCCTAAGCAATCACTAATCTACTTTCTATCTTTATAAATTTACCTATTATATATATTTCATATAAATGAAATAATATGTGGCCTTTTGTGTCTGGCTCTTTTCACTTAATACAATGCTTTCAAGGTTCATCCATGTTATAGCATGTATCAGTTCTTCATTTCTTTTTATTGCTAAGTAATATTCTGTTGTGTTTTAGTTTGCTAAAAGCTGCCAAGGCAATATACCATAAATGGGTTGGCTTTTACAATGGGAATTTATTAGTTTAAAAGCCTACAGTTTCGAGGCTGAGAAAATGTCCAAATCAAGGCTTCATTGGGAGATGCTTTCTTCCAGAGCTGCAGCTGTAGGCAATCGGGCACATGGCAGGGCACAATGGTGGCATCTGCCAGTCTCTGCCTTCTCCTCCAGGCTCCATTGCTTTTACCTCTGGCTTCTCCATCTTTGACTTTTGTTCTTAGCTGCTAGGAGTTTTTCTCTATGTCTGTGGCCTTTATTCTCTGTATATTCATTCTGTTTTATAAAGAACTCTAACAAGAGGATTAAGACCCACCCTGGGCTGCGCCTCACTGAAGCAACCCAATCAAATGGCCCTCAACTGAATCCAATCCATTCAAAGGGTCCCACACCCACAGGAAGGGACGAATTTATCAACAAAATTTTCTGAAATCCACAAAAAACTTGAACTAACACATGTATGGATAAAACACATTTTATTTAACCAATCAGTTGATGGGCATTTGGCTTAATTCTACTTTTGGCTATTTTGAGTAATGCATATAAACTTATATGTGGAAGTATATTTCATTTCTCTTGAGTATATCATAGGAGTAGAATTGCTGGGTCATATGGTAGCTCTATGTTCAACATTTTGAGAAACTGCCAAATTGCAATCCATGGCAGTTGTGCCATTTCTCATTCCCACAAGCAATGTATGATGGTTCTAAT
This sequence comes from Tolypeutes matacus, assembly GCA_026826555.1. Classification (NCBI taxonomy): domain Eukaryota; kingdom Metazoa; phylum Chordata; class Mammalia; order Cingulata; family Chlamyphoridae; genus Tolypeutes; species Tolypeutes matacus. Next base: position 36,442,031 of record JAKSZT010007815.1, read on the forward strand.
TCTACAAACCTTCATCAGCTTTTGTTTTCATCTGCCTTTTTGATTATTCCTAGTAAGTATGAAATGATATCTCATTGTGGTTCAGATTTGCATTTCTCTAATGACTAAAGACGATGAGCATCTTTTTTTCTGCCTATAGGTCATTTATATATCTTTAGAGAAATGTCTGTTCAAGTCCTATGCCCTTTTTAAAAATAGGGTGCCTTTTTTTCTTTATTAAAGAAGCTGTGGGTTTACAGAACAATCACACATAAAATACAGGATTCCCATATACCACCCTATTACCTTTGTATGAGTTGCAAGTGTTCTTTACATATTTTGGATACCCAGTGCCTTATCATATATATGATTTGCAAATATTTTCTCTCATTCTGTGAGTTGCCTTTTCACGTTTTTTTTATGGTATCATTTGTAGCACAAAAGTTTGAAGTCCAATTTATCTAATTTTTTCTTTTGTTGCTTATGATTTTTGTCTTGAGTCTAAGGCCTACTTCTTAAATTGACTCTGCCTTTTAAAACATGTTTATTTTATTAAAACTTTGATATTAAATATCTGGCTCTAATTCAAAATCAGGGAGAAAAACCAATGAATCATCACTATAACCTTAAACATGTTATACATAATTGAATAGACACCATTGAAACCTTGTTGTCTTTTTAACGGGGAAAGAAATGGGGAAAGATGTAGCTTTCAAGTCGAGCGGGATAGCAGTTGAGAGGGGCTTGAGAGGGGCAGTTTTTTTTTTTGTTTTTTTGTTTTTTTTTACCGGGAGGTCCCGGGGATCGAACCCTGGTCCCTCCATATGGGAAACGGACGCCCAACCAATTGAGCCACATCCGACCCCTGAGGGGCAGTTGAGAGGAGATGAGAAGTAATGCCCTTGTTCCCCTCATCACTAATACAAGGTACTTGCAAGGGGACTTGCTGAAAGGGAGAAAAAAGATTGAAGAGTAAAGACACTGCGATGTGCAGGAGCCACGCCAGGTTGGTACTTGTTCTGCACCTGCTTCCAGGCGTCCAGTAAACCCAGGACTGGATTCCTTTCTTCCCTCCCCGCTTACCACCATGGAAGGCCTGACAGCAGATCCCCTCCCCAGATTGGTTCTGCCCCTTTCAGATGGCATCAGGGTAGAGGGAAGTGAGAAGGCTTGATATCTCTAACCTAAGTCTCCTACAAGTGGGTATTACAGTTCCTATTTACTGAGTCTCAAAATGGCAAAATAACTTGCCCGGTGTGCTTTCATCATTTCCCTCTCTTGAACTCATAAGAGGGAGGCATCATTACACATATTTTACACAATACAGTTTCAGATAGTAATAAGTGCTACACTGAATCATATATCCTTAATATTCTTGATCTTAAGTTGGCTGGTGGGTTCACAGGCCGTCATTACATGATCATGCTTCATAACTTACATATTCTTTACATATATTCTTTGTATATTCTTTGAACACCATATTATATAGTAAAAAAAAAATCTGCTTTAAAAAGAGATTGGAGTAAGGAGGTGAAGAGTGAGGGCAGTGGGGTGTGGGGATATCTTAGGTGAAGTCATTAGAAGGTACATCAGTCAGGGTTCTTCAAAGAAACAAAGCCAACAGGATACGTGTATGTGTACATAACCTATAGCTATGCCTTTACATATAGACCTGTGTGTATGTGTATATTTATTTTAAGGAATTGGCTCATGCAATTATGGAGGCTGGCAATCTTAAATCTGTAGGGCAGGTCAGCATTTTGGGAACTCACGAGTTGATGTTGTAGTCTTGAGGCAGAATTTCTTCTTTTCCAGGAAACCTCAGGTTTTTTTGCTCTTAAGGGCTTCAACTGTTTAGATGAGGCCCACCAATATTACTGAGGGCCCTCTCCTTGACTCAAAGTCAGCTGATAGTAGATGTTCATCACATCCACCAAATAACCTTCACAACAACACCTAGACTAGTGTTTGATCATACAACTGGGCACCGTAACCTAGCTAAGGTGACACATAAAATTAACCATCGCAGAAAGCTTCTCCTTCCGATTCAGCTGAAATGGGAATGATGAGAGGAAGGCGGTGGTGCAAAGATCTGAGGGAAATGCAGTCCAGATAGCAGGAACAGTGAAGACCTTGAGGGGAATGATCTCTGGGAGTTCAAGGACTGGTAAGGCTGGAGCTCTGTGAGTGAGAGGTTGGCCAAGTTTGGCAGGCTCGGACCTGGGGGGCACTTGGCATGTGGATGTTATTCTAAGTTCTATGGGAAGTGACTTGCATTTTTCAAAGATTATTCTCTCAGGAGCTCCAAAGGAAATTACTCTCATTTTCTCTCCACTTTTCTGTGCACCCCCTTGCTGGTGGTGTTTGTATGGAAATGACAGGAGCTAACCCATTTCCCTCTTTCCAGGTGGCCAACTCCCAGACTGTTGAGTTTGTTTTTATAGGACAAGGAAGTAGAACAAGCAAAGATTTTACTTTATGTTGTTTTATGAGTGACAATTAAATCCACATTACTAATAAGTTTCAAGTTTTAATATGTCTATTCACTTGATTTACATTGAGTGTCAATGTTTTCACCAAACTGTTTTTCTTCCTTAATTGTGCTAATAACTTCTCTCCTGTCATCTTTGCTCAGCCCTCCCAGGAAGCCTCCACTATGTTGGCCTGGACACCAGCCCTTGGGGTAAGAGAAGAGAGGGGTGAGGTAGTGAGAAGAGCCTTGGACACACCGTCTAGAGACTGGGCTTTAGTGATGACTGTGTCTTCTATCAGCTGAGTGATTTTGAACAAGCTATTTACCCTCTCTGAATACATTTTCTCTTCTATAAAACCAGAATAAATCCTTCCTCACAGAGATAAAGTCTGGGGAAAGCACCTAGTAAGGTGACTGGGATACAAGAGGTGATCAGTAAAAGTGAGTCGAGTCCAATTTAAATTAAATTATTACAGTAAAAATGTCAAATCTACTAAATTAAATAGATTTGTCCATCATTAGTGCTGCCTCCTTGGTCACTCAGCATTCTTCTTATTAATGTTCATTTTTCTTTACCTGTACATGCTCATTTTAGAGTTTTGATAAAATGCTAAGTAGTGTAAAGAATAAAATACAAGCCATCCATAATTCCACCACTCAGATATAACTACTCTTAAAATACCCATGTCTTTTCCTTCCAGGCTTTTTATCTCCATACATACTTTCACACTTGGATAGTAGTGTTTATTCCATTTTATATCTAACTCTTTTCTTGTAATATTTCATTTCATCATTTTCCTGAGTCAGTAAGTGTTCTTCAAAAATGTGAACAATAAACAAATAAAAAGATCTGGAGAATGAACTGTGGAGGCTGTCTTAGTTTGCTAGGCTGCCATAACAAAGTACCACAACCAAGTAGCTTACAACAACTGAAATGTGTTGTCTCAGTTCTGGCAGCCAGAAGTCCACAATCAAGGTGCCAGCAGGGCCATGCTTCCTCAGAGTCTACAGGTTTCTGGTGGTGGCTTGCGGGGAATCCATGGCATTCCGTGACATGACAGCCTCTGCCACCATCATGTAGCTGTCTTCTCTCTCTGTACAATTCTCCCTCTCTTATAAGGACACCAGTTGTATTGGATTAAGGCCCACTTTAGTCCAGTTTGACCTCATCTTAACTGATAATATCTTCAAAGATTTTATCACATTCACAAAACTGGGGGGTTAGGACTTGAACCTATCTTTTGGGGGGACATAATTCAATCCTTAACAGGGGGAGTAGTTCTAAGGCCACTGCAGAACAATGGTGTTGGCTTGGACTAGGGTGAGAATGGTGGAAGTGGTGAAAGCTTTCCGATGCAGAATGTATTGGGAAGGAAGAGGAGATGGGTTTTGGAGATGAATTAGAGTTCAAACAGAGAGAAATCATGGATAATTCCTCATCATTAGTTTGAGCAAGTGGATGAACAGTGGTGCCATTGCTGAGATGGGTGAAACTAAAGGAAGGGCCTTTCTGGAGGAGACCAGCCTCTGTTAAGGGTACATTCTAGCCATTTGGGTCTTCTAGAAGATTTTGGTGGGGGTAAGTGCAGGGGAGGTGCAGTTCTGGCTAAGCTGTCAGAGGCAGCTGGCACATGATCCATGGGATTTTGTAAAATATTTCTCCAAACAGCAACCCTCAAGCAATTCAGAAACAGCCCCATTGACTGAGTGCCAAGTTAACATTCCAAAATTAGGGTTTCCACCTTCTCTAAAGAAGGAAATTGTCGATACATCCTTCAGCAGTTAGATGCTGATGCAGCATGCATTCCTTCATTCCAAAATAATTACTGTATGCTCTTCTAGACACTGGGCATACAGCTGTGAACAGATAAAATTCTCTGCTCTTATAGAGCTTATATTCTGATGGGCAAAACAACTAAATTAAGTTGTATACAATATGTTAATAGCAAAATGTTCTATGCAGAAAGATAAAACAGAGAAAGGGAATAGGAGATATGAAGGGGTGGGGCTGCCATTTTAACTAGCTGGTTTGCTGCCTCATAGGTATGGTGACATTTGAGCAGCATGGCAATGAGAATCTGCAGGAATGAATAATAACTAGGGAGGGCCAGCCAGGGAGTCTTGGCCTCTTGCCGTGACTGGTATAAAAGGGCTAATGAGATGAGTTCTGATGGTCTCAGTAGACAATAGCAGTAGGGTGGGGGTGTTGGGAGTAGACAGGGGTAGGGAAGAAGGGCTAGAAGACTTTCCAGGAGCACACGGTGCTCATGAGTCCCCTGTGAACTCCTGATGGTGCAGGTTTGGAGGTTGGTGGAAGGTATCCTCTTGGTACCTGCTGATGGAGACCTGAGTGGCTAGGGGAGAGTGTTCTTGGTCAATAGGAGTCTATGGAGAAAACTCCAGATGGGAATTCAGGTGAGAACTCTAAGGTCAGAGTCAGGAGCATCTAGGCACTTAGAAAACCAGGCTGTTTTACTGCTTCAGCTGGCCAAGGAAGAGGGAGGGCAGGAGAAGGTCTTCTGCCTAGGGCACAGATACTGCCATGTTGCTTAACTTTATGGTATAGGCTATATACCATGGATTGGTGGCATTGCTCTGTCAGCTGTACTATGGCCCAGGAACTGACTAACTTACTCTTTAGGAGGCTGCCTGGACTCACACTCTGAATGGAGCCTCTGAATGTTTGGAAAGAGCAATTGAAGATCTATAAATAAAGGTTAGCCCAGGTATTTGTGTTCATAGCATGTTGCATGCCCAGCACAGTACAAGTTCTTGTCTTACACATAGTAGGTACTTGATACATACTTAATGATTTCAATCAAAGTTCTTTCTTTAAAAAAAAATTCTATTATTTTTGCAGAACTTCCTGTGTGCAAAGTTCTGGGTTAGGTACAAGGGGAATGAAAAAAGACAAATAGGCCCTAAGAATTACTCTTAAGAGCTTTATACCTGGCAAAAATAGAGTAGAAAATCTATATTAAAAGACCAAAACTGAATCCAAGTTAGGGAGTAAGATCAGTGAAATAAATAATGGTTCCAAACATAATTCCCTCATTATCAGAATTATTTAAAATGATAGAACTGAGAATACATTGAGCCAATTATTGCTCAAACTTTTTTTGACCATGACCTACAGTAAGGAATATATTTTACATCATAATTCAGTGCACATGCAAGCACATACACATAATTGAAATGGTTCACAAAACTATACTTACTCTTAATGTATAGGATGTATTTCTCCTTACACAGTACCCCAGCCCAGTATTCTGCAGGGTCCCAGAATGGTTGTGACTTGCTAACCTCACAACAAAGTTAAGAAATTTAATGCCGCAAGCTCCAAAAACCTGACTTGTCCTACTCCCCACCGTGTCGCAGATGTCTAGCACTCTGCCTGGTGCATAGTAGATGTTTAAGAGTTATTTGTTAAATGAATTAATGAAAGCCAAAGGTGCCATGGCCTCTTGGCTAAAGAGCAATATCTTTTCAAAGATGACAGAGAGTTGCAGCAACTTCATATTTCCATAGGAAAATAACTCAATTTCAAATGTAAAAATAAATTGTCACCTTGGCACTTCACATGTGATCAGTATAATACTTTAGATAAGTTCACACTATTTTGCGTATGTACACAATCACTTATCCATTCTACCACTTGCCAAAACTGAATTGTAAGCATTTGGATAGAGAAAAAAAATGTCTTCTTTTTTTTGTTCCCACCAACCACCTAATAGTGGGCTGGGCAAGTTGTCTGCAAATACTTTGGGGAAAAATGATTGAGTCATCAATAAGATTTCTTTTTCTCTATAGTTTTGTAATAGCTTTATGAGGTATAATTCACGTGCAATAAACTATACATACATAAAGTATAAAGGTTTTTTTTTAAAGATTTTATTTATTTATTCATTTATCCCCCCCTTGCTGCTTGTGCTCGCTGGGTCAGCTAACCACGCCATGCGGGCGGGCTTGCCTTCACCAGGAGGCCCCGGGAACCGAACCCGGGGCCTCCCATATGGTAAACGGGAGCCCTACTGATTGAGCCACAGCCGCTTCCCAGTATAAAGGTTTTGACATAAATATAAACCTGTGAAAGCATCACCACAATCAAGATAATAAAAATATAAATCACCTCCAGAAGTTTGTTTCCTGGTGCCTCTTTGTAATTCCTCCCCTCCACCCTTCTCTACAAGCTTCTCTCCCTTATCCCCAGACAACTCCTGAAAAGTTTCTATAGATTCGTTTATATTTTCAAAAATTTTATATAAATGGAATAAAAGACTATGCACTCTTTTTTATCTGGCTTCTTTCACTCAGCATAATTATTTTGAGTTTCATTCATTATATAGATTCATTCCTCCTTATTGGTAGGTAGAAATATTTCATTGTATGGTTATATCACAGTTTGTTGATCCAACCACTTGTTGATGGACTTTTGATTGTTTACTGTTTGAAGATATTATAAATAAAGCTGCTATGAACATTTGTGTATGAGTCTTTATATAGACATATGCTTTGTTTCTCATGGGTAAAAATTCAGGGGTGGTAATTCCCATTATATCCCCATTCAACTCTTATATTTGGCCTGTGCAGAAAACAGATGGATCTTGAAAGATGACAGTGGATTATCATAAACTTAGCCAGGTAGTGACTCCAATTGCAACTGCTATCCCAGATATGGTATCATTGCTTGAGCAAATCAACACATCCCCTGGTACTACTGATCTGGCAAATACCTTTTTATCAATTGCAATTAGTAAGGGCCATCAGAAACAGTCTGCTTTCAACTGGCAAGGCCAGCAATATGCTTTCACTGTCCTATCTCAGGGGTATATCAACTCTCCAGCTCTATGTCATAATATTGTCTGCAGTGACCTTGATCATCTCTCCCTTCTGTAAGACATCACACTGCTCCATTATATTGATGATATCATGCTAATTGGACCTAATGAGCAAGAAGTAGCAACTACTCTTTCCTATTGGTAAAGCATTTGCATAAGAAAGGATGGGAGATAAATCCGACAAAAATACAAGGGACTTCAACCTTGGTGAAATTTCTGGGTGTCAGTGGTGTGGGGCATGTCAAGAGAGTCTTTCTACAGTTAAGGAAAAACTATTGCATCTGCCCACTCACCCCTCACCCCCACAACCAAAAATGAGGCACAACACTTAGTTGGCCTCTTTGTATTATGGAGACAACATGTTTCTCATTTGTGTGTGCTACTCTGGCTCATTTACTGAGTGATCAGAAGAACTGTTAATTTTGAGTGGGGACTGGAACAAGAGGAGGCTTTGCAACAGGTCCAGGATGCTATGCAAGGTGCACTGACATTTGGGACGTATGATCCAGCAGATCCAATGGTGCTGGAAGTGTCAGTAGCATATAGAGATGCCATCTGGAGCCTTTGCCAGGCCCCTATAGGAGACTCACAATGCAGACCCTTAGGATTTTGGAGAAAAGCCCTGCCATCCTCTGCAAATAACTACTTTCCTTTTGAGAAACAACTTTTGGCATGTTACTGGACCTTAGAAGAGACTGAATTCTTAACCATGGGCCACCATGTTACCATGAAACCTGAGTTGCCTATCATGAGCTGGGTATTGTCTGACTTTCCAAACCATAAAGTTGGGCATGCACAGCAGCACTCCATCATAAAGTGGAAATGGTATATACTAGATAGGTTTCAAGTGGGTCCTGAAGACACAAGTAATTACATGAGGAAGCAGCTTAAATGCCCATGGTCACTACTCCTGCCACATTACCTTTACTTTCCCAGCCCACAGCTATGGCCTCTTGGGGTGTTCCTTACAATCAGATCAATGAGGAAGAGAAAACTCAGACCTGGTTTACAGATGGTTCTGCATGATATACAGGAACCACCTGAAAATGGGCACCTACAGCACTGCAGCCCTTTTTTGAGATGATCCTGAATAGCAGTGGTGAGGAATTCCTCCCAATGGGTAGAACTTCGAGCAGTGCACCTGGTTTTTCCTTTTTCTTAGAAGGAGAAATAGCCAGAGGTGTATTTCTACACTGATTCATCGGCTTTTGCCAATGGCTTGGCTGAATGGTCAAGGACTTGGAAGGAACATGATTGGAAAATTGGTGACAAAGAGGTCTGAGAAAGAGGTATGTGGATAGACTTTTCTGAGTGGGCAAAAATATGAAAATATTTGTGTCCCAAATGAATGGTCACCAGAGGGTGACTTCAGCAGAAGAATATTTTGATGATCAAGAGGATAAGATGGCCCATTATGCAAATAGCAGTCAGCCTCTTTCCTCAGCCACTCCTGTCACTGCCCAATGGGCTCATGAACAAAGTGGCCATGGTGGTAGGGATGGAGTTTATCCATTGGCTCAGCAACATGGACTTCCCCTGTGTACAACCAGAAACACTCTAAATCAGCCTGCACTATGGCGTTTGAACTTGTCGATCCCCACAGTCGCATGAGACAATTTTATAAAATCTCATACTATTTACAGATATCTCCTGTTAGTTCTATTTTCCTACAAAACCCTGACTCATTCAGCTAGTGTGGTATATCTCTTCCCATCCTCTTTTAATCTATTGTGTCTTTATGTTTGAAATACATTTTTGTAAGTAGTATACAGTTGAGTCTTCCTTTGTAACCAATTTGAAAGCATCTGTTTTAAAATTGGAAATATTTAGACCATTTACATTTAATCTGATTGCTACACAGCTATGTTTAAACTTATTATGTTGCTACTTGTTTTCTTTGTTTCATCTGGTTATTCTCCTTTTTCTGTCCTCTTTTTGATTATTCTTCTAATTCCATTTTATCTCTGTTATTAGTTTATTAAAAATAACTTTGCTTTGGACTTAATGGTTTATTTTCGATTTACAGTATAACATCAATAACATCATAATTCACCTTCAGGTGATAATACACCACTTAACATATAGTTTAAATAACTTACAATAGTGTACTTCTATTTATCTCCTCCCAGATTTTATGCTACTACTGTCATTCATTTTATATATACATATGTTTTTAAAAACCCTACACTACATATACAAAATGAATTGTCATTTAAAAATATTTAAACAATAAGAAGTTTATATTTCTACCCAGGTGATTATGATTTCTAGTGCTCAGTATTCTTTGGGTTGACCCATATTTCCATCCAGTATCATTTTCCTTCTGCCTGAGGATTTTCTTTAACATTTCTTGCAGTGCTTTAAAGATGTTGGTCCACTGTGTCTTGGCTTCCACTGTTTTGAAAATAAATCTGCTGTAACCCCTATCTTGCTTCATGCATAATGTGTTTCCCCTATCCCCATGACTGCCTTTAAGACTTTCTCTTTATCGCTAATCTTGAGCAATTTGATCATGGAGTATCTTGGTATAGTTTTTCTTGTGTTTTTTGTGCTTAAGGTTTGTTGAGCTTCTTGGGGATCTGTAAATTTGGAAATATTAAGCCATTATTTCTTTGAGTATTTGCCCCTTTTCTCTCCTATTCTTCAGGGATGACCATCATATGTATATTATACCTGTTGAAGTTGTCCTATAAGTCACTGATACCCTTTGTTTTGTTTTAACTTTTTATTTTGAAATAGTTTCAAACTTATAGGATTGTTACAAAAAATACAAAACCCATACAAAGAATTCCAACATACATCCCACACAGATACCCAGATCCACCAGCTTTTAACATTTTGCCACATTTGCCCTATCATTCTATCATCTATCTATCTATCTATCTATCTATCTATCTATCTATCTATCCGTTTGGAAGTAGGTTTTATATATCAGGATCCTTGAACACTTAATACTTACATGTGTATTTCATAAGAACAAATATATTCACTTTGTAACTAACTTCAATACAGTTATCAAGTTCAAGAAATTTTAAATTGTGTACTAGTTTCCCAGTAGCTAAAACAAATACTACAGTGGGTTGGCTTAAACAACAGGAATTTATTGACTCAAGGTTTTGAAGCTAGAAGAAGTCTAAAACTGAGGCATCAGCAAGGCGGTGCTTTCTCCCTAAAGACTGTTACATTATGGGGTTGGGTGCCGGCGATCCCTGGTCATTGGCTTTTCTGTCTCATGGCAACGCACATGGCAGTGTCTTCTCCCTTCTGCTCTGGTTTTGTTGACTTCCAGCTTCTGATTGCTCCCCATGGCTTCCTTTTTGTACCCAATTTCCTTCGCATATAAGTACTTCAGCCATATTGGATTAAGGACCACCCTCATTCGGGTTAGGCACATCTTAACTGATAACATATTCCTGCTTCTTTACATTCCTGGCAATTTTTTATTAGATGACAGACCATCCTGAATATTGAATCTTTTTATATTCCTATAAATACTTCTGGGTTTTGTCCTGGGATGTAATTAAGTTTCTTGGAAAGAGTTTTATTCTTTCATGTCCTTGCTTTTATGTTTCATTAAGTGGGTCTACAGAAATACTCAGTCTAGGGAAAATTCTACTTAATTCCTCGTGAATTATGAATTTTTCTTGTCTAGTCTGGGAACAGGACTATTTCTGGCCCTGTGTATGCACTAGACACTATTGCCCTTAATCTTTTGAATGATTTCTTTCCTCAGCCTTTGAGGTAGTTTCCTCACACATATGTGCTAATCATACCCTGCTGAAAACTTGAGGATGATCCTCTCTTTATACTCTTCCCTGTCCTATGAACTCTAGCTCCTTTCCTCCCTGGATCTCAGCTCTATCTCTTCAACCCAGAAAGTCTGCCAGGCTTTGCCTGGATTCCCCATCCCTGAGCCAAATCCTGGAAATCTCTCAAGGCAGTAAATTGGAACAATCATAGGGCTTGCCTTGTTCGTTTCTCATAACTCTGGAATCACTGTCTTTCATTACCTGCTGTCAGTGCCTTGAAAACTTTTATTGTATATATTTTGTATGATTTTCTTAGTTGTTTCAGGCAAGAGGGTAAATCTGGCCCCTTTTATTCCATCTTATTCAGAAGCACCGTCTCCAATTTTTCCTTCCCCCTTTCTATAATTGTTGTGTAGGAAGATTTTTTTTGTAGGAAGATTCCTTAGAGATTTCCCATAAGCTGTCAAAAGGATCATTTTTCTGTCCATTGGTCTAGATAGCCTTAATCATATGGCAACATTTAATAAAAAAAAAAAAAAATCTCTTGATTTATCTAGATGATTGGAGACTTTTTAAAAGGTGTAAAATGTGGCCATTCACCTCCAGAAACTCACAATCTAATGGGGCCATGGCTATATTAATAAATAACTCTAACAAGACTAACTACTCTGTCAGCCTATTAAAAAATTGATGTAGCACCATACAGCCTGCGGGCTGAGAGAAGGGGAGTGTTGGACCTGAAAGGGACACACAACCCAGCATAGTCATCCCTAAATTGGAGATTTCAAAAGACTGACTGATTAGTGGAGAGTCATAAATTTATCTGTGATGTTTATCTTGAGAGATTTAGAGCAGCAGCATGAGAGACGCTAATACAGATGTAATCTTGATTTCAAACAGTCCTTAGGTGGCAGCTGCATTTGGTGAACCCAAGATTAAAGTCTTCCTCGGGCCCCTGAAAATACCATCAATATTCTTGCCTGAGGGCAGCTGCAGGGCAACTGGTTCAAATGGTTTGTGAGCTGCAGGTGGCAACACAGAATGTGCCAGGGCTTTTAGGTTATAGAAAACAGCCTTGAGGTGAAATCCCAGCATTGAGTTTTACTTTTTCTGTGAGCTGGGCAAGTCAATATTTCTCTCTGAGCCTCAGTTTCCCCAGACTATATTTTTCCATGCCTGTTGAAATCACTATATCTCACTTGAAAGAATAATATCAGTAATACCTCCCTTTTTGAAATTCCATTCAAACCATCAACCTTTTATTAACAGTCTTCACCTACATGGTAGTACAATTGTTGAGCTTTCAGCTTTCTTTTTTGCAAAGAGTTCCAGACTGGCCAGACTCAGGTGACTGTAGCATCTGTGTGTTCCCAAATCTCTGAATCTTTTATTGGCCAACTTGGCTTGGCCTATTTCTAGAGATAGTTATTCTTACCTGTACCATTTCAGTCTTCCTAATTTCACTCAGATATTTGCTCCCAAATAGATGGGCTTTCATTTTAATGCATGTCCCTTTGCTTGGTAATTATTTTCTATTTTTACTGACTTCCCCACCACAAGGTGAAATTCTTAAAGGCTACAGCCATGTATCATTCATCTTTGTATTACCAACATCTGCTATATTGAAGAAAACAAAATAGGGCTTTTTTTTAAAAGATTTTTTTAATCCCCACCCCCACCCCGAGATGGCTCCCTCATCTATTGGCTTGTTGTTTGCTTGCTGTGTCTGCTCATCTTCTTTAGGAGGCACCAGGAACCAAACCTGGGACCTCTCATGGGGAGGTGAGTGCCCAACCACATGAGCCACATTTGCTCCCTGCTGGCTGCAGCGTCTGCTCGTTGCAGTGTCTGCTTGCTGCAGCATCTGCTCATTGCAGCATCTGCTTGTCTTCTTTAGGAGGCACTGGGAACTGAACCTGGGACCACCCATGTGGAGGTTGAGCCACATCTGCTCCCAATAGGGCATTTTTTTAAGTAACTAATGAACAAATGAATGGACTAATGGTAGGAAAGTGGACATGATATCTGGAAAGGATACCCTGAACTGGATCTTTCTGAACTAAAGCTTCTGGACATGTTTAATCATGTAAGTTATGGATGCTGATTCAGTTAGCGCAAAGAAAATGAAATGCATAATGTTACAATAATAGATGGTGTTTTAAAGCATGTGATATAAGCACACAGAATTCTTCTTGACACCAAATGGTGTGTTTAGTGTGGGTGTGCATGTGAACACATGTATATGTCAGTTTTCTTTTAGAGTTTTTACTTGTCCAGTGCATCCAGTTTATTCAACAATATTTCATGTCCAAAAGCAAACTCATGATCTTCTACTTTCCCACATTTGGTCTTCATTCAGAGTTCTTTAATTCAGTGAAGGGTACCACCATCCATCCAGGTAGGCAAAGCAGAAACCTGGGAGCCATTCTTGACTCCTCTTTTTCCCTCTTTTCTCATCTCACACTCCCCCAGCTTCACCATATTCAATCTACCAAGAAGTCGTGTAGCATTTCAACAACTCACCCACTACTGAAGCAGTCCACTTTTCTCTATCTCCAGTGCCACCACACTGGTTCAAGCCACCATAGTTTCTCACCTGAACTACCTGTTAAGAGGATCTCCATAACCTCTTGTGGTAGAAAAGGAGTTGAACTGCCCTGATGCCCCTTCAAGGAAAGACTTGCTGCCCAGTTGCTGTAGTGCAGGCAGCAGGCAGCTCTTAATCACCGGCTCTCTCAGAGTCTGCCTCAGCTTAGAGAGCCACCTCACCCAGAGCCATGTCTTTCCCAAAGCACCCCTTACACCTTGTTACCTCGACTGTTGCAGTGAGGATATAAAAGCTTAGCCACCACCAACTCTGACTGACAATACTCCAGAGCTCCCCAGCAGATTAGCCGAGGCTTGGTGGGACCTGCATCACAATTCAACTTTATCTCAATGTCTGCACGTGGAGAGCCCAACCTGCAACACCTCCATTTCCCTTCTCTCTTATTTTCCACACACTGAAGCCACTGTGATCTTTTTACAAGGTAAGCTGAGTCACGTCCCTCCCTTGTTGAAAGCTCCTCAGTATTGCCTCTTTGCTTTAAGACTAAAGACCAAAATCGTGAACATGGATGGATGATCTGGCCCTTCCTACACTTTCTTTATCATCCCACACTCCTCCCTCCCTCTTCATCTTGCATCTCAGCTACACTGGCTTTCCAGTCCCTGAACCAAGCCACACTCCCTTCTGACTCAGGGCTGCTGTATGTCATATCCACAACTCCCCACACGCTCCCCATTCCACTTGCTCCTATCCAAGTCCTTCATCTTCTCAACCTCAGTTCAAAACTCATTCTCCTTGGGAAGACTTTTCTATCCTGCTCCCCACTTAGTCTTGGTTGGCTCTTCCCACTGCTATCTCCCTGTATTTTCTTTCACCACTTATAATTATAAATTAATTGGAGTAAATCTTTTAATAATGGCTATCTTCCCAACTAGCCCAGTAGCTCCCTGGGGGTAGGAACTATGTCTGTCTTGCACACTATTGTATACTCAATGCTTAGCACAGTGCCTGGCACACAGCAGAGCCTGATTTCAGAAAACTTGTATTGCACTATTAAGTTTTCTTCCTCCTTATGGTTCCAAGGTCCTAGGTGCCCCTGTTTCCAGGAAATACTGGGTTCCACTGACCCAGCCAAGAGAGCCACTCACTGAGGAGATGGGGAAGGTGGAAAGAGTAAGACCCAGATAGTGGTGCTTGAAGTTATCTCCCCAAGTTATTCCCATGAGAGAGCAGGTTCCTCACAGATATAGACTTCTTCCAGATGTCGATTTCAAGCCTTGGCTACCCAACCTGGAGAGTGGGCCAGGACTAAAGTATTCTCCTGAATTGTAAACTTTCCTACCATCAGGGCCATGAGATACCCAGGCTCCTCACTGGGGCCATGCTATTAATTATTAATAAGGAGCAGTGTGTAATTCCTTAGAGAAGAGCTCAGAGTGCAGAAGGTATCTCATTCATCCAGATGATACTCTGCAAGGTAGGGGAGTAGAAACAGCCCAAAAATACGATAATAGCTATTTAGGGAAGAGAGATTAAGTAAGGTGAAGATGAAAGATCTAGTCAAGATGTTTTAAAATATATACCTATTAAATGAAGGGTGATTGCTGGTTAACTGGTTATTTGTTGAGTAGAGAGTAGTGAGTAACTCTTATATGATGAAACTCCATTTCAGCCATTATGTTATGCTTCCTGCAGCTTCCTTCCCCCCCCTCCCCCCCTTTAAGGTGCCTTTTGTTCAGGTACCTCTCTCCTGATATTCCATTCAAGGACTCTTATCTCCCTCTGTCTTCAGCTTCAGCCATCATTGGTTGGAGTGAATTTATCAGGTCTAAACTGGGCTGCAGGTATTTTTCAATTGGAGGCAGCCTCTTGCTGCATTGCTGCAGTGTGCCAGGGAAGAAAGACATTTCTGGAGAAGAAGGTCTAATAGGAATAACTGATATTTTGAATTCTTTTACATTGTTATTCTCTGTTTTCTTTCCAAGTACATGATCTTTATCACAGAATGCCTTGGGAAGATTGGATTTTGTTGCAGAAAGACTGTAAAGAGAATTATCAAGGTAGTATATAGCACTGGCAATCAAAAATTAGGTGAATAATAACTTTGCACCCAAAACTAATGTCTTGAGAGATGGTGTTCCAAATTCTTTTATATCTCTCTTTAGCTATCAGGCAACTGTCTACCAGCTTCTGAACAGGGATCTCTTACCAGCAGCTGAGTCCTTTCAGCTTAATGCTACTTCCCTGAGCTGCATGGAGGACGTGGCTCATAGAATTCTCCCAGGGAATGTGAGAAGACAGCCTTCCCCCTATGGGAGCCAGGTACACTCTGGGCCAGAAGAAGAAAATGAAGCAGGAGAAATAAAAGAGAAAGCTTCTACTTTCTAGCTCAAGGAAGTGGGAGAGATAAGGAGCACCTGGAAGCCAAGAGACAAAGCTGTTATACTTGTCCACTAAACTACCTCCTGGTAGTCCAAGGAGGGGAGATTAGTTAGATAAGTCTAAAGAACAAGGGAAGACAGAGGCTCTGTTCTACAACACACTGAAGACTCTGGGAGGAGGCTAATTCCCAGTCTGGCCACAATTTGCTGGGCAACAGCCTCCTCATCCTGATGGTTCAGCAGAGTCAGGCAGAGGGAGGCCATAAGGCTTAACTTTTCCAAATCGCCTTTGGCTCCAGTGTGGTATAGACGGGCTTCAGAAGAACCTGAGTTCAATGGACTGTCTTCTCCAGATCTCCTTCATCATGCTGTCCTGGGCCACATTCCACTGCCGTCCCGACTGATCCCTAATGGCAGGTCTTTCACTGTGTCATGGCTGAAACAATAATCAGAGCTCTCGGAGATGGTAAGGACTGGCTTGGCAGAGACCTCTTGCCCACAAGGCCCAGGCCAATGGCTTCAGCACCAGCCCTTTCCATTAAGAGGACAAATATGGAATCCAGTCTTGCCAACGCAGGTGTGGGGGTGGAAAGTGGACACTACCTTGCCCTGGCCTTGACCATGATCATGCAGGAGCCCAGGCACAGTCCCTTGGGGCCAAATGGGGCAATGGGGCCATCCGTGTTATCCAACCAGGCCAGCAGAAGTTGAGATCCCTGGGATCCTAACAGGCCTATCTGCTCCCCACTAGAATATGAGTTCCATGAGAGCTGTTGTCCCCAGTGCATTGAACTATGCCTGACATATAGTAGGCACTCCATAGATATTAGTTGAACTGATGATTAAATGGATGATCAAAAGAACCAAGGGGCATTGTGCTTCTTGAGTGCACAGAACACCATACACAGGCCACCTTTTTTTTCCAGGCCCCCCCTTACAACTTGCCAGCCCCATTCACTACCCCAACACTCACATTCACATATGGACTCTGACTGTTTCCTAAAAAAACATCTATGAATTATCTCCAAGCATTGCCCTTGTGCTGGCACCTTCTTTTCCAAAGGCAAGAAAAACTTGTCTATCAAGTTTTTTCTTAGTTTGAGCAGAGGCAATTGTCTACCAGCTTCTGAACAGGGATCTCTCACCAGCAGTTGAGTCCTTTCAGCTTAATGGTACTTCACTGAGCTGAAGAGGCAGAAGCCATGCCCAAAACCTGGTCTCAGGTTTACCAGCCCCAAGCTGCCTGAGGCAGGCCCAGCCATGGGGCCAGGCCTCAAGGTGGCCATCTGGGAGGGAAGCCATGACCCCTCCAGACTCAGACAGCTTTCATGTGTGCCCTCTCAGGGTTGTCAGGAGGGAGGCTGTAATATGTGTGGCCAAAAGTCTCACTGGCTGTTTGACAATTGGCAAGTTTCTTAAATGCTAAGTCTCAGGGCTTACTATTGTCTATTGTTATCCTATCATCATAGGATAATAATAGTATCTGCCTCAGAAGATTGTTATGAGAAATAAGCAAGAGACTATCTATAAAGGGCTTCACACAGTGCAGTAAGAGCTCAATAAATGGCAGCTATTTGTGTTATGTAAACAAACAAAAAAAACACAACACATATTCTGATATAAATGGAAAAAACTCACCCCATCATCATTAATTCATTCAACAGAGATTGTACTAGGTCCTGAACAGGTCCTCGATAGATCAGAGAAGGTTTGTAAAAGAATACCCAAGTTAAGTCTTAAGTTCTCTGTGCCTTCACTTATGTTGACCCCTGGAATGAATCACACATGCCCTCAGTTGTCTGCCTATCTCACTCTTTATTTCCAAAACTCAACCAAATGCTACCTCCTACAGGAAGCTTTCCCTGACTGTAATTTCCAGGCTGGATTCCTTGGGAAGCAAACTCCAAGATTCACATGCAGGAAATTTATTAGGGAGTTCTCTTAGAAATGAAACCTGTGAACAGGGGAGGAAAAATGCAAGTTAGGCAGAAGGAGAAGCTAAGCAGCAGCACAGTCCCCCACAAAGGCCTCAGCAACCCCACAGACCCATTCCATGTTTGGGTGAATGGCTCAGGTCTTTTTACCCCCATGTTGATCAGCCATTGGATGTAGGTTGCCACTCGAAGGAGGCATGACCTTGGGCTAGGCAATTTTCTTCAGTAGAGACAATCCCCAGAGAGGGCTGCCAGCTGAGGATGATTGTCTGGAAGCACTCCCTGCAGCTGGGGGAGTGAGGCCTTCATTCCTGAAAGGTGATTTGTATGGTACAACATAGCGTCTACCACATATTTCAACCCAGCTCTCACTAGTAACAAAGTTCTGTTGATCTCCATCTGCTTGACTCCTGTGCCTAAATCTCAATTGTAATATTATATGGGTGGAGAAGTAAGAAAGGAATTTACCCAGCCCCCGAACTCTCAACCTCATTAAAAATTGGGAGGTTCCTCTCCCCTATTCCACGGTTGAATCCTTTCTTTGTTGCTAAGCCTTCCTGGCATCAGGACTGGGAGTCAACAAAAGTAAGGGATTTACGATAAATGAAGTGAGCCCAAAAAATGTACACTAGAATTATGGGATAATTGTAGAATGGGGGCGGGAACGGGGCAGGAATTGAGCTGATCTCTATATTGGTCTGAGTCTAGTTTAAGAAAAAATTTGATTCTTCTTTGAAAAGAGAGGAAGGAAGGCAGATTCCACTCTTGCTTGATAGAACAGTAAGTTGTTTCCTTGGGCGGTCAGTTCAGCTGGTGGGTCCAGTTTGGCTCAGTCTATATTAAGGAAGTGGGGCTGGTGGCTCTGCTGTCTGTTGGCATGATCCAACAACGCCAAACTTGAGACATAGTGAGCCATAAATGCCTACTTGAATGGGATTATTTAGTGGATTTGCAAATATGTCTTTAGTTAAGAGCTGCTCTCAGGAATCTATAGCTGCCCTCCTACCATAAAAAGCAAACATAGGAAAACCCAATCCAAAATTTCATATTTTAGGCTCAAAACAGATTTTAATCAAGGGTTTTTGAGTCATCAGGATAGTTTTTAGATTTCCCATTATTACTTACTAAAACCAAATGTTTTATGAATTTTAAGAATTGTAAGCAAATCCTAAACTCTTTTTAGTAGGTTTGCTTATTGTAATGGCATAGGTAAGTCAATTCTAGAACTATTTTAGGTGTATTATAGGATTCAGCAAATGAGTGAATATATTGATGTTGTCAAGATCCAGGGTTCTCCCTATGGCTGAAGGGACATACAAATATGGATTGAGGTAAGGCAAGAAAGAATCCTGTGGGAATGAAAATGGAGATACCAGTAGGAACTCATGAGTTCTAAGATATGTATGTGTATGTGAATATGCATGTTTTATGTGTATGTGTACCTCTGTATGTACGTATATATGTCTATGTATGTACATGCATGTGGTGGTTTGAAGCTATGTACCCCAGAAAAACATGTCTTTAAAGTTAATCCATTCCTGTGGGTGTGGACCCATTGTAAAAAAGATCTCGCCAAGATGTTGCCTCAGTTAAGGTACAGTCCAAATGAATCAGGTTGGGCTTTTTTTTTTTTTTTTTTTTTTTAATATTGTTTCATCAATTGTAAAAAAAAGTACCACACTAATACAAATTGTTAGCAATAGGGAAAACTGAGTGTTTGAAGAGTGGTATATGGGAACGCTGCACTTTCTGCATGATTTTTCTGTAACAGGTTGGGCTTTAATCCAGATTGTTGGAGTCCGTTAAAAGCAAAGTGAAAGTCAGGCAGACAAAAGCCACAGAGGGAACAGCCAGAAGTTGAAAGTCAATGGAACCTGGAAAAGAAAGGAGAATCCACATGCATGGCCATGTGACAGAAAAGCCAAGGACCAAAAATCACTGGCAGCCAGCCCCAGGTGCCACAGACTTCTGGAAGAAAGCATTGCCTTGATCATGCCGTAATTTTGGACTTCTACTAGCCTCAAAATCATGAGCCAATACATTCCTGTTGTTTAAGCTAACCCATTACGTAGTATTTGCTTTGGCAGCCAAGAGAACCAAAACATATATTTCCTTGTACTTTTCCCCTGAAAGGGCCAAGAAAAGACACCTCAATAGCAATGAGTAAACCTAGCACTCAGATCTTGATCTCTAATACCATTCCCCACTAAAAGGAACCAAGCTCCTTGGGGAAATGAGTGGTTTCAGGACTGAGGTGAGGTAGTGTACTAGTCAGGGTTCTCTAGGGAAACAGAACCAACAGGAGATATCTATAAATGGTATGAGATTTTATGGAATTGTCTCACACAACCATGGGGATACACAAGTCCAAATTCCACAGGGCAAGCTGCAATCCACAGGCTCTGATAAAGGTCCTCAATGAGTTCCCCAGGAGATGCTGGCTGTCTGAAGTAGAGATTGGAATTCTCTCCCTGAATGCTGAAATCACATCTCCTTTTAAGGCTTACAACTGATTGAATGAGACATCACTCATTGTTAACTGCGGTCTCCTTAGTTGATTGTAGATGTAATCATCTATCTATGCAATCAACTCACTGAAGATTAAAGTCCATGAAATGTCCTTGTATTACAATTAGCCCAGTGCTTGCTTCACCAAACTGGGCACCATTACCTGGCCAAGTTGACACATTAGCCTAAATATCACTTTTAACCCCTTGTTAACTTAGTAGCCATACATATCACCTTAAACCATGCTTAATCTCTTTAAAAAAATTAACTGGCATATATGTATTTTTTCACCTAACAATACTCAGTTGTCCCGCATACAACCAGAAATGCATGAAATCCCTCCAGAATATGGTGCAAGTCCTTGAGTAATATTTACTCTTAAACTTGACATCCTGAAATGCTACAACATGAAACTAATACAACTTGTGTCATATGATAAGGGGAACAGATTGGGAAGAAAACAAAGATATTTGTTTTCTCTACATATACAAACATACTCAAAACAAGGAAGAAATATTCATGACCATTATAATCTTTGTTTCCGTAACTGGTCACATGGTCAAATTTCTGTTTATCACTACCTTCTTTAACTACCCTTTCCATGTTCACTTTACCCTCAGCAAGCACCTCAGCTGGCAGTTCTTTGCCTGATGGGGTGACCCAAACCTTCATTCCTGAAGATTCTGGGTCATTATTAGTCCTGCCCGAATTAGGTTGTTGCAGTTTTCCATTGATTTTAATCACAGGGCATGGTAGTACGAGGAGACACCCTAGGGGATCTACTATATTCCAGGAAAACTTCTTTATCTACATTGTGTAGGTGCAGTTCCATTTCCCCTTAATAGTTAGGATCATTTACCCAGCCAGTACAGTAATTCCCTTCCTTGCCTGTTGACTCAGAGGCATGAGGAGCTCTAAGTGGCCAGGTGTCAGATTTAACTTCCAGTTCAATGGAATCACTGTTGTTCTCTCTGGGGAAGCACTCCTTCATTTGGAACTAAGACCTGTAGAGCAGCAGAGCTTAAGTTTGCAGGAACAGGAAGCAAAAATTTTCCTAGTGGATCACTAGAGGTAATAGTGAGTGGTGCCACTGCCATTTCCACCCCTTGATTCCTGTACCCGCGAATACTGGCTATGAGAGAAGCAGCACCATACAGTGGATGCTGATTTAGAGCACACACAGCAGCTGGAAAAACATTGCCCCAGCCCTGCAAGGCTTTGCACCTAGTTGGCACTGTAATTGTCTTCAAAAGTCCATTGAACTGTTCTCTCAATCCAGCTGCTTCAGGATGATGGGGAACAAGGTAAGACCGGTAAAGTCCATGAGCATGTGCCCATTCCCACACATCATTTGCTGTGAAGTGGGTTTCTTGATCAGAAGCCATACTGTGTGGAGTACCACGGCAGTGGATGACATTCAGTAAGTCCACAGGTGGTAGTTTTGGAAGAAACATTGCATGCAGGGAAGGCAAACTCACACTGGGAGTATGTGTCCAGTTAGAATAAATTGCTGCCCCTTCCACAATGGAAATGGTCCAATATAATCAACCTGCCACCAGGTAACAGGCTGATCACCTCAGAGAATTGTGCCATATCAGGGGCTGAGTGTGGGTCTCTGCTGCTGTGACTCAGCAGAGACTGTAGCCAGGTCAGCCTTGGTGAAGGAAAGTCCACGTTGCTAAGCCCATGCATAACCTCCATCCCTACCACCATGGTCACTTTGTTCATAAGCCCATTGGGCAATGACAGGAGCAGCTGGAGAAAAAGGCTGCTATCCACAGAACAGACCATCTTATCCACTTGATTATTAAAATCTTCCTCTGCTGAAGTCACCCTTTGGGGAGCATTCATGTGGGACACGAATATTTTCACGTTTTTTTTGCCCACTCAGAAAGGTCTATTCACAACCTCTTCCCTAGACCTTTTGTCACCAATTTTCCAATCATATTCCCTCCCAGTCCCTGACCATCCAGTCAAGCCATTGGCAGCAGGCATGAATTAGTGTACAAACGTACCTCTGGCCATTTCTTCTTCCAAGAAAAATTAACAGCCAGGTGCACTGCTTGAAGTTCTGCCCAGGGAGGACTTCCCCTCAATACTGTCCTTCAGGGGCATCCCAGAAAGGGGCTGCAGTGCTGCAGCTGTCCACTTTCAGGTGGTTCCTGCATATCATGCAGAATCATCTGTAAACTAGGCCCAAGTTTTCTCTTCCTCTGTCAACTGATTTTTATGGAACTCCCCAAGAGGCCATAGCTGTGCGCTGGGAAAGAGATGGTAATGTGGCGGGAGTGGTGACCATGGGCATTTGGGCCCCTTGCTCATGTAATTACTTGTGCCTTCAGGACATGCTTGAGCCCTATCTCATATATACCACTTCCACTTTATGATGGAGTGCTGCTGTGCATGCCCAACTTTATGGTTTGGCAAGTCAGACAATACCCAGCTCATGATAGGCAACTCAGGTCTCATGGTAACTTGGTGGTTCATGGTTAAGCGTTCAGTCTCTACTAAGGCCCAGTTGCAGGCCAAAAGTTATTTCTCAAAAGAAGAGTAGTTATCTGCAGAGAATGGCAGGGCTTTGCTCCAAAATCCTAAGGGTCTGTGTTGTTATTCTTCTGTAGGGGCCCGCCACAGGCTCTAGACAGCATCTGTATTTGCCACTGACACTTCCAGCACTACCGGATCTGCTGAATCGTATATGCCAAGTGGCAGTGCAGTTTGCACAGCAGCTTGGACCTGTCACAGAGCCTCCTCTTCTCCCAGTCCCCACTACACCAAATTATACCAGAAAGTAAGAAGTGCTAATGTGTGTGTGTGTGTGTATGTGTGTGTCTGGCAAAGGAGTCAGATTATAGGGGTTTCCACTGGCCAAATTTGGGACAATTTGAGCACCAAAATAATTAAGTATGGTAATGAATTATAAACCACTGATAAAATCAGCATTCATGAGTCCTTACTGATAATGAATAGATAAATAAATAAATGAGGGAGAGGGGAGAATTCTTGCTTACAGTAGATTGCAAAGAACCATCTAGTAAATGCAGGGGGCACAGGAGTTGGGAAATCCTCATTTTGCAACCATCATGGTAAAAGATAGAATCTGGCAAGAACAATAAATGGAAGCTAAATCTAGGTAGAAATTTTGACTAAGAGTATTCATTTATACTGAATTTCCCCACAGACTATTAGTTGCAGGGAAGGAAAAAAATAGTAATTATGGAGTGCGGAAATTGAACAACACCTTGAGCAGGTGATCAGAATTAATATCAGCACTGAGGGACAGATGGACATCATGAGCCTTCAGATGTGACATCCTGAGGACATAGCATAATGTATGCAGTATTCTGGCCAAGAATGCATAATCTCAATCTAATCACGAAGAAATATCAGATAAATCCAAAATGAGAATTTTCCATTAACACAAAGGGGGGAAGTATTGTATTCTTCAAAAGTGTCACTCTCATAAAAGACAAAGAAAAGCTGTGGCTAAAGAAGACCAAAGAGACATGACAATTGAATGCAATAACTGACCCTAGTCTGGATCTTGTGGTGGAGGGAAGGGATGCTATAAAAGACATTGGGTCAACTGACAAAGTTGGAATATGGATACTAGATTAGATAAAAATATTTTATCTTTGTAAATTTATAAAATTGGTAACTGTACTCTGGTTATGTAATAGAATATCCCTATTCTTAGGAAATACACACTGCAGTGTTAAGAGATAAAGGGCCATGATGTACATGACTTAATATCAAATGGTTCATAGAAAAATTATTTGTGTAGATGTGTGTAGATGTGTGTGTAGATACATATATGTACATTTAAATGGAGAGAGAGGGAGAAAGAGGGAGTGACAGAGAGAGGGAGGCAGGAAAAATGAAAAAGTAAATGGGATAAAATGTTAGCAATAGATTAATTGATGTTCTTCGTACTATTTTCACTTTTGCAACTTTTTGTAAATTCAAAAGTACTTCCAAAGAAAATATTTTAATTTTTTAAATTGATTTCTAAAGCAAAACCTGTTGCCTGGATGTCCTTCTTCTTGCATATCTGCCTGTCATGTCTTACTGTCTATCAAAACCCAGAGCAAATTCAAGTCTCTTTGAGTGACCTCCAAAATCTCCTGTCTGGATTAATTACCACCAACCCAAACTCCCTGACCATTGGCTTTCTTACAGTTTAGTTCTTTTTTGACATCTGCCTTTTATCAGTGATATTTATGAATATTTATTCAACAGATATTAATTGAGGGTATATGTATCAGGCATTGGGAATACATCATGAAAAAAAATCAGACATCCTTGGTCTCATGGAGTTTATATTCTAATGGAACATTTCTCTTCTACTAACATTGGATTTAGAGCTAATAGATCTGCTGGCTGCTTTCTTATCTTTTATTGAGTGCCAAGAGTATGTAAGACACTGTGCTAAACACTACGATAGAGTCTCTGCCCTCATGAAACCTAGAGTCAAGTGGGGGGATGGATATTTAACATATAGTCACCAAATAAATATAAAATTAAAAGTTGTGTTAATTGCAATGAAGGAAAAGTGCAGGATGTTGTGAGAGCCCATAATTTAGATTGAGTTGGATCAGGGAAGGCCTCTCTAAAGAAATATAAATTAAGGTGTGCCCACAAGATAAAGAGAAGTTATATTTACTTAAATTGGGGGAAGAACAAGTATGAATGATCTAGAGTGAGAAAGAGGCTATGCTTTTGAACATTCAAAGAGTGAGGTTACTGAAAAACAACAAGAAAAATCTGAGACTGGGGAGGTAAGCAGAGGCTAGATTATGCAGAGTCCTTGTAGTGGTTTTAAATATGCCCATAAATACTTTGATACTCCTCCCTTTCAGAGATGCAGCCTAATTCCCCTCCCATTGAATGTGTACTAGACTCAGTGACTTGCTTCTAATGAACAGAATAAAGTAGAGGTGAATGTGTCACTTTGGAAACTAGGTCACAAAAGACACTACAACTGGGTCCTTGCTGTCCTGGATCATTTGTCTGGGGGAAGTTTGCCTCCATGCCATGAGGGCATTCAAACAGCCTATGGAAAGAGAGGCCCACATTGCAAAGAACAGCAATGCCTGCCAACAGCCACATGAGTGACTCATTTTGGAGGTGGATCCTCCAGCCCCAGTCAAGCCTTCAGATGACTGCAGTTCCCGAAACATATGCTGAGCCAGAACCCTAAGCCAAAACTGCCCAGCTAAGCCACTCCACATTTCTCAACCATAGAAACTGTGAGGTAATAAATGTTTGCTATTTTAAGCCACACATTTTGGATAATTTGTTATAGAGCATTAGGAAACTAATGAAGCCTTATAGAACATGATGAGGATTTGGGGTTTTCTCCTATGTACAACAGTCAGCCACAGAAAGGCCTTAAAACAGAAGTACTCTCTTACTAGAGATTGTATTGACTGTAGTGTGGAGAATGAGAGGCAGGAAGACAAATGTTGAAAAAAGAAAGACCAGTCAAAAGACTATTACGGAAGTGCTCCACACACTGGATGGTGGTGGCTTGGACAAAGGTTATGGCAGGAAATGTAGAAGTGGACACAGATTTTAAGGTAGTGGAGATAGAAAATCAGAACTTGATGATAAATTAGATGTGGTGTTTGAGAGATAGAAGGGACCATTTAGTAAGTGGGAAACAAAAATGCATTTATGATATTAGATTGGCAAGATGGCATCAGTTTAGGTGGCACTCAACATCTCTCTCACAGAGGACAGCTGACTGGGGACAGGATCCTGCCTGCATAGGCTATTCTGGGAGTCCATGGAGCGAGAGCCTTAGGGACATCGATCTGGAGGGAGCTGGACAGGGAGGTGGATTGCTTAAGATAAAACTGAGTTTTTCCTAAGCTGGAAATCTCGGACACAGACAGTTAAGCCCCACCCTCAGGGCAAAAGTCTAGGGCAAGCCCTGACTCCTGCCAGCAGCCCAGTGAGAGGGAGGGTTCTCCGAGAGTGGGAGGGTTCTGACAGACAGTGGAGAGGGATTTCCTTTCTGTGGGTTTGGTTGCCTGGACCCCATTGCAGGTTTGGGGAGCACACCAGCTGGCTTGAAGTGGTGCCAGGCTGAGGGAAGAGGCGAATCTGCTGAGGAAGCCTGATTTACCTAGCCGGCCTGTGATACGGAGACTTGGCTTGGGAGAGGGCGGAGTCAGCCAATTTTATAGTTCTGCGCTGAGGAGTATCAGAGTTTCAGCTCCCCTGGGGGGGGGTCAAGCAGTGGGAAGTGATAAGTTTCCACGAGCCTATTTAGGGTCCCTCGGCAAAGGGGGTGGTCTAAAAGAGGCTGTCTTTTGGGTCCCTTATTTCTCCAAAAAAAAAAAAACGTTACTTAAAAAAATTTTTTTAACTTAGTTTACTGGCTAAAATCTGCCTCAAAACCTGCAGAGAGAAGCCTGCAGGGTTATTGATTGATAAACACAGGCAGACTGAGAGGCTCCACAAGGGCCCAAGAAGGAATGCTGTTCTTTCTTAGCTTTGTTTGACTGCTTGCTTCTGTGTTTGTTTGGTTTTTCTTTGTTTGTTTGTTTCTTGCTTTTCTTTCCCCTTCCTCCCCCCTCCCCTTTTTAAAATTAAGTGCTGCTAGCTTGTTTCTTCTTTGCTGTGCT
Source organism: Tolypeutes matacus (assembly GCA_026826555.1). Taxonomy (NCBI): domain Eukaryota; kingdom Metazoa; phylum Chordata; class Mammalia; order Cingulata; family Chlamyphoridae; genus Tolypeutes; species Tolypeutes matacus. The sequence goes on from JAKSZT010007815.1 coordinate 36,469,073, forward strand.
TCTTCTTCCTTGATTTCTCATTTTCTGTGTATATTGGTTTTGTCTACCAACGCTCTCTCTTTTCCTTCCTTCATCTTTCTAACTTCTGCTTTCTGTTGTGGTTCTTACATTCCACCTTTTTTCATTAGTCCTCAACTTCACGGGTTTCAATTTCTATCTTGTCTATTCTGTTTTCTTTTATTTTTCATTATTAACTTTTTCCTTTCAGCCCTTTCTTTACTCTTTTTCTATCTCCTCATTGTTCTGGCCTTTTAAATCATTCTATATATTTTTCTCTATTTGGTTTCCCATTCCATTGTAGGTACTCCACTTTATTTTCCCTATTACTCTGCACTGCCTACATGAGTTAAATATTCATTTTACTAAGTCATATATGGCCCCTCTTCTAACTAATATTAATAGTAATTAATATTACTATTATCCTTTTTCCTTTCTTACCTCTTTTGATTCCTCTGTCCCTAATCTTTTTTCTTCAAGGGAAAATAGGAAAAAGCAAGGAAATAGAACAAGAAAAACAAAGTGTCAAAGAGAAATCTTAACACACACACAGAACCACCAGCTAAATAAAACTCTAGAGCAGAGAGAGAAGTTAATCAACTGAATAAAACCATCAAGATAAAATAATGACTAGAGGGCAACAAAAAATTACAAACCATACTGAGAAACAGGGAGACATGGCTCAGTCCAATGAACAAACTGAAAACCAGGAAGAGATGCAGAACATCAAACAACTAATCAAAGCTGTCCAAACATAATGGACCAACTTAATGAAGTGAAGGATGAGATTAAGGATATTAAGAAGACACTGGGAGAACATACTGAAGAAACTGTAAACATATATAAAAAGATAACAGATATGATAGTGATGAATGGCACAATCCAAGAAATCAAAAAGATGCTGGAATCACATAATAGTAGATTTGAACAAGCAGAAGAAAGAATTAGTGATGTGGAAGACAACAGTACATCTGAAATCAAACAGATAGTAGAACAGATAGATAAAAAAAAAGGCAGAAAAAAATCCAGCAAGGACTTAGGGATTTAACCAACAACACAAAATGCACAAACATGCACATTATAGGTATGCCAGAAGGAGAAGAGAAGGGAAAGGGAACAGAAGGAGTGTTGAAGGAAATAATGGCTGAAAACTTCCCAATTCTATTGAGGGAGATGGATGTACATATCCAGGAAGCACAGCACACCCCAAACAGTATAAATCCCAACAGGCCTACTCCAAGACAAAGAGAAAATACTCAAGGCAGCAAGAGAAAAGAGAACCATCGAATACAAGGGAAGCACAATAAGATTAAGTGCTGACTTCTCATCTGAAATCATGGAGGCAAGAAGACAGTGGTATGACATAGTCAAGGTACTGAAAGAAAAAAACTTCCAGCCATGAATTCTCTATCCAGCAAAGCTGGCATTCAAAAATGATGGAGAGTTCAAAATATTCACAGATAAACAGAAATTAAGCGAGTATGCCAATAAGAAACCTGCACTTGAAGAAATACTAAAGGAAGTTCTACAGGTTGAAAGGAAAAAACAGGAGAGAGAGAGTTAGAGGAGAGTGTAAGAACAACTAAAAAGACTAAAAGAGAAATAAAAACAACATATGACATACATAAGCCCTAAGAAAATATGGCTAAATGTAAGAAATTCATTGAGAGTAATAACACTGAATGTTAATGGATTAAACTCACCAGTCAAAGACACAGATTGGCAGAATGGATAAAGAAATATGATCCATCTATATGCTGTCTATAAGAAACCCACCTTAGACCCAGGGATTCAAGGAGGCTGAAAGTGAATGGCTGGAAAACAATTTTATAAGCAAACAATAACCAAAAAAGGCAGGGAGTAGCTATCCTAATATTGGACAAAATAGACTTTAAATGCAAAACTATTGTAAGAGACAAAGATGGGCACCATATATTAGTAAAATGGGTAATCTTTCAAGAAGAAAGAATAATCATAAACATTTGTGCACCTAATCAGGACACCTCAAAATACATGTGGTAAAGACTGGAAAAACTAAGTGAAGGCATAAATGCCTCTACAATTATAGTGGGGGACTTTAATACACCATTATCAACATTAGACAGAACATCTAGACAGAGAATCAATAAAGAAACAAAAACTCTGAAAAATACAGTAAAGGATCTGGACCTAATAAACATATACAGAACACTATACCCAAATACAACGGGATATACATTCTTCTCGGGTGCACATGGATCATACTGCAAGATAGACCACATGCTAGGCCACAGAACAAATCTCAATGAATTCAGAAAGATTGAGATTATACAAAGTGATTTCTCTGACCACAATGGAATGAAATTGGAAATCACTGTGGGCCAGAGAAACAGATTAGGCACAAAGATATGGAACTTAAACAACACACTCTTAGACAAACAGTGGGTCGAGGACGAAACCTCAAAAGAAATCAGTAACTACCTTGAAATGAATGAAAATGACAACACAACATATCAAAACCTATGGGATGTGGCCAAAGCTGTACTGAGAGGGAAATTCATAGCAATAAATGCATATATTTAAAAAAGAAGAAAGAGCTAAAATGAAGACCTAACTGCACACTTGGAGGAATTGGAAAAACAACAAACTACCCCCAAAGGAAGTAGAAAGAAGGAAATAACAAAAATTAGAGCAGAACTAAATGGAATAGAAAGTAAGAAAGCACTAGAAAAAATAAACAAAACCAAAAGCTGGTTCTTCGAGAAGATCAATACAATTGTCAAACCCTTAGCCAGACTAACAAAGAAAAAGAGACAGCAGACGCAAATACACAAAATAAGGAATGAGGAAAGAGATATCACTACTGATCCCACAGAAATAAAGAGTATCATAAGAGGATGCTTTGAAAAACTATATGCCAACAAGAACGATAATTTAGAGGAAATGGACAAATTCCTAGAAACTCACAAGCAGCCTATATTGATGAAAAAGATTTTGATGAACTCAACAGCCCAATTACAACTAAAGAGATAGACTCAGTCATCAAAAACCTCCCAACTAAGAAGAGATGGCGTCACAGCTGAATTCTACCAAACATTCCGGAAAGAGCTAACACCAATCCTGCTTAAGCGCTTCCAAAAAAATAGAAGTAAAAGGAACATTGCCTAACTCATTCTATGATGCCAACATTACCCTAATACCAAAGCCAAACAAAGATACCACAAGAAAGGACAATTACAGACCAATTTCTCTAATGAATCTAGATGCTAAAATCCTCAACAAAATACTTGCTAATCGCATTCAACAATATATCAAAAGATTTATATACCATGACCAAGTGGGTTTCATCCCGGGTATGCAAGGATGGTTCAACATAAGAAAATCAATCAATGTAATATACCACATAAACAGATTGAAAGAAAAAAAATCACATGACCATCTCTATATATGCAGAAAAAGCATTCGACAAAATACTGCACCCTTTCCTGATAAAAACACTGCAAAAGAAAGGAATAGAAGGAAACTTTCTGAACACGATAAAGGTTATATATGAAAAACCCAAAGCTAACATCATCTTCAATGGTGAAATCCTAAAAGCTTTCCCTCTGAGATCAGGAACAAGACAAGGATGCCCACTATCACCACTCCTATTTAACATTGTCTTAGAAGTACTTGCTTGAGCACTGAGGCAAGAAAAAGATATGAAAGGCATCCAGATTGGAAAAGAAGAAGTAAAAATTTCATTATTTGCAGATGACATGATCCTATACATAGAAAGCCCTGAGAAATCTACAGCAAAGCTTCTAGAACTTATAAAGGAGTTCAGTAATGTTGCAGGCTATAAGATCAATGCTCAAAAATCAGTAGCACTTCTATACACCAATAACGAGCAATCTGAGGAGGAAATCAAGAAAAAAATACCATTTACAATAGTAACTAAAAGAATCAAATACCTAGGAAAAAATTAAACTACAGATGTAAAGGACTTATATACAGAAAACTACATAACACTGTTAAAGGAAATCAAAGAAGACTTAAATAAATGAATGAATATTCCCTGTTCATAGATAGGAAGACTAAACATCATCAAGATGTCTATCCTACCCAAACTAATCTACAGATTTAATGCAATCCCAATAAAAATCAACACTGCATTTTTTAAGGAATTGGAAAAACTAACTGCATAATTTATTTGGAAGGGTAAGAGGCCCCGAATCACCAAAGACATATTGAAAAAGAAAAATGAAGTTGGAGGTATCACACTACCTGACTTTAAAACATACTACAAGGGAAGCAGATGTGGCTCAAGTGGTTGGGCTCCCGTTTACCGTATGGGAGGCCCTGGGTTCGATTCCCGGGGCCTCCTGGTGAAGGCAAGCTGGCCTGCATGGTGTGGTGAGCTGATGGCCCATGCAGCATGGTGAGAGCTGGCGCAGCAAGATGACACAACAAAGGGAGACAAGTAGACACAGAAAAATGCACAGCAAATGGGCACAGCTAGCATAAGCAGCAAGGGGCAGATAAATAAATAAATATAACAAATCTTTTTTAAAAAAAATATACTACAAAGCTACAGTGGTCAAAACTGCATGGTATTGGCACAAGGATAGACATACTGACCAATGGAACTGAATTGAGAGCTCTGATATAAATCCTCGCATATACAGTCACCTGATATTCAACAAGGCCACCAAGCCCACTCAGTTGGGAGAGAATGGCCTCTTTAACAAGTGGTGTTTGGAGAACTAGATATCCATATCCAAAAGAATGAGAGAGGAACACTATCTCACACCTTATACAAAAATCAACTCAAGATGGATCAAAGATCTAAATATAAGAGCCAAGACCATAAAGACCTTGGAAGATAATGTAGGGAAGCATCTACAGGACCTTGTAATAGGAAATGGTTTCATGAACTTCACACCCAAAGCACGAGCAGCAAAAGAAAAAATAGATAAATGGGATCTCCTCAAAATAAAAAACTTTTGCACTTCAAAGGACATTATCAAGAAAATAAAAAGGCAGCCTACCCAATGGCAGAAAATATTTGGCAACCATATATCTGCTAGGAGCCTAATATCCTGCATCTATAAAGAAATCCTACACCTCAAAAATAAAAAGACAAACAATCCATTTAAAAAATGGACAAGTCACCTGAAAAGACACTTCTCCAAGGAAGAAATACAAATGGCTAAAAAACACATGAAAAAATGCTTGACATCGCTAGCTATTAGGGAAATGCAAATCTAAACTACAATGAGATACCATCTTACACCCATTATAATAGTGGCTATTAAAAAAACAGCAGACTATAAGTGTTGGAGAGGATGTGGAGGAATGGGAAACCTCATCCACTGCTGGTGGGATAGTGGAATGGTCCAGCCACTGTTGAGGACAGTTTGGCAGTTCCTGAAAAAACTAACTATAGATCTTCCGTATGATCCAGCGATTCCACCGCTGGGTATATACCCAGAAGAATTGAAAGCAAAGACACGAGCAGATATATGCACACCAATGTCCATAGCGGCATTGTTCACTATTGCCAAAAGTTGGAATCAACCCAGGTGCCCATCAACAGAGGAATGGATAAACAAAACATGGTACATACATACAATGGAATATTACTCAGCTGTAAGAAGGAATAAAGTGCTAACACATGGGATAACATGGATGAATCGTGAAGACCTTATGTTGAATGAAGCAAGCCAGGCATTGAAGGATGAACAGTACATGACCTCACTGATATGAATTAAGGAAATTGAACAGTCTCCAAGAACTATTGTCTGAAAGATAGGTTTACAAGAAAGAGAAAGAGAAGAGAAAGTTGTGAGCCATCACCCATACAGTTGTAATCTCTGGTAAAGTGATACAGTGTAGTTGCATATTGAAGGGGTAAGACAGGTGGATAGTGATATTATTGGGTTTGGTGGTGCAAGGTTGACAGGTGGGTAGATTGGGAGTGGTGGGTTAGAATACCCAGGATACTGGGGCTAGAGATGGGAGAGGGACCAGGTGAACACTTGAGATTTGTGGGTATGAGGTTGAAAGTACAGAGGTGGGAATGCTCTTATGGCAAAATGACAAGGAAATGTCACTGGTTTAGGTTGAGTGTTGGTTGGGAGGGCATTTGGGACAGGGCGCACATGGAGCAGACTTCTAGGGAGTGTGTGAGTGTTTATCTTGTCATAATGTGTTGTATCAGTGGGTGGAGATCCACATAATGAATGGGAAGGAGATGGACTCCCATCTTTGGGAGGACCAATTCACTCAGAAATAGACAGGTGGGCGTCTCTTAAGAGCAAGGGCAGTTCCTAATAGGGGAAGACAAACCAGTGTGTCAAGACCTCTTGTTGCATGTAACTATGAATCTTGTCATCCAATGAGTCAAGCCAGGGGATCGTCGTGGGCCCCGGGGGGAAGGGGAGGGAGGAACAGAATAGATCATACAGGGGGTATTTAGTGGTGAGTGGAAATGTTTTTCATTACCTTACAGCGATGGACAGAGGACATGGTAAATATCATCAAAATTTATAAAAGTGTACGGTCTAAAATGTAAACCATACTGTAAACCATTGACAATGTTTAGTAACTATGTTTCACTTTCTATATATCAGTTATAACAATGCTACCATCCACATACAAAAAGGTTTTAATATGGGGTGAGAAAAAGGGGAGGAGGTTGGGTATATGAGAGTCTCTTGTATTCTGTGTGTGACTTTGCTGTGACCTAAAACTTCTTTGAAAATTAAATGGAAAAGAGTGAGACACTGGGGACTGAGAGGGGGAAGGTGCCCCTGTACAGACTGGACACCAGATATTGCAGTGATAAAAGACAAAATGTAAAAAAAATTAATTAATTAAAAAAGATTTTTTTTACATTTTTTTAATATTCCAATTTTTTATTTTAGTTTAGTTTTAGTTTTTTTTAAAGTTTTCATGTATTTTATGTCTTATATTTAAACTTATCATTATTATTTCATTTTCCTATTAATTGTATTTTGGCTAATGTATTGGCTTCATCATTAAAGAATCTTTGGATCACAGAAGGGTTACAACTGGGGTGGGAGAGGATCGTTGGTGGGGGGGTGTCAGGGATGGGGGGGGTGCATGGGAGGAAGTTCACCTGAACATACGTACAAGGTATATAAAATTGTTCAAATGTTCATGGGCCATTGTCACAGTGGGTGGAGAATCACTCAATAAATGAGAGAATACTGAAGTCCCATCCTGGAGAGCTCTGCCACATTCTCCATGGGAGCAGCAACTGTCCCCCAAGTGCAGGGGCAGTGTCTGTCAAAGGAGGATGATCCACTGATGGGCCCTTGTTATTGATGACTAGGGAGGTGGAGTGGACATCACCATCCCAGACTCCTCAGGATTGGGGGAAGAGCTATGGACTAGAGTGGACTTACTGGTATTCTGTTGTAGACATGTCGTGATTCAAGCAATGGAAGAAATTACAACATTAATGGGCACCAGTGGCCACTGGAGGCTCTGGGGGCAGGGAGAGGGAAAAGCAGTTGTAATATAGGGGCTTTTTGGGGACTTGGGAATTATCCTGAGTGACATTGCAATGACAGATATAGGCCATTTTATATCATCATATAACATGCAGAACTGTGTGGGAGAGAGTGTGGTCTACAATGTGAATTATGGTCCACGCTTAGTGGCAAAGCCCCAGGATGTATATATCCACTGCAGGTGACGTGCCACACTAATGAAGGATGTTTATGTGGGAGGTTGCGGGAGGTGTGGGAGGTGGGGCATATGGGAATCCCTATAATTTTTGGGTAACATTTATGTAATCTAAGTATTTTTTTTTTAATATATAAAAAATGTATTTTAAAAAAGGAATGCATTTGCAATTTGAGTTGGAAAATGAAGGATTTGGTTTGGGGGTGCAATAAATTTGGATGTCTTTAGATGTGCAATTGGAGATGTCCTCAGAGCTAGAGAGCAACATGGATGAAATAAATTCAGGAACGTCAGCAAGTAGATAAAATATAAAGCAGTGGAACTGGATGAAATCATCTAGGGAGAGATTATACAGTGAGGACCAGGCCCAGACCCTAGGTACTTTAATATTAGCAATGAGGAAGAGGAAGAAATACCAGTAATGGAAACTGAAGGGTGGCAAAGAAGAAGAAAAAGTGATTTTATAAAACTCAGGGAAATAGAATATCTCAAGGAATAAGTGGACTACAATTCAGAACTCTGCTAAAACGAGCATGATGGCTTTATTGGTGAATTCTACAAAACATTTGATGAAGAATTAATACCAATCTTTCACAAACTCTTCCAAAATATTGAAGAGGAAAGAAAACTCCCCAATTTTGTAAGGTCAGTATTACTTGGATACCAAAACCAGGCAAAGACATCACAAGAAGAGAAAACTACAGACCAATATCACTTCTGAATATCGACGCAAAATTACTCAAAAAATGCTAGTACACTGAATCTAGCAATGTATAAAAAGGATTATATACCACAACCAAGTGGGATTTGTCCCAGGAGTTCAAATTTGTGCTAGGCATATGAAAACCAATGAATATAATATATGACATTAATAGAATAGCAGACAAAAACTACAGTACAGTCTCATGTGATTCAGAAAAAGAATTTGACAAAGTCCAGCATACACTCCTGAATTAAAAGAAAAACAAAAACAAAACCCTCTCAGCTAAGTAGGAAAAGAAGGGAGCTTCCTCAACCTGATTTTTCAAGAAAAATCTTGAAAGTGAACAAAGTTGGAGGACTCAATTCCTGATTTCAAAATTTACTGCGAAGACACACTAATTAAGACAGCATGGTACTGGCATAAGGAAAGACATATACATCAAACAAATAAAATTGTGTGTCCAGAAATAAACTTTTACATTTTTGGCCAACTGATTTTTTTTTAGAGAAATTGTAGAATTACAAAAAATAGTGTAGAAAATATGGAGTTCCCATATACCGTGCACCGTCCCCCCCGCCCCCCTACACACACACACAGGGAAAGAGAGAGAGAGAGAGGAAGAGAGTTTTCCCTATTATTGGCACTTTGAATTAGTGTGGTAGGTTTGTTATACTTAATGAAGCAATATTATTATAATCATATTATTAACTATAGTCCATAGTTTACATTAGGGTTCATTATGTTAAAAGGCCTATGGTTTGTTTTAAATGTTTATTCTAGTGATACAGATACAACCTACAATTTCCCCTTTTAACCACATTCAAATATATAATTCAGTGGTGTTAATTACATTCACAATATTCTGATACCATCGCCACCAGCCATTATAAAAAAATTTCCATCACTCCAAACAGAAACTCTGTACCAATTAAGCATTAACAGCCCATTGTTTACCCCCATCCTGACCCCATGTAACCTGTATTCTAGTTTCTGAATCTTTGAACTTGCTTATTCTCATTATTTCATATGAGTGTGACCATACAATATTTGTCCTTTTGAGTCTGGCTTATTTCATGCATCATGATGCCTTCAAGGTTCATCCATGTTGCTGCATGTATCAGACCTTCATTCATTTTTTAAGGCTGAATAATATTCTATTGTAGGTATATACTGCATTTTTTTTATCCATTCGTCTGTTGATGGACATTTGTGCTGCTTCTATCTTTTGGCATTTGTGAATAATTCTGCAGTGAACATTGGTATGCAAATATTTGTTTGAGGCCCTTCTTTCAATTATTTTAGGTATAATAAAGAAGTGGCATTGCTAGGACAGGTGGGATTTGTACACTTAACTTTCTGAGGAACCGACAAACTGTTTTCCACAGCTGGGTACACCATTTTATATTCTTACCAACAACAGGAGTGATCCTAATTCTCCACATCCTCTTCAATACTTGTTATTTTTTTTAAAGTAGCCATTCTATAGTACAATTATAAAAATGTATTACCATCAATTGGAAAAAATGATCCACACCAATGCAAATTGTTGGTTGTGGGATGGTGTATGGGAATCATATATTTTATGCATGATTGCTCTGTAAACCCACAACTTCTCTAGTAAAGAAAATAGTGGGGGGAAAAAAGTAGCCATTCTAGTGGATGTGAAATAGTATGTCATTGTGGTTTGAATTTTTATTTCCCTAATGTTTATTGATGTTGATCATCTTTTCATGTGCCTTTTGGCCATTTTGTATATCTTCTTTGATAAAAAAAAAAGGGGGGGGGGCATATTTGAAAAGCCTATAGCCAACATCGTAGTCAATGGGGAAAGGAGAAATAGACATTTCTCCAAAAAATGTTCAACATCACTAGCGATTAGGGAATACAAATCAAAGCTACAATGAGCTATCATTTCATGCATATTAGGATGGCCACTATTAAAAAGACAGAACTACAAGTGTTGAAGAGGATGTGGAGAGATAGGAACATTTATTCACTGTTGGTGGGAATGTAGAATGGTACAGCCACAGTGGAGGACTGTTTGGCAGTTCCTAACAAAGTTGAATACAGATTTGCCACGTGACCCGGCAATACCACTACTGGGCATATACCCAGAAGAACTGACAGCAGTGACATGAACAGGCATCTGCACACCAATGTTCATAGTGGCATTATTCATGATTGCCAAAAGTTGGAAACAACCCAGGTGTCCATCAACCAATGAATGGATAAAAAAAATTGTGGTGTATTCACACAATGAAATATTATGCAGCTGTAAGAAAAAATAAAGTCATAAAGCATATGACAACATGGATGAACCTGGAGGACATTATGTTGAGTGAAGCAAGCCAGACACAAAAGGACAAATACTGTATGAATGCACTACAATGCACTAAATATATTGTGTAACCTCATGGAGTTAATAACTTGAATATGGGTCAACAGAAAATAGAAAGAGATTAAAGAATGAAAAGCTGAGGGTTAATTTGTGTAGAATAAGTAAAAAGGATATGTGTTAATCTCTGGTCATAATGAGCAGAAAAGGTGAAAGCCCAACATAATTTTTGTAACTAGCAACACTACTATGTGGGTATGAAAATGGTTTAAAGAGAAAGTCTAAGGTCATGTATACTGCTAAAAGGAAAGCTAAAAAATGTAACATGGGACTCTATAGCATAGTAAAACTGCATGTGAAATATGAATATGGGCAAAATTGCATATATAAGACTGTTTTTCTTTGAAACTGAACAAAGTAATGTTAATACTACAGGATGTTAATATCAGACAAAAAAAAAACATGCTAAGTGAAAGAAACTAGATACAAAGAACTACATATTGTATGATTCCATTTATATAAAATGTAAATATAAATCAATTTCTAAAGATGAAATTATATTAGTGGTTATGTAGGGCTGGGGAAGGAATGCTAGGGGGTGTAGAGTTTTTCTTTTTGGAATAATGAAATTGTTCTAAAATTTTTGTAGTGATGAATGCACAACATTGTGATTATACTAAAAGCCATTGATTATACACTTTGGATAGATAGTATGGTATGTGAATATATCTCAATAAAACTGCTTAATAAATAAATTAATATGCAAGAATAGCCAGAAATAGCAGCTATGTACAGCAGGGAAAGTATAGAGAGAATGAGAGGTGAAGAATTTTCTTGTTTGTCTATTTTTTTATTATTATTATTGAAATAATTAAAATGCTTTAATAATGATTGAAGTCATGAATGCACAACTATGTGATTACACCAAATACCATTGATTATACACTTTAGATGAACTGTATGCTTTATTAATATGTATCAAAATTAATTTGTTAAAAAAATGCACTTCAGGGGTATGTGACGGTTAGGTTAATGTGTCAGCTCAGGCAAGTAATGTTGCCCATTTGCTTGCTCAAGCAAGCACTGGGCTAATTGTACTACAATGGCACTTCATGGAGTCCATCAGTGAACTGATTATATAAATGGCTGATTACATCTACGATCAACTGAAGGGATTGCCATCAGCAATGAGTGATGTCTCATCCAATCAGCTGAAGGCCATAAAAGCAGAATGATTTTATGAATGATTTCAGCATTTAGAGAGAATTCCCATCTCGAGTCCTGGGGAACTCAACAAGGACCAAGGACCAAGCCCCTGGCTTGCAGCCTGCCCTATGGAATTTGGACTTATGTACCTCCACGTTCACATGAGACAATTTTATAAAATCTCATACTATTTACAGATATCTCTTGTCAGTTATGTTTCCCTAGAGAACCCTGACTAATAAAGCTTGGTGCCAGGAGTAGTTCTTGAGAAACAGAATCTCTTTCTTTTTTTTTCACTTTATTTTTTTAGTTTTTAGTTTTCAGTTTTATTTTGAACATTTAATAATTGAAAATATAAACAATTAGAAACTAAAAAGAAAACACAGTTGAATAAAAATATACATTTCTCAGTTAAATGTACTGGATATATGTAATTTTTTTTTCAATTTTTAAACTTTATTTTGTACACTTAATAATTGAAAATATAAACAATTAAAAACTAAAAAGTAAACACAGATGAATAAATGCATACATTCCTCAATTAAATGTACTGGATACATATAAATTTTTTTTTTGTCAAACAATATGTTACACAATGTATTTGGTTCATAGTAACGCAATCATACAGTTTTTGTCCTTTTGTGTCTGGCTTGCTTCACTCAACATAATGGTCATCCGTGTTGTCATATACTTTATGAATTCATTTCTTCTTACAGCTGCATAATATTCCATCGTGTGAATAGACCACAGTTTGTTTATCCATTCATCTGTTGATGGACACCTGGGTTGTTTCCAACTTTTGGCAATGGTGAAAAATGTGGCTATGAACATCGGTGTGCAGATGTCGGTTTGTGTCACTGCTTTCAGTTCTTCTGGGTATATACCGAGTAGTGATATTGCCGGGTCATGTGGCAAGTCTATCTTCATCTTCTTTAGGAACTGCCAAACAGTCCTCCACAGTGGCTGTACCATTCTGCATTCCCACCAACAGCGAAGAAGTGTTCCTGTCTCTCCACATCCTTTCCAACACTTGTAGTTCTCTGTCTTTTTAATAGTGGCCATTCTGATAGGTGTGAAATGATATCTCATTGTAGTTTTGATTTGCATTTCCTTAATCATTAGTGATGTTGAGCATTTCTTCATGTGTTTTTTTGTTTTGTTTTGTTTTTTGCCATTTGTATTTCTTCCTTGAACAAATGTCAATTCAAGTCTTTTGCCCATTTTTTAATTGCGTCATTTGTCTTTTTACTGTTGCGTTGTAACATCTCTTTATATATCCTGGATATTAAACCCTTATCAGATATGTCATTTCCAAATATTTTTCCCATTGAGTTGGCTGCCTTTTCACCTTTTTGACAAAGTCCTGTGAGGTGCAAAAGTGTTTAATTTTGAGAAGGTCCCATTTATCTATTTTTCCTTTTGTTGCACGTGCTTTGGGTGTAAGGTCCAAGAAACCACCACCTACTACAAGGTCTAGAAGATGTTTCCCTACATTTTCTTCTAGTAGTTTTATGGTCCCGGCTTTTATATTTAGATCTTTGATCCATTTTGAGTTGATTCTTGTTGAGATAGGGGTCCTCTTTCATTCTTTTGGTTATAGATAGCCAGTTCTCCCAACACCATTTGTTGAACAGATTGTTTTTTTCCCGTAAGAGTGGGCTTTGTAGGTTTGTCAAAAACCAATTGACTGTATAGATGAGGGTTTATTTCTGGATTCTCAATTCTATTCTGCTGATCAATGTGTCTATCTTTATGCCCGTACCATGCTGTTTTGACCACTGTAGCTTTGTAATATGTGAAACAGAATCTTAAAAATGGGACTTCTGAATTGGTTCTGGAGTTTTTGGAATTGTCTCACTACTCTCATTACATTCAAGGGTGTTAATAACTCTGTTTCCAATAATCAAGAGGCCACTGACAGTCCAGGGCATGAGTGGGCAATAGAGATATGCAAAATATCACCACTGGATATGACTACTTCCATGCTTATAAGAAGCAAGGATTTGGGTGAGATTGTTTTTGACACCTTAACAGAGATTTGAAGAGTTAAAAGTTACAGTGATGTTGGCTGGCTGTTCCTGAATATGCTGAATATAGTTAAAAAAAGAAAAGAATGAGCTAAAAGCTTCAAATTTGCTACTTAAGCACAACATGAATTATGTGAAACTTCTATGTGTGCTCTGAAAGAAAATCTTGTTTCATGCAGCCGCAGACTTCAGATCTCTGAAAACCAACTCAGAATCTTCTTGTATGAATAGCAGAGTTATAATGGAAATGAAAAGCTCAACTTTGCAGGGTGTCTGCTGTTAAAGTGAGGACATTGATTGGAAAGGAGTGAAATCCTGAGAATTGGGATGGAGACATATGGGTTGATGATGATGGCAGTGGGGACATTGAAACCCTAAATTCTGCTGAGACTTTGCCAGATAAACTTGTAATGGTCTGCCCTGAGAGACCACCCAACCTCTAACCTGCTGCCAGGAACCCCTACCTCCTCCCCACCCTGAGGAGAAAACCACCCAACATCAAGCCTGCACTACCCAATATCCAGCCTGCCCCAAGGAGTCTCAAATCCCCCCCTCTGCCCTGAGGAAACCGTCATCCAACCTCAACCCTGCCCTAAGGAGTCTGCCATCCAAACCAAATCTGAAGAGATTAAGGTTTCATCTGTCTCACCAGATGAAACTGAAAGGTAATGCCCTGAGGTAATTGGCTTGCAAGACACTTCTAATGCTTCTCTTCACCCACCCCACCACCCCTCTTTTCTTCCAGACATATAACTACACTAAAGTCACAACAAACCCCCAAAGGTAAGTACAAAGTTTGACCACCAAGGAAGTATGCTATATTCTAAAAGAACTGCATGAGTTTACCAATTTATGTAGACAGAAATCAGGGGAATATGTGTGGGAATGGATATTAAGGGCATGGGATAATGGTGGAAGGAATAAAAAGTTGGGTCAGGCTGAATTTGTTGATATGGGCCTACTAAACAGAGATTCTTAGATTCAGTGGTGGAGCAGAAGGGGTTAGATAGGGCTCTAACAGTTTGTTTGGGTAGCTGGCTGAATCATGGACCTAAAGATGGCCTACCATGCTTGAGGCTGTGATGCCTGATTTACCCAGATGTACCGTAAATGAGGGGATCCAAAGGCTTAGAGGGATTGGAATGCTTGAATGGATTTAACATCTAAGACCTGCCCAACCACCCCAAGAATGTCCAGATGACACACATTTCACCAGGACTATGAGGAACTATTTGTGAGACTAACTACCTCTTCCCTGAAGAGCTCTGTGGTTGCTATTCTCTGTAGGTCAGATATTATTGTGAGAACTATTGTCACAAAAATAGAATCCTTAAACATTCTGGGGATGATTGGATCCTGGTCTTGCAGAAGCCAAGTAGCAGTACTTAAACGCCAAAGACAAAATGGGCGTGGCTACCACAATGAAAGGTAGACTCAAGGCAGCAATCAAAAGAGTCTGAGTTGCGTAGACCTGTGGCATTGGCCAATAGACCATTGGGGTACCTAGAAGTAAAACAGATGGGCAGTCTACTAAATTCCTACTTTACCTGTATAAGCAGAAGAGTTCTAGGTCGAGTGAACAAATTCCTAACTTGAATTACAGAAACAGAGAGTCACAGCCCCTTACCAATTTCCATACTTGAGATAGTTTACAGACCCAGAGTCCCTTGAATGACCAGAAGACCAGGTCCCCTTGGGGAAGGATCCTATTATACCACCAAAAGTTTATACTGTTAATCTTCCTCCTAGCTTTCCCCAAAGAGACCTATAGCTTTTTACCAGGGTAATGATGCATTGGGGAAAAGGAAATGAGCCGACATTTCAGGATTATTAGACACTGGTTCAGAAGTGACATTAATTCCAGGAGACCCAAAACATCTGTGGTCTTACCAGTCAGAGTAGGGGCTTATGAAGATCAGGTGATTGATGGAGTTTTAGCTCAGGTTGGGTCTCATAGTGGGTCCAGTGGGTTCCCAAACCCATTCTGTAGTTATTTCCCCAGTTCCAGAATGCAAAATTGGAATAGACATACTCAGCAACTTGCAGAATCCCCACATTGGATACCAGACTTGTGGAGTGAGGGCTATTATGGTAGGAAAGGAATTGGAATTGGAAGCCCTTAGAACTGCACTTACCTAGCAAAATAGTAAATCAAAAGCAATATCAGATTCTAGACGGATTGCAAAGATCAATTCCTCCATCAAGGATTTGAAGGATGCCGAGGTGGTGATTCCCAACACATCCCCATTCAACTCTCCTATTTGGCCTGTGCAGAAAACTGATGGATCTTATAGGATGACAGTAGATTACCATAAACTTAGCCATGTAGTGACTCCAATTGCAGCTGCTGTTCCAGATGTGGTATCATTTCTTGAGCAAATCAACACATCCCCTCTTACCCGGTATACAGCTATTAATCTGACAAATGCTCTTTTCTCAATTACTATTAACAAAGGCCACCAGAAACAGTTTGCTTTCTGCTGGAAAGGCCAGCAATATATCTTCACTGTCCTACTCAGGGGTATATCAACTCTCCAACCCTATGTCATAATATTGTCCACGGGAACCTTGTTTGTCCCTCCCACAAGACATCACACTGACCCATTATATTGATGATATGCTGATTGGACCCAATGAACAAGAAGTAACAATTACTCTAGACTTATTGGTAGACATTTGTGTGAGAGAAGATGGGAGATAAATCCAACAAAAATATAGGGGTCTTCCACCCCCATGAAATTTCTAGGTGAGGAACATGCCAAGATATCCCTTCTAAAGTGAAGGATAGCTGTGCATCTGGCCCCTCCTATGATCAAAAAAAGAGGCACAAAACCTAGTTGGCCTCTTCCAGTTTTGGAGACATTTTCCTCATTTCATTGTGCTACTCCAGACCATTTACCAAGTGACCAGAAAAGCTAGTGGTTGTGAGTGAGGACCAGAAGAAGACAAGGCTCTGAGACAGATCGAAGCTGCTGTGCAAGCTGCATTGCCATTTGGAACATATAATCCAGGAGATCCAATGGTGCTGGAAGTGTCAGTGGCAAATAGAGAAGCCAATATGGAGCTTATGGCAGGCCCATTTAGGAGACTCACAATGCAGACCCTTAGGATTTTGGAGCAAAGCCCTGCCATCCTCTGCAGATAACTACTCTCCTTTGGAGAAACAGCTTTGGGACTGAATGCTTAACCATGGGCCAGCAAGTTACCATGAAACCTGACTTGCCAAACCATAAAGTTGGACACACACAACAGAGCTCCATCATAAACAGGCATTTGGGCCACTTCCTCATGAAACCTACTTGTGCCTTCAAGACTCACTTGAGCCCTATTTTGTATATACCACTTCCACTTTATGATAGAGAAATGGTCTGAAGTGCATTTGTACTCTGATTCATGGGCTGTTACCAATTATTTGGTTGGATGGCCAGGGATTTGGAAGGAACATGATTGGGAAATTGGTGACAAAGAGGTCTGGGGAATAAGTTTGTGGATAGACCTTTCTGAGTGGGCAAAAAGCATGAAAACATTTGGGTCCTATGTGAAAGCTCACCAGGGAGTGACTTCGGCAGAGGAATATTTTAATAATCAAGTGAATAAAATGGCCTATTCTCTGGATAATGGTCATCTTCTATCTCCAGCCACTCCTGTCATTGCCTAATGGGCTCATGAACAAAGTGGCCATGGTGGTAGGGATGGAGGTTCTGTGTGGGCTCAGCAACATGGACTTCCCCTCACTAAGGCCAACTGGCTACCGCTACTGCTGAGTACCCAATGTGCCAGCAGCAAAGACCCACACTCAGCCCCTGATATGGCACCATTCTCCAAGGTGATTAGCCTGCTACCTGGTGGCCAGTTGATTACATTGGACCACTTCCATCATGGAAGGGGCAGCAATTTGTTCTAACTGGAATAGATAGATAATCCCAATATGAGCAATGTTTCTTCCCAAACTACCATCTGTGTACTTACTGAACATCTTAGTCACTGCCCTAGTACTCCACACAGCATTGCTTCTGATCAAGAAACCCACTTCACAGCAAATGATGTGTGGGAATGGGGACATGCTCATGGACTTCACTGGTCCTACCATGTTCCCCATCATCCTGAAGCAGCTGGATTGAGAGAAGAGTGGAATGGCCTTTTGAAGACTCAATTATGGCACTAACTTAGGTGGCAATACCTTGCAGGGTTGGGGCAATGTTCTCCAGGCTGTTGTGTGTGCTCTAAATCAGCATCCACTCTATGGTGCTGCTTCTCTCATAGCCAGGATTCACAGGTTCAGGAATCAAGGGGTGGAAATGGCAGTGGCACCACTAACTATTACCCCTAGTGATCCACTAGAAAAATTTTTGCTTCGTGTTCCTGCAACCTTAAGCTCTGTTGGTCTACAGTTCTTAGTTCCAAATGAAGGAGTGCTTCCCCAGGGAGCACAACAGTGATTCCATTGAACTGGAAGTTAAGACTGCCACCTGGCCACTTTGGGCTCCTCATGCCTCTGAATCAACAGATAAAGAAGGGAATTACTGTACTGGTTGGGTGGTTGATCCTATTAAGTGGAAATAAGAGTGCACCTACACAATGGAGGTAAAGAAGAGTTTTTCTGGAATACAGGAGATCCCCCATGGTGTCTCTCAGTACTACCCTGCCCCACAATTAAAGTCAATGGAAAACTGCAACAGCCCAATCCAGGCAAGACTAAAAATGACCTAGAATCTTTAAAAATGAATGTTTGGGTCACCCCACCAAGCAAAGAATCATGGCCAGCTGAGATGCTTACTGAAGGTAAAGGGAACATGGAATAGGTGTTGGATGAAGGTAGTGTTAAATAGGAACTTTGACCTTGTGATCAGTTACAGAAATGAGGACTGTAATGGTTATTAAGATTTTTCCTTGTTTTGTTTTAAGTGTTTATATATGTACATAAAATGAATATCTTTATTTTATTCCCAGTCCTTTCTCCTTATCATATGACATAAGTTGTATTAGTTTCAAGTCATAATATTAAGGATGCTTAGTTTAAAAGTGAATATTACCCCAGGACTTGTACCCTATTCTGGAGGGATTTCATGCATTATTAGGTGGAAAAGAAATATATATATCTGTTATTGTTTTCATTTAGAGAGTAAGTATTGTTTAAAGTGATGTGCATGGCTGCCAAGTTGACAAGGCTTGGACTGTGATGGTTAGGCTAATGTATCAACATGGCCAGGTAATGGTGCCTAGTTGTTTGCTCAAGCAAGCACTGGCCTAATTGAAATACAATGGCACTTCTTGGACTTTAATCATCAGTGAGTTGGTTACATATATGGCTGATTACATCTACAATCAACTGAGGAATTTGCCATCAATAATGCATGCTGTCTCATCCAATCATTTGAAGGCCTTTAAGGAGAAGTGATTTTTAGTAGTCAGAGAGAGAATCCTCATCTCTACTTCAAATAGCCATTGCTTCCTGGGGAATTCCACAAAGACCATCAGAGCCTCTGACTTGCAGCCTGCCCTGTGGAATTTGGACTTGTTCATCCCCACAGGCACATGAGACAATTTTATAAAATTCCATACTATTCATACTATCAACAGAACCCTGTTGGTTCTGTTTTCCTAGGGAACCCTGACAAAAACAATCATACAACAGTATATGTGAACAGGCAGGAGAGAGAATTGGCAAACTAGAAGACAGGGCAATTGAAATCAGAGAGTCAGAAAATCAAAGAGTGAAAAGAACAGAAGAATTTGAGCAATGTCTCAGTGATTTAAGTGACTGTACAAAGCACACAAACATTCATGTCAGGGATGTCCCAGAACAAGAAGAAAAGGGTAAAGGGGCAGAAAAAATATTTGAGGAAATAATGGCAGAAAATTTCCCAACTTTTATGAAAGACATAAATATACATATCCAGGAAACAAACATACTCTAGTCAGAGTAAATCCTAATAGACCTACTCTGAGACACATGCTAATCAGAATATCAAATGCCATGGAAAATGAGAGAATTCTAAAAGCAGCAAGACAAAAGTAATTCTCACATTCAAGAGTTCCTCAATAAGACTCAGTGCTGATTTCTCATCAGAAACCATGGAGACAAGAAGGCAGTGGTATGAGATATTTAAGGTACTGAAAGAGAAAAACTGCCAGCCAAAAATTCTTTATCTGGCAAAACTGCCCTTCAAAATGAGAAAGTGTTAAAATATTTACAGATAGAAAATAACAGAGCATTTGTTAATAAAAAGCCTGCTTTACAAGAATTAATCAAGGTCATTCTGCAGGATAAAAGGAAAGTCTGGAGAGAATGATGTGGAGTAGTATGAAGAAATGAAGATTCAGAAAATATGTATACTATTGAAGCTAAGTTTGTATCTTTTCAAATTATTAAGTTATAGATGTAGATTGTACAATATAAACCCCAGGATAACTACAAGGAAAGTATTTTAAAAATATACAGAAACAGAAATGAGAAAGAGATCAGTCGGATACATCATAAAAGATCAACTATACAGGAAAGTAGGTTGCAATAAAGGAAAAGATATGACATAAAAACCAAGAACAAAAATGGCTGGAGCAAGTATTGCCTTTATAGTATAACACTAAAAGTTAATGGATTAAACTCCCCAATTAAAAGACATAGATTAGCAGAATGGATTTTTAAAAGTACAATCCTTCTATATGCTATCTACAAAAAGACTCACCTTGGACCCAAGGACACAAAGGCTTGAAAGCAAAAGGTTGGAAAAAGGTATTCCATGCAAATAGTAACCAAAAAAGATCTGGGATAGCCATACTAATGAAAAATAGATTTTAAATGCAAGACTGTTATAAGGACAAAGAATGACACTACATATTAATAAAAGAGGCAAGCCACCAAGAAGAAATAGCAATCATAAATGTTTTTGCACCTAACATGTTGTCTTAAAGTACATGAGGCAAATACTGGCAAAACTAAAGGGACAATAGACACACAAGAATAGTTGGAGACATAAATACACTGCTTTCATCAATAGAACATCTAGACATAAGATCAAAAGGAAACAGAGAACTTGAATGATATGATAAATGAACTAGACCTAACAGACATATACAGAGCATTGCATCCCCAAACAGCAGAATATACATTATTCTCAAGTGCACATGGATCATTCTACAGGAAAGACCTTATGTTGGGTCACAAAACAAATCTCAATAAATATTAAAAGATTTCTGACCATAATAGAATAAAACTGGAAATCAATTACCGGTGGAGACTTGAAAATCCACACATTTAAGGAAGCTAAATAACATTCTCTTAACAATCAGTGAGTCAAAGAAGAAATTGCAAGGGAAATCAGTAAATATCTTGCAATGAATGAAAATGAAAACACAACATATTAAAACTTATGGGATGCGGTGAAGGCATTGCTGAAACTGAAATTTCTAGTCCTAAATGCTTTCATTAAAAAAGAAAAAAGAGCTAAAATCAAAGACCTAGCAGCATACCTGGAGGAAATAGACAAAGAACAGCAAACTAATCTCAAATTAAGCAGAAGGAAAGAAATAACAAACATTAGAGCAGAAATAAATGAAATTGAGGATAAAAAACATAGGGAGAATTACCAAAACCAAATTTTTTTTCTTTGAAAAGATCAATAACTCTGTTAGTTAGACAAATAAAAAAAAAAAGAGAGAAAGGCACAAATTTTTAAAAATCAGAAATGAAAGGAGGGATATTACTACTGACCCCACAGAAATAAAAAGGATCATGAGGGGATACCGTGAACAACTGTATGCCAACAAATTAGACAACCTAGATGAAATGGGCAAATTTCTAGAAACACATGAACAACCTACCCTGGATCTAGAAGAAATAGAAGGCCTCAACAGACCAATCACAAGTAGAGAGCTTGAATCAGTCATCAAAAACCTCCCAACAGGGAAGCGGGTATAGCTCAGTGGTTTGAGCACTGTTTCCCATGTATGAGGTGCTGGGTTCAATCACTCGTACCTCCAGAAAAAAACTAAAAACAAAAACAAAAACCTCCCAACAAAGAAAAGCTCAGGACCAGATAGCTTCACAAGTGAATTTTACCAATCATTCCAAGAAGAATTAATACCAATCCTGCTCAAACTCTTCCAAAAATTTTGAAAAAGGAGGGAGCATTACCTAACTCATTCTATGAAGTCAACATCATCCTAACAGCAATGCCAGATAAAGATACTACAAGAAAAGAACATTACAGACCAATATTTCTTAAGATATAGATGCAAAAATCCTCAACAAAATACTTGCAAATCAAATCCAACAGCACATTAAAAGAATTATACACCATGATCAAGTGGGCTTTATCCCAGGTATGCAAGGGTGGTTCAACATAAGAAAATAAATTAATGTAAAAAGACTTAGGAAACTAGGAATAGAAGGATCTTTCCTAAGCATGATAAAGGTCATATATGAAAACATCCAGAGGTAATATCATGCTCTATCGTGAAAGACTGAGATCTTTCCCTCTATGGTCAGGAACAAGACAGGAATGTCCACTGTCAACACTTCCATCCAACATTGTACTGGAATTTCTAGCCAGAGAAGTTGGGCAAGGAAACCATAATGAGATATCACCTCACACCCACTAAGATGGTTATAATTTAAAAAAAAAAAAAAAAAAAAGACAATAACAAGTGCTTTAGAGGATGTGGAGAAATTGAAACCCTCATGTATTGCTTGTAGGAATGTTAAATGGTGCACCCACAGAGGAAAACAGTTTGGCAGTTCCTCAAAATTACTATATAACTCAGCAATCCCAAGAGAAACAAAAATATATGTCCAGGAGTGGAGGTGGCTCAGGTCATTGAGCACCTCCCTCCCACATGGGAGGTCCCAGGTTTGGTTTCCAGTACCTCCTAAGAAAAAAGTTAAGCAGACAGTGAACAGACACAGAGAGTAGACAGCAAGTGCAAAAAAAATGAGTGAGGGAGAGAAATAAATAAAAT
The DNA here is from genome assembly GCA_026826555.1 of Tolypeutes matacus. Classification (NCBI taxonomy): domain Eukaryota; kingdom Metazoa; phylum Chordata; class Mammalia; order Cingulata; family Chlamyphoridae; genus Tolypeutes; species Tolypeutes matacus. The sequence goes on from JAKSZT010007815.1 coordinate 36,491,973, forward strand.
CTCTTAAAAAAACAAACAAAAACCATATGTCCACAGAAAAACTTGTACATGAATATTCATAGCAGCATTATTCATACTAGCCAAAAAGAGGAAACAACACAAATATCCACTAACTGATAAAGAGGTAAACAGAATGTGGTATATCCATACAATGAACTATTCATTTAAAAAAAAGAATAAAGTATTGATACATGTTACAACATGGATGAACCTTTAAAATATATTAGGTGAAAGAAGTCAGTCACAAAAGACTCAATATTGTTTGATTGCATTTATATGAAATGTTAAGAATGGGCAAATCTATAAAGACAGAAAGTAGATTAGTGGTTGCCTAGGACTGAGGGGACCATTAGCAATAACTGCCCTAGGAAAAAGAGGGGAATTATTACCAATGGGTATGGGACTTATTTTGAGGGTGATGGAAATGTTCTAAACTTAGACTGTGGTGATAGTTGTACAATTCTGTAAATCTACTAAAAATGATTGAATTGTACATTTTTAAAGGGTGAGTTTTATGGGATGTGAATTATATCTCAATAAAGATATTTTAAAAGCCTATCGTTCTTTATTTAGGATAGCAACAACATTTATCAGTATAAATTGGCTCTATGAAAAGCAACTTTTAAAAATAAAGAAATAACACACACACAAGCATGGAAGCCATTGGTGACCTTGCCAGGGGGCTGTTTTGATGAAGAATTGAAGGCAGAAAATAGATTGGAATAAGAAGTGAGGAAGTAAATGGTATATATTTGAATATAGTAGATGGTATATATTTGTAGTGTAGACAACTTTTTCAAGGAGCTTGGATGTGACGGGAAGTAGAGAGATAGGGTGAGAGTTAGAGAAGGATATGAGGGCTGGAGAAGAGGTTTGTTCGTTTGTTTAACAAACAAGGTCCAAGAGAGATTAGGGGATCCAGAATTCATTTGATACCAAGAAGCACACTTTCTCCTTCAAACAGGAAGAAAAAAAGCAAGGTAGATGCTGGTAGAGACAGAATTGTGGTTCGGCTGTGGTAAGACAAGGAAGTTCCAGCCAACTGGCTTCTAACCATGGGGGAGGAGGAGAGAGGGTGGGAAGTTTGAGATTTCATATTCCAAGTCTGCCACATACTAGCTGTGTGATCTTGGCAAAATTAAGGTATCTCTGAACCTGTTTCCTTCTCTGTACACCTCTGTATGGTGGATTGAATAATACCTTGGAGTGTTCTTATAAGGCTAAAATGAGATAATACAGGTGAAATGTAGAGCAGAATGATTGTCACACAGTACGTTCTTAACAAATGTTAATTTATTTTTTGGTTCATTTCTATACCCTTGTTCACTCTGCCACCACTTCCAAACAGATACAAGAATAAGTCTTTTTAGAAGTCAATAAGTTTAGTTTATTAATTTTCATACCCCCATAACCTAGAGCAATTCCTGGTACATAGTAGGTGCTCAATAAGTACCTGTTTTCTAAATTCAGAGCCAATTTCTCTTCAACGAGTAACTACCAAGATTCTAGCTCTGTGCTAGGAATTTTCAGTTACATTGAAGGTGTGTACTGTCATTAAGGTTTACAGTGAAGGACATTAAACTGAGAGCCACTGTTCAACTGTTAAAAGATAAAGCTGGCCCAATGGATATTATTGGGACATATGAAAAAAATTGGAATATAGACTGTAAGCTTTATATCAATGTTAAGTTTCTTGAACTTGATAATTGTACTTAAGGTGGTTATATAAGTTGAAAACCCTTTTTCCTAGGAAATGTAAATGGAAGTATTACATGTTCAAGGAGCATGATGTATGCAGCCTATTGCCAAATGTTTAGGAAAAAATTAGATAGATAGATGATAGATAGATAGATGATAGATAGATAGATAGATAGATAGATAGATAGATAGATAGATAAGCATAGAATGATATGGCATATGTGGCAAAATATCTGGGTATCTGAGGGGTTATGTTGGAGTTCTCTGTATGGATTTTGTATTATTTTTGCAGCTGTCCTCTATAGTCAAAATAAAAGCCTAAAATAAAAAAAGACCAGTGTTCTTTCCACTATCTCACAGATGCCTGGTTTTGTTTTTGTCTCTATAGCAGTTTGGTATTATTTCTGAATTACAAAAACAGATACTGGATTATGTTCTGTTCCTCTTGGTGTATTAATTATATTGAATTCAGAGGTTTCACTTTTACTTGATTAAATAATGATTAGGACTTTGATTGGGCCACATCAGTAGGACATTGAGTCCCTACTCCCTTGGTGGGCGGGGACTCATAAAGAAAACTACCCGGCAGAGGAGTTAGTGGGAGTTTTGGATGCTGGAGCCCCGGGAAGTAAACACACAGGAGAAGAACTCAGATTATAGAGACGGCTCCATAGACACTGCAGAGGCTCCAGGAAGAGAGCGAGCCTGATAGTCTACAGCTGACCTTGTGGAAAGAACAGAGCAGCTGAGCATGGAGAGAAACTAGCCGAGAGAGAGAGAGAGAGAGAGAGAGAGAGAGAGAGAGAGAGAGAGAGAGATGAGACTTATCCAGCCTACAGCTGAAATTGGAAGAAGCTGGGACCACAGAGCCTTAAGAGGAAGAGGAAGGCTGGACGCTTGCAGACGTCGGCAGCCATCTTGTTCCAACACATGGCAATAGACTTTGGTGAGGGAAATAGCTTACACTTTATGGCCCGGTAACTTGTAAGCTTCTACCCCAAATAAATACCCTTTATAAAAGCCAACCGATTTCTGGTATTTTGCATCAGCACCCCTTTAGCTGCCGAATACAGTCTCATTTTGGTTTTTCTATTGTTGCTGTTTCTCCTTTCTTAGGTGGGTTTATAAGCAGGTCTCCAACACATGGCCTAGAGCAAGAACAAGGGGTTCGTGAGCTTGAATTTAAATTCGAAAAAACATTATTTTTGTGGGGATGTATTGGTACAGGTGTGATATCTTTATTAAATAACACACAGTATAGTGTGGACTTAATAAGGGGCCCGTGGTTTTCACCTGACTGGCAAAGGGGTCTGTGGAACAAAAAAGGTTAAGAACCCCTGACCTAGAGGAACCTCTGCATCCTCCCATTTGGTATTCTGCTCACCCCTCCTAGCTATGTTCCCACCACAGCCCCCAGCAGCTCTCCCTCCCTCCCGCTGCCCCCCACTGACATGATGAGGGTGATTAGCACCATCACCAGAAGGTTGAAAAGCTTCATTTTAGTTAGTTTCAGACCCAATTAAAAATACATAAAGCAAGAACACAAAGGATAGTTTTAAAGATTTGTAAATTATCACTCTGAACAAGTAAAATTCATCCACCAATTTTGGCATGATAGAAAACATACTGTCTAGCTACAGTGGTCAAAACAGCAGGTACTGGCATAATGATAGACAGACTGACCAATGGAATCAAATAGAGAGCTCCGAAATAGATGCTTATGTCTATGGTCAAGTGATTTTTGACAAGGCTGTCAAACCCACTCAGCTGGGTCAGAACAGCCAATTCAACAAATGGTGCTGGGAAAACTGGATATCCATCCATATCTAAAAGAAGGAAAGAGGACACTTATCTCACATCTTATACAAAAATTAATTCAAAATGTATCAAGGACCTAAATATAAAAGTAATAGCCATAAAATTCCTAGAAGTAAATATAAGGAAACATCTTCAAGATCTTGTGGTTGGTTATGGTTTCTTGAACCATACACCCAAAGCACAAGCAAAAAAAAAAAAAGATAAATAGGACTGCCACAAAATTAAACACTTTTGTACTTCAAACCTTTTCTTACGAAAGTGAAAAGACAGCCAACACAATGGGAAAAAAATCTTGGGAAACCATATATTCGATAAGGGATTGATCTCCATGTTATTATAAAGAGATCACACAACTTCAACTTAAAGATAAAACAACAGCAACACAATTAAAAAGTGGGCAAAAGAATTGTAGAGACATTTTTCCAAAGTGGAAATACAAATGGCCAAAAGACACATAAAAAGATGTGGAACATCACTCACTATTAGGGAAATGCAGATTAAAACTACAATGAGATATTATCTCACACCATACAGATTGTCCATTATTTAAAAACAAACAAACAAAAAAAAAACTACAAGTAAATGTGGAGAAAAAGGAACACTCCACTGTTGGTGGAAGTGTAAAATGGTGCAGCCTCTGTGGGAGATGATTTGGCGGTTCCTCAGGAAACTAAATGTAGAACTGCCATATGATCCAGCAATCCCACTACTAGGAATGTATTCAGAAGAACTGAAAGCAAGGACGTGAACAGATATTTGCACACTGATGTTCATAGCAAAATTATTCAGAATTGCTAAAAGATGGAAACAACCTGTTTCCTTCAACCAGGGAATGGATAAACAAGATATGGTATGTATTTAATACAATGGAATATTATTCAGCTATAAGAAGAAATCAGTTGGGGAAGTACATGACAACATGGATGAACCCTGAGGATATTATGTTGAGTGAAATAAATCAGATAAAAAAGGATGAACATTGTATGGACTCACTGATGTGAACTAAATAAAACAAGTAGACCTATGAAGTTGGACTATGAAGTATAGGTTGGTGGGAGATGAATGTAGGATGAGAAGGGGGACACGATGCTGGATGTATGTAGAATGTTTACGAAGGTCAAATGTAAATAGGTGGTAATGGTTGGGCTTGATGGTAAAACATTATAATGAATGTAACAAACACTGTTGATTTATGGATGTGATTGTGGCTGAAAGGAGTAGTCTAGGGAGATTGTTAGTTGGAGGACAGCTCGAAAATAATATAGGGAATGTGTAACAATGATTTCGCAGTACATGAGGATTGTGGTTAATAATATAAAAACGGGAATTTCTACAAGGTATTAAGAATGTGGTGATACATGAAAAAAATATAACTAATGTAATTTAAAGACTATAGTTAGCAACATTGTGATGCTTTTGTAACAAAAGCAAAATTGCTGCTAAATTAGTGCTAACCATCAGAAAAAAGAATATGGAGTTTGGATTTGTGAGATATCAATATGATTAAGCATTTTTTTCTCTTTTTTATTTTTTTCATTAATAATGAGACCTTGACTATGTCATTTAACTAATCTGTATTCATCAGGGCGTCTTTATAAACACTGGAGGAACAATTGAGTTAGTAGTTGGAATTAGGTGAGATAACGGTGACTGTACTGAACTTTTTAGGAGTAATGCTTCCATAACTTGTTGAGCTACCCTTTTCTTTTTTTGTTTTATTTTTGTTTGTTTTTTTTGAAATAAAGTTGTTGTTTTTTTTAAACAAAAAGGTATCGGAGAGCTAAGATGCCCAAATTTCATTGCAGCCAGAAAAGGAAGAGTAGAAAGATCAAGGGAGTAACTGAATCTTCTCCTTCATATGTTCTGTCCTTTTTTTTCTTTCTTTCTTAGAATTTTAATAATAAAAATTTCAAATATACAATTATACAAGTATAATTTATGTAATGGACTAGTAGTGAAAGTAGTACAATGAGCCTAAATACATAAAAATTAGCAAGACTTTGTTGCCTTGGCTCTTTTAAAATTCAATTCCCTGACTTAACATCATTTCACCTCCCACTTTCATGTGCATCTTTTAAAATTGGACTTTTTTTTTTTTTTTTTTTTTTTTTTTTACCGGGAGGTCCCGGGTATTGAACCTGGGTCCCTCCATATGGGAGACGGACGCCCAACCATTTGAGCCACATCCGTCCCCCCCCCCTTTTTTTTTTTTTTTACGTAACCACAAGATCATTTTTTCAACTAACAGGCTTGACAGCAATCCCTTGGAATCATCTAATACTTAGTATTCAAATTTCTGATTGTCTTACTTTTTCTTTTTCTTTTTTCTTTTTTTTTCCCTTTTCTTTTTTTCCAGTTGGGGTGTTTGCATCAGGTTCCCAGATCCACACAAAGCAAATTGGTTATTGTTTTTGTTTTTTTAACGCACTCTTTTTTAAAAATTATATTAAAATCAGGCAATGGTCTGACAATAAAAAGGCTGCTTATAGAATACTGGTATGAAAAACTTTACTTACAAGATGTTAAATCCTTAGAAGTAAGGTTTTCCCTAGAAAACGATTAGTGGAAACATCAATTGCTTTTCAGACTTGCTCTTTGCTCCTTCAAAAGATGGTTTTACACAAATACTAAGTTTTAAAAAAGAGCTTTAGGACAAAAAGAATTGCCTTTATTTTGTTATACATCCACCTTGTAGCAGGTGGTGATCCTGAGTAGAAAAGTAGAAAAATGCAGCGATTTGTCAGGGTATTAAGCCACGAATTTCAGGGATCTGCTGTACATACTGTACATCTTTCTTAATCCTTGCTGATGCTCGGGAGAGGCAGTAGCACCTAAACCAAAATATGTGCCAAATTCAAGGGTTTTTTTGTTCAGGTTGTCAGATTCCAAACTAGACCTAAATGGATTGCAAGGATGACCAAATGATACCCTGTTTAAAACTTCTTCAGTTTTTAAAAGCAATTAAAGAAAAAGAAAACAATTCATTCCGAGAGATGGTGTGTGCTTATGAGTGTCTTCTTGTGGCCTTTCCCCAAGTTTTACCACCAAGAACTTTGAGAGCTGGCAGGTCTGAGTAAGCCTGGTGACTTTTGATCATATGAAAACCTGAGCTATAAAAAAAAGGCATCAACTGATGATGACAGTAGAGGGTGTCAGGGCTGAGGACACAATTTTCATTTCTCAGTCTGGTGGAGAGTAAAGAAATGTGGTTCTAAAACTAAAGGAACGAGGTGAGAGATTCTTTCCAACCTTACCTGATGGCTTCTGGCCAAAGCAAGGAAGTGTCATGGAAAGTGTTGGGTGGTGATGGTGCCAGAAGGGACTGGAGGAGGAGAAAGGAAAAAGCAGCACCCCTTAAAAAGATGAGGGGATGGGGGAAGATATGGGGATAGCCCTGGAAGAATTCCTCACCAAAAGGCCAATTTCAGAGGGAAAAGGAGAGTGTTATAATCTATTCTTTGGCCAAGGGTAATAATGAAGGAGAAAGAGGGAAAGGACAATGGCTTGGAAGGGAGGAGTCATTTAAGACTTAAAAAAAGAAACCAGGGGATGCAGGTGAAGCACCCTTCCACACAGCAGTGGTCCCACAGGCTGCGACCTGACACTTTCACATCTATTCTAATAAGCCACCCCAATCCAGAGGGCTGTTGCAGGAAGGGAGGGACAGAGGAAGGTAGGGGGAAGGGATGGGGGAGAAGGCAGAGACTCCAGGCCAAGTAATCAGCAGCAAGGCGATTGTGTGATGTGTGTTTTCACAATTGAATTAGTTGTGTCCCACCAGTATGATGGTGTGTTGATCTGAGTCTTTTGTGGACCCCCAGAAAATTATGTTCTTAAATTGAACCTATTGTGACCCTTTGAGTAGATTAGATCAGATAAGGGCCATTTGATTAGGGTATGACCCAGGGGGTGTCTTAATCCTCTTTCTGGAGTCCTTTATAAACAGGGAAACAAAAGCCACAGATACAGAAAAAAGCCACAGTGACAGAGAGAAGTCTCCAGAAATTGAAGTTAATGAACCCGGGACAGAGAAAACCCACAGACAAAGCAACCTGAAGCAGAGCTAACAAGGCCCAGAGGAGAGGGGAGAGATGAGCTAGTACCGCCATTAGGCCTTGCCATGTGCCTGATCGCCCACAGCTGTGCTCAAGAAGAAAGTGAGACTGGAGAAGGCAGAGACTAGCAGAGCCACCATTGTGCCTTGCCACGTGGCATGAGTCCAAGATTGCCAGCAGCTGACCTTCAGGGAGAGAGCTAAGCCTGATGCCTTGATTTGGACATTTTTATAGCCTCGGGACTGTAAGCTTTTAATCTAATAAATCCCATTGCAAAAATCAACTCATTTCTGGTATATTGCATTGGCAGCCTTTAGCAAACTAAAACAGATGGGACCCAATTTAAATATACTTCTTAATCACAGAAGTTCAACTATGTGGACAGTAGTTACACTTAACGGTATGATTTGCTATAGCTTATATATTCAAATAGACAAAAAAATGAGTATCATTTACAGTCTATACTTGGCAAAACTAGGATTTTAGAATTAGGTTAACTCAACTTCTTTGTCCAAATACTTCACCCTTATATAAACTTCACACTGTGCACAGCCCTCAACAAGACTTCTCTGCTTGAATTCAGGAGTATTTTGTATTCAGGTATTATATAGGGGATAAAAGAAAATATAGAGAATAACTCATTGCTGACGTGGACAGAGAATGTATGCCAAGAGTACTCTGGGGCTCTGCTCAGTCACCTGGTACCAGGAGCCCTGTTTGAAATTCCCAAAGGGAATTTCCATTCCTCTTCTTGCAGTTGAAGAGACTTGGATGTTTCAGAGGACTGTTTCCCCACAGGATGAACACTTCGATCCGGACCTGCTTCTTTGTCTGTGTATTTTATCATACATCTGTAAAAAGTGATACACAATGAAAAAAAAAAAGCTCCCTCTGTTTGCATTTCTAACAACGTTTCGTGTAGCCAGCTCTGGAGCTGTAACAAAGTCTTCCTTCCACCAACCCCTCCCTCCCCATTTCTTCCCTGAATTCCATGCCACCCTAGAAACTGAAACAACAAATGACACATCCATTCCCACTTGTTGACAGAGGAGGCTGCGAGGGCTGCCTTCCCTCCTCCTCCGCCCCACCCACCGCCTCTGGGACCACCTCCGCGGAGAGTTCACACCCAAGTCCTTGGTTGGGTTGATCAGAATTTAGTTCCCCTGACGACTGGCCTAGAGCCTGAAGAAAACAAAGGTAGGCATTTTTTCTCCTTCCTATAACCTGCTTTGGAAACCTACCAGCCTCCAAAGGCCAGCGGCGGCCACAGCAGTTACATAATCCCCAGGCACCTGGTTTCACACAGTCTTCTGTTTTATTGTTAACCTTACATAACTTTGGCTCATGTACCAAATAACTCCTCTGAAGGCCCCTGAACTTGTATGTTTGAGACATTTTTTGAGAAAATTATGAAGAATATCCAAAGTAAGGAAAACAAAAATCCCAGTTGCTGTGGAGATGGGGTTTAGGTGGGACCAGGGTCATTTTGCATATACTTCTTTGTCTAAGGGAACTCCAGGGCACTGAGGCAATAGACAGAGCTGCTAACAGTTGCAGAAAGCCTTGGCCACCAGCTTGTCTCTTACTTTATTATGTTTTGTAATAAAATATTTTTATTTATTGCAGGTTCTTATATTTGAGGCATAAATTAATACTTTTCTTATTTAAACTAATTTACTATCTCAAAGTCAGACCTTCTCGCTGTGAATCACATGAGTTCTTTTGCATTAGAAAGAGGGATTAAAAGAGGGATTATACCTATTTATCTAAAGCATTATTGAGGACCTTCTTTGGGGTCCTTCTCTAGGGAGGCAGTGGTGTAGTTATTTCCCTTGCACCTGGGTTCAGATCCTAAGCCAACCATTGCCTGTCCTCTGGCAGGTGTGCCTTTAGAGACTCCCCCCTCATGCATAAATTAGCAATGTTAAGACCTAGCATTCATAAACATGCTGAGAGGCTTAAAGAAGAGCATGTGTGCAAAATTGGCCCTTAGTGGGTGTTCCTGAGAGGTTAGTTCTCTTTCCTACCGTCTTTCCCAAGCATCACACCAAAAACTTGGAAGCTTTTCCAGAATTCATTAAATCAGTACATCAACTTTGGAGCATGGATTTTGAAGTCCAACTCCCTGGGCTTGAATCCTGCTTCCCTCTTTATGGTCAGTTATGTTACGTTTCCCAGGAAAAAACATGCTTTTAATCTTAATCCATTCCTGTGGGTGTGAACCCATTGTAAATAGACCTTTTGAAGATGTTATGTTTAGTTAAGGTGTGGCCATCTGATGCAGGCTGGATCTTAATCCTAATACTGGAGGGAGGCCTTACAGAGAAGGCCACAAAAGAGAAAGCCACAGGAGAAGCAAGAAGCCGAAAGTCAGCAGAACCCAGAAGAGAGAAGAGAGGAATCACCGTGTGATGGAAAAACCACAGTCTTCTAAGACAAAGCACTGCCTTGTTGACGCCTCAGCTTTGGACTTCTAGCCTCAAGACTGTGAGCCAATAAATTCACCCCTTAAGCCAACCTATTGTAGAGTATATGTTTTAGCAGCTGGGAAACTAAGACACTCTCTTGCAAACCCTATGACCATGAATATGTTAACTTTGCTGTGGAAAATGGGAACAATGGCAATTCCTATCTCATAGGGTTGTTGTGAGGCTTGATTAACAGTCCAGGACATATAGTATGTGTTCAATAAATATGAGCTATTATATACTCTAGAATAATAGTCAGTGGTCATGTGAGTTAGAGCAAGACTACACTTTCTACTTGTATTTGTCATTTTGAAAAATCTTTTTTTCAATTTGAAAAGAAAATATTATCACTTTCAACTAAGAAGAGCAAAACTTATCCATTAAGGAGCTACTTCAGTTGAAATGTGCCGTCAGGAAGCCTTACTTTTGATGGATAATGGAAAGTTCATTCAGCATGCGGCCTATGAAGTGAAATAGGTTACATTTTTATAAACCCTTCTCACTCTAAGAAGGTTAGTGCCACTGGGGGTTCTCTAGGGACAATGCATGCTTTTGTTGGGGATTGACATTTAAAAGTGTTTGATTGTTCAGTACCTCTTGTTTGAAGAGCTGCTTTACTACAATTTAATGGCAAATTCCACTCTGGATTTCCTGCCATCCAATCTATAAAGCTTTGTTTGAGACTGAAAGTATTTAGAAGTTATTTTTTTTTTTAAAGCTGGGAGGTGCTGAGTGTACATTGAAAAGAAAAAGAAATAAAGGAAGAGAAAAAGAAGAAAAGTCCTGTGGGTGTAGCATGAATGTTTGATGTAAGAACTGGCTGGTCGGCTCCAGAATCAAGCAATTAAGGAAGGTTAAAAGGGCCTAGATTTAAGAGTGGTAAAATGCTAGCAAGCAGCTCCATCAACACCCAACCCAGAAGAAACAGCCAGGGCTCTACTCCGTGCCTCTCATTCAACAGCTTCATTCCTGTTCTAAGGTGATGTGATGACAAAGCAGCTTCTAGGACATTCTTACCAGAATGTAACATTACATAATACCTGTTCTGCAAGCAGCCGCTGTAGGTATCATTGGAGAATAGCCAAGACTGGCATTAGATGTTAGTTTCAGGGAATCAACATGTAGTGGTTTCATACCATTGTTCATGGAAGGCACTGACCAAAAATGATCAAATGAATTTCACCATGTTCTCATTGGCCACATGCTCTGCTATTTCTGCATTAACCCTGTTTTAAACTGTTCTGTGTTGTTAATTTTTTTAAGTCTAGAGAGTTTGCCAGGTACCTCTCCGAGGAGCTTGGAGGTGTGAACCCACCGTGAGCAGAGTGTCCAGGATGGCCAGCAAGTCCCAGTGCCCTGCACCCTGCCTTGTCTGCTTGGGCACGATTTACATAAATGACATTTCACAATCCTTGGGCAAAAATCTATGAGGTCACACATGTTTGTAAGACCTAAATTTTCCAGGTCGATTATTGATATTAACTTGAGTCAATCTCTGTTTTCCTTCATCTCTCCCTAAAAGATCTGAGTGTACAAGAGAACTCAGCTAACATCTGACTAATTGGGAGATGAATGGAGGCAGCTTAGCATGGGCTGTAGAGAAAGAGAAAGTTTGCTCAATATGCCCTTCCCTTCATAACCTGTCTTTTTCCTTCCAGACAAACTCCTACTCATCCATCAACACCCACCTCAAATATCACTTCTGGAAAAATTTCCCATTGCAATCAATCTGAGTAAGCAGTTCTTTTTTCTCTGGATCCCCAAAGCATATCTGTTATGTCTGTTATAGCATTTATGTTGTCTTATAATCATGTATTTACTTGTATGTCTCATTGAATAATGAGATCTCCAAGGCTAGAGCCATTCCTTACCTATTTAGTATGATGTCTGCCATATACAATAGTGGTAAAGTATGAGGGCCCTGTAGCTGGTCAGACCTGGTTTCAAATCCTGGCTCCACTTCTTACTAGCTATTGATTGGGCCAGATTGAAATTACTTAATCTCTCTAAACCTCCATTTCCTCATCTAAAAGATGGTGTTGTTTGACATAGTGACTATGTCATGCTGAAGATTTTTAACTCTTATTTTTATTATTAATTGTGTAAATGTCTGTTTGCTAAACTAATAAATGAATGTCCCAAACCTCTGATCATGACCCCCTCAGTCAGAGCTCTTTGGACAGAAGATGGCATCGTGAAACATAGCAGGAAATGCCATTGACACAATGTCCACTCTATTATAAAAAATATGGCTAATGATATATGGGTATTTTAAATGGCCACTTTGGAGGATGCTTGTTAGAAGAAAATAACCTAACCTTTCTAAATTGTTCCTTGAATTATGGTAAAAAAATGAAACTCTCTGTAAATGCTGAAAGTCTTATAATGTACATTTCATAGTCTACCTGTTTGGGCAAGTGATTTTCTCTGGGAGCCTACAAGAGGCAGCTTAATTAGTGGTCATTAGAATAGATGCAGCTGATTACACATCACTTAAAAGCATTTCAGGTTGATTTTTCCCCCTACTTTATAATCTTCTACCCCTATCCTTCCCTGGCAACTTTTTCTGTTTACTCTTTTATTGCAGTTTAAGAGACAGGCACATTTCATGAAATTTTACAAGCTCTTCACTCTTTCCTTAATTGTGGCCATAGTATAGCACCAATTCTCTCCTTTTCCCAGAGCTTATCACCTTCTAACATACCAGGTAACTTGCTTGTCTACTGTATCATTATTTATTGTCTCCCTTTCTCTCTTCCCCATCCCATCCCCCATCTCCTTAGAAGATAAGAGCCCAAAAGCAGAGACCTCCTATCCCAGGAGATTAGAACGATGCCTGAACATAATAGTAGATGCTTAATAAATAGTTGTTGAATTAATGGACCTCCACACAACCTTGAGGTAGGTGTTACTATCTTCATTTTGAGGTTGGAAAAACTGAGGCCCTAAAGACATAAAATAAATAGCCTAGTATCAGACAGCTGGTAAGTAGCAGCCATGGGCTTCCGACCCAAGTGTATCTGCTTCTGAATTCTATACTTTCTCCACCAGAGCATGCCTTGTTGCAACCAAATCTCTTCTGGTACATATGCAACCACTATACCCAGGCTCAATTGAGACGGTATTTGAGATCTAGGTCTTGGCAACATCAGGACTGTACACGACTCATGTGCATGTCTTACTCCTGGCCATAAGTCAGGGGCTTGAGCGAGGGTGCTTTAGCCATACACTCTCTGGCTCTGTGTTCAAATAGAATGTTCTGGTCTTCTTGAACCTCATTTATTCCTGCATTCTAGAAGTTAATATAATCTCCCCTGCCTCTTACAGATCTCCCAAACTTTTAAAAATTTGTGATATCTGAGCAGAGATTCCAGTTCTTTGGAGAAAGATGATATATAAATGTCAGGCATTCTTAAGTATTGTTATAATGATTATTTACCATCATTCATTCTCTTTGATATTAGGTACTAGGCACCTTTGTTCCTGGAACCTCTAGTTCAAAACCCAAACCTCATTCTTCTACAGTTCTTTTTCTTTGTTTACTGAAAGTAAAGAAAATATTTCCATTCTCGATGTGGTTTTTGGTGAATGAGCCAAATTATGAAACCATGACCTGTTGTGGAGGATTGGTACCCTTCCCTCTTCTCATCATGCACTATTCCTGGCCAAATTCTTCCAATCCCTTAGCTTCAGCTACTGTTTACATATTGACAGTACAGAAATCAACAGCATCCTCCCACTTCAGTTTCTTAAAACTCCACACCCATATTTCCAACTGACTCCTGCACATCTCCCCCTGGATGTCTGAAAGCATCTCAAATCCAGTAGGTTAAAGCCCAACTTACCATCTTACTGATGAGTCTAAACACCCCTCTGAATTCTTCATCTAAAACAGGGGTTCTTACCCTTTTTTGTTCCACAGACCCCTTTTCCAGTCAGGAGAAAACCACGGACCCCTTACTAAGTCCACACTATATTGTGTATTATTTAATAAATATATCACACCCACACCAACACGTCCCCACAAGAATAATGTTTTTTTGAATTTCAATTCAAGCTCATTGACCCCTTGTTAAGAACTCCTGGTATAAAGGAATGGTCTCCATCACCTTTTTTATGTTTTTTAAGATTTATTTTATTTATTTATCGCCGCCCCCGCCCCCGTTGTTTTTACACTCACTGTCTTGCTGTCTGTGTCCATTCGTTGTGTGCTCTCTGTGTCTGCTTGTCTTCTCTTCTCATCTTCTCTTTAGGATGCTCCAGGAACTGATCCTGGGAACTCCAATGTGGGAGAGAGGCACTCAACCGCTTGAGCTATCTCAGCTCCCTGCTTTGTTGTGTCTTTCATTGTCTCTCCTCTTTGTCTCTTTGTTGCGCCAGCTTCTGCTCAGGCCAGCTCACTTTCACCAGGAGGCCTCGGGAAACAAACTCGGGACCTCCCATATGGTAGACGGGAGCCCAGTTGCTTGAGCCACATCTACTTCCCTCTATCATCTTTTACTCCTCAAAATCTCGTTTCCTCACCCTCCACATCCAGGTATCAAGTTCTTGTCTGATCCAAACCATAAATGCCTCTCACCTCTGTTTCCTACCGTTCTTGTCCTTGAACTGGCCCCAACCCTTTGTTTACCTCCTCCCTGGTCTTTCTGCACTGTTTCTTCCTGCCCAGTCCCCCCATGGCTTTTGTCTTTTGACAATGAAAAATGTGCTGATGTTCCTCAGGACCCGTGCCTGGTCCTGCAGCTCTAGGATCCTCAGCACTGACCCTAGCCTATCAGGCTAACACCACCTACCCTGTGCTCACCAACACCACCCCACACACCCTAGGCTTCAAACTCTTGTTTCATCGTGCCTTTGCACATTCTGTTCCCTTGTCTAGAATCGTTTCCTCCTCTTTGCCACCCAGCAGTCTCCCCTGCAACTTTTAAGTCCTATCACCTCTCCTTTTCCAACTTCCATATGGAGTAAGTAAAGCCCTCACCTATGATCCGTAGTCCATTGTAAATATTCTCTCAAACATTTTTTTTAACAACTTGTCTACATTTTTTTCTGGTTCTAGTTTTACATTTTGTTTTTTTTATTTAATTTAATTTTTTAAAAAAAATTTTATCCCCCCCCACAAGATGGCTCCCTCGTCTTTCTCAGAAGGCACTGGGAACTGACCTCGGGACCTCCCACGTGGGAGGCAGGTGCCCAGTCGCTTGAGCCACGTCCACTCCCCCTCAAACATTTCTTAATAATAGCAGTCATACAGCATATTTTACATGGCAAGTGCTTTCTGATCACTTTACATATTCATCCTTACAACAACCCAGTGAGTAGCTATTATCATGATCTTCAGGTTATGGATGAGGAAACTGAGACCAGAATTCATCACTTGTCTAAGATCACCCAGCTAGGAAATGGAATAGTCAGTTCAACTCAAGGTAGCCTGGCACAAGACTCCAGGCACTTGACCACTACCTGTTTGGTCTCTACTATGAGATGTATATATTTATCTAGACTGTCAGTTTCTTTGGTTTTTTCCAACTATAAAACTTGTCTAATTATTATTAATGCCTATTTCACAGGATTTGGAGAAACATTAACAAAGCTATCAGAAAGTAGATGTCGATGGTAAAATGCTAATCAAATGTTAAGCTATAATTAGTATTGCCACCCTCGACTATTGCAACAGATTCCTGACTATAAAACACTCTTTGAGTCTTTCCTTCACTTTACCACTAGATTAGTTTTCTAGAACACAGAAGAAATATTATAAATGTGCTACCTGAAATCCTTCAATGTCTCTGTTGTCTAAAGGACACTATCCAAACTCTTTGCTAGAGATATGGGCCTTTTTTACACTGGCCCTGCAGTCCCTGCAGCATTTTCCTCACTTCTCCCCTGCAGGCAGCTTACACTGCAGCCCTATAAAATCATTAGTCATTTTTTGGGCACACCCATGACCTTATTCCTCCCTTACCTTTACCCAGACTGTTCGCAGCCTGGAATTCCTTCTCTCTTTACCTGCTCATCCTCTACCACTCTACTCCATGACACCCCAGCTAAACAGCCCACCCTGACATCATCAGGCAGAGTTAGGCCCACTTCCTTCATGCTCCCTTAGCCCCTGGGACACAGACTTTTTAAATCTATCACCCCACTGAAAAAAGGGGAAGATTCACTAATTCAATTCCATCTAATTTGTATTTGTAACCAGGTGTCAACTGGGCCTGTCTCCTTCATGGGAACTTAGGTCTATTTGTCCGAACTCCTCGTTTTAGACCCTAAGACAATCAAAGTCTTCCGTACAATATCTGTGATTCCCATGGCTTACTTCATCCTGTTCTGTCTTCTCCCCTGCATTCACACAAACTGTTTCAGTTTCAATACATGACCCCCATCACTGCATGTCTTCAACATTTTCAACAACTAATCCAGTAAGATCAGAAAAGTCATGCATTTAACAACTGCACATAAGATGGGGAGATGGTTACAAGGAAATATCTCATCATACATTTGCCTTATTTCTCACTCCATGTCTTTCCAGAATCCTGGCCAGTTTCCAACTGGGGATCCTACCAAGAAATCCTCTTTATTGTTTCCAGTTCCCTGGGAGTCGTATTCCGGTTCTCCCACCACCTCCCACCACCACTAGGATAACTTCCCTCCCAGAGACCACCCCTGCCATACCAGCCTGGCTTCCCCAGCCACTCCCCTCCTGCTCCTGCCCAGGATTCTAGGAAATTAAAATGTCTACTTGTGGCATTTTTATTGATCAATTATGTGCTGGCATTAGGCTAGATGCTGGTGATACAACAGAGATCAAGACAGAGATATCCCCGGTCAATATAAAGTTTATAGTATGGAGAGGATGACAGATATAAAATGTGTGGTTGCAAGTATGATGAGTATTACAACAGAAACCGTACAGAAGAAGTGTGCTACGTGTGTGTAACAACAAGAACTGCAGCTTTTTAATGAGGTCATACTTTGTATCTGGCACCATTCTAGGTCATGAGAAATCACTTTTCTCATGGAGCTTACATTCTAATGGGTGGCACGTCAATAAAAATGTCAGATGGTGATAAGTCCTATGAAGAAAAAAATTAGGATGAGGGTGATTAAGCAGTCTGGGGCCTTTGTTGGTTAGGATTAGGCTCAATTAGCTATGCGGACAAAATGAATAAGCATGACTTAATATAAAGTGTGTTTGTTTCCCTGACATAAATCCAGAGGTAGGCATTCCAGGGCTAGTAGAGTAGTTTCGTGGTCATCAGGCTTCCTCTGTCTTTTCTCTTTGCCATCCTTAATGTGCCTTACATCTTCAAGATTGCCTCATGGTCCAAGGTGGCTGCTAGAACTCCAGCCATCACAGCTGAGGCCCAGAAATGAAGAGGGAGAAAAGGATTAAGGGCAAGTAGGAATTATCTCCCAGCAGATCAACCCCTTTTAAGGCACTTTGCCCCAAATTCCATCCAACTTCTTCCTCTTACATTTCAGTGGCTACCCCTAAGTGCAAGGGAGACTGGGAAATGAAATCTTTTGACTGTATACAATACTGCCTAGAATATAACCAGAGTTTACTCACAAGGAAGAAAGAAAGATGGTAGTATTGGTTACACAAGTCACCATATTTGTTAGAGCCCAAGATGCCTTTCCAGAGGAAAGGAGACTTAGGCTGACAGCTAAAAGGAGTAGGAATGGCCAGGACAAGAGGAGGACAAGGGAAAGAGCACTGCTGCAGGTGGAGAAACAGCAGCTATGATGCCTTCTGAGGCCTGGGACCAAGTTTATTTCTGCCTTCCAGTGCCTACCTCAGAACCTGTTACAGAACTCATCTCAAGAAATATTTATTGACTGAATACTAGCCATAAATTGGGATCTTATGCCAAGGAAAGTGTTATCTCTGCCCTAAGAGGAATGTCCCCCAAATAGAACTCAAAAAAGAGCTTTTCTCGGTTATTTCCATCCTGCTTACAGCAAAGAAAATGACTCTTGGTGAAAGCTTATTTGGTGTAAAATATAGACAGGACTATGCACATGGAAGTCAAAACATGAAATGAAACACATACCACAGTAAAAGCTGATTGTACCATCCTAATAATCAGGAACACTGCTTCACAGACCAGCGACTCTCACATAGCAAGTAGCCTTTGTTGTTTACATCTCTAGAATCTGATGAGGTTGAGGTTACTGTAAGGAAATGAGAAGAAACCTGCCCAGCCCTTCCTGTTGATGAAATTCCAGTGCAGCCTAGTCCTCAGGTTTGGTGATTATTGAGAAAGTGTGAGAGCTCTAACACTGAGCCAGTCTCTACCCTATTGGCAGACCTGGAAAACTTGCATGTGGTGGAACAGAGAAGGGATCAAATGAATCTGTGCTTTGCTCAGAGCCTGACACATGGTAGATTTTCAATAAATATCAGTTCCCTGAATGGAAGGGCGTTTGAGGAAGAGCTTATGGAAGTGTGACATTTGGACTAAGTCATAAAGGGTGAATAGGGGTTCTTGCAAGGGAGGGAAGAAATGACACACTTTCCAAATGAGAGGAACAGTGTGTGCAAAGCAGAGAGGTATGAACAGCATTGCATGTTCAAGAAACCTCTAGTGGTTAATGTGGCTGGGGCTCTTAAGATATATCGAGCAGGACAGTGCTAAGATGTTTGGACTTTCTCCTGTGGGTAATAGGAATTTTGATGAATGCTGAGCAGGGGAGGAACATGATCAGCGTCACAGGGTCATTCAGCCCTCCCCTCCTCAGGCACTGCCCCAATTCAAGCCTCTCCCAGAGTCACAATTTCGCTTCCATTGACTTACTTCCCTTTGATTCCCTAACCCCCAGATCTTTACCTTTTTCTGCCCTAATTTCTGCCGTCACCATGGGGGCCCTTAACACACATGTAGACCTGTCTTCCAACACCTTTAACCTCCCCAGCTTTGATGATCTTCACCTTCAGTCCTCTTTCGCCCTCCATTCCCAGAGCTACATCATGGACTAGTTGAGAAACCCAAAGTCCATGTCCCATACTCTGCCTGCAGCCTGTCTCTCCTGCTCTCTCATTCCCTTCCTCTGTCCATTGAACAGCCAAAGGGATCCTTTCAAAACAAACCCAATCACATCATCCCCCCACTTAAAGATCTTCAATGAATCCCCATGTGTGACAAATAAAATCCATTCTCCTTCCTGTGGCCTCCTGCGCCTACATGGTCTGGCCCCTGCCTACTTCTCCAACCTCATCCTGGGTCACTATGCTTTCCTCTTCCTTCCTTGACCTCTCAACCTTAAAGCTACTATCATATCACATCAAACTTCTTAAAAGAACTCACATTACTTGCTATCTTCCTCCTGTCACTTCCCACTCACCCCTTAAGCCCCTGAGTGTGGCTTCTGCTCCCACCAATCCACCGATACTCCTCTCTCCGAGGTTATATTACAAATTGTCAAATCTGATGGGCACTGGTATCTTGCTTTGAAACTCATCACATTCTACGACAATTTTCACAATTTTACTTTCTCCTGCTTTTCTTGCTTCTCTGGTTTTAGTCTTTGTGAATTCCTCTTCCTCTATCTACTATTTAAATATATATCTTCAGGCCTCTTATCATCTCATGCTGCACTCCTTGAGCAACTGAATCCCTGTCCATGGCTTCCCCTACCACCTCATCTGATGACATCTACAGGTACCTCAATTCAACATCTTCCAAACCAAGGTCACCACCTCCTACCCCCACCCCTTGCCAAAACCATCCAAGGAATGCACTACCCCATAGCTTTCCATTTGTCCAAGCCAGAAACCTGGTAGTCACTCTAGATTGTCCTTCTCCCTCATCCCCTACCAATGATTAATCACCACACACGAATAAGGCCAGCTTCCAAGGGTCTCAGACCTATCTGTTTTTCTCCATCCTCTAGTTCAGGCCCTTATCTCTTTTCTAAATTACTGTGACTCCTTGTTTACTATGCTTCCTGCCTTTACTTATTTTTAGCTTCTTCTCACTGTACTATGAAAGACCATGTCTATTAAATGTCACATCCTCTGGGCCTGCCAGAGTGGTGGCAAATAGTAGGTGCTCATAGTAGGTGTTTGTGACTCTATGAATGGAAGAATAAATAATTGGGATGAGGTCCTTGAAATTTCCCAGTTTAAAATAGTACTTTACAGTATTAAAATTTACAAATCACTTGCATACACCTTGTCTCAGTTGTCACAACAACCCTGAAAGAATAAAGTATTATTCTTAACCCCTATTGGTTAATAATTTGCCCAAGGTCATAGAATTAGTAAGTGAAAAGCTATGGATCCAAATCTTATACTTTCTACCAAATCATGACGCTTTTCTCAGCAGTTGCATTATTTTTAGGTCCTACTAAAGAGCTGATATTAGCCAAATTGATCATCCTTTCTACTTGGCATCATTGTCTTGAACACATTTTTCCCCTCAGAAAATGAAATACACTCATTTCCTCAAAGGACAAATGTTTAATTCATTGTTGCTGTACCAAAGACTGTGGCATCCTGTACAACCTCAGAGCCAGAGTCCTCTCTTGGTGTGTATGTTTCAAAAAGTGACCCCAACACACCAGAGGCAGGAAGATGTATGTGCTCCTCTAGGACTTGGCCCACTTCCTTGGTAATTCTGGTAGCCTGTCATCCCTTGGGAAGACTAGAACCCAAATAGAGTTTGATTTCCTGCCCCAAACTGCTCCTCCTCCCATATTCCCTATCTCAGTGAATAGCCAGCCATTTCCCAGGCCAGAAACCGGTCATCATCCCCGAGACCTCTCTCCCCTTCATCCCTCTGCATATCAACTCAATGCCAGGTCGCGTCTAGTCCTCCCCCACAGGGTCACAGGAGTCTGTTCTCTCTCCAACCCAAAAGCTACTGTTTTCATTCCAGCCTCCAACTGGATCACACTTGCAGCTCATCTGCATTGAGAATCTGCCTCCTGACACCTCTCCCCACTTCTGGGTTTGCACATACCAAGCCATCACCTGCTTTCTAGCCCAAGTGATGATTCAAGCAGGCAAATCTGCTCACATCAGTTTTCTGCCCTAATATGTCCATTGTCATCTCATTCCTGTCAAGATAAAGTCCAAAATCTTTATCATGGCACACACGGCCTGTCATGATCTGGCTCTACTAACCTAGGCATGTGCTTGCTTTTTGTCTGCACTTGGCACTTTCTGGTCCCTCTGAGTAAATTGCTATCCCCTCCCCCATTTCAATTTGGCCACTCCAAAACCAGTCCTTCAAATCTCAGTTTAGCCCTCATCTGCTCTCAGCATCTCTGACTCTCTCAGTATGGGTTAGATGCCACCTTCCTTTTCCCATGGAATCCATAGCACTCACCCACATTGTATTGTCATTGTCTGCTTCCTTGTCACTCCATCCTCCACCCTCACATGACTCACTCATTGAGCTCCATGAGGGCCTGGAGAGTATCTTGTGCATATCTGTGCCTCTAATTCCTAAGCCAGTGGATGCTCATGAGGTTGTTGAATAAATGGATATCTACTCCTACCTCTCCCACCTCCCTCTTCCTATCCCCACAATAGTGGGGGAGACACAAGTAAAAATTATCACATTTCAATGTTCTAAGAACCATAATGGAGTTCTGTATAAGGTGCCTTGGGAACACAGAGAAGGGAGCCACACCTGCTTCAGCTGTCGCAAAGGGCATATGGCAGAAACACACCTGGGTGGTAAGTTTTTGAAAAGCAGCAAATGGAAAGAATACCCAACTTCCAACCCTGGAGATCAACTAAAGAATATTTCATAACTCTAGACCAGTGATCCCCAATATGTATGAAGACTCTTTTTATTACAAAAAGTTTGGAGGCCCCTCATGTGATGGTAGTTGATGCAGAAAATCCTAAAACTCCTCTATGACTTTTGTAAGGATTTTTGAATTTTTAAAGAATTTGATTGTGTTCATTACAATACCATCTACAAAAAAATTCACAAACTAGCAGTACGTGAATGTAAAAGATGATTTACTTATGCCCACACACTGGTTTTGGGTGAGTACAGATTTGAGGGCCTCTTATAAACATTCCACAGCATCACATCTACTCCCCTCCCAGGAAGCCAGTGGTGGAGACCCTCTGATACCAAAGTCAACCAGACCTTAATCCTCCCAGCTGTCCTCCTCCCTTTCCTCTGACTCCCAGAACCTGGACTGACTCTGGAAATGAGGTGACATGGAAGGAAGACATGGTTGAACAATGAATAACTGGTAACATCTTCATAACTATGTTTCTATGCAGGCATTAAGAGATTAGTTCAAAGCTGTAAGAATTTGCATTTTATCACAGAATGAACAGATTAAATGTTGCCTTAAGGCAACTCATCATGGATTCACTCTACTGTAAATCCTGCTTTTCTGCCACATGATGAGATGAGAAGATCTTTCACAGATAGCATGGATTACTTTATTAATCTCTTTTCTCCTCGAGGCAGGTGGGTTGGCTCAGGCTCATGCTGAAGCCTATTCCAGTTACTCAACCATTCTTAGGTCTCACAATTTTAGGTTCTGATTTCAGCAACTGCATTTATCTGGGACACAGTAAACAATTCCCTGTAGTCCTTGGCTCATACTTTAATTATGACACCTCTTTATTCTTTTTTAAAATATACTTCAGTTATATGTACTTATTTTTTAAAATTCAAATGACACAGAAGTTTATAATATGAAAAAATAGAAGTTTCCCACATCAATCCCCAGTCCCATTTCCCTAAGATAACCAAAGATAATAGTATAACAGGGTTTTGTTCTGTTTTGGATATTAAAAAGAAAAAAATACCATACATATTATCCAACAACTTTGTTTTCCTTTTCTTTTTCTCTTTTAGTTTTTTTTTTTCTTTCACTTTTTTATTATCGAAATCTTCAAACCAAGACATAAATACAGAGAATAGTACAATGAATCCCCATTTACCATCACCTAGCTTTAAGTATCAACAATTTGCCTTTTTTTTTTTTTTTTCTTTATTAGAGAAGTTGTGGGTTTACAGAACAATCATGCACAAAATGCAGGATTCCCATCCACCATCCTACCACCAAAAATAACTTGGCACTGGTGTGGAACGTTTGCTACAGTTAATGACCGCACATTTTTATAATAGGTACTATTAATTAAAATCCTTGGTTTAACTTAGCATTCGTTGTTTGTATAGTGTAGTTCCATGGATTTTTTTTTTTTTTTAATGCTTATTCTGCTACCATATATACAATCTAACATTTCCCCTTTTAATCATATTCAGATAAATATGTCAGTGCTGTTAATTGTGTTCAAAATGTTGTGCTACCATCACCACCATCCATTACTAAAACATTTCCATTATTCCAAATAGGAGGCCTACACATTTTAAGCCTTAACTCCCCATTCCCTGTCTCAATCCTATCCCCTGGTAACCTATATTCTAGACTCTGACTCTTTGAGTTTGCTTATTCTAATTGTTTCAAATCAGTGAGTTTATACAATATTTGTCTTTTTATGTCTGGTTTATTTCACTTAACATGATGTCTTCCAGGTTCATCTGTGTTGTCATATGTATCAAGACTTCATTCCTTTTTAGGGTTGAATAATATTCCATTGTATGTATATACCACATTTTAGTTATCCATTCATTGGTTCATGGACACTTGGGTTTCTTCCTTCTTTTAGCAATTGTGAATAATGTTGCTATGAATATCTGTTCAAGCCCTTGCTTTAAATTCTTTTGGGTATATACCTAGTAGCAGGATTGCCAGGTAATATGGTAATTCTACACTTACCTTCCCGAGAAATTGCCAAACTGTCTTCCACAGCAGCTGAAGCATTTTACATCGTCACCAGTAAATATTGTGTTCCTATTTCTCCACATCCTCTCCAACACTTGTTATTTTCTACTTTTTTGATAGCAGCCTTTCTATTGGGTGTGAAATGGTATGTCATTGTGTTTTTTTGATTTGCATTTCCCTGATGGCTAATGATGTTTAGCATTTTTTCATGTGCTTTCTGGCCATTTGTATATCTTCTTTGGAGAGATTGTGTCCATTTTGTAATTGGATTATTTGTCTTTTTGTTGTGAAGTTGAAAGATTTCTTTATATAGTCTAGATAGTAAACCTTTATCAGATATGTGGTTTCCAAATATTTTCTCCTATTGTGTAGGTTGTCATTTTACTTTCATGATAAAGTATTTGAGGAACAAAAGTTTTGTTTTTTTTTGTTTTGTTTTGTTTTTTGATGAGGTCCCTTTTTATCTATATTTTCTTTTGTTGCTTGTGCTTTTGGCGTAAAGCCTAAGAAACCATTGCCTAACACAAAATCCTGAAGATGCGTCCCTACATTTTCTTCTAGGAGTTTAGTAATTCTAGCACTTATATTAAGGTCTTTGATCCAATTTGAGTTGATTTTTGTATATGGTGTGTGGTAGGGGTCCTCTTTTTTTTTCCTTTTTTGCAAATGGAGATCCAGTTTTCCCAGCACCATTTGTTGAAGAGACTATTCTTTCCCAATTGAGTACTTTTTGCCACCTTGTCCAAAATCAGTTGGCCATAAATGTGAAGGTTGATTTCTGAGCTCTCAGTTCTATTCCAATGGTCTATATGTCTCTCCTTGTGCCAGTATCATGCTGTTTTGATTACTGTGGCTTTATAATACGTTTTAAGATAGGAAATGTGAGTCCTCCAAACTTCATTCTTCTTCTTCAAGATGCTTTAGCTATTCAGGGCCCATTTCCCTTCCATATAAATTTGATGATTGGGTTCTCTTGTTCTGCAAAGTAGGTTGTTGGGAATTTTGATTTTGATTGAGTGGAATCTATAAATTGCTTTGGTAATATTATCTTAACAATATTTAGTCTCTAGTCCATGAACATGAAATATCCTTCCATTTATTTCGGTCTTCTTTAACTTCTATTAGCAATGTTTTATCGTTTTCTGTGTACAAGCCCTTTACATCCCTGGTTAGATTTATTCCTAGATATTTTATTCTTTTTGTTGCTATTGTGAATGGAATATTTTGCTTAATTTCTTCTTCTGATTGTTCATTGCTTGTGGATAGAAACACTACTGATTTTGGGGTGTTGATCATGTACCCTGACTTTCGCTGAATTTATTTATTAGCTCTAGAAGCTTTGTTGTGGATTTTTAAAATGATTTTCTGTATATAGGATCATATCATCTGTAAATAGGGGACAATTTACTTCTTCCTTTCCAATTTTGATGTCTTTTATTTCTTTTTCTTGTCTAATTTCTCTGGCAAGAACTTCCAGTACACTGTTGAATAACAGTAGTGATAGTGGGCATCCTTGTCTTGTTCCTGATTTTAAAGTAAAAGCTTTCATTCTTTCACCATTAAGTAGGCTGTTAACTGTGGGTTTTTCATATGTGTCCTTTATCATGTTGAGGAAGTTTCCTTCTATTCCTGGTATTCTAAATGTTTTTATCAAGAAAGGATGCTGGATTTTGTCAAATTCCTTTTCTGCATCAATTGAGATGTTCATGTGGGTTTCTTTTTTTCCTTCATTCTGTTAATGTGGTGTATTACATTAATTTATTTTATGTTGAACCAACCTTGTATATCAGGGATAAATCTCACTTGATTATGGTGTTTAATTCTTTTAATATGCTGTTGGATTCAGTTTGCTAGTTTTTTTGTTGAGAACTTTTGAATCTATATTCATAAGAGATATTTGCCTGTAGTTTCTTTTCTGGTAGTGTTTTTATCCAGCTTTGGTATGAAGGTGATGTTGGCCTTATAGAATGAGTTAAGGAGTGTTCCTTCCTCTACATCTTTTTGCAAGAGTTTGAGCAGAATTGGAGTTAAGTCTTCTTGGAATGTTTGGTAGAATTCCTCAGTGAAGCCATCTGGTCCTGGGCTTTTCTTTGTTGGGAGGTTTTTGATTACTGATTCAATCTCTTTATCAGTAATTGGTTTGTTGAGATCTTCCATTTCTTCTTGAGTCAAAGTAGGTAGTTTGTGTGTTTCTAAGAATTTGTCCATTTCATTTAGTTTATCTAATTTATTGGCATATGGTTTTTCATAGTATCCTCTTATACTCCTTTTTATTTCAGCAGGGCCAGTAGTAATATCCCCCTTACTACCATTACTTTGTTATTTGTCATCTTCCTTTGTCAGTCTAGCTAAAGGTTTGTCAGTTTTATGGATGTTTTCAAAGAACCAATTTTTGGTTTTGGTGATGCTCTTTTTTTTTTTTTTTTTTTCCTATTTCACTTATCTTCAATCTAATCTTTGTTATTTCCATCTTCTGCTTGTTTAGGGTTTAGTTTGCTCTTCTTTTTCCAGTTCTTCCAGTTTTGAGGTTAGGTCTCTGATTTTAAGTCTTTCTTCTTCTTAAATATAAGCATTTAGAGCTGTAAATTTTTCTCAGCACTGCCTTCACTTCATCCCATAAATTTTGGTATGTTGTTATTTTCATTTCCATTTACCTCAGTGTTTTTCCTAATTCACTTCTGATTTCCTTTTTAACCCTTTGGTTGTTTAAGAGTATGTTTAATTTTCACATATTTGTGAATTTTCCCTTTCTCTCTCTGTTATTCATTGCTAGCTTCATTCCACTGTTGTCAGATGTATTAGTCAGCCAAAGGGGTGCTAATGTGAAATACCAAAAATGGGTTGGTCTTTATAAAGGGTATTTATTTGGGGTAGAAGTCCACAGTTACCAGGCCATAAAGCGTTAAGTTTCTTCTCTCACCAAAGTCCATTGCCACATGTTGGAGCAAGACAGCTGCCGATGTTTCAGGCTTCTTGGGTTCCTCTCTTCCCGGGGCTGTGTTTCTCTCCGGGCTTAGCTCCTGTTTCCTCCACAAGGTTAGCTGTAGACTATAAGGTGAACGGCTCACTTCTCTTCTCCTGGGGCCTTCTCTCCAACATCAAAACTCCAACATCAAAACTGCTTCTCAAAAATTGTTCCCTCTGTCCTTTGCCTTGCCTTTTATATTCGATTCCCCCACCCACCAAGGGGTGGGGCTCAACACCCTACTGACATGGCCCAGTCAATGCCCTAATCATGCCCAGATTAACAGATCAGTTTACAAGCATGATCCTATTATATTTTTGGAATTCATAACAACATCAAATTGCCAAATGGCTACATCAGACTATACAGTGTATGATTTCAATATTTTTGAATTTACTGAGATTTGTTTCATAACTCAATGTATGGCCTATCCTGAATAATGATTCATGTACACCTGAGAAAAATGTGTGTTCTGTTTTGGTGCAGTGTTCTATATATGTCTGTTAGGGCTAGTTGGATTAGTGTAACATTCAAGTCCTCTAATTCCTTTTTGATCTTCTGATGAGATAGTCTATCCATTACTGAAAGTGGCGTGTTAAAGTCTCCTACTTATTAATGTAGAACCATCAATTTCTTTCTTCAAATCTGTATTTGTTTCATGTATTTTGGGGCTGTGCTGTTTATTGCATATATATTTATAATTATTACATCTTTCTGGTGAGTTGTCCTCTTTATCAGTATATAATGACCATCTTTGTCCTTCATAACTGTTTTTTACTTAAAGTCTATTTCATCCAATATTGGGATAGCCACCCCAGCTCTCTCTTTTGGCTTCTACTTGTATGGCATATATTTACCCATCCTTTCATCATCAGCCTACTTGTATCTTTGAATTTAAGGTAAGTGTCTTGCAGACAGCATATAGTTGAGTCATGTTCTTTTATCCATTCTGCCAATCTCTGCCTTTTGACTTTAATACATTACATTTAAAGTCGTTACTGATAATATAGGACTTTCTTCTGCCATTTTGCTATTTAGCCTTTGTAAATCTTATAACTTTTTGTCCCTCACTTCTTTTAAAGCCTACTTTTATATTTATTTGCTTTTTTGTGTTGTACCATATTGAGTGCCTTCTCATTTCTACCTGGACATATTTTACATCTGTTTTCCTTGTGGTTACCATGGGGTTAAAAGTTAACATCCTAAATATATAAAAATTGCATTTGGTTTGATACCAACTTAACTTCAGTATCATGCACATATACAGTTCCTGTTCCCTCTGTCCCCCACCATTTTTTTAACTTGTTACCACTTATATCTTTGTAGATTGTATGTCCAAAAACATAGATTTATCATTACTTTTTATGCATTTGCATTTTAACACCTATAGGAAATAATAAGTGGAGTTACACACTAAAAAATAAAATGCAAGAATACTGGAATTTATAGTTACTCAAATGATTACTTTTAACACAGGTCTTTCTTTCTTTATGCCACTTTGAACTGCTGTCTAGTGTATGTTCCTTTCAGTCTGAAGAACTCCCTTTAACATTGCTTCTAGGGCAGGTCTAGTGATGATGAACTACCCTCTGAGAAAGTCTTAATCTCTTCCTCATTTTTGAAAGAGAGTCCCTCCAGATATAAAATTCTTAGATGGCAGTTGTTTCCTTTCAGTACTTTAAATATTTCAACCCACTGCCTTCTTGCCTTCATGGCTTCTGATGAGAAATCAGCACTCAAGCTAATTGGGACTAGCTTGTATGTAACATGTTGCTTTTCTCTTGAAGCTTTCAAAACTCTCTCCTTATTGTTTGCATTTGATATTGTAATCGATGTATGTATTTTTCTTCATGTTGATCTTGTGCGGTGTTCTATGAGATTCTTCGATGTGTATATTCATGTCTTTTGCTATGTTTGAGAAGTTCTCCATTGCTATTTCTTTGACTTTCCTTCTGCCCTTCTCTCTTTCTTCTTCAGGAACTACCATATGTTAATATCAGGGCACTTGTTGGTGTCCCATAGCTGTCTTAGGTTATTTTCACATCCAATATTTCTCCTTTTTTTTTTTTTTTTTTTTTTTCCTGCTCCTCAGCCTGACTCATTTCAAGTATCTTGTCTTCAAGTTCACTGATTCTTTCTTCTGCCAGTTTCAATCTGCTCTTGAAAACTTCCTGAGCATTTTTCATTTTAGTTATTGGGGTCTTCAACTCCAATATTTTCTGTTTGGTTCCTTTTTTAAATTTCTATCTCTTTATTTTGACTCTCATACTGTTCATTCATTGTTTTTCTGATATCCTTTATTCTTTCTCTGGGCTTTCCTTCATCTCCTTAAGCATGTATTTATTTATTTATTTATTTTATTGTTTTCTCTTTGAACATTTTAAAGATTTTTTTTTAAAGTTTTGTTTGGTATGTCCACATTCTTGCCTTCTTCATTGGTGTTTTCTGTACTCTTGTACTCTTCTTTGGATGTGCCATCATTTCCTGTTTCTTTGTTTGTCTTGTACTCTTGTTGCACACTGTACCTTTAATATTTTTAAATGTCAACTCTGGAATTTATCCCCTGGCATGTCTATTCTTGGTTTTGTAACCAACTGGTGATAAGACAGATTTTATCAGGAAGGTCTGCCCAAGGAGAATAAAATGTACACAGTTTTCCCTGTCTTTTTGGTCCCCTATATTGTCCTGGGCTTTTGCTTGTTAGTTGTTTTGGAGTTCCCCTGTTTATAGGAGTTTGGTTGTCCCCTCTCTTTCCCAGGAGACAGACCTCCTCTGCTGGGTGTTTGAAGTTGGCAGGCTTGATCCCAAACTGCCTGCCTCTATAGTTTTTTATACTTCTTTTGTTGTCTCTAGCTGCTTTTGCCTTGAGGGCAAATTCTGGGTGGAGTGTCACCCCAGGAAGGATATTCCCAATTCAGTCTTTCCCAGACAGAACAGGGCCATGGACCCACAAAGGGAGTGCAGACCAGCTCCAAAGCACCCCAGGAAGGGGATCAGGAAGGGTACCCAAAGCTTCTCTGATGGCTTCCCAAACCTGAGCTCTCCTGGCCTGCCTAGCAAATGCAATCCTTCAGCTAACTGTCCCCTGCAGTCCTGAGGATGCCCTGCATCTTTAAATCCCCACCGCCTCTGTCCCTGTCCATGGAGGCTTGAAATAATAGGTGCCACTGCCTTTGTCTAGAGCAGGTTGAAACAATAGCTACCCTCAGAGCCAGAATCCCAGCAACCTGAAATCTGAAATCACTAATCAAAAATTGTGATCAGTGATCAACTGTGCCCACTCCTGTTCTTGGGGAAGAAAAATTTTATGTCCCTTTCTGTCATCAGCAAGATAACCAGGAACTGGGCCCCATGGTGGCCTGCTGTGAGAGTGGGGGGTGGGAGCCAATAGCCACAGTGGGGAGAAAGCAATTTACTTTTCTTTGCTGTGGTTTATTGTCTCTTCCTCCCTGGATGCTATGCAGTTCTTCTGGCCTCCAGAGTTTCAAAATTGTTGTTTTGGACAGTTCCTGCCAGTTTAGCAGTTATTTTGGTAGAAGGACCCCGCCATTTTCTTTTGCCAATTTTGTTTTATTCTCATCCCCCAACTCCCATTATTTTTTTCCTGGAACATCCCAACAAATCCCAGACATTGTATTATTTCACAATAGTATTTTATTATATATTTCTAACAGGTAAAACCTTTTTAAAACATAATCATTTTACCATTATCATATCTAAAAATAACAAAAATTCCTGAATAATAATCTGCTTTCTGTTTTCCCTGATTGTCCTTAAAATGGTCTTTTTAGCTTTGGTTTGTTTAATACCCAAATTAACTTGGAAATTAATATCTAAATAATGCCCATAACTAGTTGATATGGCTCTTAAGTCTTTTCTTTTTTAATACATAAGTTACATCTCCCTTCCCTCTTGTTAGGTCATTTATTTATTAAAGAAACCAAGTCTTTGGCTGTATAGAATTTACCGCAATCTGGATTGGGTTGATTACATTCTCAGAACATCATTCTACCTGTTCCTCTGTTCTCCCTGTTTCCTCTAATCTCTTCAATAGGACTAGACTCTTGATTAGATTCATAATCAGTTATTTGGGGTGAAATATTTGATAGGAGGAACTAAGTATACTTCCTACTATATCAAACCAGGAGGCACATCATGACTCGTTGATCCATGGATTTCAATGTTGTCAGCTGATCCATTCACTATAAAGTTCCCCATTAACTTGGCATATCCTCATCTCAGCATCCATCAACGATCATTCTCTAGATAGATTAATTAATTTGGGGTTGCATAAGGATAATTTTATAAATCCATCTTTCCTTGTGAATTTGTCAGCTGACAATATGTTGTAAAGAATAGCTCTTCCTCATTAACTGTTTGATTACTTAGAAATAAAATGTATATAGGAAAGATGGAATAAATGTTCTCTTTATAACTGATTTTCAGAATAACAACTTGGTATCCCAGCACTCTCCAAAGGCAATCAATGAGTTTATCTCTCTTTTTTTAATAGTATCATTGTGAACTCCTAGATTTTATATTTTTGATGTGTTTCAATTCCTTGTAGTTGTTATTCTCATTGAAACTCAAATTTTCTCATCTTTAGACATTGGGAGCCCCTTCAGTTTGGCCTGGAGTTCTTTGAACATAATCCTAAAGTCTTTCGCTGCTTCCTTGTTTTCTGGTACATAAAAATGCCACAAGTTCATCCTATCTATTTCCTGTCCTGCAATAAGCCATTACTTCAAGGAGTCCTTATCCTTTAAGTGGAAAATGATATTTAGGTACCACAATATGGGTACCATGGCTTATTGCTACTGGGTAGTCATTGTTTCCAGACCTTTTCAGTGAACATAGCTAAGAAATGTGCAACTTTTAAAACTATAAAAATAAATAATGAGTTTGTACTATTTCTAGCTACTTGTTTTTTTATTTAACAACATATGCTAAACATATGCTCTTCCATGGCAGCACATCATATCTACATTATTTTAATAGCTGCAGAATATAAAATAATACAACTATAACATGGTTTATACAACCAGTTTCCTACTGAGAGTGGTTTCTAATTTATCATTATTACAGGTATCTCTGGAATAAACATTTTGAACTAACTTCCTTATCACTTGCACAAGTATTCTTTAGATTCCTAAAAGTGTAAGTGCTACTTCAAGGAGTATAAATCCAATGGGTTGATCAATTTAAAATCCCAATACTAGGGTCTTAGAGAGTATTTTTAATGATGTAATGCTACCTGTTTTCCTCATCTTTGCCTCTGCAGAATTCAAACCTAAGCCTCCAGGTACCTAGCAATCACTCAATAGTTGTGCATTCACTTGGCTTGAGTGAGCCAAGGTTCATAGGTACTAAAGTGCATGGGGAGGCGGATGTGGCTCAAATGGTTGGGCATCCGTTTCCCATATGGAGGGACCCTGGGTTCCATGCCCGGAACCTCCCGGTAAAATGAAAGAAGAAAAATATAGAAGGCACGCAGGCCACCATGCCCCCGTGTGTGGGTGCACCAGGCTCCACTGAGCCACACAGCAGGATGATGATGTAACAGAAGAGTGACACAAGGGGAGAGCCAAGACCAGATGCACCAAAGAACCAGGAACTGGGGTGGCGCAGGTGGCAGAACACCTTTCTCCCACATCGGAGGTTCCCAGGATCGAATCCTGGTGAAGACAGGAGGAGAAGGATGAGAGGAGAGGGCAGGAAATGGACACAGAGAGTTCCCCAATGAATGGACACAAAAAACAGCAAAAACGGGGTGGGGAAGGGGGGCTTAAAAATAGATAAAAGTAAAACAAATAAATCTTTAAATAAATAAATAAATAAAGTGCATAGGGAATAAAAAGATCCAACACAGAAGCAGATGTAAAAAAGCAGAAATCTAGATGGACACTTCTGAAACAACTCCAAGGGTCTTTGAATAAGTCCTATACCTCTAGTCCAAGAAAGATGACAAAAACATGAAGCAGGCTCAGCCAAACATAATCTGGATCAACTCACCCCCAGGTGACCCACAGATACATGAGAGAAAATAAACTATTGTTATTTTAAACCACACCAAATTTGGGGGTGATGTTGTACCATATTATTATCTTGTTCTTGGATAATATGATACAACCTCATAAAGATATTAATTCTGCACCAGATAAGGTATACAATTAATGTGATCCCAATAAAATACACTGACAATGTTTATTGTTGGCTAAGTAGGATTTTCTAGAACTAAAATTGTAGATGATATCAAAATGAAAATGGAGAGAGACCGGAGAAGTGAGAGTAATATGTTAAGGTTCTTGTTTTGCTTGGGGACAAACTTAGATTTGATAAGTGTATATACTGATCAGGAAAAAATAAACATAAGTTTGGGTCGTCGTAAGTTTGGGGAAACAAGAGAAGAATAATATTAAATGTATAACTTTCAAACCATCCAAAAAAAAATTCTATCTATTCAGTGGAAGAAGAAAAAAGAAAGAAAGAAGAATCTTGGTAAATGATGTCAGAGGGAAAGGATTCCCGAAAAAGCACTCCTCTATCAAAGCAATGAAAACACTGGCAAAAATTATCAAAATAAATTTTTACAGGACTCTGCAAATGGACCAAAGGCTGCAACAATCTGAAGAGGATTTATTCAAGAAAAATGGTGGACTCTTGGTAAGAATATTGGGATGTGGCTTTTGGTCTGCCCTATTCCCATCCTACTCTCCCAGCTTTACAGTAGCCTTGATAATCAACAAGGAAAACCAGAAGTCGAGCAGCCACTGACTGGGGTAAAATGTGTTTAGAACTCCCTGAAAGCATCATTCCAGGGAGCTGCCGTTATTTGAGCTGCCTGGCAGTTCCTGGAAAACCCATTCATGGGGCTTGTGTTTACTTGATGGGTCTTAGAGTTTGTAGAATGCAAAGAGCTCTTTCTCTGGGAATATTTCTCAAGAAAAATTACAGGCAATTGTTAAACATTGCAGATGCCTAAGGCAGAGATAACAGTTGGAGCAAACAAGAAGCTGAAAAAATACTTAAAAAGGAAATATTGACGATTGCGATGTCCATAGGGAACTTTGAAAAGCTCCGACCTATTCCTGGGAATCTAGAAGGTCACACACTGCGTAGTGCTGTGCACATGCCTGGGGAAGACCTGAGAAGGCTCTAAGCCCTCACCTCTGATTGACTTATCCTAGGAATGCAGGTTGATTCAACATACAAAAATCAATCACTATAATTCATATTAATAGAATAAAGAACAAAAACCACGTAATCATTTCAATGAATGCAGAAAAAATATTTGATAATGTAATGTCCTTTTATTACAAAAACACTCAACAAAGCAGGAATAGAATGGAACTTCCTCAACCTGATAAAGGACATCAACAAAAGAAGAAACAAATCCACAGCTAACATCATACTTAAAGGTAAAAGATTGAACAAGAAATGGATATTTGCTCTTGTCACTTATAATTATACTGGATGTTCTAGCCAGGGCAATTAGTCAAGAAAAAGAAATAAAAGGCAACCAATTGGAAAAGAAGAAGCAAAACTATCAATATTTACAGAAGACATGAGGTTGCATATAAAAATCCTAAGGAATCCACACGCAAAATACTATGAGATTTAATAAACCAATTCAACAAAATTTCAGGACACAATACCAACATATAAAAGTCAATTATATTTCTATACTTTAGCAATGAACAGCCTGAAAATATAATTAAGGGAGCAGGTGTAGCTCAGTGGTTGAGCTCCTGCTTCCCATGTACGAGGTCCTGGGTTCAATCTCCGGTGCTCCTAAAAAAAACAAATAAACAAAAAATGTTAATTTACAATAGCATCAAGAAGAATCAAACTCATTTAACAAAAGTAGTGTAAGACATGTATATTGAAAACTACAAAGGATCACTGAAGAAATTAAGGAAGATCAAAATAAATGGGAAGTCACCCCATGCTCATAGATGGGAAAAGTTAGTATTGTTAAGATGAAAATACTTCCCAAATCAATCTAAGATTCAACACAATCCCTACCAACATTCTAGGTGCCTTTTTGAAGAAATGGACAAGCTGATCCAAAAATTCATATGGGAATACATGGGACCCACAATAGCCAAAACAATCTTGATAAAGAAAACCAAAGTTGAAGAATTCATACTTCCCAATTTCAAAACTTATTACAAAGCCACTGTAATAAAGATAAGTGGTACTGGCATAGGGGTAGATATATAGATCAATGAATATGAATTGGGAGTTCAGAAATAAACTCTTACATTTATGGTCAAGTGCTTTTCAAGAAGAGAACCAAGAGAAAAGAAGAGGAAGGAATAGTCTTTTCAACAAATAATTCTGGACTGGATATCCTCATGCAAAAAAAATGAAGTTAGGCCCCTTTCTTAACCATATACAAAAATTCACTCAAAATGGAACATACCTAAATGTAATAGTCAAACTATAATACTCTTAGAAGAAAATATAAAAGTAAATCTTCGATGACCTTGGTTTAGGCAATGCTTTCCTAGATATGGCATCAAAAGCACAAGCAACAAAAGAAAAAATAGATAAATTGGACTATATTAAAATTAATTTTGTACCTTAAAGGACACTCTCAGGAAAGTGAAAAGACATTTATGAGAGAAAAATGAATGAGAGAAAATATTTGCAAACCATATATCTGATAGGGACTGGTATCAAAAATATACAAAGAATTTTTAAAACTAAAAAAAAAAAAAAAAAAAAATCAAAATGGCAAAGAATTTGAATAGACATTTCTCCAAAGAAGGTGTACAAATGGTCAGTAAGTACATGAAAAGATGCTCAACATCATTGTCACTAGGGAAATGCAAATCAAAACCACAATAAAATACCTCTTCACACTCACTAGATGGCTGTAATAAAAAACATGGACAACAACAAATACTTTCAAAGATGAGGATAAATTAGAACACTTATACATTGTTGGTGGGAATGTAAAATGGATGCAGCCACTTTGGAAAACAGTTTGGCAGTGCCTCAAAAAGTTAAACCTAAAGTTCTTATATCAGCCAGTAATTCCATTCCTAGATATATACCCAAGAGAATTGAAAACTTATACATGAATGCTCATAGTAGACTTATTCATTATAGTAAAATGGGGAAACAATCCAAATGTCCATCAATTAATGAATGGACAAAGAAAACATGGTATGTGCATACAATGGAATATTATTCGTCCATAAAAAGGAATGAAGCACAGATAACAGCTACAATGTGGATGAACCTTGAGAACATTATGCTAAGTGGAAAAAGCCAGATACAAAAAGCCACTTGTTATATGATCTTATTTATATGAAATGTCCTGACTAGGCAAATCCATAGAGACAAAAAGCAAATTAGTGGTTTCCAGCAGCTGGTAAAGGAAAGTGGTCATGAATTTTTTTAATTAAATAGTGGTGATGGTTGCACAACTTTTTAAATATACTAAAAGGCACAGAATTCTATAATTTAAAAGAGTGAATTTAATGGTATATGAATTATATCCCAATAAAAATATATATCATAATAAATCAATAAAATAAGTGAAGTAAAACAGCAGAACTAAATCCAGGTAATTATAATCAAGGCAGCTGGATTAAACTCACTAACAAGAAGACAGAGCCTTTTTGATGAGTTGTTTTTTCAATCTAGCAATATATTCTATAAAAGGCGTTTTAAAAAGAGAAGACCAAAAGGCTGAAATAAAGGAATCGAGAAAAATATGGTTCGTGTCACGGGGCCTCCTGGTGAAAGAGAGCTGGCCCTTATGGAGAGCTGGCATACAGAGAGCTGGCCCACACGGAGAACTGGTGCAACAAAAAAAGACAAAGAGGAGAGACAATAAGAGACACAACAAACCAGGGAGCTCAGGTGGCTCAAGCAGTTGAGTGCCTCTCTCCCACATTGGAGGTCCCAGGATTGGTTCCTGGTGCCTCCTAAAGACAAGATGAGAAGAAGAGAAGACAAGGAGACACAGAGACATAGAGCAAATGGACACAGAGAGCAAGACAGCAAGCACAAAAACAACAATGTGGGGGAATAAATAAGTAAAATAAATCTTTAAAAAAAGAAGGAAAAAATAGTAAAGATAAGTGTATAAATCAATGAATTTCAAAATGGGAAAAATATCAAATACACTAGCCAGTTCTCTGAAAAAATAATATGATAGACAATCCTTTAGTAGGACCAGTTTTTTGTGTTTTTTTTAAAAAATAGAGTTGCAAATACACAAAACAGAATGAAAAGAAGAAAATAACTATAGACTTATGGATATATATTTTTTTAATTTATAAAAGACCATTAAGAATGATATATCAATAAGTTAGAAAACCTAGATAAAATGGATAAATATCTGCAGAGGTATAAAATAACAATATTGGTGCAAGAACAAAGAGCAAGCATGAACAAACCAAAAACTATCAGAAAAATAAAGATGATAAAACCCTTTCCACCCAAGTGCCCCCAAAACCCCAGGATCAAATCATTTTGTTGGTGCAGTTTATCAAACTTCCAAGAATAGATAATCAACCTTTGGTTTATGAAAGTTGTTCTAGAAATATAAATAGAGGGGATGATGTTCTTTACCACACCAAAACTGGATAAGTTGAGAATAAGAAAAGAAAACATGGGCCAATTCACCTATGAATGTGGATACAAAAATCCTAAGTATAAAATTAGCTAACTGAATCTAGTAGTAAATTCTTAAAAAATACATAATGATCAAGCAGTGTTTATAACAGGAATGCAAGGGTGGATCAATATCAAAAAGCATACCAATGTAATTCACCACATTGTAAGACTGAGGAGAAGAAAACCACAGTCATCTCAACAGATGCAGAAGAAAAGTATCAAAGTTCAAATTTGTTAATTAATTTTTAAAACTTAGGGAAAAAAGGTAACCTTCTTAACAAAATCTACCAAAAACAAATAGGAAACCTTATACAACCAAAAGTCATGCCAAATGAACTAAGAAAAGAAAAACAAGAAGTATAAAATCTAAAATGGAAAATAAAAAATATCATGATTTGCTTATTATATAATCATTCACAGAGAAAATTCAAAGGCATCAGTAAACTCCAAAAACTAAAGAAAATTCAGAAAGACAGTTGAATTTAAAAATTAACATATAAAATCAATGATATTCCTCTAAACCTGCAATAACAAACTAGAAAAGAAAGTATCATTTACTCTAGCCTTATAGGAGAACCTGGGGGGAGGGAGAGTGGGGAGAGAGGAGGGCAGAAAGAGGAAGGAAGGGAGGGAGGCAGGCAGGCAGGCAAGGAAGGAAGGAAAGAAATCTAGAAATTAAACCACCTAAATTGCACAAGATCCAATAAAGACAAATTTAAGACAAATAAAATAGACATGACTAAATGGAAAATATACCACATTCATGGATGGGATAACTGGGATACCATAGCTTTTTTTTTTTCCCCAGGAAAATCACTTTATTCTAATGAGTTCACAGATAGTAACATCACAACAACTGGTTTAAGGAGGCACACAAACATTTGTCCAACACCAAATCTACTCCATCTCAGTGGACTTATATACAGTAAGAAGCCCTTCTTCCATTTCGATTCTGAAGCAAGGAAGTGATTACTGACAGGGGAGAGGTTTAACTAGTGGTTTTACACTTTACACTTTCACTATCAATTCTAGTTTTACACTAATAGTGTGGTCCTAAGAGCAGATTTACCATTTCTTCATTTTCAACTTCTTGATTAGACTAACCACTTGC
Organism: Tolypeutes matacus; assembly: GCA_026826555.1. NCBI lineage: Eukaryota > Metazoa > Chordata > Mammalia > Cingulata > Chlamyphoridae > Tolypeutes > Tolypeutes matacus. Next base: position 36,530,493 of record JAKSZT010007815.1, read on the forward strand.
AAATCTGCACTGCTTCAGCACCTGGCTGAAACCCTCACAAAGCTTAAGGTCATCCTGGTTCTGGGCAAACTCCAAAAACTGTTTCATCTCATAGCAGCAAGGGCCAAACTGCTGCTGCTGGTATGCGGCGGGGTTCCCTGAGGCTCCTGGGCAGTGAGGTCAGGCCTTGAGGGCTCAGCCTTCCTCCCTCCACGGTAGTCCCCAGTGATAGCAGGGCCCAGCAGTGCCGACAGCAGAGCCCACAGCCATGCAGCTGCAATGGTTGCTCTCTGGGCCATCAGACCCTCGGAGCCAAGTGCAGATGGAGGGGCTGCTGCTGGCCGCTGAGCTGCTGGTGCTGGCCTGGGGGCAGCTCTCCTCCGACAGGCCAAGCGTGATGTCTAGCTCCACCTTCCACAAGGCATCACAATTTTGCCGCAGCTGGGCTTCCAGAAGGGGGAAAGTCTCCATAACTTAGCTTTAAAAAGACATCAGTTCTATCTAAATTAAACTATAAATCCATTACAGCTATAAGCATATCCTAGCAAGATTAGGAAAGGGGAGGGTCAAGATTTTAAAAGTGATTTTAAATTTTTGGGTAGAATAAAGGTCCACAAATATCTAAAACATTTTTAAGAAAAGAACAAGGCGGGAAATGTACTCAACCAGAAAATAAGATATCTACCAAAGCCATAGCATTAAAAATAAGAACAAAAACATGTTTTATACGGGCACAGGACAGAAAAATGGATTAAAGGAACGCAATAAAAGATAGACGTGAAACAAATACATGTACACATGCAAGTCTGGCATATGCAGAAGTGGGGGAAACAGACCATTTAGTAAATGATATTTGGAAAACTGGTTTACTGTCTGGAAAAAATTAAGTTGAATCCTCCCCCCCAAAAAACAAAGAATTTAATGCCTACATGTGGCAAGTGAAAGTATGAAGCAAATAAAAGAAACTATAGATGCATGTTTTTGGACTTTTCTTACAAATAGAATCACAAATCACAAACCCTGGGGGTGGGGGGGGAGTTTTTGCTAAATTCCGCTATAACAAAATTAAAGATATTTTCAACAACACACTCCATAGACACATTTAAAGATAGGGGACAGATTGGTAGAAGATATTTAGACTTGTTCTAAGATTAACAAGAAAGTAATGGCCTGTGCGAAGTAGGGAGGGGTAATATTGGGAACTCCGAAACCATCTGCATGATTTTTCTGTAAACTCACAACTGCTCTAAAAATAAAATTTTAGATTTTAAAAAAATAATATTCATAATATGTAAGGAACTGCAAATCTGTCAGAAAAGGGAGACCCAAAGATAAAAATGGTCAAAAATAGCAATAGGCAATTAACAGAAGGATAACCTAAAGGATAATAAGCACATGAAGCTCAGCATCACTAGACTTTAAAGAAATGCAAACTAAAGAAGATTTGCAAACAGTAGAAAGTTGAATAATGTGAAGTGATGGGGAGGCTGTGGGGAAAATGGGAACCTTCCCTACTAGTAAAAGCCTAACCTGGTGAGCAGGAGAGCAGTCTAGCAGTTCAGCAATAGCACTTCTGGGTTTAAATGTCAGACACATTCTCACATATACCCAGAGATTTATGTCAGTGTCTACTGCAACATTGTTCAAGATAACGAGGAGTTGGTGACAACCTAGGTAACCCTCACTAAGGGAATGTATAAATTAGAATGATGAAAAACCATGCAGTTCAGAAAATAATGAACTAGATTTATATATAGCAATGTGGAGTGCTTGTGCCAACATAAAGTGTGAAAAAGTAAGAAATATAATTGAAATTTATATGATGGCTATGTATATGAAACACAAACACACAGACTCTTTCCCTTGATTTTTCAAGGATACATGCATACAAAAGTGTATGGATTGTACCAGCACATCGCTCAATGTCAGGATTAGCATTTTTACTGGATTCTATGTGAATGGTGCCCTCTGGAGCACAATCCCAGAGTACAACATGAATGGTGCCCCCTGGAGTTGTGCGACATGGCAGCCTTGAATACGTAAGGTGGTTTGGAAGGTCATAGATTAAGTAGATTGGAATAGGTTCCTAGGGTGGGAGCAAGGAGGGAAATGGGAGTGGGAAAAGAGGGGAAAGAGGAAAAATGAAGTAAAATAAAATAAGATAGAAGAGGGCCTTTGCACAAATGACAAATATCATGGCCTGAATAAAGACGTAGGATCAACCCAATTCTGTGGCCCTCATGGGGCATGAGACAGAGGGGACTTGAGCTGGGCTTCAACCTTATAAATTCTGCTAAGTGATTTGGATTTTATCATGAAAGCTATGGGGGATCCTGGGAATGTCTGAAACAGGAAAGATTTGCATTTTAGAAACTCCCTTGGAAATGGTCTAGAGGAGTGGATCCTGGGACAGGGGTCTTCATAATCAACACATGCTAGGTCTCCACACGTGCAGTGGAGTCAAGGTGGCCAAAGAAGCCCTACGCCAGGTGTGTGGACCTAGCCCTGTGGGCACAGGAGGCCCTGGAAGGCTCAGCGCTCCCTCCCGTCCTGAGCCTCAAGCACCCAAACGTTCAGCCAGGAACAAGGCCCACTCAAAAGTGCTGGGACGGGACGGATGTGGCTCAAACGGTTGGGCGTCCGTCTCCCATATGGAGGGACCTGGGTTCGATCCCCGGGACCTCCCGGTAAAAAAAAAAAAAAGTGCTGGGGCACGGTTGATACCACCTTGCAGATGTGACGTGAATAAGTGCACATCTTGGCCGATGGCCAAGGCATCCGTATTCTTGGCAGACTATGCACCTGTGCCCTGCAGAGCACCTGCTGGGAGCATTCAGTCAAAATCTCCAAGCTGACACATGGTATTATTTTTTGGTGAGATTTTTCCCCCCATTGGCAAAGGAAGGGCTTACCTCTCACAAACAACTGCCCAAATATTCGCATAGAAATTACCCTCCTTTATCTTTTCCTAACTCCTCATCTAATAGATATTTACTAGCTCTGGGGTTTTGAGAAAACCATTCCCTCTCCCTGGTGGAGGCAGTTGGACAGGGCTAGATAATCTCTGAGGCCCTTCCAGTGCCAACACCAGGTCCTGTGAGGACTCTTTCTCTGGGGATGTTGAACACCTGTGGTGTATAATGTGCCTTTTGGAGCAGCCAAAAGAGCACAGGTTTTGGAGTCAGGCTCAGGTTGGGATCCTGAATCTGCCACTTACCAGGTGGTGACCTTAGTTTCTTCATTTGTAAAAATAGAGATTAAAAAGTTCTACTGCACAAGAATAATGCAGAGAAAATGCATGTGAAAATACTCAATACAAGGGTCTGGCATTTCAAAAGCTCAGCAAAAGTTGCTTCCTTCCCACTCTCCTTCCTTTGTTTAGGAAAACAAATTTCAGGAATTGTCATGATCAAATGTTCCCTCTTCAAGAATTTAAAACCAGAGAATGATTACAATTACATTAGACTACAAAAAAAAAAAAAAAAAAAAAAATTTAAGAGTGAGCTCAGGTGCAGCATCATGTAAAGAAGAAATTCGTAGGAAAATCTAAATAACTCTTTTATTAGAGGCTATTAATAAACAAGTGGGTTTATATTTTTATTTATTTATTTATTTATTTATTTTTTAAGATCTTATTTATTTATTCATTTATCCCCCCCTTGCTGCCTGTGCTCGCCGGGTCTGCCAACCACGCCGTGCAGGCGGGCCCGCCCCCACCAGGAGGCCACGGGAACCGAACCCGGGGCCTCCCATATGGTAAACGGGAGCCCCACTGATTGAGCCACAGCCGCTTCCCTATATTTTTATTTTATGTTTGATAGAGATGAGTAGGGAGAGCCCACAATCAAGAATCTTTTATGACATCACCATCTAAGAATAACCTTTTCTGCTAGACTCAAAGAAGAAAAAGATACCAAATGTTTTCTTTAATCTTGCTCGTGTGCAATTTTTTCCCTCTCCTGCTCCCACAGATCTTTATCAGACTCTGGTATGAGACAAGCCTTCTATTATTAAGCAGGTGCTTAGGGAAGCAAGGGAAATGGGAAGGAGAGAAACACTTCTGACCCTACCTATCCTTGTAAGGATATTTTAAGTCAAAGATTGCCAGCCCTGGGTTCCTAAGGCCACAAAGACTCAATCGAGTAATTTTGATTACAATATTTTCTTAACAAAATATAATAGCTAATTGTAGCAGTTTGATATTATTTATGAATTCCAAAAAGGATTATGTTTGTAAACTGGTCTGTTCCTCTGGGTGTGATACCCTTTGATTGTATTCTTTTCAGCTGAGATGTCTTTGATTAAATTATGTTAAGATTAGGGCTTTGTTTTGACCACATCAGTAGGATGTAAGTCAGGATTGAGTCCCTGCCCCCTTGGTGGGCTATATAGATGGACACTCACTCAAGAAGACACACGGAAAAAGAGAGAACTTTGATCCTGTGGCCATGGGAAGAGAGCTGAGCCCTATGCCAGCCCACAGCTGAGATCGGAAGAAGCTTAAGAGGTAGAAGGAAGGAGAGGCCAGGCCTGTCATGTTGCTTCAACACGTGGCAACTAACTTGGGTGAGAAGGCAACCTTGAGTTGGACTCTTTAGGGCCTTGTAACTGTAAGCTTTTATCCCAAATAAATACTCTTAATAAAAGCCAACAGATTTCTGGTACTTTGCATCAGCACCCCTTTTTGGCTGACTAATACACTAATGAAAGCAAAGGTGTGGTGAAATAGGCACTTTCATGCATAGCTGATTGTAATTAGAATAAATCTTTTGAAAAGCAATTTGGCAACACGTATTGAGCCTTTATATGTTTGTACTCTTTGACCTGGGAATTCTCTTTCTGGGAAGCTATATTGTACGGGTAGGGGAATATAATTAGAAACGCAGATATTTGCACAAATAAGTTTATCACAGTGTTATTTTATAATAGTAAAAGACATTGGAAACAACCTAATGACATAAGGAAAATTACATAAACTATGGTGCCATGGATGGATCTCTGTACAAGGAGTCTGTCAAAACATGAATATAAAAGCATATTTACAATCATCAGAAATTATGTTTTCTTAAAAAACAGAAGCAAAATATGAAACCTTCACAATTCAGAAGGTCTGGAAGGACCTATGACAAATTTAGGTAGTAGAAGTCTGGTGACTGGGATTTGGAGTGATTTTTTTTTTTTTTTTTTTCATTTACTTATTTTCAAGTTCATCATAAGGACTAGAGGATAAAACTTTTCTAGTGGGCAAAAAATAATAAAGATGTTTTCTAAGGAGGTAAATGAACAGAGCTGTCATATGAATCATTTTGGTTTTGGAGATGGCTGAGAAAGGGATACCTAAGACCAAAGATACAATACATTGTCTCAATTCCAAGCAAGGATGGAGAGGGCTGAGGAGGAGCTGGAGTTCATGCTCTCCTCCAAGAGCTTGCTGGTTTCTCCCCAGAATTTCTGTTGAGCTTGGAGTACAGGGAGAGTTGCTTTTCCCAGGAGCACTGAGCTCCCGGTGCTAGTACATTTACAGCTAAGCTGTCTCATTCTCAGCACCATGATGACTATTAAAATAAGTGAACGAAAATAAGAGTAACTGGCACTTATTAACCACTTCCTATGTCCAGGCACTGTTTTGGTGTTTTTTATAATAAATATGCTTCACCTTTCTTGGCTTGCAAAAGCTCTTCTTAAAGGAACTGTTATCTCTTTTCTTTTTTTCCTTTCCCTGTTCTCCTTTCTCCTACCCACACAAAGAATGTCTTTTGGGTACATAATTGATTTGGATGGAATTAAAAATGGGCAGACCGGGCTGCCCTTTGTTATAAAGAAAGCTTTCCTGGGTGCCTGCAGAGTTGACTGCAGAAGCATCTTCAGGTGACTGGGGCAGAGAAGGTTCTGGAAATGGCATCAGAAAATTTCACAGGCTTTCTCCCTGTAACGTGGCTTATTTACTTTACAGGCTTTGGGCATATTTGTTGATGTCAGCAGGCCATCAAAGTTTAAAATAAGAGTGAAAAGGAAAACAGTTCTTTTCTGCCAGGCAGTCCTGTTCTGCCAACTCCTGAGTTCTCTTTTGAGTTAATAATTTGAGTTAATGAACGTCCAAGAACCACCTCCCCTACCACCAGGGGCGGGGGGAGCACAATAATTTTAAAAACCACCAGGTCAGCCCATTGCCAGCATAAACCATTCAGACAAGTAGCATTTGTCACACTCTAATGAGGATTTTAGCTCTGCCTCAAAACGAAAGCTATCATTAGGGCTTGTGTTTATGGTTTCAAATGACTGCCCGGGGAACCTGGGCTTCTTTTGGTCCCTTTATCATTTTAATCATGCTCAAGACCAAATACATAGATGCACCAGACTGAACTACAAAACCTAACTATGCCAGCTGACATCTTTTGAAAACATCAAATACAAAAACGGCCTCTTAGTTCCCATTTTACCTGAAAACCTCCACCCTTGTTGTAATAGCATGGTGACAGTGCCATTAGTGGTGGGGCAGCCTCTAAAAGGAGGCAAAAAAAAAAAAAAAAACACCAGACAGGATCTCTGCTAGGGAAGGAACTTCTTTATAAAGCAAGACCTCTTAAGTTACCTTCACATGTAAGGTTGAAACTGGAGCCAGTCCCTTAAAAGTTATGCAGATATCAGGCTGGCACCACACACAGTCCATTGTTAATACCCCCTCTGGACAGATTAGAGCCCACATTCCTCAGAAGTATGAGCTCCGGAGAGAAATCAGCCAGCAGGCTCCTTCCATGGGGGTGACAATTAGCTACAACTGATAAGGTTTCATTAAATAACTGGAAAGATTATATTGGACCCTCACTAGGGCTCTGTCACTAGCTATGCAGAAGGTGTTACACTTGCATCTCCTGGCAGGTACATAGGTGTGAGCCAGAGAACAGTAACTCATGTCATTAGCTCACTTTTATATGCTCTTATCAATGGTTACATGCAGTTGTTAATCAAATTGTTCACCCAAGGCGCACCATGATATTGCTGTATTTTTTTTTTTCGAGCTTTATCTATTAAACACTGATAGTCAATTTAGATTTGAACAAGTAAATAATTAATCTCTAACAATACTGGAGTTAGACTTGAGTTTGGGTGAAATTTGTTGAGGTCACAGTTGTTTTTAATCATATAGCTCAATTCAAAAGCGGAACACCAACAAACATCTTTGCTTTCAAATCTTAATTTTAACCAGAGTGCTCATTAAACAGCAAATTTAGTTATGCTTAAGTACAACAACTTCCCTTTTATTTTTCCTGAAGGAGTAGTGATTGAGCTGATGAAGTGGCCCTATGAATTAAAGGACAGCACACCTGCCTTTCCAGGAACAAATCCAAAAGAGCCCAGATTAAATTTTAACCAGGGATTATGTTTGCCAAGATTTTAAATCTCGAAAGGGTTACGTTGGGCTTTTGAAATAATAAAAGGTTATTTTGAAAAAAAAGAATCCCGTTTTAATATATACTGTATTTACTTGGAGGAAATACAGGGTTATGCTTCGACACAGTTCAGCCTTTGAAAGAAAATAAAAGGCAACCGGTTTAGCGAATGGGTAATTCCCGAATCTGCAGAAATGTAAACAGCCAGGATTTGGGTGCCTGTGGGTTTTATCAAAGATGTAAGTAAGGCTGAGACCAACACCAGCGCGTCCTCTTTGGCTAGTTTTAACACGTTTACAGTCACAATTAACATTCAAGGAATTTCCTTTTCAGTCAATGTTTCTTTTAAAAGCACAAACTAAAGTTCGAGCTGCCGTCAGTCCTTCCCATACAGAAGAGTCAAATCTCCCTAACACTTCTTTTCTATTTTTGAAAATAGGCTCGGACCACGTCAATTTTCTTGGGGCGTTTGTTTTCCAAAACAGGGTTCTCATCGCCTCCCTACTTCCTACCCCTAAAAGAGCTTGGGCTGGAGACCCGGATTCCTCGTCCCCCACCCTACTTCACACTCACCCCGGAGCTAGAGGAGCGCCGCTACAGCGCAGGCGTCCCGAGCTGTCTCTCGGCCGGCTCTAGGCACTGCTGCCCGGCAGGCGCTCCCGGCCCACCCCCAGCCCGGTTTCAAGTCCCTGAACCGGCAGGACCGGTACTTTCTGCAGGGAAGGGAGAAACGTCTGTCCCGCTCTCCCGTCCTGCTCCTCCTACACAAGAGATTCGCACACAGGCACGGAGTCCGAGTCCTGGCTGTGCATAGAGCTCAGCCCCGTATCCGAATCCTCGTCGTTGCCAGGACAGCTCTTGGCCAGTCCGCGGGCCTGGTCCACCCACATCTCGGCACAGGCCTGAGGCTGGAGTTCCCGGGAGGGTCCCCCCGGGCTGGGAACCCCATCGGGTGCCACAGTCAGTTCCAAAGTGTGCAAAGTCTGGAGAAGGCCTTGCAGTTCGCGCTCCTTGCTGTCCCATTGCTGCTGGCTGTAATCCAGGTCCGACTTCATGGCCTCCAGGTCCGTGTTGAGCCGGAGCCCGATGTAAAGGCTGGTGCTGAGTTGCGTCCTGACCCGCTCCTGCTCCAGCAGTAACTCGCCGACTGGGCCGTCGTCGGGTTCCAGGGGCTCCTCCCGCGCCACCAGCTCCTCCTGGCGTCGCCGCATCCACCTCTGGTTCAGCTCCTCCTGAATCTCGGCTGAGAGGCGCTCGAGCAATTCTTCCTGCTGCGCCCGCTGCTCCTGCAGCCGCAGCAGATCATCGCAGCGCCGGGCCAGCTCCTCCAGCGCAGCCGCCGGCGCCTCGCCGTCCAGGGGCGCCGTCGTCGCCGCCGCCTCTTTCTCCGCTGCCGCCGCCGCCGCCGCCTCCGGCTCCTCTCCCGGGCTCGGCCAGTCGAGCTCGCTGCCCACGCCCACCAAATAAGTGTCCTGTACGTAGTTGACCCCGTGCCGCCGCATGCGGTCCAGGTGCACCTTGGCCTCGTAGCGGTCGATCTCGCGGTCCAGCTCCCGGAGCCGCTGCACCTGCTGACGGATGGTATGGTCCTGGGAGAGTACCAGATGCACGAGCGTCTCCATGCGCTCCACCGACGCACTCTCGTGGGCCCGCGGCGACGACGAGCAGGACGAAGCAGTCGACGAAGAAGTGGACGAGCAAGGTGACGGCGGCTGCTGCTGGCGCCGCCGGTTGAGCTTGGCCAGCTTGCGGAAGGCCTTGCGCACCACCCGCCGCTGCTTCTCCTGGGTCATAGCCAGGCTAGGCCGGGCCGGGGCCCCCCGGGCGGAGCAGGGGCGCTCGCGGCTAAGAACGACGCGCGCCTCGGCGCTGCGGGGCCCCGCGTTGGGCAGCGACGCCTCGCTGCGCACCAGCACGAAACGCACATTCTCTTGCTCGTCGCCCCAGGCAGCCCAGAGGCGCAAGATGCGCGTCTTGTTAGGCAGGATGCGCTCAAAGCCTCGCCACTTCTCCACGATGCAATAGCACTGCGGGGGCCCGCACAGCATCCCCTGCGGCAGAGTCTCATCGTCGTCTTCGTCGTCTTCTTCCGGCGGTTCCAGCAACTCCTCCGAGCGTGGGGGGTTGCCGGCTGACCCCCGTCGTCTGCTTCGCCGCTGCCTTCGTCGCCGCCGGCAGCCGTCCTCCAACAGCACTCTCACCACGTCCGAGCAAGTTGTGCGGCGGGAGAGACCAGACACCAGCTTCTCTTCCTGGCAGATCCATACAGAGATCTTCTCCGTGGGATCCATGGCGCAACCGGGACGCAGGTGGCAAGTCCAGTCCGGCCCCGGGGGGGCGGCGGGAGCACCTGAGCAGCCCCGCACTTCTAGGTAGGAGAAGAACCCGGGACCCCCACCCCCGGCGACACTGGCGCTTCTCCCCGGCTGCGCACGGAAGGCAGGCTCCGGCGCGGACTCGAGCGGCTGCGGCTGCGCCCGGCAGGGACGGTGGGCACTGCAGGGGAAGGGCGCCGGAGCTCGGACTCCCACCGTTGTGGCTGTGCCTGCGGCTCCCGGGGCCTCTGGGTTTTGCTCCTCCCCACGTGGCTCCTCCCCCTCCCTCCCCCAACGCCCGGAGCCGCGGCCCGGAGCGCGGGAGGCGTGGAGCCCAGACCCGCCCCTGGCAGCTTGGCCGCGCAGCATCCGCGCCGTCCGCCCCTTTACGTGCTGTTAGTGTCCTGAGCTGCTGTCTCTTCCGCGGACTTGCGGCTGTGCCGCCCTCCGATGCCGGGGAGGACTCGGGGCCTATGCGCTGCTGGGCCTGGAGCCCGCGCCTCGGCGGAGCTCAGTTGTGAGACTCCCTCGGCCCACTGGCTCTTCTCCTGGAGTCTCGCGCTGGCCGGACGCTTCTTCACTTAACTTTCGCACCTTTCCGGGCGCCCTCAGACGCAGCCTTTGGTCCATCACGGCAGCGCCGTTCTGGAGTGCCTCTTTCGTAGACTGCGAAACCGAGGCCTCTAATGGAGACGTTCTAACTGCATTGGCGGCCTTCTCACCGCCGAGCCTGACGCAGAAGGCCTTCCAGGCTTCCTGGGCGGAAAACAGTATTTGCATATTTAAGGAGAAGAGCGGGAAAGGTCTGTGTGCTCGGTGAGCAAGTGTAGGTATGGAATGGTCTAGGCTGGACAGTCAGACGCTGTTCTCGGGTTTCCGGCAGGGGCATGTCCGTGGGTCCCCACAGCGCTCCTGCTTCCCTCAGCCTTCTTGGTAGGGGACCCCTGATCCTGGTCCCCTACCAAGAGGTAGGGGTCCATACCCAAGTCACAAGCTCTTTTTAAGCGTAGGGGAAACCGGAATTATTACTGTGGTGGTTTCTGGCATTTTCCAGAATCCACATGTGGTCAAGAAGAGATAAGAGCCACTTTTCACAGCGCAAGAAGTCCAAGGCCACAATGCAAATTCACTTGTTTCATCCTCAATTGCTGCTGATGAGGACAGTCCTCTCTGTGCAAGGCTTTCCTTGAGCTTGTCTTCGTGAGCACAGGTTTGATAGGACCACTCCATTGCCTCAAGACCTTGGATGGCTCCCTATTGCCACTTCAATTAATTCATTCGGTAAATATTCATTGAGTACCTAGTGTGTGCCAGGCAATGTGTGAGGGATTAGATGAACAAATCACCAGTGCTGACCTGTAAGAAGATTGCAGCCTAGTGGAGAGCTAAGTAAACATCTTTAACACAATGTATATGGTGCTTCTATAAGGGATGAGTGCAAGGTGCTATGGAACGCTGAAGAGGCTTCCAACCCAGTCTGGGAGAGTCAAAGAAGGCTTACCAGAGGAGGTGGCTTCTTAAGCAAAACCTGAAAGACCATTAGAGTTTGCCAAAGGAAAACAGATGGGGGAGAGGAGGCAGGCAGAATTCTAGGCAGAAGGAACAGTGTGTGCAAAATCAAGGAATCAAGAGAGCATGGCAGTTACTAGGGCTGCAGGGAGTTTGAGATGAATGCCCAAAAATGGGATTGGGTGGGTGGGCAGGACCTGGGTCAGAAAGGACCCTTGATTCCATGCCTAGGTATTTGGACTTATCCCAAGGCCAATGAGAAGCTATAGAATGCTGATCCTAGGGTCAGATTTGCTGAGTGAAAAGCTCAGCCCTGCCACTTAGTAGCTCTGTGACCTTAGGAAAATTATTTAATCTCTCTGAGCCTAAGTTTCCTCATGTGAAATGGTGATAATCAAAGCGCCTACCTCATGGGACTGTTCTGAGCATTGAAGTATCTGGACCTGGGAAATCCACAAGAGAAGTTTTATTAGAAGGGTAAAACCTTGGGTGCATATTACTTTCCTATTACTGTGCAACAAATCACTACACACTTTGTGGCTTAAAATGATACCCATTTATTAGTTCACAGTTCGGTAGGTCAGATGTCCAGCATGGCATGGCTGGGTTCTCCAAATGCAAGGTGTTGGGCTGGATGGAGTCTGGAGGCTCTGCGAGAAAATCCATTTCCAAGCGCTTTCAGTTGTGGGCAGTTCAGCTCCTTTCAGTAGGAGGACCGAGGTCTTGTTTTTCTTGCTGGCTCTTGGCTAGGGTCAATCTCAGCTCCCAGAGCCTCTTTCCATGTGACCCTCCTCCATCTTCAAGCTAGCAGTGTGCATCGAAGCCTTCTGCTGAAACTTCTCTGCCTCTTCTGCTGCCAGCTAGAGAAAACACTCTGCTTTTAAAGGCCTCACTTGATTAGGTTAGGCCACCCGGATAATCTCTTTGTCTAGGGTCAACCAATTAGTAACCTTAATTATATCTGCAAAATCCCTTCTTCAGTATAACACAATTTAGCATAATTATGGGAGTAACATAAGGCGATGGAAATCATAGGACCATCGTAGAATTCTGCCTACCGTAGTAGGTAAGCTGATCAGATTTTCAATTTTGGATGATGACTTTGGTTGCATTGAAGAAGGTGGGTTGTGGGGGGATCATGAGAGGCAAGGAGGAAGCCTATGGAAGACTGTCACATTCATTCAAGGAAGAGATGGTGTCTTGCACTGAAAATAGTAGTGGTGAGAGGAATGGACAAAATTGAGAGCTCTCACGGGGGTGAGAGGCAGGACTTGATGACTGATTGAAGGTGGATTTCCTACTCCTTAACATGTTGTTGGAGGTCTCCTACAATCTGGCCCAGCCTCCCCCCACCCCCCCCCCCACAAGCTTGGATAACCCTCCCTTCTTCTGCTCTAACTCATGGTTGTTAAAGCCACCATCTACACTGGATTTTAAGCTCCACAAGAGTACCGCTCAGTCCTCTACATTTAGCATAATGCCTGGCATGTTCTAGGTTTACTCGGTATCTTTTCATAAATAAATGGATGAATGAATGAATCCTGCATTCTAGCAACTCAACACCTCACTTGTCCAGAACAGCTCCTGTATCTTGTTACATTCCTGCCTTTGTGCAAGCTTTCCCCTCTAATTAGGATTCTTCTTAAACCATTGTAAAACTTTACTCATCCTTCAGAAGTTCAGAAAGATCACCTGCTCTGGAAGTCCTTTCTTTCTTCCCCCCAGAAGAACAAGATCCTCACTTTTCTTATGCCTCTCTTAATATAGAGGTTACATTGTGTTGTGATGAATATTTTTAATGTCTTTTTACCCCACAAGACGTAAGAGCTTTTTGAGAGGAGTTGACTCTGTCTTATATTTCAGTCCCCAGTATCTAGAGAGTGCCTGGCACATAGTAGATGTTCTGTCTTCCCCTATACTAAAAGGAACAATAAAATGAATAATGTCTAAGATATTATACTGCCCTCAAGGTTATTATAACTTTCTTCTAGGGCCAGAGAGAGACATGGGTATATATGAAATTCCTGTGGGATAATTCAAAGGATAGAGTGATCAATTGGGTCCTGGGAAGGCTGAAGAAGGCAGGGACTTAATAAGTGGAGAGGAGGAGTTGAGGGCTTCTTTGGTGGGAAAAACTACATGAGTTCAAATGTTAAGGCGGGTATACACATAGTTGTGTATTCTAGTGCTTCAGAGTACGGCCTCTGAGGTCACCCTGCCTAGGTTTGAATACCAGCTATAAGCTTGCTAAGCCTGAATTTCCTCATCTGGAAAATAAAACAATAGCACCTTCCTTTTAGGGTTGCCATGAGCATTAAATGACGTAAAGTACAAAATACGTAAAAGGTATAAAAGGTAGCTACTATTAATACTCATTGAACAAACTTTATTGAGTACCTGCTCTGCGCTGTGTCCTGGCCAGGTGTTGAGGTTACAGCAGTGGACTAGACAGACACCATCCCTACCCTTACAGAGTTCACAGTCAGGCACTGGTTGGGTTTAGAGCCGTATTCGTTATATTGGCTGGAATGTGGTATCAAAAACCACAAATGAATAATGAGCCAAACATGAAAGTTTTATTTTTCACTCACATAATAGTCAAAAGAAGGTCTCCCGGTAAGTAGGTGGATTTCCTCAGGCAATGATAAAGGGACCCTGGTTCCTTCCATCTGGTGGCTCCAAAAACCCCCTAGGACCTCAAGGTCATCTACATCCAGCCAGAGGAAGAGAAAAGAGTGCATGGAGGGAGCACACCCACTTCCCAAAGGCCTTGGGTGGAAAAGGAAGACATCACTTCTGCTCACATCCTGTTGGCTGGAACCCAGCCACAGGGCCGCTCTTAATGGCAAGGAGGCCTGGGAAATGCAGCTAAGTGTTCCAGAAAAATAGGAAATGGATTTTTATGGACAGCTAGTTGCCTGCCACATGAATATTTGCAAAAATGGGAGAAGAGGTGGGACAGAAAAATTTCAAGTCTAGGGTTTACAAACTGGTAGCCCACAGGCCATATCTGGCAGGTTTAGACAGAGCAGACCCTTTCCAGTTGTCCATAAGCCCAGCATTCTCTGTCTTACATACAGCTCAATTCATATACACTCACCACTTGCCTGGGTCCTGTGGACATTTGAGTTTGTGACTCCTGTTTCTACACATACTTCCTGGATTGTCCCATTCATTCCCAAGGCTTTCATAACTATTGATATGCCATGGCTCCCAAATCTTTGTGTCCTGTCCAGCTTTCTCTCCTGATCTCCAAATATGTATATCCAGCTACTTGTCATATATCTCCATTTGGGTGTCCCCAAAACACCTCAAATGTGTGATGCCATTATTATTCTTCCCAAACCTGTTCTGTCTTCTGTAAGCTTTATTTCAGAGAATGATCCCTCTACTTACCAAGTGGGATCAGAAACCTGATCACTAACCACTTACCTCCTTTCCCCACAGTATGTTAAAGTTCCACGAGGACAGGGGTTTTGCCTGTTTTGTTTTCTTCTTAATCTCCAGTGTCTAGGACATCACCCAGCACACAGTAGGCACTCAATAAGTATTTATGAAATGAATGAATGAATGAATGAATGAATGAATGGTATTAGCTTAGTTCCTGGGCCCTGCACTTCCTTCCAAACTAGTTTCCTTGCCTCTAGTCTTGCCTTTCTCCCATATCTCCCACTGACGCGTGTTTGATGACTTCCCAATATCTTCAGAATCAAGTCACACCTTCTTAGTGGAGCCCCTCAGGATGTGATGTCCACTTTACTCTCAGCCTCAGCTCTTGCTTTTCCTGAACAGTCAGCCACACCCTTGTGCATGCTGTTCCTACTGACCCCCTGGCTAATTCCTACTCACTTCCCAAGCTTCAGCTTAACTGTCACTGCCTCCTAAAAGTCCTCACTGGCAGCTCCAACCTTTCCACACAAAGCTGTGCTTTAGGAAGATTCATCTGACCTCAGTAATGGGATCAATTGAAGAGACGATAACACTTCTATTAGGAAGACCTAATCCAAAAGATTAGGATTCAGGATGTATAACGAACTCCCGCAATTTAGTAAAGAAAAAAAAAAGTATGCCACACTATAGAAAAATGGGTAGAGGGTAGGTTACAGGATTTTACAAAAGAGGAAACAAAAGTGGCCAGTAAACACATGAAATAATGCCCAGTCTCACCAGTAATCAGGAAAATGTGAATGCAAGTGAATTGAGAGGCCCCTTTTCTCCCAGCAGATTGGCAACATTTTTTAAATTGATAATGTCAAATTGCCCATTCCTACACCACTGGTGTAAATCAATATATCTATTTTGGAGACAATTTGGTAATATCTATCAGAAATAAAAATGTGCATTCTACATCCCAAATATTCGACGTCTCAGTATCGACAGAAAAACATGCATAAGGAGGCATGTACAGGGATGTTCGCTAAACCATTCTTGTTTTGGCAAAACTATGGAAACAATTTAAATGCCCACCAACAAGGAAATGACCAAGCAGCCTGGGGGATGCCCATAATTTGGAAGGCTCAGTAGCAGTTATAGCAAGTGAAATAGATTTATATGTTCAGGCAGTAATAAATCTCCAAGATATATTGTTCAGTGCAGAAGGCAAGTTCTAGAGTGATGTATATGAAGGGTTCCATTTATGTTTTAGAAACCCATACACATATACATAAAAATCACACTGTTTCCCAGAGATACGTTTATTTGTATGACTATGACTAGAACAAGGTCTTAAAGGATATCCATCCATTACTGACAGCAGTAATACCTCCTGGAATAGACATTTACAGAGAAGAGAGTAAAGAGAAATTTAGCTTCCCTGTAATGATTTTTCAGGAAGAATTTAGACACATTATTTAATGTATGCAGTTAAATTGTATCATATTTGAAAAGCAAAAGGGCTGGGGTTAGGCTCCAAAAGTCCTGGTTCTCTCTGAGACCTCTCCTTCACCTACCTGTCTCTCCTTTCTGTGGACCCAGCTGCTGGAATAACCTCAGTGGAATCTGTTCCCTGGGACCTGAAGGAATTTATATAACCCACTGCTTTATCCTAAAGGGTTGTGAAGATTACGTGTTTGTTATTGGCTGAAGAGGAGTCCAGCTGGATACCTGGTCCCAAGTATGTGCTTCACATCGGATCTTTTCTTTCTCTTCTGGGTGAGCTTTTTAGAAGACTGCAGGGCTCTCACCGTGGCGGCAGAGCCCTTTGCTAACTGTCCTCACATTGGCCTCCAAAGGCGGTGTGGTATTCACCCTGTGGTTTTCTAGTCATTTATCTTCCTAACACCTAAGAGAAGTAAGACATAGCTTCCTTGCCCATGAGAAAACTGAGGCATCGAGAGGTGCCAAGGGGCAGGGATTGGCCAGTTTCCCAGTTCACAAAGCCCTGTGGAAGCTGGTATTTTGGTCTGGAATTTCTACCTGTCCAATCTGTCAGTCACGGTTCACGGCGGCCGTGGAACACCCAAAACAGGAACTTCCGCCCTTAATTATATTGAACCTCCCAGAAGTGTGACTACACCTGACTACCTGAATCAATTCCTCTTAATGATTAACCCCAGAAAAGAGTCTGGCAAATTGCATTTACAGAAATGTGTTTGCTCAAACACACTGGGAACCAGGGAACTGCCGTGCTTATCCATCGGAACCCATCCCCGACCAGACTGGGCTCAGGACAGCGGCAGAGATGCTGGGCCTCAGTCCTCAAGGCTGTTAAAGTGAGGTCAACAGGCCACCTGCCCCGAATCGCCCATGGGGCTTATTAAAATGTAGATTCCTGGTCTTCACCCTATACCTAGTAAAGCAGAATCTCTGGGATGGGCCCAGGCATCTGCATTTAAAACAGCCTCCCCTGGGAATTCTTACACACACTAAGGGTTGACCCAGCTGCACTAGAAGCAAAGAACTAGAGACAAGATTCTTAGCGGGATGGTAGTCTTTTGGCCATCCTGGCCCCATAGATGGTAACGAGAAATGTATCACACACATCCATGTATAAGAGGATGGTGACAGCACATGACATGAGAAAGAGATGTCCCTGGGAAAAGGGAGGAAAAAAGGACAGGCCAGAGTAGGGGAGGAGCTGCGCACTCATTATCCTCTTTGCAATCTTGTACTTTGAGGCCTAGGTTATAAGTGATAACATAGAAATGTTTCAGTAAGAGAATCTAAGGTAGCAGTAACCCTGAAAGACATGACATTCTGTAAGATACTTAGCATTCTTAGTCTTTATTCCAACAAAACCAACCTAGTTCCTGATTGACAAATCATCCTGAGAATGTAAAACTCTTACAGTCAGAGAGAAGTGTCTGGAGCAAAAAGCTTCACCTTTTCAGTGGTCGATGACATCACCACTGAAGCCTATGTTAAAAGGGGTTTTGTTTGACTAATTTTCATTATCTGTTGTTGCCAGTTAATGAAATGTGATACTATTAATGAGCATGCGAACGAGACAGTGTCTTCATTGCCACAGCTGAAACATTCCCCAGCATTTTCAGGGTAGAATAGCCCTAATCCGAGTGTGGCCTTTCTTCATTGTGGAGAGAGACAAACTCTTTCTCTCCAAGTGCCCAACACCAAGTCACTGTGTGTCAGCTGCTCTCCACTGGGATTACAACATGAGGCCTGTGCTTGAGCTACTGCTGTTTTACGTGAACAAAATGCTAGCTTTCTTTTTTCAGTGAGGTTGATAGAGCTGGTAGAAGATTTAATACCACATTTCTTGGTTTGAAAGCATGATTGTTTTAGTAGCTGGGGCAAACCACAGAGAACTTGAATTTGTGTAAGAAATATTGTTTAGAAGAAATTAAATTTGATTCAGTGGAACCTTTGATTCAAAGGACTGTCAAACACTGAAACCATATTCACAAGGAGATGTTCTTATTTTCTCCACTGTGGAAGAAATGGAGACATGCTTTCTATTGTCATTACCTCCGGATTAAAAAGGAAGGAAGGCTGTGGCCAGATAAACAAAAATAGGTTACATCTGGGTAGCCCAACAGTCTCTCGTGCTTGCTGAAGAAGCTCCTCTTTGTTCCACTCCTGAAGCACAGCGTTGTTTTCTTGGGCCCTGGGTTAAACTATGCATCCCCTACACTTGATTTTGTGATTGTGAAACCTACACAAATGCAAACCTAGAACACAATTGAACCCTTAATAGCTTAACTCTCTGAGAATTGTAAAGAAGCCACTTGATCTTATAGAAGTTTCACCCAGTTGCTCTCTTTTGTATATCAAATTGTTAAGCTATAAAATGAAATCACTGAATCATCAGTCTGTATTTGCTACTTTAGAATAGACATTAAAGAATGCTATAAAACAAAATCTCTGCCATAAAGGATATTTCAGATTTTATGCCAAAGCTCTTATTAAGGGAAACTTCAACCTTTCCAAAAAACTGTAAAATGCTTTCCACATAACTTTTAAAGTAAATAGAGCATTTCGTTAGTAAAGCAAATTTTTGATCATTGTTCTTTGGAATAAAGCCTTCATCTTCCTTCTTGCATACTGTTTCTCTCTAGCTCCCTATATTGGTTAGCTTTGTTAGCTATTTGTGCTGATATGTGGCTTTATAGCTCTAGTCTTTATCAGAAACTTAAGTAGTTGCTATAATTATAAAGCATAG
Source organism: Tolypeutes matacus (assembly GCA_026826555.1). NCBI lineage: Eukaryota > Metazoa > Chordata > Mammalia > Cingulata > Chlamyphoridae > Tolypeutes > Tolypeutes matacus. Next base: position 36,549,305 of record JAKSZT010007815.1, read on the forward strand.
TCTTAATAAAGTGAATGTTCTTACCAGTTCCTGGTGCAAGACCTTTTTCTTTCACTAAGCTGTACAGACTAACTAGCACAAGGCCTGCTCAAGTGCCTGGAGACAGTTGACAAGAGCAAGAGTTAGCATCTTTGAGTCCTAGTAAATATTTGCTTATCAAGTAATAGCAGTAGAAGATAGCTGAGTGGACCCAAAGAGATCATTTCTATCCTTGTTCGCTGGAGCACTTAGAGGCCACAGAGGACAGGGCTCAATAACCCACATCCCTGTATCAGCTAGGGAACCGCCATCTGTGTATATTTTATGTATTGGAGTTTCAGTCACCCCTCAAAAAAAGTTGAAATTCACTGACTGTGGAAATGTGTTCCTTGACTCTGCACCTTTCCTTCTCTTCTTCCTACTTCCCAACTGTCCCTACTCCATATGGGAATCCGTGTAGTTATGGGGAGGCTGAATTCACCCTCAGCAATGGGAATGGACCTAGCACCATATGATCTAGGCACAACCAATCATCACATTCCATCCCTTGGCCCAAGTTCTTGTGCAGGAATGGGCATGTGACCTAAGAGGATATGGTTAGAGTAAATCTAAGGCTTTATACTGTTCTTGAATGAGGGCATGTAGCCCCCGGCAACAGCTGGAAACCATTTTGCAACCACAAGAGTCTCCCAAGGTCTGCCTAAGTTGAAGCAACGCGGAGGAAACAGAGCCAAGAAATGGTGAGAGGGAAATTGGTTCCCAGTCAAGTTGTTTGAGTGAGCCCTAAAACTTTTAAATTACATGAGCCAGGAAATTCCCCTTATTATTTAAACCAATATGAGCCAGCTTTTCTGTTAATTAGAACCAAAATCACTCAAACTGATACACCATTGACCCATGTCAAATGTTCACTTCATTTTATAGATGAGAAAACTAAGTCCTGCAATGTTAAGAGGCTGAGCTTTCCCAGTCCCTTGTGCAAGACCTTTTTCTTTCCACTAGAAGAGCCATTTAGAGCACGCTTGTGATGATTTTGGCAACAATGAACAAAATGTTAATTCTCTTTATTATTGAGCACTAAAATATTGGATGTACTCAGAAGTACTGAAACTGATTTTATTCATGTTTGACTTATAGAAATCAAACTCATAGTTTTATAGCCATTCTGTGTGTTATGGGCCCCTGAGATTCATTAGAAACAAGAAAGGCTCCAGTTGCTGGAGAAAGGTGAGAGGATCTTGTATAAAAATGTTACTTAATTTATAGCTAGTTGTCAGAAATTTAACTTCAACTGTATATGCTGCTTTGCTAATTTCTTCTAAACTTCATAATCATCTCTCATTGCCATTTCTTATCTTTCAAAAGCACAGCTTCACTGCCTTGTCTTCTCACCTCCTGGGCCTCCTTCCATACTGAATTTCCAAATTCTTAGGCAGTTCCTCTGTAAACTCTGAAAATGCTTTCATATTTATCTAGACAGGCCATCTCCCTCAAGCAAACATTGATTTTCTCTTTCCTTGGAATTGATCTTATCTACCCCAACCCTAAATTATTCAAGAAAATGCATATTAAGTCTCCAAAGAAATGCCCCACAAGGGGAAGAAAAGAGAGAGGAACTCACATTTACTGAGCTTGATATGATATGCTAGGAGAAGTATAGGATGCTTTGCAGATATTAACTGACTGAATTTTCACAACCACCATGTGAGAAATAGGTGGTAGTATCCCAGTTTAGAGATAAGGAAACTGAGTTTTGGTGATTCAAACCTAGGTGTGTGCAGTTCCAAAGGCACTTCTTTCCTGCCTGTGTTGGTCAATAGACTTTGCCCCCTTTTGTACCCACTCAAACCAATGGTAATGTCCCCCTGGATCCAGTGCTGACAAAGACTCTGAGGCCTCATCCAGTTTGAGAGGGAAACACAGTAGAGGTATCTGCAAAGGTTGCAGAAGGGAAGAGTGCCAGCCCACACACCACTTCACACCTTTGCCACAGCCTATTCCAGATTTTCCCAGGAAGAAAGGACAGATGCACCAGGAAGTCTAGCTCTAAAATTTGTAAACCAGAAAGTACTGAGGAAAAAAGTTTTACATAAAGTTGAGTTAAAATTTTTAGTTTGTGTCTGAGGAAAGTGGAGGTTAATCACTGTCTACTGGAGGTGTGAATCAAGAGCCAACCCAGGGCAGGGCTAGTGGGTGAGCAGTTCATATTTGTATGGGATGCTTTGGGGCAGCATACCTGCATCCTTTCTCAGACCAAGGCTGACACATGTAAATAGATGAATGCCACCCTCTGGAATGATTTGCCTTGGGAGGAACCAGATCACATTCCCCCGCATAGGCTGACCCACAGAGGCTTTCTGTCAAAGCATATAGTGGGGCACGGAAGTAAGCAGGGAGAAATGGTCAGCTTTTCTCTCTCCAAAGAGAAAGGAACACCATGAAAGGGGAAAGGGTAGCAAGCTAGTAGGAAAGGAAGCCACCTTCCGGCTGCTCTTTGAAGGCATGTTCATCGGGCACATACTCTAACTGGGTGTTGGACAATGTTGAATGATGGTATGTCTGATGGTTGGAAAGAGAGGATCCTTATGTGAGGTTATTCAAGATATATATATATATATTTTTTAAAGATTTTATTTATTCATTCATTTATTCCCCCCCTTGCTGCTTGTGCTCGCTGGGTCAGCTAACCACGCCGTGCGGGGGGGCTTGCCTTCACCAGGAGGCCCCGGGAACTGAACCCGGGGCCTCCCATATGGTAAACGGGAGCCCTACTAATTGAGCCACAGCCACTTCCCTATTCAAGATATTCTGAAGGGAAAAGAGTAGTCTCAGAAGGCATTCCATAAATGCTTAATGAATGAAGGAATAAGCAATGCACTGGAAATTAGCACAAATTATGGATTCAGAAGACCTAAGTTCATATTTGTGCTCATTTCCTCATATGATGAATATCTAAGATATTCAGTTGCCAGGAGAGGAATCTTTGATTGTAGAAAGCAAGGAGGCAGATTTAGGGTTCAGTAAGAGGTGGGGGTATTTGGGGCTGGAGGAAGCCAGTGTGGGAATGATGGGCTCCACCACAATACCAAGGGCATCTGCCCTTGGGATGGACACTCAAGGTGGCTGGGGAGGCTGAGCAGGTAAAACTTTTCCATTGGATGAGACTGTGGGTTTATCTGAGCTGAAGAAAAGGGAGGGGGGCACTCACATAAATGAATAGCTCTCATAAATGAAAAATGAATTTGAAGACAGACTTTGAAGGATACAGTAAAGGTATCAGATCACTGTAGAGAGTTTAGTATGATCTATAGACTCTGGAACACTGATTCCAATCTCTGGCTCTACTTAGAATCTGTTTGGGAAAATTTTTCAAACCTATCAATGCCTGTGTTCCTTTCCCAGTTGTTCTGAAGAGGAGCCCAGGGATCAATATTTTTAAAAAGTTCTCCAAGTGCCTCTAATGTGCCACCAAGGTTAAGAACCTCTGCTTTAAACATAAGTGGCCAAATCAAAGTAGGTAAATTGTCAGCATTACAGGGCTGCCTGAGAAATTTTGAAGGAACTCAAGAGAGACATTTTGGGAATATTGATCTACATGGTGAATACCCTTGATTTCTCACCAGGCCCTTTCCCAAGGAATTGCAGATTGCCAGGGTGACTTCAACCATAAGAAGTTCTCTAGAGGGGCTTCTGGGAAGTATACACATGGATTTATACTGGGTTAACCATGATAAAGAGCAAGCTCTCACATCCTAGGTGGTCTAATACTGGAGGAAAGGGAAAAATCACACCTGCTGGCATGGCACAGTGAAAGGAACCCGAGGACAGGAGTCAGAAGTCCTGTTTTTGACTCTTGTCTCTGCAGCTACCACACTTGCTAATCCTGGGCAAGTCCCCTCACATCTCTGGGTCTGAGTGCTGCCACCTGTCAACTTCAATCTTAAAGTTTCCTTCCACTGCTGTGACTCTCTGATCTTACCTCTATTTCTAGTGCCTCTGCCAACTCAAGGTCTCTAGGCCACTTGAGTTTCTATCTTTAGGGGCAAAAGGGAGATGAGAGGAGAAATAATATAATAAAGAAGAAAGTGGAAAAGTAGGACAAAAGTTATTTGAGCTTTCAAGAAGACATTGACAAAGTTGTACACAAAGAGTACTAAAAACACACTAAGATTTATTTGGCCCTGGATAGAGAACTTGCTTAAATTGAAGGAGAATAGGTGGGACTGAATAGGCACTTCTCTGGTTGGGAAAAAAACCTTCCATAATGATGATGATGATGATGATGATGATAATAGACACATGTATAGTACTTGACAGTTTACAAAGTACTTTCATTTAATAATAATTGCTACAATATAGTACTTTACAGTAAAAAAAAGTTTTAATGTTTTTCCGCTTACACTGTAAGAAGTAGTATTGGCTGAAAATATAAATGGATTTATTTACATGATTATAAGGGGAAGTAAAAGAGATGGAAATTCAACCCTAACATTTGGACAGTGAATGTCTGGAAGATGACCAGGAACTTCTAGAGCAAGTACATTATGTTCAACCTGGTCTCCTTTAATGGTCAAGAGCAGAATTTGGGGCCCTTCTTACCCTCCTTGTCAGTATATCTTTCCTCCATCACTGCTGAGTCTTACATCTGTCTTACATCTGTTTTGTTTCTCCTTCCCCTTGCTTTCCATTAATGCTCAGTTGTTTTTGTCCTTTCTCTAGAGAGAGAATCCTGGCCTAGGAGTCAAATATTCTGGGTTCTATTCCCAGCTCTACTATTTAATGACTTCATCCCACCCGATCTTTACTTTCCTCACCTGTGCCATGGTGGAACCAGCTCTTGCCTACCTCCCAGGGTCTATATTAGGTGCAAATAAAGCGCGGTATGTAAAAGGATTTTGAAATTTTAAAAGCACAATCCAGATAGACCTGAAAGAAAGTGAACCATTATTATTTGGGGGTTTAGCAAGAACTGGAATGTGACCTCACTGCCTCCAGAACGTGTCGGTGCCATACCCACTTCACGGCCCCCTAGGATTCGCCCTCCCTGTCACACCACCCTCTATGGGGCACATGGATCCCTGGATTGTACTTGCGATTTCCAGAGTTCATCAAGGGTTTGCCAACTGCATGGCCACTCCCAGATTGCATCCCTGATTTCATATAGTCCTCTCTAGGGCCTTGTTTTTCTTGTTCCAACTCTCCATCTCCCACCAACACCTGCCCTGTATCTCACCTGAGTTAGGTGTTTCTTCAGAGAACACTAATTGCCATAAAACTAAATAAATCACAATTAGAAAGATGAATCAGCAGATCAAATGAAAGAAACTTCATACATTATAAAGCTCAATATAAAATGAAGTGTTTAGAGGTCATTAAGTTGAGGTTTATATTTTGACTGCCTTCTTTGTCCCCCACCCCTTGGAATGACTACCTTCTTTTTTCAGGTTTCTTATCTTGTGTTAAATTTTCATTGACACCCACAAAACGTGTATTTAAAAAAAAAAAATCTTAGAGTCCTGACATCATCTTAACTAGGAATGTTGTGGTTAATTGTAGTCAGGAACTGATGATTAACACCCCCCAAAAAAAAATTTTTTTAAGAGTATTTGGAAGATGAAACAGATTATTAAAATTTATTATTTTTACTAGCATTCCATAAATTGATGTCATCAACTTCAGCCATACATTTAAAAACGAGATGCCTGCATTACTTGGTAACCTTGTGGAATCCTCATAACTGACTTTTCCAGTATAAAAATGTGAAGTTTAATACATTCAGCACTATTTTTAAATTAATTTTTAAAACAAATATTCTTGAAATAAATCTTTGGTGGTCATGATACGGAAAGAGAAAGGGAAAGAGTGGGAAAGAGAAAAATAGAAAGAGTTGCTGATTGGATCACTAATTTTTTAAGAATTTTAAAATCTAGTTCATAAGTAAACTGGGTTTTTGCTAATTTTGGTACCAAGTTAATTCCTTTTTAATAGAAATATTCCTAAAATATAGTGTACCACCCTTCCAACCTACAAACAAATTATATTCTAAAAGTTTGGGGGTTTTTTGTTTGTTTGTTTTTTAAGGGAATTAGAACAAGTGCTTATATTAGACACTGGTCAACTGGCAAGTGCAGCCTGAAGTGCTATGCATCCATCATGTAATTCTATCCCCACAACCCTGTGAAGTAAGCTTTTTAAATTTGATTGTTTGAACATCAGGATACATTTTCTAACAATAATGCTTTTTCTTGAGAGCTTATTATATCATAGACACTCTGCCAGGCCCTTACATTTTTTTAAACTTTATTTTTAAAGAAGTTTAGATTACAGAAAAGTTACATGGAAAATATAGATGATTCCCATATACCCCCTCCCTCTCTCACATTTTCTCCTATTAACATCTTTCATTAGTGTAGTACATTTGTTGCAATTGATGAACAAATTTTGAAGCATTGCTACTATCCATCGTCTATAGTTTACATTACACTTTACACTGCACAATTTTATAGGTTTTGACAAAATGTATAATGGCCTGTACTAGTCATTTCAATATCATGCAGAATAATTCCAATATCCCCATGTTAGACCTATTCTTCTCCCCATCCTCAGAACCTCTGGTGATCACTATCTTTATATAAGTGTTACAAGTTCTTCCATTACTAGAATAATAATAAGTTTACTTTGGTCCCTGGTTGCATTCCCCCTTTATGCTTGTTCATTCCTCAGTCTTGAGGATTTGGGGATGGTGATACCCACTCTGTTTCTGATTGAGAGGGGGCTTAGATCCCATGGGGGCAGATGGATGGAACTGTCTTGCTTGCAGTTGTAGATACTCTGTTTTTTGGGATGGGCATTGTCCATCATCATCATCATTTTGTTAGTTGTCCTGGGTGAGTCTGATAAACTGGAGAGTAGGTGTTGGTTGCAACTCTGCTACGATTCAGGACTCAACCGGCATATGAACAGCCAGAAGATTTAAGTCTCTGGGACGTATATATAACAGGTATATTGTTAATTATAGGTTCAAATAAATATTTTTAATTTAATCTTCATTTTAGTTCTGAAAGGCTTTATTTTCACCACTTTTCAGATGAAGAACTTAGGTTTTAGAATGGTTACATGACTTACCCTAGATCACACAGAATGAGTGACAAAATCTGGAATGAAGGTTTGGTATTCTGATTCCAGATAGAGTACATCACAATACCAAGACCTATCAAACCCCAAATGAGCACTAGCAACTTCAGGCTATCCACTCTATCAATCTGTGTCCCAGCAACAAAAGAATTCATCCCAGTGGGTTCAAATTTTAGAGCCTTTAATGAAGGAACTATTTACAGAGAAGCTTAAAGGGAGTAAGCATGCAGGGCCAGCTGTATCAGAGTCCGTCAGAAAAACAGAAATCACTGAGTGTATGAACAGAAAGAATTTTGATATGATGAGTTGATTCAACAGGTCTCGGAAGACTGGAAGGACAAAAAGGGAATGGTGAAGGGAAGATTGAAGTAGGTCCTCCTCAGTCAAAACTTGAGATTGCAGCCTGACCGACTCTTGAGTGCAATATTGTGAGGGACGCTGAGCCTGAGGCACTCAGTCAGATAAACCTCATCCAGATTTATGACCCAGAGAAACTCTGAGATTAAAAAAAAAAATGTGTGTTCTTTTAAGATGCTAACTTTGGGGGTAATGTGTTACACAACAATACATAACTAATATGCATAGATTTAGTAACTACATGAAACAGCTACTACATTTAGAGGTAGGGAACCAAAGGGGAAATATTGGAGTCATTTGTTGGGAAGAAGGACTCAGTAGAGTTGGGACCCAGACCTCTGAGAAGAGGGTGCTGTTAGCTGGTGCTGGTATCTCTGAGTGGGTACAACAAGGCTGATTCTGGGAGGATGGAAAAAACCTGTGAACTGGAACCAAGTGCCACTGCCAGAAAGAGAAACTATTGCTTAGGGAATGCTGGCAGGAATAGCAAGTCAAAATTGGAAGAAGCAAGTCCCTTCAACTCTCTGCCTTCCAGTCTCCATTTAGTGCTTCTTCTTGGCAGAATGTGACAGAGACCCATCTGGCAAAGGAGTAATTTAATTACAGAATCCCAGCCCCAGCATCAAAATACAGTAAATAGAAGGGTGAGTTTGGAATAATAGTTTTGCAATTGACATAGTCCACCCCTTTGGCTACTCAGCATTCATATACACTCTTTTGAACTTCATACAACGATACAATTTGATACTTGTGCCTAACAAGATGCAACTATCCTTTATACAAATGAAGGCATTCTTATCTTTTGCCCCAAACAGGAAGACACAAAATCCCAAAATCCATTCCTGGATGATAGTCATAGTATCTGTCTCTGCGTGATGTTAATATCAGCCCCTCCTGAATATTTAGTTGCAATCCCACCTGAATATTTTGAAATCCATGAATAATTACTGTTGTTCATGGAAGTACTGTGAGGTACCCCAGAGAATCCCTTGGGACGGAGTCCTCCATGCTTTCACTATATGGCACTAATCCAATTTCACCTGGGTACTCAGGACCAGTCACAGCACCCTGTAGAGTAACTTCTTTCTTTTGCCTTTTAGTTTAGCAGCCTGAGGAGCACACAGTAGTTCAGTTTCATGGAACCCATCGTGACGCCTGATGGAAACATTCTTCCCTTGGGTACTCAGACCTCCAACACAATAGGACTCAAAGTTGTTCAGAAAGCAAAAATTCTTTGAGTGAGTTATTAGGTAAATAGTGAGAGGAGCTCCTCCAGCTTCCATCCCTTGATACTCGGACCCATGTATTTTGTCTGTGGAAATAGCAGCAATACATATTGGTTGTGGATTCAAAATATATACTGCATCCTGTAAAATCTAACCTCAAGCTCTCAGGGTATCTTCTCCCAACTGGTACCATCAATGAGTCTTCTGTACACCATTCCATTCCAACATCCTCTTTGGCCAGCTGCTTCTTACAAAGCAGACCAGTGGATTCCATAGGCATTGGCCCATTGCCTCACTTCTTCTGCTGTAAAATGTGTTCCTTGATCAGAAATGATTTGTGGAGAATATCATGATGGTGAATAATGTATTTTGCAAGTTCATGCGATCGAGACACTAGCTTAATATTGGGCCTAACTTTGCAAAAGCTAGACAGCATTCCCACCCCCCAGGCATGGAAGGGCAAGAGGAAGAAATAATGTTTCAGGTCCAAGTGAGAGCTAGAGATTTGGAGGAGGCACCCGTACTCACTAATAGGAAAAAAAAAAAAGCCTTTTTTTTTTAAAGGGGAAATTTAAGCTCTCCTCACTATGAGTTTTCAAATATAAAAAAGTATAAAAGTATAAGAATCAAGTATAAAGGACTTTTCATTCATTGATGTTGGGAAGATCTCTGGAGTGTTGAGGGAAGCAGTTCAGACTGCTCCAAGAGCACGTAGCTTCTCCAGAGAAACAACCCCCCGGGGTGGGGGATGCAGGATACTCCCCACAGGTCTTTCAGCAGCTCCAGAAAGCATGTGAGATCTGCAGGCAGATTACGCTCCCTCACTCTCTCTAATCGATGGGCTCCAGCTTATGTGGGGGCGCTTAGGGGACAATGAGCCCCTCATCCATCACCAGCAGAACATGGTTCTCCTTGCACTTTAGAGAGTGTCCTCTTGTTACTTAAAAGGGTTTTTGTCTTCTCGAGTTCCTTTGTCAACAGTCTCCAGGAAGCAGCCCAGTGCACTACCGGCAGAGGTGAATGCAAGCCCACATTTTATTTGTGACTACTTAATCATCTCCTTGATCTCGACTCAAGCTTTGCCTTTGTTTCAAAGGTTTACATGTGAGAAATCTTCCCTTTCTGTATTGAAATCAATAGCTAGGCAGAGACGAGTAATGCTTTCCTCAAGTGTGTGTGTGAATGAACTGTAGAGCAATCGGATAGAGTGATGCAATTATCACCGCAGGTAAAGACATTTCTACAAATATTTTGACACCTCCATACATTCACTGTCCTCCCCCTGGGCCCCTAAGAGTGATCCAGCTACCAGGACAGCTGGCTCAAGAAAACCTGAAGCTTTTAAAAAAAAAAAACAAAAAAAAAAACAACTGCCTTCACCAGAGGTGGTAGGAAAGATGTAAAAAATGAGAGGGTTGCTGTCTCTCACTTCACCCTGCCATTATTTTTTAATAGCACTGATCACTGCATTTATCTTTTGCATGCATTTGTTTATTATTGGTCCCCCAGCTGAAAGAAAACTCCATGAGCACATGACTATTTTCAGGCTTGCTTATCACTGCATCCCCAAGCCCTTGAACACAAGTAAGCACCCAATATTTGTTGAATGAATGAATAAGTGAGTGAATGAAGATGGTTCTAAATGTGGATTCTCCAGCAAGTAGGAATGGGCAAAGGTTTTCAGCTCCAGCCCCATCCCGACTGCATAGCCGAATGTATTCATTTCACTTTTTCATGCCAAATAGAGACTCATTTGGGAAAAATAAGCATCCCTTAGACCTGCAGACAGCTCTGGGGTTTAAAGGCTGGGAGTCATTCGTACCTTATCCTGATTGCCATTCCAATGCTTTCCTAAAGACAAGGGAGCTAAGATCCCCAGCGCCAGGGAGATGGTAAGGGCAAGGGGCACATGGGAGTAGGACAGCGTTGTTGAGTCCTTGTAGTCCAGGGTTTAGCACCAGTTGAGAAAGCTCCTGGGGCCAGAGTGGGGAGGTAGATGAGTGACTAAGGCAAATTGTACCTATTTACAAGTCTCCTGGACAGCTTGACTTGTGCCCAGGAAAGCAAATAAAATTTATTACTCCTTCTCTTTCTACACCCTTTGGTCCCATGCTCTACTCTCCTGAACTTGGATCAGGTCTAACAGGCTCTTTCAGTCACTTATGAATTCATTTCACCAATTTTTATTGAGTACAAATTTATGTTGGAAATTGTGCCTTTCATTTGGTAAATGGTTCTAAGCTTTTGTGAGCTAATGAGTAAAGCATTGTTTTCGGAGGGAAATGATATTCTGATATCTGATTAACAGATATTCAGATTACCTTGTGGAACAAAGCCATTCTTAAATTGGGATTTGTCTAAATTGCCTTACACTGTTAATGACTCGTTTCCCAGGTTGACAGAGTGCTCCTTGGAGACTGCTTGAGTCTAACCACTGCCAGGTGAGTGAGGGCTTCTGTCGTCACCGTGCTGCTGTTGTTGTTTGCATATTTTTCCTGTTTCATGTGAGTTTTTCCTCGTGTGTCTCATAGTGATAGATTGTGGACTGATATTCAGTGGGGTTTAACTGTGGGGTTTCTGTGTAGCGTCTTCAAAGAGGTTCTTGCAATTGCTTCTGCCAGGCTTAGTACCAGCTCAGGACGTTTCTTATGTCAAATTATTGGGGATTCCCCAGCCACTCAAGTAGTATAAATTTGAACCTCAAAAATCCTGTGGTTACAATAGGCTTCTGGTTACAATTTCTCTGAAGGGAAAATTTTTTCTTACCCAAAGTGCTTTACAGGTGGACAGAATTTTTCTGGAATGTGCTCTTACAATGTATTGGCTTTAGGCAGGGCTCTCCCTGACCCTGAATCGGCAATGAAATTCAAAATTGACAACCCTACCCCCCAAGGACAGCCAAAGTATCAGATACTACTTACAACTGCTGTTTTCACCTTCCTCTCCATTGTTTGGCCCCTGAGAACCAGAGCATTTTCTTCCTTTTTCTTTTCCTTTTGAAAGTTTGGTTGTGCATTCAAAAGGAAGTTTGCTAAATTTATCCATCATTTCTGGGTGTTTTGTTGTACTGAAGTATATTGCAGAAATGGATGTCCATATTTTTACAGATGATTCTCTAATTGTTTATAATTCAAGGTAATTATATACATATTGCTTTAAAACTAAATCAATAGATTTTCAAAATTTTCGATATACAAGCCTTCGTGTGGAACTCAAAGAGGGAGGAAAAACTATGAGTCATACTCTCTTAGGCAGTTTCATGTCTGCTGCCTTTTTAGGATTCTCACAACAATCTTATGAGAGAATTATTATCCCCATTTTATAGATGAGGAAGCTGAGGCTCCAGGGTTAGGGGCTCACCCAAGGTAAACTGATCAAGTCAATAAGAGAACTGGCCTTAGAATCCATGTCTGTCTGACTCTAAAGTCCATGCTCTCCAAGTCTGAAGTCTTTGATTATGCCAGGCTGACGGTTCATAATATAGCCAAAAGAGAGAAGACAGAAACCACAGAAAGACTCAATAGTAGTATAGATGTGGAAAAAGAAAATAAAACTACATTGCAAAAGCTATACCAAGGAAGTAAGGACATTACTAGTTGCTGGTGGTTTCAGAGGAAGCAGAGCTACATAGAACACAGTGAGCTTGGATGTGGAGAAACCTGACTTGGGCCTTGAAAATAATGTCTTGGTGGAGAAGGGGAGAAGAGTATTCCTGGCAAAGTGGGGGGCATAGGAAGAGGCACATCTGGGGAAGCACTTGCATGTTATGGTCTCCATGAGTCAGGTAGACGTATGCTAGGAGATAAGATGAGTGAAGCAGGTTGAGGCCAAATGTGCAGGGCTTTGATTGCTAATGTGTTTGGACTTTATTGGGTAGGCAACAAAGAGCCTTTGAAGACTTTGAAGGCTTCTTGGATGTGGCCAAGGCAGTGAGTGGTTTAGCAATATGTATTTGAAAAGCCATGTACAAGAGAGATTGGCTGGGGAGAGGATGGAGGAAAGGAGGAAAACTAGTGAGTCCATATTAAGGGGATGCAGTGAAAATCAAATGGAAAGGAGAATAAACAGACATTTCTGATACTAATGGGGCCAAGCTAATTGTTCTTTAAAAAAAACAAATAAATAAATTTTATTGATACATTTTAATAAAACATATAGTTCATCCAAAGTATACAGTCAATGGTATTTGGTATAATCACATAGTTGTGTGTTCATCCCTTCATCATTATTAGAGCATTTTCATTATTTCAATAATAAAAATTTAAAAAGACAAAGAAAATTCTTTACCTCTTACTCTCTCTCTCTCTTTTCTCTGCTATACATAGCTGCTATTTCAGGCTATTCTTGCACAATTATTTATTTTTTTATTAAGCAGTTTTACTGAAATATATTCACATGCCATATGATCTATCCAAAGTATATAATCAATGGCTTTTAGTATAATCACAGTGTTGAACATTCATCGTCTCAAAAATTTTAGAACAATTTCATTACTCCAAAAAGAAAAACTCCACACCTCTTAGCAGTCCTTCCCCAGCCCTACATAACCACTAATATAATTTCATCTTTATAAATTGATTTATATTTACATTTTATATAAATGGAGTCATACAATATGTAGTGCTCTGTGTTTGGTCTCTTTCACTTAGTATAATGTTTTGTTTTGTTTTGTTTTGTTTCATCTGATATTAATATTTTGTAGTATTAGCCTACAATTGTTCAACTTCAAAGAAAAATGGTATTATATATGCAATTTTACCTGTATTCATATTTCACATAGTATATTTATATTTCACATAATATATTTAATTCATAATAGGGCAATCATACAGTATTTGTCCTTTTGTGTCTGGCTTGCTTCACTCAACATAATGCCCTTCAGGTTCATCATACATTTCACGACTTCATTTCTTCTTACCACGGCATAATATTCCATTGTGTGTATACTCCACAATTTGTTGATCCACTCATTGGTTGATGAACATCTGGGTTGTTTCCAACTTTTGGCAATTGTGAATAATGCTGCTATGAATATTGGTGTGCAGATGTCTATTTGTGTCACTAGCAATGGTATATACCTAGAAATGGTATTGCCAGGTCCCAAAAGCCAGTTATTCTTAATTAAGCACCATAGCTGGCCATGCCAATGGGAATTTGAGATACTATCAGGGTTTACAGTTGCTGGCCCCTTCCTTGGACTCAGCACCAGCCAGGCTGCTGGGTTTGAGCCCCCAGGGCCCGAGCTGGTCCAGTGAGCAATTAGCCAAAGTTGCCAAGAGATAGAGGGAGAGTGTAAGTCACATCTAGGGAAACACACACTGAATGTCAATGCTAGGGAATTGTGGGTTCACTTCCAAGCCATGGGTAAGTATGACACTGAGAAGAAAAGGATAAGATAAGAGGTAGAAAGGCAAGCATTGAAGTATTATAAGCAAATAGGACCAATGTCAGTGAATGGAGCATGAGGTGTTTTTTGTTTTAATTGGCCTTATGGTGCCTAGTACATTGTGGCCAGATTAAAGACAGAGGGCTAAGGTAAGTAGCTTTGCCATCTGAGCTTAGAAGAGGGACTCTACGCTCCCAATTTTCTATTGCAGCACTCACTGCAATGCATTGTGATCCCCTAGTTACATGTCCCTATTCCTCACTGTATGTTCTCTGCAGGCAGGGACTGTGTCCTCTTCATCTATATTCTTGGCATTTGGCACAAATCCAAACAAGAATAGACACCCATGTAAGAGCCAGTGATGACTTGGACCAGGAAGGTTGCAGTGGAAGTGGTGAGAATCTGTCAGCTTCTAGGTACATTTTGAAGGTAGAAACCAATGGATTTCCTAATGGATTGGATATGGAGTGTAAAAACAAGAGAAGAGTTAAAAATGAGTCAGGGTTTTGGCTGGAGACACTGGAAGGGTAAAGTTGCAATCATCTAAGATGAAGAAGGCTGCAAGTGGAACAGGTTTCAAAGAGAGGATCAGAAATTCATGTTTGAACATGCTGACGTCCAAGGTGCCTATTAGACATCCAAGTGGAGATGATGAGTGGCAGTTGATTTATCAATTTGGAATGTAAGAGAAAGGCCTGGACCAGAGATAAGTTTGGGAGTCATCTGCATAAAGACCTTATGTAACCTGGATGTTATCATCAAGGGAGTGAGTGCGAACAGAGAAGACAAGAGGTTCAAGGTCTGAGCCCTGGAACACTGCAACATTAGGACTCTGGAGCACTGAGGAGACACCAGTAGATGAGACTAAAAAGATGTTAAAAACCCAAGAGAGAGTGGAGTCCTAGAAGCCAAGGGAAGTCAGAGTATTAAGGAGCAGGACACGAGCACTTGTGTCAAATGCTGCTGAGTCAAGTAAGACAATGAGAGAGACCTGCGCATTGGACCTAGCAATGTGGAGATAGCTGATGACTGTGTTGAGAGCTTCAGTGGCATTGTGGGGGCAAAAACCTGGGTGGGGTGAGTTTAAGAGACAATAGGAGGAGCAGACTTGGAGACAACTAGTGCAGACAACTCATTCAAGGAATTTACTGTAAGGAGAAGCAACAAGATGGAGTCGTAGCTGGTGAGTAAAATGGGATCAAGAGAAGGCGTTTGTTTGACTGACTGAAGATATTTGCCTACTGAGGGCAGTGATCCAGTACATTGAAAAGCCTTCGATTTCACACAGATCTGAGCTCAAATCCCAATCTTCCATCTTCTTGAAAGGAGTTATGACTCCTGAAGTGTGAAGCTCATCCAGATAGTGAGCTCATCGTGGGTGAGGACTAAATCTATTCCCTTGACTCTTGGCATCTGACATGTAATAAACTCTATCAAATAAGTGACTGTGCATGAAATAGTTTGTCCTCTCTGAGCCATAGTTTCATCTGTTAAATGGAGGTAATAGCACCGACCTCAGAGGATTAAACAAGATAAGGCTTGCACAGTGCATCACAAAGGGCCTGGCACGTAATATATGCCCAGTAAATGGCAGTATCATTATTGCTCACCTAATGTCTTCAGTTTACAGATAAGGCATCTGAAGCCCAGAAAATAATTTGCTCAAGGTCACACAGGTACTGGCAGAGCTAATAGTCTCCAGGACTCAGTCCTTAACCCTTTCCACAAAAGCAGAGAAATGACCTACAGTGCCCAGGGGACAGGGACTGGGTGTGTGTGAGCCTCTGTAGATTTGTTGAGTTGATGAGAAACCTGAACAACAGGAGTTAATAGCATCTCTGAAATCTTTCTCTCTCTCTAACCTACCTCTGAGGCCAACAGTCCTGTCTTCCTGTCTAATTTTTTGGGAACCTTAAAAAAAAAAAAACAGTCCTCACATTGTGTCCCATTTTCCCCTTGCAGCTTTACCTTGCTTTACCTGGATTCTGGTTATTAAGTTTTGGGGAGAAATCCTTGAAATTCTTTTCACACTCAAATAAAGGAAGAAAGTTATGCTACATGTCAGTTTTGTTCATTATCAGTTATCATGTAAGTTAGATGGCTGGTTCCATAATAACTCTAGGTGACAATGTATATATAGATCCAAAATATGTTTCTGGGCAATATTAATAGAAAAAATTATGACCTTGTATCATACCACTTCTCGTCGTACTTGCTACAGCTGAAAAGCCTGTCTTTGTCAAACCTGTTTCCCTGTTCTTGCCAAGTTGAATGGAGAACGTTTACCTTTGGCAACATTTATTAGCGGAGTACTATAATGCAGCTATTTCTTTAATAAGACAGTAAATCTTTAGCAGAGTTTATAGGTTGTCTTTCATCCAAGGACCTCAAAGAAACTTCGCTAACATTGTGTCATTATTAATCATCCAATTTGCCCAGGGAGGCAAGTGGTGATTGTTTTGGAGGGAGAAACTGAGGTTCCAAGAAGGTTATGTGACTTCTAAAGGGCCTGAACAGGGTCAGAAAAAAGAACTGGGCACAGAGCCCAAATTCTTGTCTATCTGGCCAAAGACCCAGCTCTCCCCCCAAAGCTCTCTCAATGTTTCCTTTTGATAGAAAATGCAATTTCCTACCTTGATGTGTTGAGCAGAAATGAACTCTGAACCCTTCTTCAATAGCTTGGGGAAACCAAAGTTTATTTTTGAAGTTACTTCTAGTCATAAAATGCTTGATTCACTATACTAAATAATAACATTGAAATACGTAAATAGCTTTGTAGTCATAATGATAGCTTGGGTTTAAATGATGCCTGTGCATAGTTCACAGACATCTTAAGACCTTTTGTCTTTTTTGGCTGTCTGTCTTTTTTACTTCAAGTATCTCTTTCTTTCTCAGAAGTCTTCTCTCCTCTCCCTTCGTCCACACACACCCCTTTTCTTACATTGAATTACTTCTTCCAATGCAATAGGAGTTCTCAAGGTAAAAGAAACTCTGCTTTAGCTGAATATGAAGAAAGGCTTCCAGGCCCTCTAAAATAGACTATGGAATCCAACTCCATGAAAATCCTCCAAGAGGCTTTTATGGAGAAGAGTTGAGATCTGATCTTGCTTGGAGATAAAGTATCAGTGTTACATTTGAAATGATTAAAATACACCTGACATTCAAGTGCTCCTCTAAATTTCCCAGTCCACTTTGTATTTAGGTTGTGACCAGTGGAATGAAAGGCACTTAAACAGTAGCATTCCTCTACCTCTCTCTTAACCTGCTGTGGCAACTTTGGAGGTCACGTCTTCCCCAGGGTGCAGCTGCAAGATGGAGGATGGCTGCCCACCACACTTCAGACCGTGCATGAGCAGAAAACAAACTTTTGTCACATTAAACACCTGAGATTTCTATTGTAGCAGCTGGTGTAATCATCCTGACTAACACCAGGAGTGGAGTATTGCCATAACAAAAAGTCTAAAATATGTGGCATAGGCTTAGATCAAGATGGAAAGATGGCAATCCGTCATATAGAGTGGCAAAACATTCAGTAAAGCTGAGTCTGCAATAACTTGGAAGTCAGAGCATGAGTCGACTGAGTTTGCAAGTCTACGGCAAGGGTTAGCAACCTTTTTCTGTCAAGATCTAGATAGTAAACATTTTGGGCTTTGGAAAACATGGTTTCTTTTGCAACTACTTAACTCTGCCATTGTAGCACTGAAGACAGCCATACACAATACATAAACGAATGAATGTGGCTCTGTTCCAGTGATATTTTATTTCTAAAAACAGGCAGCATGTCAGGTTTGGCCTGTGGGATGCAATTTGCTGGCCCCTGATCTAGAGGAAGGGGTTGGGCTACAGGTTTGTGTTGCCATTGACTGCATTTGATAAGGGATTATAAGAAAGATGAGTTCAGAGAGTATTGACTGGGTTTGCAAGCAGAAATTAAAGAGAGAAGTTGGAAATTGGGGTCCCCACTTTTCCCTAAGCTGCAAGTGGGATGAGAAGGCTATGCAGCCCCCAATGTCCCTTCAGATATGGAGGAGGAGGATAAATGGGCAAGGAGGAACCTCCTGGGGAGCAGAGCAGGCCCTAGGGTGGGAGGGTAGGATGGGAGGTGGTTAATATTTGAATAAAGACTTTAAAAAAGTGTGGGACAAGCCAGGTGGATATAAAGGGGAAGATTCGAATTATAGCAAATGAAAAGGCCCTGAAGCAGAGGTGTGCCTGGTGCCTGCAAGGAACAGCGAGGCTGCCAGTGTGGCTGGAGCAGAGGGAGCAAGGTGGTGGACAGAATGACGTGGGGGAGGGAGGGCAGTGCGGGTGGGGAGTGTTGGAGGGTAAGTCACGTGGGACTCTTATGTAACTGTGAAGATGCCAGCTCTTCGGGATGAGTTGGGAAGCAGTAAGCAGTGTTGAGGTGAATTGGGCATGATCTGACTTAAATTTGAAAAGGATCATTCTGGGTACTGGGTTGAGAAAAAAACCGTGGTGCAAGGAGTAAGTAAGAAGACCAGCCAGGGAGTCTGCTGCAGTAACCCAAGTAAGAGATGATTCATTCATTCATTCATTCATTCATTCACTGCACAAGCATTTCTTGGCCACCTCCTAAGAAGACATTGCCAGGGAGAATGCTTTCTGCATCATAAAGTTATTGTGGGATTCTCCTAAATTAATAATACTGTATCCATATGAAAGAAAGATTAAATGTGGTAATATGCTGTGAGCTCTTAGAGATCTGAAGGCTTGAAGAATCTTGAGAAACTTATTCATTTTGAACTTTTGAGAATTTTTAAATAGAAAACTTGGTTTATGAATTTGGGGGATGATAAATAGTATGTTTAAGATCAGATGTCATCTTCCTTATGTTATTTGTTTTTTTGGATTTTTTGTTTGTTTTTTTTTATTCCCCCACCCCACCCCAACCCCGTTGTTTTGTGCTCGCTGTCTGCTCTCTGTGTGTTCTTCTGTGTCTGCTTATCTTCTCTTTAGGCAGCACCGGGAACCGATCCTGGGACCTTCACAGTGGAGAGAGGCTGCCCAATCTCTTGTGCCACCTCAGCTCCATGATCTGCTGTGTCTCTCATTGTCTCTCTTCTGTGTCTGTTTTTGTTGCATCATTTTGCTGCTCCAGCTGTCCATGTGGGCCAGCACTCCGTGTGGGCCAGCTCTCGCTCGGGCCAGCTTGCCACATGTGCCAGTCTGCTTTTCACCAGGAGGTCCCAGGAATCAAACCCTGGACCTCTTATACGGTAGACAGGAGTCCAGTCACTTGAGCCACATTCGCTTCTCTATTTGTTATACTATACATGTAAGAAGAATTTAATGTAAAATCTCTCTTTCCTTCCAGGAAGTTGAAGCTGTAAATAAAATGTGATATGTGATTCTGGATTGGACTCTGAATTGGAAAATAAAATTCATAAAAGACATTATTGAAACAATGGCCACTATTGAAATATGGACTGTAGATTAAATAATATTGTATAATGTCAGATTTCCTGAATTTGATATATCATATTCTTGTTCTTAGGAAATACATACTAAATATTAAAGGTAAAGAAGCGTAATGTATGCAACTTATTCTCAAATGATTAAAACATTTGTATAACACACACATATATGTATTGTATAAAGAGAGAGGAATGTGTATGTATATATGTGTGTAAACATATATGGAGATATATGTGTTTGTGTCTACACCTATATATTTAATATATATGGAGAGAGAGAAAATAAATACACAAAATGCAAATTAGTTGTTCTAGCTAAAGGGAATACCCTTTAATCTACCTGGCCTCTGGCAACGCTCTTTGCATGCAGGGAGCATCTTTCCTCTACTGACTGCTCTGCAGTCCTCAGCCAAGGGGCAGGCACTGATCCTAGGTGCTTGGAAGGGCCCAAGCTGGAGGGCCCCTGGCATCATCGTGAACCACTTATTTGTTCCAGGGCTCCTACAGCCAAGCTTAAAACTAGGGGAGTAACAGTTTTAGGGGTGTTGCTGTGGGCAGGTGGCCTTATTTGAGAGCAAGAAAGAGGGAGAAAAAGGAGGGTGCTGTCAGAAGCATTTCTTTCCCTTGACACCCTTGCCCCGTCCTCAAAGCCAGGGTCTATTTCTGTAACAGCCCAGAAAATCAGAGGCAGCATGTAACACCTGTCTGCACCTGAAACTAGAAATCAGGGAGAGGTCCTTAAACAACTAGCACAGAGAGGTCAAGCAGGGTGGTACCCAAATCTTACCTAGGGCATGCACAGGCTCTATGTTCCCTCTCCCCTTTATGGCACCCCACCCCCTTCTACATTCTTCTAAAGAAAGCTATTTTCGCCAGCCTTGGAATGCCAGTTCAGAACAGCCTCTGGCATCACGGAAGGCACCGTGCAGGGACTTTTCATCTCTAATAACGCCTGCTCACCTATTAAAAGATGCCTTTTCAAAGCAATGGGAGCAAGTTACTCATTTAAACACTGTTAACAAATAACAGGATTTAAGTGTGTAATAGGCAGTTACTCAGCTTTGTAAACTTGCCCCGAAGAGTTAAAATTTCCGCTTCACTGGAAATTAGAAGAAGGTGGTGGGGGAGGGAATGTCCTTGTAGGAGGGATTTTCAGCCCCTGGAATTTTATGTCTGATCTCCCTCCCCAGCGTGTGAGCTGGAAAGCGAGATCCAGCGTGAGATTGCAGGAAGGGCGGGCTGGGGACAATTCTGGGGCCTGCAGGTGTTCAGCGCCTGTGCCAGCAAGGGTTGCTCTCCTCCGCCCCCCGAAACCAGCAGACACCCGCCGGGACTTGCAGGAGCCCATGTCAGGAGAGTCAGCTTGTAAATTACTCTTTGGATCATCATTCCAGGTTGGATCAAATCCTAGAGGACGAAGGTGCTGAAGCCTGGACTTTAGGTGGTAGACTTCTTAGAGGAACTCATCAAGGAAAGGCTGAACTGTGGTAATGAGAGGCGGTGACTTCCCAGCAAACTCAGCAGTGTCCTGTGGCTGGTAACTTCTCACCCCCAACTGCCACGTCCAAAGTGGCCCTGAGCAAGCGCTGGGAGTGTGCAGCCCTCTTTCCCACCTCAAATCTGATCATGGTTTTTTTGTTTTAATAAATGCTTCCTGAAGTCCTATACCATGAGAAGTGGGGGACAGGACCCTCCAAGGAAGCTTCTGGGAATCTGGTCCATGTAGTTAGCATTTGGTAAATGTTACTTCTCTTCTGTGGTTTAAGAAAATTTGCAGGCCCCTGGGGCAGTATATAAGCAGTAACCTGTTAGTCCTAAAATGGGGTCAGTAATAAGGCCACGAGGAGGTTAAGGCTCTGTCCTCATCAGGGCACAAAAGGGACATCACCTGTCCTGGCCAATGAGGTTTGGCTCTTCTGTGGACAGGTCTGAGTTTAAAAGAGGTATAGAAATTCAGCAAATATTTATTAAACGTTATAGGAATTCAGCAAATATTTACAGAAAAGGAATGATGATTAAATTAGAGGTGGGAGGTGGTTGCAGTGACCAAGCTAGAGGCAGAAGAAACGGAGCTTCAGAGTTTCCACTTGAGGGTGGCTTTGAGCCCTTAGGAAGAGGCTGGGAGGCAAAGGGGTGTGTGGAATGCCACTTCAACCTGTTTGAGCTTCGAAGAAGGTTGTGGGGGAGGAAGGGGAAAGAGGCTGCAGGAGAAAGAGCAGGAAGAGAAGAGTCAAGGGTCAGGTTCTCAAGTTCTCCTTTCTTCCTCGGTGAGAATAGCGAGCTCTCCTCCCCGGAAATCCAGTACCCTTTAAGACCTTCCTCAGAATGGATCTGACCTCATCAGGCTCCCAAGCCTGCCCCAGACCACCCACCAACAGGGACTCAAAGATCATAGCTGGAGAGGGAATGCATTCAGGACCCAACCCAGTACTTTACATATCTCATCTCCAAATCTAGAAACCAATGCTTGAGCTCCCTATGATCCTGCAACTTGGCTTTTTCAGCGTTAAGTTCCCTTTCAAAGTTCTTGTCTTGGATCCAGTTGACACTGATCTGCATTTTCATGATACTATTTTAATTAAGTTTGTATTTAATACTCAACCTCATTCCAAAAGATTTGAGGCAGCTTCTGAAGTTTCAATGTGGTAACTACTTTGATATCGCTGGATTTCCACTCCCCCCTTCACAAACACCCACAAAATGTGGTCTTTCTAGTTTAATTGCAAAACAACATGCAAAGCACCTTTTAAAGTTGGTTGCAAGTTTTAACACATGTGAAGTTTACTGAGAATCCCAAAGCGTTTCAGATGCTATTGGGTTGGGTGTCCTGATCACAGAAAACCACTACTATGGGGGACCTTGACCAGCTGCATCTCGGAGCTATTGGAGACATTCTGGGCTTCCCCAAAAGGAGGATCCCCCACCCACCCACCCACCCACAAGCAGGACGCTGATCCTGATCCTGGAGTTTGGAGTCAGAGTTTGGAACATAGAGAAATAGGACCTCCTTGATATTCTTTCCTTTGTTAGATGCAGAGGAAAATAGAGGTGCAAAGGCTGAGTTGGAGGGAGGTCTTCTGTTCCAACTGGAGGGGCTTTGGGGGAGGAAGGCTTCTCCTCCCTTCCAGGAGCCCCTGCAGTGCCCCAGAGCTTGCCAATTCACAGTCTTTCCCAGCCAGACTTGTATCCCATCCCTCAGGGAGTCAATTGATCCTAGCTGGACCTGTAATCCTGTGCTAAAAGGCCTCTTGGCCAGCTGCCCAGCCTTGCAGGGGAGGGTCCACAGCACTGTCCTTGGAGGGCCTGCTGTGTGGGGGAACCTAACAGGCGCCCCTTCCCACATTAACAGAGGCTGCCTCTGGGGATCAGCTGCTCTGCTGTATCTCTGTGAAATCCAAGAAAGTCCCTGTGCAGCTTGACCCTGGCATAAGGAGCAGGGCCTTCTGCCAGAGACTCAGGGCAAGCTCCGCTCCCTCCTCGGCCCAGAGGGCGAAGGGGAGGACAGTGGGGACAAAGAAAGGGCCTTTTATGAAATTTTGTTTGCTTGTTTTATACATTTAAAAGATATACTTTTCTTCTGGAAACATCTGAGGTGGCTTATATAAAGCATGACACAGGAAAAGGCATTTAAACATAAAATGAGGCAGCCACTTTTGTCCGATCAGAATATTCGCTTTCAAACACCAAACTGAGCGTAGAGGCAGGGAATAACATAAGCATTTCCATTTGCGAGTGCTGGCTGTAGTAAACACTTGCATCCATCTTCCTACCCATTTTTCACACTGTCGTCTCCACCACTTTATGGATAAAGAAACTGAGGCTCAGAGAAAGTGAGTAAATTGCCGAAAGGCCCATAGCTAGTGAGTGGTGGGATCAGGGTTTGCACCCAGACTGGGCGACGCTTAGTAACTCTAGGTACTTCCTCCGCACTGCCCCAGCCCTTATCCATGCAGCCTTGCATTCCTTAGCTACTAGGGCAAAGCAAAATAAATGCAGCAAGCTAAATACATCCTACTCCTCAGATGGGTGAAGTAGCAGAGTGTTTGATTTGTGAATGCCCATCAACAAGGCATGCACTCTCTCTTACATCTGATCTGCTTCTTTCATTTTTTTTTTTTTTTTTCCTGCCTGATCCTAGTGTGCATCTGAGTTTGTAGTTCCTGGATTATAACATTTCCACTTAATAAAAGAGAAATTTCAGCTCCACCTGAGGTTGACACCAGTATGCTTTTAGGTTTGCCTTAAAAATAACTTCTAAATGTAATCCATTTGTATAGAATTATTAGAAAACTGATTGGCAATGTGGGAGTGTCCTCATGAGGCAGGAATCAATACTGAGCTACTGCTCAGAACAACAGAGCATCAGGAGAGAGCATAGTGAACTGTTAGCGATTTATAAAAAAGAAAAAAAGTTAAAAAAAAAAAGTCCTTTCTTGTCTGTGAGTTGAGGGATGCAATCCCAGATCACAGGCATCAGGTGGGTTGAGTTCTCCTATTTGCAAGCGTCCACTGTGCCTTAGAGAGGGCTGAGCACAGCTCTAGGGGATTTAGTTGAAACAGGAATTCCATCTGACAAAGCAAAAACGACACTTTCCTTATTGTTTCTCATAGAGACAGGTTGGACTTGTGGAAAGAGCAAGACTTTTTGAAACTAGGTGGACCAGGTTTCATATCCACATTTCACCATTTAATAGCTTGTGACCTTGGACAAATTACATCAAGTGACATTTTTGAATCTGGTTTCCTCATCTGTAAAATTATGCAGATAAAAATATGGACCTTGTTGGATTGCCCTAAGCATTAGAGGCAAACTATGGAAGACCCCGTTCCTGACACAATGAAAGGCTCTTTGTAAAGAAGAGTGACCGTTATCAGGAACCATGTGGCATGTGGCACTGCACATTCCTGATCACTATGCTTTACTATCAAAGGGAAAAGGAACTGCTCTACTTCAACATGGACAGTGTTCACAGTAGCAAAAACCAAGCGCCGATTCGCCTGCCATAGGGCTCCAAAGTGTAGGGTTTCTGGTTTTCAATGACAAAAACAAGCAGACAACCAAGCAACAACACCCTGACCCCTGTCACCTGCATTCATTAAATAAAAAACGTTCAGAAGCCTTATTTTAAAACCCCATGGTCCACCCGGAGAAGCCCTTAAGTGACAGTTTGCTGCCCCCTGCTGTCCACATAGAGAACTCCCTGGGATAATTTTGGCAGCACTGCCAGCCTTGAAATCCCAAGTTTTTTGGGAGTCCAGGATTTGCCCAATCATTCAGAAAGGTACGCCTCAAGAGGCAGGTAGCACTAGGGCTGGCTATATAATTTGCAGGGGCCTGTGCAAAATGGAAAAGCAGGGCTTTTGTCCAAAATCTATTAAGAATTTTGCATGTTTATTTTGTAAGTTTGCAACTTTCACTATACACTTATTGTTTATGGGTGTTCATGTATGAATGATATACTTCAATAAAATTTTATTTTAAAAATTAATAGTTTTATTGCAGGAACAACAGAGCACTAAACCAAGCACAGGCCTTTCTGAGCACTGGGTCCTGTGTGAATGCAAACGTCACAAACCCAAGAAGCTGGCCCTGTATCTTTCCTCATGACTTCCTGCCTGTTGACATTAAACATCTGGATCCATGGCATAGTCTCAATAGTTCCCTGAGGAATTTAATCTAGTAGAATATGTTTGAAGAGAGGAGTTTTGGGGTAAAGTCCTCCCTTAATAAGCCAGATCAGGGTTTAAGTCTCTCTTATTATGTGGTTGCATCACAAATATCTCCTGCTTAGACCTTGACCTGGCCCTCAGAGCCAATTTAGGTAGGTGAAGATTCAAATATCACCCTTATTATGGAAGAGCCTATATTGGAGGACAGAGCTTAGCTAGGACCAAAGAACATGCTAAAATCCAGCCCCAAACCCCACCAGGAGAGATCCGCCTAAACAAAAAACGTGGACCAATTGCTGTTATCCACTCACTAGGTCATTTACTCGACTTTCATGTGAAGAAGGAATAGAGCAGGACACCAGGAGGATTTAGAGAAAAATCTCCATCAAAACCAGAGCAATGGGGAGAAAGTGTTCTCTTTGTATTAGTCATGTTTCAACCAGGAAAAAGAGAGACCTCTTCAAGTGTTTGCAACAGAAGGAATTTGATAGAGGGAACTGGTTTTACAGGTGGTGGAGGGGCTGAGAAGCTAATCCCCAACATTAGCAGGAATGGGAAGCCACTCCCAATCTTAGGATGAAGGAGCAAAGGGATAAGGTGGCATTGCCAGATCCCTGGTCCTGATCACTGGTAGAAGCTGGAAACTGTGGGTTATGCAGGAAAACAGTGGCTGCTGGAAACTCCACCTGAAATGGAGAGGCCAGGAGTAACACCCTGGCTTCTTCCTTTTTGCCTGCCCTCAGTCTCCCACCTGCACCTCCCCTTGGCGACATGCAGCTGAAAAGTAGCTGGAGAAGGCGACCGACAGGGGTCAGCAGAACAGTAGAAAGGCAAGGAACGGACCTGAGCAGACAAGCCTGGCACCAGAACACTCCCTTGATGGTTACAAACGCAAATGGCTTCCTAGTGCCTGCTGGAGAAAATCTAAATTCCTTCCCATGACACTTTATAAACCACATTTCCTACTACTCCGTGTTTCTTGAACATGTCAGGTTATTTCACACCTTACTCTTATTCCCTCTTACTAGAATGCCCTTTGTCCACACCTTCTTCTCTTCTTTTCTTCCTGTCTTCTCTTGTCTCTTCCCCTCATTTCTTCTCTACTCTACATACATAGTTCTCTTCACTCCATGCTTCTCCCTCCTTTCTTTTCTCCTTTCCTCCCTTTCTTTCCTATTTCCTTGCTTCCCCTTTCCCTTTTCATTCCATTTCCCTCCATCCTGCCAATAAAGGAGCAGACTGAAATCTTTATTTATGCTAATTGCTCTTTTCCAATGAATTTTTTAAAATTACTTTTTTGTTTTTAAAGAAGCTTTAGATTACATAAATGTTACATAAAAAATATAAGGGATTCCCATATGCCCCACTCCCCCTCCCACAGTTTCCCACATAAACAACATCCTTCATTAGTGTGGTACATTTGTTACAATTGATGAACACATATTGAAGCATTGCTACTAACCATGGACTACAGTTTACATTATAGCTTACACTCTGTCCCACATAATTTTGTAGGTTATGACAAAATATACAATGGCCTATATCCATCACTACAAGGTCATGCAGGACAACTCCAATGTCCCAAAAATGTCCCCATATTATACCTATTCTTCCCTCTCCCATCCCTCAGAACCCCTAGTGGCCATTGCCTTTATATCATTGATAAGAGTTCTTCCATTAATAGAATAATAATAAGTCTATAGTAGAATAATAATCTGTCTACTTTAGTCCATTGTTCATTCCTCAGTTTTGAGGATTTGGGGAGGGTGATGCCTAATCTGCTTCTAACTGAGAGAGAGCTTAGATCCCATGGGGCAGATGGATGGCACTATCTTGCTTGCAGTTGCAGACACTCTGTTCCTTGGCATGGGAATTGTCCATCATCATCTCTTTCTTAGTTGTCCTGGGTGAATCTAATGAACTGGAAAGTAGGTGTTGCAAATCTGCTAAAATTCAGGGCTCAACTGGCACGTGGACAGACCAAAGATTAAAGCTCTGGAACACATATTTATCAAATATAGTGCTAACTATAGGTTCAAATAAAAGGGATAGAAAGGTCATGTGTAGAGAACCTATAAATGAGTCTAACTCTGTTATACTGGGTAACATAAATTCCAAAGTAAGGTCCTGAGCTGTCTACCCTGCTTATAGTTTCTGGATGTCTCTAGAGTTCTCAGGAGTCCCATTTTTTGAAGCGCTGTTTACTTTGGCAGTCAATGAGATCCTGCTGAGATTTGCATAAGCTTAACCTCTGGAATGACTCCCGACTCACTTGAAATCTCTTAGCCATAAAAACTCATTTGAGGGAAGTGGATGTGGCTCAAGTGATTGGGCTCCCATCTCCCATATGGGAGGCCCCAGTTTCAATTCCTGGGGCCTCCTGGTGAAGGCAAGCAGGCCTGCATGGTGCAGAAAGCTGATGGCCCACATGGCACGGAGAGCTAGCACAGCAAGATGCCGCAACAAAAGGAGACAAGCAGACACAGAAGAACACACAGAGAATGGACACAATGAACACAAGCGGCAAGGGGGGGGCAGGTAAATAAATTTAAAAAATAAGTCTTTAAAAAAGAAACTCATTTGTATTTACCATTTCCTCCTTTTGGTCAAGGTCTTTTTCCAGATGCATTGTTAGTTGGTGCTTGATAATAATCCTTCAGTCCAGGGAGGCTCATCCCTGGGAGTCATGTCCTATGCCGGGAGGAAGTTGTATGTTTATAAGTTGACTTTGGCTTAAAGAGAAGCCATATTTGAGCAACAAGGAGGCTTTCAGGAGGTAACTCTTGGGTAGTAGGTAATACTAGGCTAAGTTTCAATTTCATAAGAAAGGTTCATAAGTACAATCATCAATATCAAGGGCCTTGCATAATTATCTGTCTTCCTTCACTAGGCACTGCCCTTGCACTCAGGGGATTCTTGCTGTCCTATTAGAGAATGTAGCAGAACTCCCCAGGATGGGAATTCAATATTCTTTCGGTTATTGTGTGGATCTCCACCCACCAAGACAATGCCCCATGAACACTTAAACATATTCATATGCCTTAGAGGCATGCCCCAGATGAATCCCTTCCCATGCATGCCCCCATCAATGACACCCCATACCAGTGATCCTACCCTGCCATTGTTGTGACTCTTCTGTGATGCAAAACCTCTCCAGAAATGAAATAATGAAAAAAAATTATTTTAGACATTGTGTCTTTCATCACTGTAAGATTTATTGTCTTGTATGTACAGTGACATTTTCTTCCATATATTCCCCCAGTGTCTTATTTTTTTCATTTTATCTTCAAAGAAGTTTTAGAATCCAGAAAAGTCACATAGAGAATATAGGGGATTCCCATATACCCAACGCCCTCTCCCTTCTCCCCTTTCCCCTATTAATAACATTTTACATGTAGAGGGTACATTTGTTACAATTGATGTACAAATATTGAAGCATTGCTGCTAACCATGGTCAGTGGTTTACATTATGGTTTACATTTTTACATCGTACACTTTTATAGGTTTTGACGAAATTTGAAGTGGCTTGTACCATTATTGCAAGATCATGCTGAACAATTCTAATGCCCTATGTTCCATCTATTCTATTCTTCCCTCCCCTTCCCCTCAGAACCTATGATAACCACTAAATTTCAATATTTGAAGAGTAAGATTCATAGTTACTTGCAATAATATTGAGGACTTGACATATTGGTCAGTTTTATTTTATTAGGTACTGCCTATGTTCTCGGGGGATTCTTGTCCCTCTAATAAGAACATAGCAGGACTCCTCAGGATGGGAGTTTGATATTTTCTTGTTTATTGTGTGGGTCTCCAACCACTAATATAACACGTTATGAGAAGATGAGCACTTACATATTCTATAGAAGCCTGTCCCATCTTCTCCCTGTTCCATATATCGCCCCCCCCCACATCCAACACCCTACACCAGTATCCCTCCCCTGCCATATTTGCCAAAAGAACATTCCCAACATTGTAGTTTTAACCACAGACCTGCAAATCCCCAGAGTTTACCTGCTCCTTCCCCCAACCCTCCCCCCAGTTCCAGGCATAGTCCAACACAACCCCCCACCCTACTCCCCCTCACAGACCAGCACTGCTAGACCCAATCACATCACTGCACCACTGTCACATTCAACCACTGCACAACTACACCCTTCCACCTTATCATAGATTTTGCCCATATGGGCATCAGCTCACCACCCTCTTCTCCCTTTGTCTCTTGTAAACCTATCTTCCAGACTCTCTAGCTCTGTGAGTCTGCTCAATTTGCTTAATTCATATCAGTGAGGTCATGTAATATTTGTCCTTCAGTGCCTGACTTACTTCATTCAACATAAGGTTTTCAAGATTCATCCATGTTATCCTGTGTGTTAAAAATGCATTCCTTTTTACAGCTGAGTAATATTCCATTGTATGTATATACCACAGCTTGCTCATCCATTCATCTGTTGGACATTTGGGTTGCTTCCAACTTTTGGCAATAGTGAATAATGCTGCTCTGAACATTGGTGTGCATATATCTGTACATGTCTCTGCTGTCAGTTCTTCTGGGTATATATACAGCAGTGGGATTGCTGGATCATATGGCAGTTCTATAGTTAACTTCCTGAGGAACTGCCAAACTGTCCTCCACAATGGCTGCAACCATTCTATATTCTCACCAGCAGTGGATGAGTGTTCCCCTTCCTCCACATCCTCTCCAACACTTGTAGTCCTTTGTTTTTTTAATAGCCACCAGTCTAATGGGTGTAAGATGGTATCTCACTGTAGTTTTGATTTGCATTTCCCTAATAGCTAGAGTATTAGTCAGCCAAAGGGGTGCTGATGCAAAGTACCAGAAATAGGTTGGTTTTTATAAAGGGTATTTATTTGGGGTAGAAGCTTACAGTTACTGGGTCATAAAGCATAAGTTTCTTCCCTCACCAAAGTCCATTGCCACATGTTGGAGCAAGACAGCTGCCGACATTTGCCAGGGTTCAGGCTTCTTGGGTTCCTCTCTTCCCGGGGCTGCATTTCTCTCCAGGCTTAGCTCCTCTGTTTCCTCCACAAGGTCAGCTGTAGACTATGAGCCTCTCTAGCCTTTTCTTCTCTCCACAAGGCCAGCTGTGAACTCTCAGGCAAATGGCTCATCTCTATCCCAGGGCCTTCTCTCCTTCCTCACCAGAACTCCAACATCAAAACTGCTTCAACTCTGCTCTTTGCCATGCCTTTTATATTTGATTCCTGCCCCACCAAGGGGTGGGGCTCGTAACCCAGTTAATGCCCTAATCATAACCTAATCATGCCCAGATTAGCAGACCAGTTTACAAGCATGATCAATATCTATTTTTGGAATTCATAATTACATCAAACTGCCAAACTGCTACAGCTAGTGACGTTGAACATCTTTTCATGTGCTTTTTAGCCATTTGTATCTCTTTCGAGAAGTATCTACCCAAATCACTTGCCCATTTTTTAAATGGGTTGCTTGTCTTTTTATTTTCAAGGTATAGGATTTCTTTTTATATGCTGGATATTAGTCCCCTATCAGAGAGATATTTCCCAAATATTTTCTCCCTTTGAGTAGGCTGCATTTTCACTTTCTTGACAAACTCATTTGAAGCACAAAAGTTTTTAATTTTGAGGCGCTTCCATTTATGTTTTTTCTTTCATTGCCAATGCTTTGGGTTTGAAGTTTATGAAACCATTTCCTACTACAAGATCTCATAGATGCTTCCTTACATTATGTTCCAGGAGTTTTGTGGTCTTGGCTCTTATATTTAGATCTTTGATCCATCTTGAGTTAATTTTCGTATAGGGCATGAGATGGTGATCCTCTCTCATTCTTTTGCATATGGATATCCAGTTCTCCAAGCACCATTTGTTGAAGAGGCCATTCTCTCCCAGTTGAGTGGGCTTCATGGCCTTGTCAAATATCAGTTGAACATATATGTGAGGATCTATATCAGAACTCTCAGTTCTGTTCTATTAGTCAGTATGTCTTGTGCCAATATCATGCAGTTTTGACCACTGTAATCTGTAGTATGTTTTTTTTTTTTTTGGTTTTTTTTTGTTTGTTTGTTTTTAAGATTTTATTTATTTATTCATTTATCCCCCCTTGCTGCTTGTGCTCGCTGGGTCAGCTAACCACGCCGTGCGGGCGGGCTTGCCTTCACCAGGAGGCCCCGAGAACCGAACCCGGGGCCTCCCATATGGTAAACGGGAGCCCTACTGATTGAGCCACAGCCGCTTCCCTGTAGTATGTTTTAAAGTCAGGTAGTGTGAGTTCTCCAATTTCATTTTTCTTTTTCAATATATCTTTGGCTATTTGGGGCCACTTACCCTTACCCTTCCAAATAAATTTTCCAATTCAGTAAAAAATGCTGTTGTAATTTTTATTGGAATTGCATTAAATCTGTAAATCAGTTTGGGTAGGATAGATATCTTGATTTCCTCCTGAGATTGCTCATTATTGGTGTACAGAAATGCTACTGATTCTTGCATGTTGATCTTACATCCTGCCACTTTACTGAACTCATTTATCAGCTATAGAAGCTTTGTTGTAGACTTCTCAGGGCTTTCTATGTATAGGATCACATCATCTGCAAATGGAGAAATTTTTACTTCTTCCTTTCCAATTTGGATGTCTTTTATATCTTTTTCTTGCCTGAGTGCTTGAGCAAGTACTTTTAACAAAAATGTTAAATAAGAGCAGTGACAGTGGGCATCCTTCTCTTGTTCCAGATCATATTTTCTTTAGGTATGTCATATGTTGTTTTTATTTCTCTTACCATTTTAGTTATTTTTACCAATAATCTTCATTCCTACACTCTCCTCCAAACCTTTCTCTCCTGTGTTTTCCTTTCAACCTGCAGAACTACCTTTAGTATTTCTTGAAGGGCAAGTTTCTTGTTGACAAACTCTCTTAATTTCTGTTTGTGAATTTTTGAACTCTCCCTTGTTTTTGAATGCCAGCTTGGCTGGATACAGAATTCTTGGCTGGAAATTTTTTCTTTTAGCACCTTAACTATGTCATACCACTGCCTTCTTGCCTCCATGGTTTCAGATTAGAAATCAGCACTTAATCTGAGCTTCCCTTGTATGTGATGGATCTCTTTTATCTTGCTGCTTTCAGTATTCTCTGTTTGTCCTGAGCATTGGACAATTTGATAAGTATATGTCTTGGGGTAGGCCTGTTAGGATTTATACTGTTTGGAATGTGCTATACTTCCTGGACATGTACATCCATGTACCTCAAAAGAGTTGGGAAATTTTCAACATTATTTTCAACACTCCTTCTGCCCCCTTTTCCCTTCTCTTTACCCTCTGGGATGCCTATAATGCACTTTTGTGTGCTTTGTGTTGTCATTAAAATCCCTAAGACCCTGCTGGATTTTTTTCTATCTTTTTATCTATCTGTTCTGCTGTCTGATTTCAGATGTACTGTCTTTGACATCACTGATTCTTTCCTCTGCCTGTTTAAATCAGCTGTTATTTGTTTCCAGTATATTTTTTTATTTTTTGCATTGTGCTATTCATCACCATCAGATCCATTATCTTTTTATGTATGTTTACAGTTTCTTCAGTATGTTTCCCCAGTGTCTTCTTAATATCCTTTATCTCTTCCTTCACTTCATTAAGTTGATTCATATTTGTTTGGACATCCCTGATTAGTTGTTCTACATTCCGCATCTCTTCCTGTTTTTTAGTTTGTTCATTAGACTGGGTCATGTCTTCCTGTTTCTTAGTAGGGCTTGTAATTTTTTGTTGGTATCTTGGCATCTCCTTATCTTGATGGGCTTATTAGGTTGGTTAGCGTCTCTTTCTGCTCTAGGGTTTTATTTTGTTTCATGTGTGTGTGTGTGGGGGGGGTAAGGTTCCTTTTTGACACTTGGTTCCTCTTATTCTATTTCCTTGCAGTTGTCTGTGTTCCCTTGGAAAAAAATATTAGGACCAGAGAAAAGGAAAGAGATAAGAAGAGAAAAAGAATATTAGCAAAAATAATAAAAAAGGTAGGCGAGGAAGTATACAAGAGCTGGGAAAATAAATAAGTAATATGAGTAAAAAATCATAAAAAAATACAAAGGAATAAGAATTTAAAAGGTGGAATAAAAAAAAATAAAACAAGAAACAAAACAGAGAA
This sequence comes from Tolypeutes matacus, assembly GCA_026826555.1. Taxonomy (NCBI): domain Eukaryota; kingdom Metazoa; phylum Chordata; class Mammalia; order Cingulata; family Chlamyphoridae; genus Tolypeutes; species Tolypeutes matacus. Next base: position 36,582,617 of record JAKSZT010007815.1, read on the forward strand.
AAATATATAATAAATTAAAAGGCCAGAAAGATGAGAAGAGAGGAAAAGGAGAGAGAGAGAGAGAGAGAGAAAATAAAGGCCAAACAAGAAGAGGTGGAATGAAAGAAAAGCAACAGAAGATAGAAAAATGAAGAAAAGAAAAGAAATAAAATAGGTTGAAAAAATAAATAAAAGAAAAAAGAAAACAAAGAAAGGGGAAAGACAACAAACAAGAAACAAAACAACCTTCCCTCTTAGGCCCCTAAGGAGCTTCTCAGGCTGCTCATCAATCAATCACCCTGCAGCCTGCCCTCTGCAGGTGATGTACCCGGTTTTAGCAAATAAAATAAAGAAGAAGAGAAAAAAAAGGAACTGATAAAAAATAAAAAATAACAGATCCAAGAAGACCTAGAACAAGAAAAAAAATCTGTCTATACATTCCCTGTCATAAGGAACCAGCTGAGTGTCTGATAACCCAGTGGATTCCCTTCTCTTAGGAGGTACCAGGAATCAAACCAGGGGCCTAGAATATGCAAGGCAGGAATTCCTCCACTGAGCTACACCATCTCCATAGGTTAAGTAGGCATCTGAAATCTTACCTGGGTCTTCCTGCCCCCATTCCCTCAGGCAAGTTGGGCTTCTAACAGTTTGCAGGAGCCAGCCACCTGTCTCCACCCCCTTACTGACCTGGTTCCTCTCTCTCCCAGGGCTGCTGAGTGTGATAGCCTGCCTGATCAGATCCTTGCTCCCCTCTCCCTGGGGTTGCCTCACCGCTGGTTGGGGTCTTTTTCAAGATTCAAAAGGGGCTCAGCTTGCCAAACTCACTGAAAAGAAACCACTCTCTACCCTCTGCCACACCCCTCTTCCTCCCAGGGAATGCTCCCTCTCACTCAGTAGGCTGCAGTGAGCCAGGGGTTTTACCAAGGCTATTTGCCTTGAGAGTGGGGTATATATGCCATTTCCAGCCATAAGGGTGAGTAACTCACAGTTTTCCTTTGGCTTCTTTATCTGTCTTGCCCCCTCCTGGATGATGCACAGCACTTTCCTGTTCTATAGATACCCAAAGCAGCTCCCTCAGGTAGGTTTTTGCCCTTTCTCCATTGTTCTTTGTGAGAGACTTGAGCTTTGCCTATCTACTTCAATGCCATCTTCCCGGAAGTTGCCCCAATGAATATTTCTTAAAAATCAACTTACTGTAATCACTGACTGCATCCCCCATCTCCACACTTTAGAAACCCCAAATCCAAATAAGCAGATTAAAACCAGTCCAAACATTCTTTACCAAACCACTAGATGTCATAGTGATTTCACAGCAAGAGCTCAAAACCTTCAAATAAAGAAGCATCTTGATGCTCTTAAAACATCATAGTCAGACTTCACTTACAATAATAGTTGAATATGATTTTGCTGGATAATAGTTTCACAGATAACAAATATAAACCATGGACATAATAAAGAATACAGTTACCTGAAAACACTGGAGACTGACAGATTTATTGGTAGCAAATTCTGTAAAATTCATGCACAGAGGAAGGAAGTTGACGCTGCTTTTAGCCTGGAAGCAGCCACAGCCAGTATTGCGCAAGTCAATGGTGGTGCTGGTAGAAAAACAGTGATCTTTTTGGCCCATGAGCATAGATGATTGAGACCAGGGCAACAATAGCTGCCAAAGAGAGAAGGGGAATCCTGGAAGGGAGAGAGGGGGAATCCCCAAATCCTGGCTATGCATATTTCTGGCTAATCCCTGAACCAAGACCTCACAGAGCAAATGCAAAGCATCTTAGCTACATAAAAATATCTGAAAGAGATGGGAGCTGCCACCCAAGAAACAGTGTTTGCAGTTAGAGTTCAATGTGGAAAATGCCCATTAAAAAAAAAGAGAAATAACACTTATTGGAGAAAAAAAAATCAGAATTCAGAGTCTCCACAATTTCACATTCATAATACATATAATCCAAAATTACCAACATATAAAGAATGAGTAAAATGTGACCCATTCTCAAATGAAAAGACAATCAATGGAGACCTGTTTCAAGATGAGCCAGATGTTGAAATTAGCAGGCAAGAATTTTAAAGTGGCTATTACGACCGTCCTCAGTGATCTAAATCCTCCAGTTGACATCACACTTAATAGTGAAAGACATATTTCTTTCCTCCTAAGATTAGAAGCAAAGCAAGGATGGCCATTTGCACTAGTTCTACTCAATATTTTACTGAGGTCCTTGCCAGTTCTATAAGGAGAATAAGAAAAAGAAATAAAAGATATACATATTGGAAAGGAAGATGTGAACAATTTAAATTTGCAGATGACAAGGTTATGTAAGTAGAAAATGCAAGGAATATGTGAATTTATCAAAGTCAAAATCGGTTGAATTTTTATATATCAGCAATGAACATTTCAAAATGGAATAAAAAAGTTTGCAATAGCCTAAAAAATACTTTGATACTTTTTACTCAAATACTTTAAAAAGAAACTGAGAAAGTTATTCTAAAATTTATATAGATAGGCAAAGGACCTAGATTAGTTAAAATAATTTTAAGAAAGAAGAATATGGTTGGAGGACTTTACCTGAATTAGACTTAATATAAAGGTACCATCCCATTAGTGTGCTATTGGCATAAGAAGGGACATATAAATCAATGGACCATAACAGAAAGTTTAAGACCACATTTACACTTATAGTCAGTTGATTTTTTGACAAAGGTGGCAACATAATTAGTGGAGAAAGGATTGTTTTTCAATAAATGTTGCTAGAACAACTGGATAGTCATATGGAAGAAAATGAACGTTGACCTTTATTTCATACTATATACAAAAATTAACTCAAAATGGATCATAGACCTAAATGTTAAGAGTTAAACTATAAAACTTCTGGAAGAAAACAGGAGAATATTTTTGGAACCTTGGATTCGGCCAAGATTTCCTGAACAAGGCACAAAAATACAAATTACATGAGAAAAAAAATTACAAAATAGACTGTCAAGATTAAAAGCTTTTGCCCCTGAATGATATAGTTAAAATGATAAAAAGACAAGCCACAGATTGGGAGAAAATATTGGCAAAGCATATATCTGACAAAGGACTTCTATACATAATATATAAATAATTCTTAAAACTCAATAATAAAAAGAAAAAATAATAATTAAAAATTGGCAAAAGCTTTCTCTAAGCCATACTCAGCATATAAATTCACTACCTTCCCCCAACATGGGACATGACTCCTGGGGATGAGCCTCCCTGACACCAAGGGATTATTACCAAGTGCCAACTAGTGATGCATTTGGATAAAGACCTAGACAAAAAGGGAGAAATATTAAATACAAATGAGTTTTTATGGTTAAGAGATTTCAAAGTGAGTCAGGAGGTCATTACAGAGGTTACAGTTATGAACACCTCAGGAGGATCTCACTGACTGCCACAGTAAACAGTGCCTCAAGCAGGGGTACTCCTGAGGGCTCTAGAGACAGCTAGACACTATAGGCAGGGCAGACAACCCCAGGAAATCGGCACTCCATTGGTGGGCCTTACCTTGGAACATAGGATAACCTATCTCCCCAATGTATCAGTTAGACTCACTTATAATTTTCCTACATGTGGTTCTTCTGCCCCATTTATTTGAACCTATAATTAGCACTATATTTATTAAATCTATGTCTCAGAGACTGAAATCTTCTGGCTGTTAATATGCCAATTGAGCCCTTAATCTCATCAGATTTGCAGCCAACAGCTATTCTCTAGTTCATCAGTCTCACCCAGGACAACTAACAAAAGGATGGTGATAGACAATGCCCATCCCAGCGCCTCTCTCCTACATTGGAGGTTCCCAGGATCGAATCCCGGTGAAGACAGGAGGAGAAGGATGAGAGAAGAGTGCAGGAAACAGACACAGAGAATTGCCCAATGAATGGACACAAAAAAAAACAGCAATGGGCACACAAAAAAAAACGGGGGTGGGGGGTGTTAAAATGGATTAAAAGTAAATAAATAAATCTAGTGGTCACCAGAGATTTGGGGAAGAAAAGGGAAGAATAGGTGTAACATGGGACATTTTGGGGACATTGGAATTGTTCTGCATGATATTGCAATGACAGATAGAAGCCATTATAAATTTTGTCAAAACCTATAAAATTGTGTGGTGCAAAGTGTAAATACCATAATGTAAACTACAGATCATGCTTAGTAGCAATGCTTCAATATGTGTTGATCAATTGTAAGAAATTATTACCACACTAATGAAAGATGTTAATGGGAGAAGTATTGGAGGGGGACATGATGGAGTATATGGGAATCCCCTATATTCTCCCCCAAGATGGCTCCCTTGTCTATTTACTCGTTTGCATTCGTTGTCTGCTTGTTGTTTTTGCTCATTGTCTGTTTTTTCTTTAGGAGGCACTGGGAACTGAACCCAAGACTTCCCATGTGGGAGGTGGGCACTCAACTGCTTGAGCCACATCTGCTCCCTACTTGTTTGTTTTTTGCTCATTTTCTGCTCATTGTTTTTGCTCAATGTCTGCTCATTGTCTGCTTGTTGTTTGTTTGTCTTCTTTAGGAGGCACCGGAAACTGAACCTGGGACCTCCCATGTGGGAGGCAGGTACTCAACTGCTTGAGTCACATCTGCTACCCCTATATTTTTTATGTAATATTTATGTAATCTAAAGCTCCTTTAAAAATAAAGAAAAAAATTGGCAAAAGAATCAATCACTTGTGAAAAGAATAGCCAATAAGCACATGAAAAGATGCTCAACGTTACTACTCATCAAGGAAGTATAAATAAGATACCATTACACATCCACTAGAATGGCTAAAATAAAAAAGAATGGCAATACAAAGGAATTGTCATATATTGCTGGAGGGAATGCAAAGTAGTACAGCCATGTTGGAAAACAGGGTAACAATGTCTTATGAAATCTTAACAACTACCCGGCAATTACCCTCCTAGAGAAATGGAAACAAATGCTCTCAAAAAGTCTTGTGTGTGAATGATCATGGAAGCTTCATTCCTTATAGCCCCAAAATAGAAACAACCCAAATATCCATCACTGAAGAACAGATAAATTGTGGCACATACATATTACGGAATACTACTTGGCAATAAAAATGAATTGGCTATTTAACTTTCTTGTACAAGACCCTGGAATACTTTTGCAAATATTTCTTATAAAATATTTCTTATAATTGTAAATATTATATGTAAAGTTTGCTGGGCTATAGTTATAACTTTCCTAAGTAATGCTATATTGTTTTCCAAAGTACTTGTACCAATTTAGATGAGAGCTCCAGTGCTTCACATCCTTGCCAACACTTGGTATTTTCAGTTTTAAAATTTTTATCAATCTGCAGGGTGACTCTCATTGTGCTTTTAACTTGCATTTCTCTGATTACTAATGCAGTTGAATATCTTTCATATGTTTATTGGCCATTCACATTTCTTCTTTGGGGACTTGGCTGTTCAAGTCTTTCTCCATTTTTGGTTGGGATGGCTTTCACTTATTGATTCATGGTGTTCTTTATATATTATTGAAGTGATCTCTTATTACTATATATATATTATAAATACCTTTTAGTTTGTGACTATTTTCACTCTCTTTATAGGGTCCTTTAACAAAATTTAAAGATTACAATGTAGTGTTTATCAGTCTTTTCCTTTTTTGTTTGTCCTTGTACCTCTTTTAAGAACTCCTGAACCTATTCAAAAGTCTTGAAAATTTATTCTACCACATTAACTTCTAAACATTTTATAGTTTTGCCTTTCTTGTATACATTTTTAACTCAATAGAATTGATTTAGGGGCATGTGTAATATAGAGGTCCATTTTCATTTTCCATTACGTTAACCAATTCACACAATAATTTATTGAAATTTACCCCATTAATCTACAGTGCCATTTTTGTCATGTATCAAGGTTTTGTTTTTTGTTTTTTGTTTTTTTTTTAAAGATTTTATTTATTTATTCATTTATCCCCCCCTTGCTGCCCGTGCTCGCTGGGTCAGCCAACCACGCTGTGCGGGCAGGCCTGCCTTCACCAGGAGGCCCCGGGAACCGAACCCGGGGCCTCCCATATGGTAAACGGGAGCCCTACTGATTGAGCCACAGCCGCTTCCCATGTATCAAGGTTTTATGTATGCATGGATCTTTTTCTGATCTCCCTATTCTATTTTATTAACTAGTTTGTCTAATCTTGCATCATCATCACACTGTCTTATTTACTATGACTTTATAATAAATATTAATATGATAGGGTTAGTCCCCTGTATCAGTCAAGGACCAACCAGGAGGCAGAAATCACACCAGTTATTTGAACAGGAAAATTTTAAAGAACTGTTAATGAATAGAAAGTGGTTATTTACTAAAACAGATAAAAGAGGATCCCAAGGGGTCCAGAAGTATCAGGTGCCAAAAAGCAGCTATTACCTCTAGTCTTGGGAAGAGTGAACAATAAAGAAACTAAGGAGCATTCCAGGCCACCCCACCCCACCCCCGCCACCACTGCCAAAGGCTGAGATTCAGACCTCTTCAAAGAGGAAGAACACACAGCATGCCAGGGGCAAAGAAACCTGATAAAGGGAATGAGCCAGAAATGGTCTGTAGAAATGGTCCACCATTGCTGGAGTGTGTGGGCGGGCTTGAGTTGATCTGCAGAACTACTGCCAAGTGGTGGGAGACAGCTGCCTGAGGGTACAATCAGAGCTGCCGTGTGAAGTGGCCTGCTGGAACTGCAGAGGTGTCCATCAGGCAGGGAAAGGTCAACCTGAGGGTGCAGCTGGAGCTGGTCTACATGGCTGCTGGGCCCTTGCACTGAATATGAATAATGGAGGACTGGAACTCAGAGGGAAGTGCTATCCTGTCTCTACGGCCTTACAGTGTCACTCCAGTGCTCTCTATTGACAAAGCTTAACATTGTGCCAGCTGGCAAAGAAGAAACGTTTACAGGGTCCAGCTACAGCACCACAAAGCAAAGGTAGATTTGGAGCTGAGAGAAAATTAATCGATACCTGGCACAATTCTCCTGACTTGTTCTTATTCTTCAAGCGATTTTTAGCTATTCCCATATATATTTTAGAATCAGCTTATCAAGTTCCACAAGTGGGAAAAAAAGTGTTGAATTTATTGAATTGCATTGAATCTATATATTTATTTGGTGTAAATGGTAGCTTTACTATATTGGCTCTTCCAATTCATGAACATTTGTATCTCTCATTAAGATCCTCTTTAACGCTTATCAGTAACATTTTTCTAATTTTCTCCATAAAGGTCTTTTACAGCTTTTGTTAGATTTATACTTCAGCATGTCATATTTTTTAAACAAAGGTATATATATTTTTAATTTCCTGTTTGTCACTATTATACAAAAATACAAATTATTTTGCTTTTTTGTACAGTGTTTTGTATTCAGCCACCTTGCTAAACTTACAAATTCTAGTAATATATCTGTATATTCTTCTTGATTTTCTACCTATTCAAGTTTATATTCTAAGAATAATAACAGATTGGGTTCCCATCTTTATGTATTTTCTTTTCCTTGCCCTGCCTCTACTTTGAATAGAACTGGTAAATGTCTCATTCCCAAGATCAAAAGAAATTATTTCAATATTAGCCCAATGATTATAAATTTTCCATAGGTTTTTAAAAAAACTTTTTTGTAGGTACCCTTTACCAGTTCAGAAAGTTTCCTTCAGCTTTAATTTGCTAAGAGGTTTTGCTTTTAAAATCATAAATGGATGTTGAATTTTATCTGATGCTTTTATTTTCATCTGAGATAATCTATTTTTCTCCTTTCATCTGTTAATATAAATTACATGGATTGATTTTCTAATGTTAAAACAACCTTGCATTCCTGGAATGAACCCAACTAGGTCATGATGCATCATCCCTTATATACATTAAATTTTATGTTCATAAGTGAGCCTATAATTTTCCTTTTTCATATTGTTCTTGTTGGTATAAAATACGCTGGGGAGTATATTTAGTACAAACTTTGTGCACCTTCTTTGATTTCCTTGACTACCTCCTTCTTTCCTTTCCTTGGTTAGCACCTTGCACATGCCAAGTTTTCCCTCCACTTTTGGACATTAATGAAACACCACTTCACAGGACAAGGGATCTGAATTTCTGAGCAGCTGCCAATGAGTGGATGATGTAACCGAGAGGAAGAGGCAATTGTATCCCTGTGGAGTAAATATTAATGAGAAGTGGGAGATGGGAGGTTATCTGACATATGCCCCTCTTTTCTCTCTTCCATGGGCTACTTCAAGATGTTCCTCCTTGCAAACTTTCCAAAAACTTCCACATGCAAGCCCCACATAGCAAGTGATCTATGTTTCTTTTGATTCACTGACATGGTTAGCCAATAGTTCATTTTACTCTGTTTCCATTTTTCTCTCTTCCAGGAGATGTCCTGGACTTGCATCTCCCAAATAAAATATTAGTATTTTAATCCTTGCTCAGCCTTTGCTTTCTAGAAGACCTCAGCTAATACCAGAATTGTCCCCTTTGATCTATATGTTAGAGTTTTTTTTTTTTTTTTTTTAAGGAGGTACTGGGGATTGAACCTCCGTACATGGGAAGCAGCACTCAACCAATGAGCTACACCTGCTCCCCGTATTGGAGTATTTTCTACAAAATTACAGAGTATGTTCCTTTAAAGTTTTGTAGAACTCACTAGTAAACCACCTGGACCTGGAGTTTTCATTGTGAAAATATTGGGAACTATTATTTTGTTTTCTTTAATGGTTATAAGACTACTTTATTCAGGTTTTCCATTTTTGGTCAATTTTCACAAGTTACTTTTCTAGAAATTCATCCCTTTTATCTATATTCTCAAATTATTGCCACAAACTTTATAATAGTATACTTTAATCTATTTTATTGTACTATTATTAATGTCGGCAAGATCTGTAGTGATGTCTCCATTTTTGTTCCTATTGTTTTCTGGTGTTTTCTCTTACTCTTTTTACTTTATCAGTCTTGTCAGAGGTTTATAGTTACTTTTGAAGAACCAAATTTTGGCTTTGTTGGTCTTCTCTATTATGTTTGTTTTCTATTCACTAGCTTGCTCTTATTTTTTGTTCTTTTTTTGAATTTTTACTCTTCTTTTGACTTTGGAAACAGAATGCCTAGCTCATTAATTTTTAACAGTTTTTCCTGAAATAAAAATGTGGTACAGTACTTCTAAATACAGCTTTAGTTGCCCTCCACATATTTTAGCAAATGCATTTTCTTTAACACAGTTCTAAATATTTAATTTTCAAGATTTTTCTCATGGGTTAATTAGAAATGTTTCCTAATTACCCAATATATGAAGCTACTCAAAGGGTCTTTAAAAACATTGACTTCTACATTAATTGCACTGCATATAGAGAATACTGTATGATAGCAATCCTTTGAGATTTTATCGAGACTTGCTTAATTTGCAAGTATATGGTTTTCATCTTGTTCCATATGTGCCTGAAAAAATATTCTACAATTTTTGGATAGTGATACACATGCATATACACACTAATATATTAGTAGTGCAACATTTAATCTATTTCCTGATATTTGCTTGTTCCATCAAATACTGAGATGTAGAAAAATCTCCATGTCGGGCTTTTCTATTTTTCCTTGTAGTTCTTTCATTTTGCCTTATGTCCTTTAAAGCAATTTTATTAAGTGTGTACTGATTTACAATTATTTCATCTTTGTGGTGAATTTAACCCTTTATCACATGAAGTGACTTATTTATCTCTATTAATGCTCCTCCATAAACTATTTGCACTCAAGCCCTTTCCCCAGGATCTGCTTCTAAGGGTACCTAAATTAAGACACTTGATTTCCCCCTGGTATGTTGTAGCACTGCAATACCTAATACTCTCATCTGTGGTAAATTGTTAGTGGATACATGAGGAAGGAGATGCACTGACTTGTGCAATCTCTAGTGTTTTAAAGATGTTGGGGTGATGTTCATTATAAGGATTGTGGAATAGGCTGGTTGTGCTAAGTGCAGTCAATGCACTAAAGGAAGAAATATCGGGCTCAATTCAGGGCATGGTGTAAATTATCTGCCCGCAACGTTTAAAGAGACCCTCAGTGGATGCAGCGGGAGGGCAGATTGTTTCTGAAAATCAATAGTGAGGCAGGAGTTAGAAATGTGGAGAGGTAATGATCCTATGATGAAATTATAAACCAGAACACACACCATCTGACTATGTACCCAAGAAGGCAAGACAACACTCTCCACTAAAACAATAACAAATGCATAATGTACAGGGCACCAGCACTGTTGACAAACTCAGGCTGGTTTGTCAGCCTGCATTGACAGTAGGGGATACTGATAGGAATTAGATTCCCTGGTGTGAATGAATATGATAGGATTTTGGTATAGCAGAGGCCAGGTAGGAGAAGGTAACCAAGGAGCCAGGAACCACAGGCATCTTGGGAGATGACTAGTAGACCTTGGCAAAATGGGGGCAAGATAGATGGGTAGTCATCAGGGTGTAGCTTGACTCTTTTAACCTTGAAATAGCAAGATCAGGTGAGATGTCAGCTGCGACAATGAAGTCATCCGCATCCTTCACCCACCCTTTCCAGACCTAAGCCAGTTCTCAGACCCACAGACCATTAATTGAAGGAGGGGGTGGGGCCTTTGAGGAAGGACACTACAATGCCATTATAAGAGCCTAAAGGAACCTAGAGTTATTTACCAGAGTATCTGTACATTGGAGAAAGGGAAACAGAGACCTTTCTAGGGCCTTAGGGCCATTGGATGTAGGCTCTTGCTTTTTGGCCTGGAATTGCAGTTGGCAATTTTTTTCTGTAAAGGGCCAGATAATTATTTTAGGCTTTGTGGACATAGGGTCTCTGTCACAACTATTCAACTCTGCTGTTGTAGCATGAAAACAGCCATAGACAGTAATAATTAGTATTTGCAGTGGTGCAATAAAACTTTATTTACAAAATTAGGCAGTGGGTCAGGTTTGGCCTGTGGACCATAGTCTGCCAACTCCTGGCCTTGGACATAGTTAATTTGCATAGTAATCCCATATGTACTTGAAAAGAATGTGTAGTCTGCAATTATTGGGTTACTCTGTATTTTGTAAATTAGAACAGCAAATTAAATTATGCTGTTCAAATAATCTATATCCTAAATTTTTGTCTGCTTATCCCACTATGGACATGCATTTGTCAATTTTTGCTTTATATACATTTATATCATGTTATTAGGCATACAACTTTAGAATCTTTATTCTCCCTGGTTAATCGACACTATCATTTTGAAATATCATTGTTAACTCTAATAATTATTTTTGCCTTGCACTATACTAGTTTGATATTACTATAGCTACGCCAGCCATTTTTTGGTGTTTTGGTGGTAGAAAATTTTTTTCATCCGCAGAAAGACACCTTTCCATGTCTTTATATTTTAGCTTGGATCTCTTACAAAGGACACAGCACACAAATTTTGACTCTAAGCTTCTTAAAAGCCAAAGTAAATGAGAGTGTTTACTGAAAAAATGTACTCAGATTGTCAGGAGCCTATTTAGTAGCTATGACTAGATAAATTGACGTATGTGGCGTTAAATGTAACAAGGATGTCTTAAGGCTTACAAAACAGCAATTTTATGTTTGCCCACACTAACGACAAAAACAGTAACAGTGATAGTTCTCTGGCCTCCCACCACGCATTCTCAGTATTAGCTATGCTTCTTTAGTGCCCTGCAGAAGGGCAGGAAGAAATGATCAGGCTTCCCAGCAAAGTGGCTTGCTTCCCTGATCTTCCTGGAAGCCTTTACTTACCCTTACCTTTGCTCCTTCAATCACTTCACTTAACAAGGCTATCTTCTGTGTCACTCTTGCTGAACTTTAAGTTGACTGGAAACCCAGACACTGGCAAAGGATGTTTTTGATGTACTAAAGGACTTTGTTGTAGAGGCCACGGCAGAGGGCAAAAGGTGCCATAAAACCACAAGAGAAGCTTTTCCACCTCTAAATTCTTACCATGTACTGGCTTTTGTGAGATTAACAGGTCCTGTAGCTTTTCTGGGCCTGTTTCCTTATTGGAAAATTTTGAGATGTTTCCTTTTCCCAAGAGTATGCAGGTTAAAAGGTGCCTGGCATACTCAACAAAGGCTCCCCAGTCCCTTCCCTCCTCTCAAATAGTGGCTTACTGAAAACACACCTCTTTTCAAAGGAACTGTCATGTATTTATTTTCTGATCATGCTTTCCACCAGGGCTCCCTGGGATTTCAGGAAGGCTCTCCCTTCAGAGGGAAGGACCTCTGAGGTCTAGTTCACAAAACTGAAGGATCCCGGGGTGCCCCCTGTGCCTTTCTCAGAGACGGATGCCATATTTATCTCTGTACCCTGTCCTCTGCTGGCCTCCGGCTTCTGGGATGTGCCCAGCAAGTTGGGCTAACCACCACCACTGCTCAGTGGTGGGCTGGTGCACTACAGTCCCACGAAATGTGAGGCTTGGCTTCTCAGGGTATGTTGGAGCCACAGACACGCTGTTCTGCAAAACTCATAGTGATTTTAATGAAGCACTGGGGGGGTGGGGAGCTTTAAGAAATCCTGCTAGATATAACACCTAGGGTTCCAATTACTGAGATTGGTGAACACTGTCAAAAGGATTAAGTCTTCAACCTCCTTTACTCTGTCCTTCACATAATCACCCACAACAAATTTCATTTTCAACATATATTTGTGCAGATAAAAAAGGTGACCCACACTTTCATTTTCTTTATTTTTCATTGATACCGTATGAATACAAAGTTTCTAGAAAGCTACAAAATGTCTACCACTTTATCAAGAAGGCATCAAAATGTGTCACTTTGCAAAGACATGAAAACACCTGCAGGAACTGACACAAAAATAGCATTTTTAGAGTGATGAAATAATTGCACTTAACTGTCATGGATATTAAAGTTATCACACATATGTACCGCGAAAGCTAGAATACATTTTTTTTTTTACAAAGCACTTTATAAAAAAATTCTCTGCACACAAACCCTATAATTTTCATATAACTATCATACTAAAGATAAATTCACTTTAAAGCCAACACTTAGAACATTTTAAACAAAAAGGTACCAGTACCTAAACACAGACATTAACAAATACAAGAATACTGTACTGCCAAGAGGTTTAACCAAATGCCTTTTGAAAGTTTCTGCGGCTAGGTTAAGAAAACGTGTGTGAGAATTTGCCCCCCACCCCCCAATCTACCAAGAGGAACCTTATTACCCAAAGGCAGGTTCCGGAGCCCATTCCCAGCAGCAGTACAATATCAAAGGAACCACTGACCAGATGAAAACGCTTACATCACAAGCCCATCTTATACACATGGCACGAAGACACAGACATGAGAATCCCATTAAGTCATTTAGAATGTGAACAAATACACGTGGCAAAAAACTGATTTACATAAAATTTAAGCATATTAAAGAATTAAAGGCTATTCAGGTTTCTTTTTTAAATGTTACAAAATTTTTTTGTCATTTGTCAGGCACGTACTGTTTTTGTTTTTACTTTTTTTTTTTCCGTCTGCAGTCATGAGCCTATTGAGAAAGGCCTACAGAAATGACTCTTTCAAGGAGGTAACAGGGAGATGGTTATTTTTTTCATGAAGTGCAGTTCATACCTAATTTAGGCAGGAAACTAAACATGGAAATTGACTAATGCAAAAAATAAAAAAATCAGAGACGGGTTTCCAATTGATTTATGCCTAGACTCTGTCAGCCTCTCTTACAGAAAGGGGAAGGGAAAACAATTTCATAATGGAAGGCAGACAAGAGAGAGTCAACCTGAGAGAGGTGGGATCTGCTGGAATCTGACCCCATTTCGTGGTGAATGAGAGGGGACGAAAATGCCATGTCAAATAATAAAATGATGCAGTATGGCCTGTGACCGACTCGATGCAAATTCATAGAGAATAAAACAAGTTACAGGTTAGGAAACAGGACAATAAATACAAATATTTCACCTTATCTAATGGTTCGTGATTTCAGTGAAACGATCCTTTGTGATAAATTTTAAACACAGACACCTTCATTTTTAATGCTTATAAGCAATGAGTTTATGAAAGAAAACTATTGCCAATCAAAGCACAGTCACAGCTGAAGAGAGAAGCAGAAAAACAAGCATCTGACTGTAATGTCTTCCAAGTTGTGGTACTGTACCGATAGGGAGGAGCTGAGAATTCAAACAGCTGATCAGAATTTGTGTGGAGTAATTTTCCTTTTCACTTGATTTTTTTGGGGGGTGGGGGGTGGGTGTAGAAATTTCTATAAATGCTGCTTGGTCTGGTTAGGACTCACTCCTAAAATTTCAGAGTCCGGTGAGGGTATTCTTAAACACACCAGATACAGACAGACAGAACGTATATATTAAAGGTTCTGAGGCTAACTTTCAAAGATGCCTGATGTCCTTTTTACATCTATATTGGTAAAGAAAATCTTTTCTTCCTGGCTTTTGTTTGGCTGATGTTTCTTTTTGCCTTCTTGTCCTTTTCACTCATCCTCCTCACCTTTATTGGTTTTACCAATTTATAGAGGGTATAGAAATTTATAGAAAAGCCAACATGGGCTTTTTAAAGAGTCGCCCCTTGAGGGCTGGAGCAGTCTTTGAAAATGCCAAATTGTGAATGGTGCTCTTTGGAGGTTTCTCACAGCATTCATACGCAGCACTCAGAGTCAACATTTTCGCCCTAAGAACACTTCGATTCTAACGACCCTAACTCATTTTTGTTCTGCACTGTCATCTCAGTTTGAAGCTTCCAACTTTCAAAATGGTATCAATTGCGTAAACCAAGAAAGTGCGCACAGTCATTTGAATGGAAAAGAAAGCCTCCGCGGAGACTGAACACGGACACAAGGGGAAGGACAAAGCTGTCACATCTGTCCACCGGCCGAGATTCTGTCATTTGTGTGGAAGTTCCCTCACGCAGACGCAGGGCTGGTGACGAGCTGAAATGACACGCCGGGTCCTCAGCACACAGAAACACCACAGTTCTGGGGTCCCTCCTGCTGCAGTGTGCTACTGGAGAGTGACGTGGGCGAGTGGCAGACTCACGGCAGGCAGGGTCCCAGGTCGTGCTCTTTTGTGAACAGAGGCCTGTGGCTGGTTACTCATCCCAGTAAACCAAAGGCATTATGGTGATCTCAAAATATTTTTGGTCTCTCTACAAATTATCATTATTATGGCAGCACTTTTCTAAGCTGGAATCTCAAACCAAAGGCACTTTCATGCTAGAGTGCAGAGGCATCGCAAATAGCTAAGTATTTGGTCATGAATTTAAAAGGCAACATTAAAAGTACAATTTACTTTTCATAGTAAACTACAGAGTTGTAACTTTTCATTTTGGTATATACATTTGAGAGTGTGGTCAAAGAACTGACTTGTACTGGGGTTTCAAATTTTAGACCTAGTAGTCCGTTTCCTACAGAAGTGGACAAAAATGGGCTTCAAAAACAAAAATGAAAGTGATTTTTGCTTGTTCTGTTTTAAAGACTGGGCCAATCAGGAAGTGAATGTTGAGAACAGGTGTAAGGAAAGGCTGGTAGCATTGCTAAGGTATCACTAAGGCACTGCTTACTCGAACACTTTGGCAGCTCTGAATTTAAAACTTCCTAAAAAAAGTAACAGTAGTAAGAGAAATGCTTCCAGCTTACAAAAGGGCTCACAGTTCTGAGGCAGCCTTTTGCACTGCACACCCTACACACAACATCTCATAGATTTAAGGCTTTTCAGAAATGACATGTGCAGGGCTTCACCACACAAACAGCAACATAAAGGAAGAGGCAATGCAGACATAGCTCCTAATGTCACAGGTGGGAATGCCAACAAAGTTGGCTCTACCATTCGTTAGGACAGGTGTAGTGTACCAGAGCATACAAAAAAATTATACAAATTATAGGTACCTGGTTTGTAAAATTGACTGTCATTTCATACGACTGAAATAATTTATGGTTGTACAAAAACAAGCTGCTAGAGCCACTACAGTATTGAAACCAAAAGAAGACTTGGGTTTAAAGCCACTGGGGGACTTGCAAACCAAGTGCTTGGAACAGAGGCTACTTTTTGGCTGGTTGGAGTCAGGACTTTGCTGCCAGGATGCTTAGCAAATAGAAAGTTGACTCAGTCTGTGGCAGATGAATTGTCCTCAGAGGAGACGAAAAGGCTCATCAGCTTTCATGTCTGCCTGTGGGTAACCCAGGGAGCTACGGTCAGGAAAGACACTGAAATGTGAAGCGGCGTCACGCTGATGTGTTGCCGTAGCAGAGGGGATTTATTTAATCTCCCTCTCTTCTGGACTGACCCTGCCCACAAGTTCTTAGGGATCATTTCAGCACAGAGCACCGAAAAGGAACAGCCTCCACTAGAAGAGGCCAAGGATCAAGTGCCAGGAGTCCTGCCACTCCCCAGCTGGGTGACTTTGAGCCACTCTCTTCTGGGCTTCAACTTTTTCATCTACAAAATGAAGGATTGTGCTCTCTTTTAGTTGAAGAAAAAAAATTCTTTAAGTTCTTCTCTGGAATTTACTCCTTCCTCCTCCATCCCTAAAGAGGAAAAGAAAGGTTCCAGAGGCTTCGGTAAATTCTAGTGTTGGCTATAAGGCAGGAAGTTGAAGAAGCCCAGAGGAATTTTATTGAAATGATTAAAAGTTTGATGATAAGACCCAGGAGTTTATGGGAAATAATGAAAAAAAATCTAGGATTTCCTTACCCCAGGAAACTAAGGCCTGAAAATGACATTAGAAATGCTCTTTAGATAGGTGTGGGCTGATTAAAGGGCTGATGGTGACCAGCTGTTCCCAACTTGCTCAGGGACGAGCGAAGGAATACTTGTAGCCAGAGCCTGCTGTAAAGCACAAGTTCTGAAACATGGCCCAATGTCCCTTAATATTCCTACCTTCCTCTGGATGACCTGAAACAAGCGTCCTGGAGAATCTTTTGGCAGGGTGATGTGGAGGGGGAGAAACTCTTAAATATGGTAATTGTGATCTCTAAGGCAGGGGTTCTTAACAAGGGGTCCGTGAACTTGAAATTCAAAAACACATTATTCTTGTGGGGACGTGTTGGTACGGGTGTGACATATTTACTCAATAATACACGGTATAGTGTGGACTTAGTAAGGAGTCTGTGGTTTTCACCAGACTGGCAAAGGGGTTCGTGGGAAAAAAGGGTTAAGAACCTCTGCTCTAAGGTCTAGGACAGTGGTTCTCACCTTGGGCTGAGAACATGACAATGTCTGGAGACATTTTTCATTGCCACAACTGGGGGAGGCAGGTGCTATTGAGTGGGTAGAGGCCAGGGATGCTGCTGAATGTGCAACAATACACAGATAAGCAACCCACGACAAAGAATTACCTGGTCCAAAATATTGATCATGTTAAGGTTGAAAAAACCCTGGTTTAGGGTAGATATGGACAATCTGTGATTTGAAGACAGGTTGTGAAGAAGTCCTGGTTTTATGTTAGGTCTCTTGCTAAGATGGAATGAATGCCAACAGACGAGAGCCCAATTCTTCAGCTCCTCCCTATTTAGGCTAGGGGAATCTGCCTCCAGACTCTCCAGTAAAAGCACAAGTTGTCCCTGAAACAAACTTGATATTGGAGGGTCACCAGGAGATGGAGCACCTGGGAGAGAGCAGTGAGTTCAGAGCTTTGGGAAGGCTTAATTTATGGTTTAGAAAGCTCTACACCAAGGGGAGAAGGCTCTGCCTTCTATATACAGTGAAGAACAATGAGATTCCTATGGGATGCTATGAATTCACCTGTCCTGGAACAAATCCCACCATAGGGTCTGATTTTGGAGAGACAGAGAGGCCTGAGTTTGGGTATTGGAAAATACCTGCCTGAGAGAAAGCTGTAAAAGAACAAGATAAGAAGTAATCTTTAAAAAATTTTTGGAAAAAATTTATGAGCAAAACCCCCCAAACTCAATGACAAGGGCATGATGAGAAAGAGGATGACGGCAGCAAATCCTGAGGCCCAGCCCGTCCCTACTCTCCCTACTCTCAGCAGGCCTGGGTGTGCCCTTCTTTGCAGCCAACAGGGGTAGCCTCTAGTCAGCCTCAGACTGGGTCTCAGTCTTTTTGTGCTTTAAAAAGTGAATCCCAGGAGCTTTCCTAGCAGTACATAAGAGCCCCATTCTTGAATGGGAGTATTGAATCCCCCTGAGGTTCTGGGATGGTCTGGTTTTTAACCAAGTAGGATCATCTGTACCCCTTCAGCTAGTCCTGGCCTTGGGAAAGTAGGGGCTCCCTTGATGAACAATGCAGTGTGGCAGTTTGATATTATTTATGAATTCCAAAAAGAAATATAGGTTATGTTTATAAACTGGTCTGTTCCTCTGGCAAGATAACCCTTTGATTGTATTAGATTCAACTGAGAAGTCTGATTAAATTATGTTATGATTAGGATTTTGATCCAATACGTCATTAGAGTGTGACTCATTGTCGAGTCCCAGCCCCCCTTGGGCTGATTAAACAGACTCTCACATGGAAGCAGACTCACAGAAGCAGATATGCAGGAAGAGAGTGTGCTCCATAGACGCGGCCCCGGGAAGAGAGACAAGCCTGACAGTCTACAGCTGACCTTGGGGAGAGACCAGAGCAGCTGAGCCTGGAAAGAAATGAGCCCCGGGAAGAGTGACAAGCCTTATGCCATCCTACAGCTGAGACTGGAAGAAGGCGGGGCCGTGGAGCCTTAAGAAGAAGGAGGAAGGCTGAACCCTCACAGACATGGCCCGCCATCTTGCATCAATGTGCAGCAACAGATTTTGGGGGAGAATGTATCTCTTATGGTACCTTGAGTTGGACTCTTTAGGGCCTGGTAACTGTAAGCTTCTACCCCAAATAAATATGCTTTATAAAAGCCAACAGAGTTCTGGTACTTTACATCAGCACCCCTTTGGCTGACTAATACATGCAGGAAACAGGAGCAAAAGAAATATCCCTAAGAGGGGTGTCCAATAGAAGTCCTTGTAAATGTGATAACTGTGGGAGAAAGGAGAAGCTTCAATCTTTAAATCTTGGTCTGCAGACCAGACAAAGGGTGGACAGCTGTGGCAATTCTTCAAAGGCCCACTTGAGATCAGAGACCTAATGGTAGCTTCCTATGGAAGAAAGAGAAGTGCTGCCCTACTGGTTTATGAGGGATGTGCACTCCAAATGAGGAGAGTTTTGCACTTTCTCCTCTGGTCTTCCCAGTGACCAGTGGCATGAGATTTGGGTGAGGTCAGGCCTGGACTAGAGTGCTTTTGTATTTGTCATAAACCAGCCACAGCCTTATGCTCACTACCACCAGACTTTGACCAAATGTACAGGCACTACCAGAGCAGATGTTGAAAAGGAAAGGGGAGTGTAAGTTATTTGGATGTGGTAGAACTAAGCTATAATTTTCCATCTTGAGGGAAAATTCTTGACATGGTTCACAACTTAAAAACTTATTTCATGTTCTACTGTTTTAACATATTCATAACAATTATAAAAACAGGATTTTCCTCTGGGAAGTTGAGGCGTACCCCTTATGTCCTTCCCAATGAAGCACTTATGGAAAGAACCCAGGACATGTGGTCACAACAAACCATCCCAGCCTGGGCAATGCTTTGGAATATTTGGATTGGAAAGTTGTATCTCTCCTGGGAAGAGAAATTCCCAAATGAGCCTGGTTGAAAAGGTTATAGAGAGATAGCTGGGGCTTCTTTAAATCTAAGTCAAAAAAGTACTGTGGTGTATTGAGAATGACAAGGAAATGACTGTCCTTAGAGATACTAGATCTAGATCTATGGACACAGATTGAGATAAACATACATGTCAGCACCTATCAAACTGCATGACTCTAAATAGATGTTCAATAAATATGTGTTGAATAACTTTATATGTGTATGTGTATACATGCACACACACACACACACACACAGTTATAGCAAGTTAATATGCACACTGGATCACCAGAAAAAATAAAAATCTATCCACAGGCTAATGAAGATGCTTGCATTTTTCTGGGGAGCAGAGATGCTAAAACTGATGAGCCTTTTACTTGCGTGGTTGATGAAATCTCCCAGCCACAGGAATTTCTATACTTTGCAGCTCACAGTGCAGTATTCATGCCAATTAAAAAAATTTTGTTATTAAATTTTAGTGGTTCAAATATTTACTCTTTTCAATAAAAATTTTGGTTGCCCATATAAAATATAACTGCACACACAAGACTATAAACACTGTAAGTTTAAATTTTCAGTATTTATCTACTTATTGCAAAAAGAGCCATCTTTTCTTTTTCATTAAATAGTCAGATCATCACATTAGTACAATACAATTTTATATTTTTAAATATACTATATATGTTAAGGATAAGGGGTGAAGTTTCTTCCTTTGTAATACCTGTTCAATAGTTTAATAGATTAGGAGGTTAGTTTTAACCTTGAGGAAAAAAGTACAAATTTGTCTCATTAGGATATTTCTACCAAGCATTTCTTAAGGCTATATTTGAACATTTGGTTTCAAAAAGAAAGAAAGGTTTCATTTAAAAAATAATTTAGTCAATTACATTCTTTCATAACTTCCACCCTAATTAGTTACAAAGATAAGTTTCTTAGTTTTGTGTACTAATTTACATTTATATTTAAAGATTAATTTTACTTGTATCTTAAAACAAGAATTTTATGTTGGAATACAAGCACTAAATACATTTTTATAAAGGCTGTAAATGTCCCATGGCAAATGCTCTGTCTCAGTATTTCCTGCCACAATTAAAAACAGGTCTCAGTAGACAGAGACTTGGGTTCGTAAGGTTCACCTTTCCCAAGGAATTGTGGGCTACAGATCTGAAGAACACATAGAAACAACTCTATTTCTCTTTTTACAACTGTACCAGAACTTCACAGCTACGATGATATATGAACACATGAAAAAATGACTTCACTCAAACAGGATTGAGAAAAGTCGGGGTGACCTCGGGGCCAGGGCACCCCCCTGTGTGGTGAGGTTTACAGTCAGTCATTTGCTAATGGAGAGTGTGTGCGTGTGCACGTGTGTGTGTATATATACAGATATCTATCTATATAAATAACCATGTTCAGTCCTTTACAAGCCTGTAAATATGATGTTGTGCTCCATGTTCACTATTTGAAACTTCAAATACACAGGCCATGCAGAGGAGAGTTTCTTGTGTATCCCTGTTTGTTACCACCTGTTAAAAAAGAAAAGCATATATATAAAACCATATGGCTGAGACCACATTTCATCTGCTTTGTGACAGCTGTGATTTAACTGGGGAGGGATATCTGAAGTCTAACCAATGGATTATTAAGAGATTGTTGAACCCAACACAAGTTCAGAACACGAAGAGCTTGCCTTGGAGCCTAAGCTTGGTCACGAGGGTAAGAAAGATTTTCTACAGACACGGTCTCACCCATTCTCTGGACCCAAGAAGAGATCTACATGCATTCGGTTTTGGTTTTTTTTTTTTCTTTTTAGCTGGTTTCTTTACAACAGAAAGAATTTTTCTATAATTCTGTTCCATAGGACAGTCATTCATCCTAGGCATTTGTCTCATATCTTACTCAGACTTTTATTTTTTGTCTCACAATAGCCCATGGTAGACCTAAGCTCCATGAGTGGCTTGCTTGTCACCCTATGAACCAGCAGGGCCTGGACTTAATAAAACACTTGCTGTCCAAACCAACAGCGGTAGAAGGAGAATCACGGCAAATGGTATTCTTTTCATTTATATAGGTTTTTCCTTTCAAAACTGACAAGTTACGAAATCCTCATCTGTTTTCCCCTGTACGTTGTTTCAAACCCATATCTCTCCCCCTCGTGCCCACGGCCTCAGCCTTCATTCGGATCTTGGACTCTGAGGGCTGACATCACGGCAGCTGCCTGACTGCTGGACCCTGCTTCCTTCCTCTCCTCTATCTGTCTCAATTCCCCCTGCCATTCTCAGAAGGGACTTTCTAAAACAGAAAACGGATCTAACTCCCCTACTCAAAACCCTTCACTGGCTCTGTTACTGCCTGTCTTGTTAGGGCAGTACATTTTGAATTTGAAAACCTGAGTTTTTAAATGTTTTAAAATATTTTGATTCGAAAGCCTAGTCCAGTTTGTCACAGGCCTCATTTTCCCCTTGTTTCAAGCTGCTTCATGCATTCAGTTTCCCACGCCCCTTAAAGCATCCAAGTTTATGGCTCCTGACCAAGGGATAAAGTCTCAGTACCTATCATAGGATGCTGTATGCTTGGTAGTACAGATTTATGATTTTTTTTTTAGTGACGCCCATCTCACCAGGACTGTAAGTTCTTGAAGTACAGGGGCCATATTTCCCAGCAAGTGCTTAGTGTTTGGTACACAGCAGTCATTTAAAAAATATATGCTGAATGGATGAAAGTATACATAATAATAACCAATATTCATTGACTGGTTACCAGCTACTTACTACCTACCACTAGTAATCTAAATTGAACAAATCTGTGAATGGGTACTAGTTCACCTCCCTTTGACAGAAAAGGAAGATCATGGGTTAATATGTTCAAGGTTATACAACTGCTAAGAAAGCCCAAATCTTCTCATTCTGAAGACCTTCTAACCAGTATGCCATGCTGTTCTAGACAGATGAATTTATTGACATGTGACACGTTATCTGCTTTGCTTTTTTTTTTGGCCTGCTAAAAAAAGAGCTTTTTTAAAAAACACTGGTACCTGCCTGTTTTTTTTTTTTTGAGCCTCACCTCCTGCCACTGCCCCCACAGACCCACCTCTCCAAATCCTCTGAATATGCAGTTCTTTCATCCTTGAACTCTCCCTCATCCAAACAAACGCCAAACAAATGCTGGTTTCACCTCCTATCACCTCTAGGATCTACCCTGTTTGTCCCCTCTCCACCACCATAACCCACATAACCCACAGTTCCAGCAAGCCTCATATGGACTCCTCCACTGGGAGCCGCCTTGCCCAGTGCCAGCCAATCCGCCTACAGCAGGCTCAATAATCGCATAACATAACTCTGAGAATAATACACTCCTGCTTAAAAACCCTAAATGTCCTCTTTGAAACTTCAGGCCTACGGAAGCCTGCCCAGTTTGGCGTGTTCTGATCCTCCCAGCTTACTGCTGACCTC
Source organism: Tolypeutes matacus (assembly GCA_026826555.1). Classification (NCBI taxonomy): domain Eukaryota; kingdom Metazoa; phylum Chordata; class Mammalia; order Cingulata; family Chlamyphoridae; genus Tolypeutes; species Tolypeutes matacus. The sequence goes on from JAKSZT010007815.1 coordinate 36,605,695, forward strand.
CCTCTCTCCCTCTCTCCACTCCAGCCACATGGGCCTTTTCACCATCCTTCTCGTCACATGCCCTCCTGCCACAGTGCCTTCACACATGCTGCTCCCTCTGCCTTGGGTGTTTTTTCCTACCTTCTCTGCCTGTTCATCTGGCAGACAGCTCTCAATTGCTCCTTCCTCAGGGAAGCCTCCCTGACCTCCTGCACTAGGGCAGATCTGCCTATTACCTGCTCTCATAGCTCTATGCACCTCTGCAGGCATTAGCCCCAGTTTTGCTTCTCCATTCATTGCGACTACGTGGTGAATGCCCGCCTCCCTCACCAGACTCCGGATGGCTCCCTGCCTGCCCAGCTCTCCACGGCATCCCCAGCACCAAACACACAAGTATTCACCACGAAAAGATCTCTTGGATGAATGGAATGCTTATTTTCTTGATAAGTCTAAAAAACCTCTTCTCATACTGCAAGGCAACTTAAACATCTTCTTTTTAACAACGCTAAGGCCCTCCCACCTCACTCCCACTAGAGGCACTTGCGCAGAAAAAGCTACTCTGCAGTTCTCTGGTACCTGTCTCACACATCTACCACAGCCACATTATCCTGTGCTGTAGCTGTTTCTTTACCTGGCCAGTGGTTTACTACGGTCAGGCACTGTGTTTTATTTGTACCATATCCCCAGCAGCTAGAACAATCTCTCCACGCAATTTAACTGAATGAATTAAACATTCTCAATAACCTCTGGAGTGGGTAGTGCAAACCAGAGCATTTTAATTGTAAATGGATGAGGGCACTAAGGTTTAGAGACTTTAAATGACTTGCCTAAGGTAAGTCTTAAACCCCACATCCCCTGGTTCCATGATTCTGAGTATTATGATTTCATGACCATGAAATATCCTGCAAAGTATATTTCCCATCAATTCAAGTCTCTTTTACGTCTATCACTGTTTCCCTGACTTTGGGTAAGCCTCAAATCCCTTATCCATAAGATGGAAAGACAAATGTTATCATAGTTCTACAGTGAGAATTTCATAATAAAACATTTACAAAGGGTCCATATTACAGTACCTGGAACCTCTAGAATTCTACAAACTTTCTAAAAAGGATATAACCTGTTTAGGCTTCATGATTGAGATTCAAAAAGAAAGAAGAAAACAATACCTAGCAACCTGTGTGTCTGACTACGGTTTCAAAAAAGGTGACAGAAATAACTGGCCTAAAGTTTAGTTCCTGCTTTCCAAAGTTCTGTTTAGTTGCTGTCACTAAAGCCCCTCGTCTACAGGTTCAGCTCAATTCCTGAATCATCTTGACAACAGCAGAAAATCTAGGCCACCAGCCTAAGGTCTGGGGTTGGTCTTGTTGACAAAGGCTTCGTAGCCACTGTACCAGGAAAAGTTCTGTGCGTCGACAGCCTCGCCTGCAGCTGTCATACTACCACATCCCTAAAGCCCCCTCTTATAGGGCTGGAAAGCATGAGTTCTCCTGTTCCTCAGTGAGATGACTTTATTTTCATATCCAGGAGTGACACCATTATGCTGGCTTCATTTCAGTTATTCTAAACCTAAAATATTCTTTCTAGCAGATTTTTATTGAAAGCTACATTTTTCACATTAAAGGAATTTATTTAGTTGCTTAATAACACGTTAGGGATTAATTTAATCTGGTGAGTTCTCTAGACAGCTACACTGCTTGAAATCACAGGTTCCCAGGGAACATTACTGATAGCGTTATATGGGTTTTACAGGTAATTGATGATTTAAATTTCTTCCAGGTCATATATGCCCTGACTGTGCTCTGTGATGTCTTAGGAACTGAGCACGTCTTCCTTAAAAAGCTGAAACAGACCCAGAATTGGTTTTAGGAAAGAGCTAAGACCCCTCCATGCTGAGGTAGGGTGGCCACACACTCAAGAGTTCTGGTTCGTTTCTGAAGGTACTTACTGTTCATATCAAGCTGCCAAACTCACCTTCTATCATTTGAGCTCTAAAGTGATGCAACAGAGAACACCTATATGAAAGTAGCTGCTGCACCTAAACCTCGGACTGCTCAATTTTCATTAAAAGAGAAAATGACACTATGAAAAGTTATTAAAGAACATGTATTCCAAATATCCCTCTAGATTACTAGGTTCTTACATTTTAGAGGGTCATAGCCCCGTGAGAATCCATTGAGCTTCTCTCACCGTAATAAGTGAATATTGCACAAAAAGTATGTGTCTGTCAACTCTGATGAGACCCCCTGCTCATTTCCAAATCCCCTACAGCAGTAAGTGTCAACCCTGGCTGCACAAGCACCACCTGGGGAACTTTAAACACTAAAAGACACAATGCTGGGCTCCACCCCTCAGAATTTTTTAAAGCTTCCTGGGTGAATCTAAAGTGCAGGAGGTTTTAAAATATTTATTTATTTACAGTGGCATGCTGGAGGTGGTGCCTACTGGCTCACGAAAGTTGATTGTTAAATATCAAGGAACTTTTGTAAGAGGAGCAATGGTTGGGAGCTTGAAATTGACCACAGAGGTGAGTATTTATACCACAGAAATCAGCAAAAGCTACAAACCAGGGGGTGGGGGTGGGAGAAGACTTTTGTCTGACTGAGAACCACTGTCCAATGAGTCCAAAAACTCCCGATGAGAAGCGGCTGTGGCTCAATCAGTGGGGCTCCCGTTTACCATATGGGAGGCCCCGGGTTCGGTTCCCGGGGCCTCCTGGTGAAGGCAGGCCCGCCCGCACGGTGTGGTTGGCTGACCCAGCGAGCACAAGCAGCAAGGGGGGTGGATAAATGAATAAATAAATAAAATCTTAAAAAAAAAAAAAAAAAAACTCCCGATGAAGAATTCCTGCTCTAATCATTCTAGTTCGTCATCCTAGTAACAAAGCAGGCCTTTGGGAGCCTGAATATGTGACTACAATATTGTCTTGCTGTCCCTTGTAGTAAAATTGTTTCCACAAAACAGCTGGGTTGTGGCATTTCTCCCTCAATTTCATCAAGGAATGCTATAAAAAATGAGTCTTATGAAACCCAATACTGCATATTTTTATAGGTATAACGTTTGAGCTTTTGAGAACAGTTCTTTCTAACAACCTTCCAAGTTCCCAAATGATGTTCCAGTGAGAAACTTGTTTTAAAGTTAAATATTAGAAAAGAAAACACACACACACACACACACACACACACCACTGTCCAAGGGAACTAGTAAGTGTTCCCATTATGGACATTGAGAACTACTGATTTTTCCTTTTCCCTTCAGCTGCTCATTAAGTTTTGACCACACTTTTCACCCCAACTATGAAGGACATTTTTTCCTTTCCTGTTCATTTCCTCTGGTACTGACAGTTTATATTTTACTATCTTATTACATGTTATTTTTTTATAAGGCCTTGCAAATCCTTCATGGAATGAGTCAAGGTATGTTTGAAGTAAAAACTTGCTTACTCAGTTTTGCCTCGTTTATAATTTCCAACTCAAACCTGGCTCACATTGCAATGGCCTGGGGAACATTAAAAAATACCCATGCCTGGGTTCTATCCTCCGAGATTTTGATTTACTTAATCTAGGATGCAGGGCTGGATTATCAAGGATTTTCGATAGTTTTCTAGGTATTTCTCTTGTAGCCAGTGTTGAGAATCCCTGACCTAGAACCCTCTTTTTATTACCAACCTTAATTCCAGTTCTGCCCAGGTTAGAAACCCCTGCCGGATGAGACCTCTTCCCTTCCATAGATTCAAACCCCAATCAAGCCAAAGACACATAGATAACCTGGATAAAGTTTGCCCAGTGGGTGCTGTACTTCCACTGCTGGCTGACCCCAGGGCCCAGCCCACCAGGCTGGTCCATTCCTTGCCCAGGCCCTAGTGTTACCTGGTCTCGCCTGTCTTCCCTTCCCCAAGTCCCAATCGTTCTCATGGTGGAGTCTGCCAGATTCTGGCAAAACACCAAAGAGATGAAACCGTTACCAATAAAATCGTGAAGTTTTCCAAAACACTGTTCATCATATATTTCTCTGGTAAGTGTTTGAGTTTGTGGATGAAGTTGATCATATATTCACACATCGGGGAGCGGTTTATTCGGTACACAAATCGGCCATTCTCGAACCTTGCATACTCCGTCTGGGAGGAAAAACAGTTTTGATCATTGTTATACATGGACCAGCATTTCTCTTTTTAATCTTTCAACATTAATTGTCTGCTATATACTGTACTATTTGTACATTTAATTTTTTTAAAAAATCCTATCTCCAAACATACTGCCATACACAGAATACGCTTATTTTCTGGAGATTAAAAAAAGTAGTATGTTGGAAAGGTGATTGCTTTAAAGAAAATTTCTATAGATCTTTTCTAGCAAAGATCAGAAAAGAATATAATTGCCTACTTGGTGATTCTCTACCTGGGGGAGATCTGTGAGAGCAGGCCCCAGTAAGTTCCAGTGTTTCAAAAATCGAAAGAAAACCCCTCTTTATTGTGCTAAGGCCTCAAAGGCGAACAACCAGTGCAGCCATTTTCTCTATTTCAGGGAACAATGGCTACTTCACATGGATCACGAGCCCCTGGTTATTGGCTATCTATGTCTTTCCTTTAAAAAATAATGAAAATATTGGTATATGCAGTTTGAAGATCCCATTGAAGTACTTAAACATAAGAAACACATGTACAGATATGCTCGATCAAAGAGGAATTAAAAAGGAAATTACAAACTATCTAGAGAACAATGAAAATACTTTATATCAAAAACTTAAGTTAAATCATGGACTATAGTTAATAGTACAAATTATAAAAATGTGCTTTCATCAATTGTAATAAATGTACTACACCAACGGAAGTTGTTAATAATAGGGTGGTATATGGGAATCCTGACTTAGGCGCAATTGTTCTGTAAACTCACAACTTCTCTAATTTTAACAAAATGGAAAAAAATTACAGGATATAAAGTTCTATTTAGAGGCAATCTAATATGTCTTTATTATTAAAGTTGAAAATTTTCAGCACGAAATATACATTTAAAAAAAAAACCCACAGAGAAATCAAAAGGAAACCAGGAATAGGAAATTAATAAAGAAAAAAGCTAAAATCAATGAAATAGAAAATAAAAATGTAGACAATAAATTAAAAGGCTGGTTCTTTGAAAAAACAAACTGAAATAAACCTTTAACAAACTTAAGAAAAAAGAAAAAAACATTAAGTAAAGACGATTAAAGTGGAAAGAGAGAAAACCACAATTACAGAAGAGATTAGAAGATTTATAAGAGGTTTCTTCACACAATGCTAAGAGAAAGAAAGAAAGGAAGAGAGAAAGAAAGAGGGAGCACAAACCTAGGGGACAGGGATGCTTTCCCAGTAATAAACACAATGCCCATATTGAGCAAAGAAGTGGAAAACTCCAATAGATCAATCCAACTGCTGTGGAAGTGATTAGAAAGTTGTTTAGAGATCTGCCACTGAAGAGGTACAAAGACCAAATGGTTTCATAGCTAGTTGTATGCCACCTTTATATAACAGTTATTTTATTTCCAAAGTTACTTACTATGCCAGGCTACAGAGAAAGGTAAGCTTCCTAATTCTTTTTAGGAAACTAACATACATTTAACACTGAATTTTTAAAAGTATAGACTCATCTCACGTATGAGATGGAAAAATTTTGTATAAAATAACAGCAAATAGAACCAGCAATGTATCCAGAGTAGGATTTACTTTAGGAATATTATGGTGGTTCATATCCAGGAAATGTATTAATCTAATTGATTATATAAACAAATGGAAGGGGAAAAAATATATCAAGAGTTGCTGAAAAGACATTTGATAAAGTAGCACTGCTATTACTAAAAATACAAAAACAAACAAAAAATTAGGAATAGAAAGAAAGCACTAAATATATATAATAAATACCAATTATAAAAACCTAAAATAAATACAATCCTACATGACAAAATAAAGAAACCATTTTTATTAATATTAGTTACTATACAAGGATACCAACCAGCAAGGTTTCTATTTACAATTGTGTTGGAGGTTTTAACAAATAGAAGGTGAGAAAATAACAATACAATAATAACATGGAATACACACGGAAAAGAGAAAAAGCCTTCTCTCTCATTGCTTCATAGAAAACCCAAGACTCTAGAAAAAAATACCGCTAAATTAAATAAGAAAACTTGATAGAATGTTCAGATAGAATATACATGTGCAAAAATCAAGAGCTTTTCTCTTTTTAAGTAATTAGAATCTAGAAATGGGGAAGGATAATGAAGTATATAATATCTAGAAATATATTTAACAAGAAAGGGGTAGACCTATATGATAAAAATTATAAAATCTTATTGAAGACATGAAGTGAGACAGAAATGCAAACGAGCTCTTGATTGGGAAGATGTAATATAAAAACATTTCAATTTCCCCCAAACAAGGTTTTATTTTTTCCTCTACATTTTTAAAATGATCTCATTATTTAGAGAAATAAACGCTGGTTACTACTTTTGAAAAAATATAAAAAAGAAGGACTTGGTGAGGCTGACTTCCCTCAGCAGATATCCCAACAACAATAAAGCCACTGGACTCATGTCAACAGGTACTGGGATATGGAGAGACTAAAAGAGTAGAATCGAATAGAGAGAATTCAGCAACAGCTCCCAGTACATGTGGTAACTTAAAGGGGATGTGTCCATATGGGTGGAAAAGAAATGAATCATTTAATAAATGGTTTTGACATTTGGAAGAAAATACAAGCAGAATTCCATTTTACACCAAACACAGAAATACATTCTAGATGGATTAAAGACGTTAAATGTAAAACTTCACCTGCCACAGTCACATCAACTCCTTCAAAATTCCTGGGATTTAAACATCAAAACAACATCTCCCTGTTCCATAAACCCATACAGAGCTTTGGGTGTATTATTTGAGGACATAACAAAGAATACTTTGAAATCTGGGAAACTGAGAAACTTGCCAGGTTCATTTTTTCCCACAGGTACCTGTGCAAGGCAGGAAAGTCCATCGACAGCAAAGGATCCCTGATGACTTGGCTACGTGGTAGCACTGCCTGACCTTCACCTTTCGCTGACAGGTAACTTTGCTTCCTCCTCCTCAGAGGAAGCCATCTGGTCCTGGTCTCCCAGGCCTGTCTCATTACAGGGTCCATTCTTACCTACTCTTCTCTGTGGACTTCCAGGACAGCCTGTTGAGCAGGTCCCCCTCCCCCCTCTTCGTCCTTTGTCCCTGTTTGTCTTCCTTCCACTTACCCCAGAGCTGACTGCTGCTCCCCGCTTTCCTCATTTCTGCACTCCATCATCCCCTCTCTGCAGCTAGTACTCTACTTCCACAGCTTTAATTATCCACAAAGCTCCGGATTCCCAATTGATATTTTCAAGTCTTTACCTTCCTCCAAAATACCAGTTTTGCATCTATAATTATACCCTGTATTTCCTCTCGAATACCTCATTTTCCTTATCTCTGCTGGTAGCATTATGTCATTCCAAGGACAAAATGTGGGTGTGATCTTTGACTATTCCTCCTTTTTTTTTTTTTCTACTTTATTATTTTTCTTTATTTGTTGCCTCCCCCGCCCCCCAAAGGTTCTCTCATCTGTCTGCTCATTGTTTGCTCACCTTCTCTAGGAGGCACAGGGAATCAAACCTGGGACCTCCTACATGGGAGGCAAGTGCTCAATGGCCTGAGCCATACCCACTCCCGGTGGGCTGTGGCGCCAGCTGGCTTGTGGCATCTGCTTGTTGCGGCAGGGGCGGAGTCTAGCTCACTGTGGCAGGAGGCAGCCTCTAAGTTTGTTGCGGTGGGAGGCGGCATCTGCTTGTCTTCTTTTAGGAGGTACCGGGACCCTAACCCAGGACCTCCCATGTGGTAGGCAGGTGCTCAAGGGGATGAGCCACCTCCGCTTCCCTCTTTAATCTTTGATATCCAGTTTCTAAGTTCCATGCAAAATGTCCTACTAGATTCCCACTGCCACCATTTTAGTAAAGCTCATATCACTCTAAGCTTCTACTGACCATCTAGTCAACTCGCCTATACTCTCACCTGCCGGAGCACCCTGCTTAACGCCATTCTCGTGAAGCTCTTCCTGTGCTCAGGAAGCTTTGAGGACCTGCAGCATCCAAAATCCTCGATACCCCAAGTCTTAAAAAAACACATGTCCTCTACCCCCACCCCCACTGCATCCTCTCACTCAACACAAAGTCTTTGTCATACATTGGGATCCTCGACCTGTGAGGTCCATGGCCACTGCAAATAAAAACTGCTTAGTGAATATGAACTGATTGGTGATGGATACTGGATAGAAGGCCCTGGAAAATACAACTTTAAATGGAATGCCAAGTATAAACATTATCACACAAGGTAACTGACCCTGATTAAACAAACATACCTTTTTTAAGGGATAGAGGCATGAAATATAAAAGCCATAAATAGGTATTTGATCTCAATATATAATGAATATATTACAATGAAGGGACTGGAAATGGCAAAAGCAAAATTATCCAACACGAGGTGTCAGGGTTTTAGAAGGCAAATGCCAATCAGCTGACTACCACCTTGACTGCCACCTCCAATGCCTGACAGTGCCCTGGGACCTAGGGGTGGGCAGTGAAGGGCATTGCTGGGCCCCTCCTGCTTCTGGTAGGTGGCAGGGCCCAGCTGTACCCCTCTCGGCTTTTCCGAACCATGCAGAACTCTGCTGGAGGGGAAGGGTAGAGCTCACATCAGACAGGACTGGCGTGGGGCTTCCTATTTGCCTTCTATCGGATGCTTTCAAATCATTTTACCTTTTTAGAAGTAATAGAGAAAGAAAGGCTGGAAAGGGAGGGGAAGGAGGAGATAACCAAAAAGTAAAACTCCCTGACCCTGATTAAAAGTTTTGGTATAGAGAAGACAACTTACCTCTACTTTTTCTACTACTTGCTTCCCAAAGGAGCAAACTTTGGTGGAACAGGTGACGGTCATATTTTCAGAACTCTCGTACTGGCTGGTTACACCATAAAAAGCCCCAGCATCATCTAGAATATTGCAGTTTAAATCTGCCTGTTGGAAAGGAAATGGAAGTGGGGATTATTCTCTCATCTTGGGAGTCATGGCAACAAGCAGTAACTGTCAGAGTCAGATCTCCATTCTGGCAAGAGTGGCTCAGGAAGGTAGGGAGATGATCCCTTTCCAGAAACAAGTTCAATGGCCCATGGATTTTTTTTTTTTTTTTTAATGAGGTACTGTAGCTGGGGATTGAACCCAGGACCTTGTATGTGGGAAGCCGGCGCTCAACCACTGAGCCACATCAGCTTCCCTGAATTGTTTTTTTCCACTTGTTTGCTTGTGTTTTTTTGGTTTTTAAGGAGGCAGTGGGAACCGAACCTGGAACCTTCCAATGTGAAAAGCAGGTGCTCAACTGCTTGAGCCACATCCACTCCGGATCATTTTTTTAAAGAGGGTGCTAATTTGGCAGTCTTCTTGAAATAACATGCTATGTATGTTTCATTTTACTTTCTTGTATTGAGAATCAGAATACTGTACCCTCTCAATAAAAGACCCATGAGGTTTTTGAAAGAATATAGTATCTGAATCAGATTCATAGTCACTAATCTTTAGAGATAAACATTACAACATCTGGAGGGGAAACGGTTCCTAGGAAAGACTGGCTTTCACAAATACTCAATAACGAATGCAAAATGTCACTCACTTAACACATTTTAATTGAGTACTTACTATGTAAGGTTCATGCTAGGTACTACATGGGACCTGACTGCCATCTAATATCAGAGACTTGTACATAAAATAACTAACTCAGAGGGAGAAGGGCTAAGGAAATAGTATGGGCAGAAGCCTGGAGTAATTCATTCTAGCTACTGTGTAAGAACCAAGGAATGTGGAAGAACTAGGGCCTAGATCCTGGAGGGCCAAATAAGGGCTGTGGATTTTATCTGTAGAACATGGGGATCCCTTTAAAGTTCTGGTGGGAGAAGTTATGTGATTTGAACTGCTTCAGAAAGAAATCTTATGTCATGGTGCAATGGGAGGCTGCTGACTGAATGTTCCCTTCCCCTCAAATATCCTCCGATTCCCTACTAGACCCCGGGCACTGTCTGGAGCTGAGGATACAAAGAGCGCAAAACCTGAGCCAGCCCTTTCGATTTATAGGGCAGACAGGGCAGGTCTCAAACCAAGGGAGGTATGAGGGGGAGACTGCATGGGAACAAACAGTGGGGAGCAGGACCCCAGGGGCAGAGAAGCCTCCAGTAATGCAGCTCGCATCCAAAGAAAGCGGAGATTGCTCCAGCAGGAGGATCACTCAAAGAGAAGAGCGTGTTCAAAGGGTGCATGGCCAGAAGCAAGGGCTAAAACAAGCCTGGAAAAGAAAGAGCTAGGGAGTGGCTGTGGAGGTGGAAGGATGTGTGTCTTATTTCCTAAGGGCAATGGGATGCAAGAGTTGTAAGGAGGAGATGAAAGGGGGCAGTGAGAGGGTATGATCAGATCTGGGTTCTGGAAGGGCATCTCTGACCACACTTGGGGAAGTGTCTGGAAGAGTGCACAACTGGATATAGAGATACATTAGGAGGCCAGTACAGCAATCCAAATGAGATGACAGGGCATGTATCATAGCACATGGACTATTGTAGAAGATGTTGAGGTCGGTAGATTTGATACTCAAATGAATTTTTATTTTGTGAGGTTTGGCACATTTTAACTGGCTAATTTTAATACCTTGGCAGGCATTACACAGCAGGAAAATTCAGTATAGATTCAAAGATGGACCTGAGTCATCCTATAAATTTTTAAGGACCTGCACTTGAATTTCCTTCTTGAATTGAGTATCAGGATAATGTTTATAGGCATAACTTTGTATTTTCTGGATTCAAATAAAAAGAACCTTATACTCTATGTTCCCATTTTCATCTTACCTGCCAAGAAATTCAAAGGTAAATTCTGTGCTCAACTACAGTAATTATCTTAACCCAGGTGTTTATAATAGCTACTAATAACCAGCATTCTGCTCCTTTTACTGGTTTCCAACCTGCTTTTGCTTGTACTTGTCCAGTTTTATACTCTCCATAAATTTAGTAAGCCTCCTTACATTTTGCTTTTTGGAATCATACAGAGTGCAAATTCTAAATTTACACAGGGGTGCATTTTTCTCAAAGATTTAACATTTGGCTCCACAAAAGAACAACTTAGGTGGCAAAGGATGCATGCCTTTCCTTACCTAAGACCTACATATGAGCTACCCAAGGTTTAAGAGGCCCCTGGGTCTACCTGAGCTCCATGGGCAAAAGACTACTAAGTACTGACAATTCATCTTACACACACAAGGAGGCCTTGAACACTGGAATTACCACAACGCCTTCCACAGGATGGCTTATAGCCAATGTGTCATGGTATACACTAAAACTGGGTCTTCAAGAACCGTTTCTCCCTTACTCTTTCACTACCATCTTGGAACACATCTCTCTTTTTGAGGTGGTGGGATTATCAGTGACGGTCTTCTTTTTGTATGATTTATGTAGTATGTGCCAAAAACTTTTTAGCATTTTTTAAAAAGTATAAACATGCACGTGGTAAATAGAGAAAGAAATCAAACTGTAAGGTGCATGGTTTTATTTCTACTCCTGAACTAGTCAACCTCGGCAGAGGTAACCAGTATTTCTCCAGCATCCTTTTAGAAAATATTTTAGCATATTCAAGCATATAGATACCGTCTTTTTTTGCACAAATGGTTTTTCTTCCACACCTTGCTTTTAAAAAAAAAAATCTAACTATACATCTTAGAGATCATATAGTACTGACATAGATTATCAGTTAAAAAATAGACACTGCTCTTTTTGCCATATCTACTGCAAGAATGAAGATCGTTCTCAACAACCAGACTCCTGATGTTCCAGAAAATGTCGACATGACGCTGAAGGACACACAGGTATTGTGAAGGGCCACAGGGGAGTCCTGTGGAGGGACTTCAATCACATCAGTGTAGAACTCAGTCTACTAGAGAAGAAGAAGAAGAGGCTTCGGGTTGACAAATGGTGGCAAAATAGAGAAAGGGACTGGCTGCAGTTGACACTCTGTCATCACATAAGGAACATGACCAAGGGGGTTACACTGGGCTTCCGTTACAAGATGAGCTCTGTGTGCTCACTTTCCCATCAACGTTGCTATCCAGGAGAGTGGGTCTCTGGTTGAAATCTGAAATTCCTTGGGTGAAAAATATATCCACAGGGTTCAGATGAGGCCAGGTGATACTGATTCAGTATCTCAAGCCCTGAAAGCTGAGTTAATTCTTGAAGGAAATGACATTGAACTCGTGTCAGATCCAGCTGCTTTGATTCAGCAAGCCACAAAAGTTAAAAACAAAGATACAAGAAAATTTTTGAATTTGTGTCTGAAAAAGGAACAGTTCAGCAGGCTGATGAATAAGAGCCAAGAGGTGATGACCTTGCTTCCTACTTTGCTGAGAAAACTAAAGCCCTCGGAGAACATCTTCAGCAACACACAACTGCACCTACCCACCTACGATGGATGACCTAGAAGAGGCCACCCCCTTCACTTTTACACTAAGTTTACTCTTTCCTCTACTCAAGAACACTGCTCTATCAGTTCTTTCCTTTTTTTCCCTCATGTGCCCATTTTCCCTTACTACTGGATCACTTCCATATTAACACACTATAACATCTTAAAAAAAAAAAAAAAAAAAAAACCCACAAAAAAAACAAAAGAAACTGCCTCCTGATTGCATACCCCCCTCCAGCTACCTTTTATGCTAGTCTTCTGTCTGGTCTTGTACTGATCTCTCCTTCTCTCTCTGACTTCAGAATAATGAAGTGTTCCAGGCCTTAGTCTTCCTCTCTATGCTGGCTCCCTTAGTGATCTCATCCAGCCTCACTGTTTTAAATACTATGCATCTGCTCGTTACTTCCTGGGATGGTTTGGAAGTATACGGACCCCAGAAAATCATGTTATTAAAGCAAATTCATTCCTGTGGGTGTAAACTATTGTATGTAGGATCTTTTGATGAAGTTACTTCAGTTAAGGTGGGACCCAGGGTGGGTCTTAATCCTCTTGCTGGTGTTCTTTATAAATGGGATGAAGACAGAAAGAAAGATGGGGGTGGGGAGAGAAGGAGAGACGAAGAGGGAGGGAGAGGAGAGAGGGAAAGAGACTAAGAGAGAGAGCCGGCAAGCGGCACTGAATCAAGAAGCTGAAAGTTCTGAAACCCAGAAGAGAAAGGAGAGACCAGTAGAAGCCACCATGTACTTTGCCATGTGGCAGAGAAGTCAAGGATTGTGGGCAGCCAATCTTCAGGAAGAAAACATTGCTTTGATGATGCCTTGATTTGGACATTTTTATTAGCCTCAAAACTGTAAGCTAACAAATTCCCATTGTTAAGCCAATCCTACCTCCCAACCTCCCAAAAGGACAGGCACTTAAAAAAACACACAGGGAAGTGGCTGTGGCTCAAGTGGTTGGGCTCCCGTTTACCATATGGGAGGCCCCGGGTTCGATTCCCGGGGCCTCCTGGTGAAGGCAAGCCGGCCCCCGCGCGGCGCGGTGAGCTGGTGCAGCAACATGATACAACAAAGGGAGACAAGCAGATACAGAAAAACACACAGCAAATGGACACAGCAAGCACAAGCAGCAAGGGGGGGATAAATAAATAAAAATAAATCTTTAAAACAAAACAAAACACACAGCCACCTTTTTAGTGTCTGCATACTATTTCACAGCATGAGGCACTATAACTTAATTCATGACCTATGGATACTTAGTATGCTTCCCAACAACATTGCAGTAATGAGCTTATATGGAGCAGAAAAGGTGCATTAGAAATGATTTTCTTTTCTGAACTTTGAAAAATTCCCAGCTTTCAAAAAGAGTATAAATGTGCTCTGAATAAAATGCCAGCTAACACTGACTGTAATTTAAACAAACCGGTTATTCTGACGTAATCAAGCTGTTCAAAAGCAGTTTGCTGTTTGGGGTGTAAGGTGGGAACAGAGGTGTGAGGGCAGCATAGGGAAAGCAGCGATGGTGGGGAATCCATTTTTAATGTCCCATTTTCCACTTTGTTCAATTCAATGTCATTATTTTTTGACAAGCAAAAGAATTATACCATAGACAAACTTGGACACTTAATATGTAAAGCACACATGGAAATAAAATATACAAAATAATCTGTCAATAGGTACAACTTAAAAAAAAAAGTTAAAGAGGTTTAGAATGGTTTTGACTCTGATTTGATGTTTAAGCAAACTAATATCAAAAATCTAATGGGTCCACTGGTATGTTTCAACACACAATGTGATGCTAGCGAAGCACAGTCCTATAGCTGAGATACCTAACAACTAGAACGAACATCTCCAAGACCCCCCCTTCCTTTACACGACACAATTATTTTCTGTACTAATCAGCACTGTTTTAAATTTTCAAAACACAAACTCCAAGTAGCCACAGAAAATGACAGAAATGAAGTAACTCAAATCCTGTTTCTTTGTTTTCATTGTTAAGTGCCACCAAAAGAACTCTAGAGTAAAGCTGTACCTGAAGCAAGCTCAAACGATTCCATACCCTTACGAACTTACTGTGGAAATGAAAAAGTTTGGGTCCAGATGTGTTATTAAAGGATAAGGAATATATAATGAATAAGTAATAAAAGAGTATTCATTTGAAACATGCATGCACACACACACTTGTGTATATGCATGTATAAAATGAAAACTCAACACTCACTGCAGCAATTGATTAGGACTTAGACCAACAAAGGATCTCTTTTCAGGGAGGAGCATTTTATCAGTTATATACTTTAGAATTGTCTGTGCACAGTGATAATTAAAATAAGAATGACACTGGACTCATCCAGGACAATTAACAAGGAGATGATGATGGACAAGACCATCCCAAGGAACAGAGAGAGTCTACAACTGCAAGCAAGATAGTCCCATCCATCTGCCCCATGGGATCTAAACCCCCTCTCAATTAGAGGTGGAGTGGGCATCACCATCCCGGAACCCTCAGGATTGGGGAATGAACTATGGACTAGACTTACTGTCATTCTGCTACAAACTAATTGTTATTCTAGCAATGGAAGAACTTTTATCATTGATATGGAGGTAGTGGCCACCAGAGGTTCTGAGGGGAGGGTGAGGGAAAAATAGGTGTAATATGGGGGGGGGGGCATTTTCAGGACATTGGAATTGTCCTGAATGCCACTGTCATAACTTACAAAATTTTGCGGGAGAGAGTATAAACTATCATGTAAACTATAATTCGCGCTTAGTGGCAATGCTCCAGTATGTGCTCATCAATTGTAACAAATGTACCACACTAATGGAGGATGTTGTTAATGTGGAAAAGTATGGGAGGGATAGGGAGCAGGGCATATGGGAATCCCCTATATTTTTTTATGTAACATTTATGTAATCTAACTATCTTAAAAAAATTTTTTTTAAGTATATATATATATATATATATATATATATATATATATATATATATAATTAATAAATACATAAAAGAAGAATGATTTTTAGATGGTTTTGCCTTTGTTTCTAAATTTTCTACAGACAACAAACACTCTAATAGGCTGCACCCAGGGCTGACCACTCCCACCATCTCTTTGGTTCATTCCTGCCCCTTTGAATTCCCCAAATAATTTTAAGTAGTATTACTGTGGAATGGATGATCTATAGCTCTAATGTAGGAGTTAGCAAAGTGAAATTGTTAAAGAACACACTTTATGAAAACCTGCCCTCAGAAACTATCCCAACAAATTATATAAGCTTTAAAGGGGAGGCGGCTGTGGCTCAATCAGTAGGGCTCCCGTTTACCATATGGGAGGCCCCGGGTTCGGTTCCCGGGGCCTCCTGGTGAAGGCAAAAGCCCGCCCACACGGCGTGGTTAGCTGACCCAGCGAGCGCAAGCAGCAAGGGGGGGATAAATGAATAAATAAATAAAATCAAAAAAAAAAAATAAATAAATAAAAATAAAAAATAAAAATAAAGTTGTCAGGGTAAACTTCAAGTATAATAAACATTCAGAGACGTGCATAAATCATGAGTTTTTAGCTCGATCAATTTTCTTCAAATGAACTCACTCACATAAACTAGCACCCAGACAAAGAAACAGATAAGAAGCCCCATCCCACCTCCATCTCACTCCCAACACTCCCTTCCCATCACCATCACCTCATACCCCCTCAAAGGAACCATTATCCTAGTTTCCAAACACTATACATCGGTATTTTTTTGAAGTTTAAATAAATGCAACCACACATTGTTTATACACTTTGTGCTTGACTACATTTGCTCAGCATTATACTTGTGAGATTCATTCATTTTGCTGTATGTAGTTAATTCATTCTCATTATTGTAGAGTAATCCGTTGAACGAGCACTACCATGATTTAGCCATTCTCTCACAACGGACATTTAGGATATTTCCTAATTGGCCCTATTATGAAGAGAGCTGCCATCAATGTCCTTGTACATGTCTTTGATGAAGACATTTATGAATTTCTGTTCGGTGTTCCTAGGAATGGACATGCTGGGTCATAGGGTCTATCTATGTGCATTTTAGCTTTCATAAAGAAAGAAGGCATAGCTGTTTTGTGAATTTTCTTATGCTTTTCTTCAGCAGCTTGAGAAAAGTTTGTTTTAAATTATTAGTGTAAATTTAATAGGTTATCATTTTAAAGCCTTCCCTACTAACAGCAAATAACCAAACTGCTTTACAATAGCTTTGCAAATATGCTGGAACATGGAAAATAATCACGTAGTCATCCAACCATATCACAGTTGAGTTTCACGAATTTTCCAGAAGGGAGTACTGATGTGAAAGATAATTATCTGTCAGCCTATGATATTAACACAGCCTCAGAAAGAAATGTGGTCACTTAATTTCCATGAAACAAAGATAATATCAAAGAAAGAAAGAACACTGAATCAACGAAAAAGGAAGCAAACTCTATAATGAATCTGGGAATTGGAGCTGAGTCATTACCCACCACTCAGGGTGTAAAGTGAACTTTAAATCCTAGAAATAGCTAAAAACCAGCAAACTTACCTCCCCAACAAATTCCAAATTCAAACTATATCCTACTCTCTGGGGAAAAGTCAGCCTTAAGTAGCTGGTCACGGGCCAGGTTTTGAAGTGTTAGGGAGCAATACTCTCAAATGTGGTTGGGGAAGGCCAGTCCGGAGAGATGGGCCCTTCTCAGAAATCTCCCCCAGTTCTCCCTAGAAGTGACCCCAAATATGCACTGGGTCAGAGGCCAACTCTTTCTCCCATTTCCTAAAACAGAAATCCTTTCCACAGCATCTGGACCAGAGTTGTCTTCCGGATAAATATCTTCAGTTACAGGCACATCATTACCTCAGTAAAATACTAAATTGTTGGACAGCCCGATTTGTTAGGCAGCTCTTTGTCCTGTTGTTAGTTTTCTTTTGCTGCTGTAACAAATCACCACACATTTAGTGGCTCAAAACAACCCACATTTATTATCTTACAGTTAGGTAGGTAAAAAACCTGACAAGCCTTACTGGGCTAACGTCAAGGTGTTGGCAGGGCTCTGCTTTCGGTGGACTCTAGGGGACAGTCTGTTTCCTTGCCTTTTCTGGCCTCTCGAGCTGCCCACATTCCTTGCACCTTCCTCCATTTTCAAAGCCGGCAACTTCGGGCTAAGTCCTTTCACACTGCTGTGGTTCTTCAACTTATGAATGCACTGGACCCACCCAGATAATCCAGGATAATCTCTCCATCTGCTGACCAGCAACCTTATTTTCCCTTTGCCACATAACAAAACATATTCACAGATACAGGAGATTGGGACACTTACACTTGCAGGGGAGCCATTCCACTCCTGTTAGATTCAAACTAGTTTTCTTGAAACTTCCACCCAGAGTTTCTACCTTCTAGAATCACACAGACCTAAGAACACTGTATGTCAATTCTGCAATTTGTTTCATTTCCCCTTTCATCTCACCTTTCCTTTCCCCCTTCTCACCCACAAGGTGCTTCAGGGTCTGTTCGCTTCCCGGGATTCAAGTTCAACATTTATTTTTCTTAAACTTCATTCTGACTTCAGACCACCATTCCTACCAGTCTAGGTATCTGTGAATCTGGCCTCTTCCCCTGCCAGCACGGGTAGCAGAAGCAAGGGATTTGGAGTCACGTGTTTGAGTCTCAGTTTCTATCTCTTCAAACACAAGGAAGACCACCTGATTCCAAGGGCCACTGAGATGACGTGTGGATATAATGCACATGAAACGCATCCGTTAAACTGTAACGTGCTACACAAATGACAGCCATTACTAACACTGATAATCACTCCTGATTTACTTGATTTAAAATATAGAAAGGGACAGAGATAAAGACAGCCTCAAGTCACATCTCCAGAGAGCTTCCCCAGTGTAGATGGTGGCTAATAATGAATACATAAGGACTGTCACTGCAGAGCCAGTCTCGGCCTCATTTCTGTGTGTGGCACAGATGCAGCAATAGCTTTCTCCAAAGGGAAACCTCAGGAGTTTCTCTGATTTGTGAGTTTTGTGAGTCTTATATTTTGTGCATAACTGCTCTAACAATTACAAAATTATCATCTTTTCTACAAAGACATCATTAGAGATGCTAAAGAATTCTTTCTGGAAATTAAAAAGGCAATCATTAATAAATGTGCTGAAAGAACTAGAAGTACAAGGTCTTTCTGCAGGCAAGTCATGGAAAAGGAAAGGAGCAGGGAGCAGACACTCCTTTCCTACCCCATCTCTCCCTTCCACACCGAGGGCTTGGAAGGGCTGAGCAGGAATCACTTGGTTGCAAAAATGAAAACATCAAGAGGACTGTCCCTGACAAGAAACAGTATAATAGGCCCTGATGGATGCAAGACAACACTGGCGTTTTCAAACCACCTCTTTGAACCTCTTCTCTTCATCCTCTCTGAGCAATGATCAAAGGACTAAGATTTCAAATTGTGAAGCAATTTTTTCCAATGGCAGCATCTGGCTCCTTGGCAGGCGGCACTGGGAGCTGGGCCCTGCTGTGGGCGGCTGCCCAGACCTGCCACATGGCGAGGCTCGGCCAGCCAGGCCACGCAGTGCGGGCCTTGCAGCTGCTCCTGCAGGCGCCGAAGGACAATCGCCCTGCGCTGGGCCGACGAGGGCCCCAGAGGCAGTGCTGGGCAGAGAAGTCTGGAGGAAGCAGTTGGTTCCCAAAGGCTCCCTGCCCATCTCATCTGCATACATTTGAATCCTGGCCTAGACCCCCAAAGCCAGCCCCCACTGGCAGCCAGTGGCCAGAGGTGGGGGAAGCTGGGATGACCAGGGGATGACTCCCCAGCAAGGCCACCTGCACTTATGGAGAGCAAAAGGAGCTGTCCTCAGGGAACAGGGCTTTGGAATGTGTTCACTTTGGACCATTATGCTCCAGCCCAACAAAATGGGACAGCAGCTGTAGTCCTCCTGCCACAGCTGTTTTAAATAATAATAATAGGACTATTACTTCCCACTAATTATGGCATATATTTACATCTACAAAATAGATTTTAAGAACCACCACTGTGGGGCCCCTTTATTGTGCAGATCGGGGACCCCTATTTGAATTTCATAAACATTTAGTACTTCAAAGAATCTTAAAAGCATACTGTAATTACAACATGCTCTGCTTGAAAGGCTGGTTGTTTGCATTGCAAATTCCTACAAATACCAGCATTCATTACAAAAAAATTATTCAATTAATATCACCCACAGGACATCAGGTAACTGCCACTGGCCACGCCCCATGGTGGCTGGGATGAAAGAGCCAGGGTCTCAACCCAAACTGCAAAGCCAATGCACAGGCCAGATCTTTCCAATGAAGACATTTCATGAGTAACAGGGTGCCCAGCTGAGCTGGTCCTTAACTACCACGTGGATCAGGGGTTTGAACACCGGCCCTGAGGCCACCCTTTCCAAACCAGGGAACATGATCCTTTCCTGGTTTGGAGTTTTTGTGTGTGAAAATTGTTACACAGAACAAAAATAATAATAATTTTTAAAAATACCAATCAATCATACATAGTTAACTAAAAAGTGTAGGGCTGCCAATAAAATCCAGGACATCAAGGGAAACGGATGTGGCTCAGGAGGTTCGGCGTCCGTCTACCATATGGAGAGACCGGGGTTCGATCCCCGGTACCTCCCAGTAAAAAAAAAAAAAAAAAAAAAAAAAATCCAGGACATCCCATTAAATTTGAATGTCAGATCAACCACAAATAACTTTAGTATCTGTATGTCCCAAATATTGCATGGGACATCCTATACTAAAAATGTGTTCACAGTTATATCTGAGATTCAAATTTAACTGGGCAGCCTGTAATTTTATTTACCAAATCTGGCAATCCTACTAACAAGGTCGCCTTTAACAAAAAGAATTTTAAAAATTGGGACTCTCCTTCAAATTCTCAGGCTGAAAGAAGACATCTTATACCAAAGAAATTTTAAGTGGGGGGAAAAAAAAACGAAGTTGCAGAATAATATGTAGGGCATAATCATTTATTTTTTTAGGAGGTACCAGGGATTGAACCCAGGACCTTGTACATGGGAAGCAGGTGCTCAACCACTGAGCTACACCTGCTCCAAGCATGAATCCTTTTTCAGTAAACAAATTATGTTTGTGTGTGTATATACACAATGTTTATAGATGCATATTTTAAAAATCTGCAAATATACATTTCAAATTTTGGAATTTGGTAATGGGTATGTGTGTGACAGGTGAGCTCACTTTTTATTCTACGTTCTTTCAAACTGCTTGAACTGTTTACAAGCTTCATTAGTTTTATAATTTAAAAAGTAAACTGAAATAGGAGTGAGTAGATTGGCTGTATCTTGATGTCCACCTACCCATGGAGAAGGGATTTTATACATCATCAAGGGGTTTAGGTCTAAATTTAGACAACTGACCATATCCCTTGAGGGATTTATGACTGTTCCAGATAATCCATCTATTCTTTGTGATACTGGGTTTGTAAATAAGCAGCCACCCTGATCGTGCTACCTCAATTCTCTCCTTCTGCTTTTTTTTTTTTTTTTGACGAGAAATGGTAGCAGTTACAAAGTAAAGCCAATTGCGCCTCCATCAACGGGGTGTTGGGAAGTTCACACGCGTGCACCCGTATGCCTGCTCTCCCCTGGACCTCTCTGGTTAGCAGCAGCTCCCGGCTGGACACCTGGCTTAGGATCTCAGTCTGTAACAGTTGCAGGCAGCAGGGTTAAACAGCCCCAAGCAGGAAAGGATGGGCCTCTGAGCATGGTTTTGAGTCAAACGATCCAGGACAGAAAGCACTGGAGGAACAGCTGTCAGGCAGATTCTCTGTGAGGTCAAGGGAATTCTCACTTTTCTGCCTGGACATCTTAGGGTTCAAGGCTGGGGGGTGGGGTGGGAGGGAGTATCTCTGGTGTGAATGGGGTTGGGTTAAAGGATTAGAGTAAAGAAATGGAGAAAAAGCAAGAATGAGCTTTTGTGCCCATTTCCCAGGCTGTCATGTTCCAGCTTGTTTTCAAGGTATTCAGGATGGGTCTTTAAGGTGACTGCCCTGTGATGAATGTTTTCACCCTTATCTCTCACCAGTCTCCAAGTTTTATAAGCCCCAGTGGTCACTTGGACTCCTTGCTACCTCCCAGTAAGATTCCCTGTCTCTGTGCCAGTATCTCCGCTCCCTGCAAAACCTTCCCACTTCCATTCCAGCCACCAAATTCATTCGAATGCTATGTCTTGGTGAAGAAATCCAGAATGTTCTGTACTTCCAGGACAGCTACTATCCCACGGTGCAGTCATCCATCTGCCTTTGTATCTACCACCCTGAGGTTCTGTTAACCCAATTCCCTAGGAACAAAGAGGAGTTGATTAAATGTTTGTTGAATCACTCACCAGTGATGTGTATAGTTCTAACTCAAATAATTAAAACAATTCTACAAGGACTTGACAACTCCAGAGATAGCTGGGAAAGGCTTTTGTGTGAGTCTCTTGAGGTCCACCCGCTTTTGCCAATTCCTTGAGGATGACTGTTCAGCAAACTATCAGGTGCTTACTGTTGATGAAGATGCATGCAGCCTTACTGCCCCCTCAGCAGAGATCCTCAACTTTAGGAAGATAAGCACTCCTCCTTCCCTATTCCCTGGAATCCACAATAAGATAAGGATTCCTCTCCTCCCTAAGGCCCTCTGCTTTAGGAAGATAAGCTAAACTCCCACCTCTGCTTTTGTAAACCCCCCTGCCTGCTTGCTTAGGAATTTGCCCACATAAAGTTCCCTGTATAAACTCATTAAAGTCAAAACTCAGGGCTCAGAGTTTGGGGACTGGATACCCCTCTGAGCCCGCACATAATAAAAAACTTTGTTCCCCCGCCTCTCCGAGCGCTGCCTGGGTTTCTGGCCATCAGAATTTCATCTGCTGCAACACTGTGAATTGGCTAAGTGGTAGTTAGAGTGCCTGATGTACAGCAGCTTCTCTAGGATTGTTTACTGACTGAAATAAAATGACTTTTCAGCTGATTAATTAAAAAAAAAGAAAACTGTTGAAATATATTAGACGCACTGCACTGCCAGATAAACAAAGGTTAGCCACAGGATTTCTGCTCCACGGGGGAAGCCAATAAGGAAGTTCAGGACACAGACTGGGACAGCAGGAAGAAAGCATTTTACGCGACAGCCAATGCAGAAAGTGCTAACAAGCCCCCGATGCCCCCCCGCCCCCCACCCCATATGAAATCAAACTGAAATAGGTGGATATGCAAGGTTATTGACTCCCCTACATGGGATTTTAGGGCTTGCATATCAAGAGATGATTCCTCAAAATAAAGGACCATGAGTTATATTATTTATATACCCACATTCCACTGAAGGAATTTAACATCTATTAGCCTCACAAGCACCTCTGAATATGGTGGTATTTCTTGCTAATCTTCCTTCCACTTAAATCACTCATTGAATATTCAGGTAATTTCAGTAGAAAGAAATGCAAAACTTGGGCTGAAAAGAGCTGTTCTTACTAATAGCAGTCTAAAACATGTGGGGAACAAATGATTCCTAACTTCCTCTTCTAAGAATAGCAACAAGGACATTCGGTTCCAAATGATAGACTCATGTCTACAATTCAAACCTCAGGCCTAGAGAATCCAACTGGAAACAGGCTGAAACCCCAAGGAGGGTCCATTCTGCCAGTTCCATGGTGTACCCAGTTTCTTCTCCTTAAAAAAAGTCGAGTTTTTAAAAAATGTATAAAGGGTGTCATTTTGTAGAACAAATATGATTTCATTCCTACCAAGATGAAAGTATCTTCTGAAGGTTGCCCCTTTTCCAGAGAACTTGCACCCCCTTATGCTGTTTTATAAAGTCATCTGACATCTGTCATGACTGGTAAAACTAACCTTTATTTTTCTTCCTTAAAAAAAAAAAGTAGGTTAAGAAAGTGAAGTGACTGTGAATACAATGATTATTGTTTATATTGAGTATCACAGTGATCACTATTCTAAGAATTTAAAAAGCAAAGTATTATAAATTACCCTGGGGTAACATCATATTCCTGGCTTCTAAGAAACCACTAATTTAATAATGATTTGGGAGAAAAAAGAAACATTATATTACATGTATATAAACATTTGCTTTAGCATGACAGGATACATATCCATACAATTTCATTTTCATATTACTTTCTTCTCTATTATTCCAAAGTTTGAGACTAAGCCTTCATCATACTAAATAATTCTCCTGAATAATTTCTGGCTGTAAGGTTTATGAATACATGTTAGTAACATGCTGCTTTTTAAAAAAACTAGTGCTCATACTTTTGGTTCTCTTTAACACTGTTAAGACAAAGAGTACAATTTTGAGGCCCACCCAAAAATATTAGTTTCATCTGCATTTATTTTGTTAAATTCATAGTTTTGTGTACTTCCTTAAGTAAAGCACATATGGCTGGAAATTAACTTTTGAAAGTCAGCTGCGAGCTGCATGTGGGCTTTTGTCCTACACAACTGAATCACACCCATCTCCTTTAGCTTTGAGAAATTCTATGATCCATTCCAAGACCGTTGACATCTTGTCTTAAATTAACTGCACTGTTGCGTAACTGGCAACCCATCTGCACAAATCTCAATGCTGAACTGAAGCAAAGCTCTGACCACTTGCGGGTGGACATCTTCCTTCTTTAGTGCCTATAAAGCAGCCAATCATTGCTTATAGAAAATAAAAGGAGCATGGTTACCTTCCAGTGACAAATATTGGCTTCACGTATAACAAATCTCATTCTGCAATTCTCTACAATCCTAACAACAATTTCAATGCTGCATCAATGTGTAATTTTCCTGAGATATTTTAATTAGGGATTTGAATTTAAGCTAAAATTCAACTGTGTATGGTACCACCAATGCATAACTCAGCGAAGGTATCCAGGGGATGGAGAGCTAAGGGGTCACAGAGAGCAGTGACAACCCCCTCACAAATTACTCCTCTGCCTGGGGGTGGGCAAAGGGGTTATGTCATCAACTCTATGGAGTATGCCAATTTTCTAAATGTAGAAATGGGAACAAATATAGAATTGTGGGAATATACTATGTTTAGCCGAGTAATAGCTTTTCTTCTAGAGAATGAGGAAGGATAAAAGGCTTGTTAGTAGAAAAAAAAAGTAATTGCAGATATAGAGGAGTTTAAAAGAAAAAAGACAATAAAAAGTTGTTTTTAATTATGCCAGACAAGGCTGATGGAGAAGCCTGGTACAATCACTCACTGCTTGAGGAACTTTTAGAAAGTAACTTGGCTATTTATACATATGTACACACACACACATTAAAAACCATAATATCAATATTTAATAAAAATAAGAATGGTTCAATTATGATATGCCCAGGAAACAGTATACTATGTAGTCATTTAAAAATTATAATTAAGAATATGATGACATATGGCTATATGGAAGGGTATTTGAAAAGTGAAAAAAACAGGGTACTAAATTTAATGTATTCTTTGATTGAAACTATATACATATGTATCATATTAGGTTATATTAGTGATGCATTTAGGAATGAATATTTACAAGACTATCTAGAATTTTATGGTTGTCTTTATAATCATAATGTAAAAACGATGCTGCTTTTATCCCCAAAGACAGCTAAGAAGATCTTACTGACCTCTCTAGTAAGACTTAAGAGGATCCAACCTGAATTTCCTGGTAATGGTAATTTATTCACCTTAGTTCCCATGTAAACATAATCCAGAGCATCACATAATGACAGAACTTTGGAGAGAAACCATGTATGCTGCTATGCCTCAGTTACCATCACTGGCTCCCATTTAAGTGCAATCATATTAAGACTGCTCTGGTGACAGTGCAGTGACTGCAGAGGTCAGGCATGGGTCTAGGGCAGGGGTTCTTAACCTTTTTTGTTCCATGGACCCCTTTGCCAGTCAGGTGAAAACCACAGACCCCTTACTAACATCACACTATACTGTGTATTATTTAATAAATATATCACACCTGCACCAACACGTCCCCATAAGAATGTTTTTTTTTAAATTTCAATTCAAACTCATGGACGAACCCCTGGTGGGGAGAGCCTGGATTCAGTATTCTAGCAGATGTGGCATTCATTATTAGCTGTGCAACTATGCAGAAGTCACTTTGCCTCTCTGTGACTCAGTTTATGTGCCTTTCCCAAGGACTAAATAATATCAAGTGTGATTATTCCTGGCTCAGAGAATGTACTCAATAACAGTTTCACACATTGCTGAAGAGAGGAGCCCCTTTCCTCCTATTCCTGCAAATTTACTTTTCCTCTCTTTGTAATCAACATGAAGTAGAATCAAAATGCACAGGAGCAAATAAAAAGAAGAGAGGGGAAATAAATGGGAGCTGTCATGAAAAGGAAAAGGAAATGAGTAAAACCAGAAAGGCAAAATTCAGAGACAGTCTCTGTAACACTCAGTACAAAGAATCCCATTACTTTCCTGGCTCAAAAACTGTTTTAACCACTGACTGCTCCCTACTGCTGGTTCAACTAAATCCAGATTCCTTGTCTATCTGAACTGTTCCATCCCACCCATGTTTCCCACACAAGCAACAGCCAGATGGAATGCACCACAATGTACCGCACCTATACCTTGCCTTGGTGCCTTTACTAACCAGTGCCACCCCCACTCCCACTCCCACTAAATGCCTGCTGGCATCTCTCCTGAGGAACGGTTGAAGGAGGAGGTGAACTTGTAAGATTTCACCGGGTGGGAATGTAAAATGGTACAGCCACTTTAGAAAACAGGCAATTTCTTGAAAAGTTAAATGTAAGTTTACCATATGACCTAGCAATTTCACTCCTAGGAATCCATGCAGGAGAAATGAAAATCTATGACCACCCAAAGGCTTCTATGTGCTGTTCACAGCAACATTATTCACAGTGGTCTAAAGTGCAAACAGGACGGATGTGGCTCAACTGGTTGGGCGTCTACCTCCCATATGGAGGGACCCGGGTTCGATCCCGGGGACCTCCCGGTAAAAATAAATAAAGTGCAAACAATCCAAATGCCCACGATCTGATGAATGGATAAGTAAAATGTGGCATATCCATATGATGGGATACTATTCAGCAATAAAAAGGAACTCCTAACTCATGTTTCAATATGAACGCATGTCAAAAGCATTATAAGTGAAAAGAAGCCGATGCACAGGACCACACACTGAATGAGTCCATTTACATGAAATGTCCCCCAAAGGGAAATCTAGAGACAAAAAGTAGACAAGTTATGGCCTGTAGTTGGGGATAGGAATGGGGACTGACTGCAAACGGGATCTTTTTGGAGTGACGGAAATGTATGAAAATAAGATTGTAGTGATGGTTACACAATTTTGTCCATTTTCTAAAAATCATTGAACTGTGCACTTAAAATGAGTGAATTTTTTGGTGTGTAAATAAAACCTCAATAAATAAAATTCTTTAAAGAAATACAAAGAATCTTATTAGATACACAACCCTATGCAGGGGCTCTTGGATGTCCCGTGCCATTAAGGCATGACATATGGTGAAGCTCCCATCATCCCATCCCATCCCAGGCTGGCATCTTTGGCTCTGCTGTTCATTCATGTTTGGGGCCTGAGTCGCTATCTGGCTCACTGCTATCCAACTGGCAGAGAAAAGCTGAGGTGCCCGTGGCTTGGGTTTAAGAGCAGGTACTTTAGGGAGCATGGAATATTTCTCCCAGAGCAAATCCCTGAGCAGGCCCAGCCTGGAGGCAGGAGACATTCTGCACACAGAATTTCAGGAACAATCAAATGAACAAATGAAGAGTCAGGCTGCACACATGGGCCCTCTCCTTTCCACTGTAGGAGGAACGACTACCCACTCTCTGAGCGGCACCCTTAACAGTTGTCCTTTCATTTTGAACAATCTTCTTAGGGTTTTTTTTTTGCCTTATTTCTCCCTCCACGGGCTGCTTCTAATAATCCTAAGAATACAGATATCCATGGAGTTAATACATAAGTGTTTGAGCTACGTGAATTATTTTTTTTTCTCTTATTTTGAAAGTGTCTTTCACTGATATTGAGGTAGTCCATGCTAATATTGGGCCTGACCCATAACATCATTTGGAAATTTGCTCATTACTATCAACTCACTTTCAGGATCTTGTATTAATGGATGTAAACTTGAGACAAACAAATTGCTAATACAAAAGACATTTCAAAGGGAGTGTTAAATCTACTTAAGACACATCTACTGGAAGCGCCTGACATTCAAGGATAGATAATCTATGTGTAATTCATTCTTACTGAGTCATCAGAGGAAGCCAATGGGATTTTAAATTGCAGCAAACTGTAGGCCTAATTTAAACTGCCTTTCCTCATTTATTTTAACATGATTACAACTGAATTTCTTTAAAAGGTTATGTAATCCTAACAATTATACTGAAGGAGTGATGTTTTCTGTCATATTCATAGAAGTGCTCATTTTAATTCTGCATAATCTTAATTTAATAAACTAATATTTAATCTCAGAGTAATTGTTTCTAAATTTGCACATCTAGCACTGGCCACCATGCTCTAAACATCTGCAATCTAGACCTCATTATTTGGCGATTCATGAAGAAGGACCCCATCACTAAAAGGGTTTATTAAAATTATTCACTAAGAGAGAGAGGGCCAATTTTGAGAGCAAAAACAACTTTCTGAGTGCTTTCCATACCACTTTATATTCACATACTATGCTATTTGTAAGAAATCTTATTAAAAACCAACATTGCTTAATTTGAAGTTGCTAAAAATAGTTTCTTTTCATCACCTATAATTTTGAATTAAAAAAAATATTAACTTGGATAGAACACCTCTTTTGAGATGCTTTACTATAGTAGTCCTTAAACTTCTGCATCTCAGGACACCCTCCTTACAGTCTGAAAAATTATTGAGGATCACAAAGAACTTTTGTTTGTGTGTGTTATAACTATCTATGTTTTTTGTATTGGAAATTAAAACTGAGAAAATTTAAAAATATTTATTATTTCAAATGAAGGTAAGATTATTGCATGTTAACATACACTTTTATTAAACATACCTATATTTTTTTAAAAAAACAGTGAGAAAAGTGACACAGTTTTACATTTTACAAATCTATTTAATGTCCAACTTTGTTTCTCATACTTGTTTCTACATTCACTTTGTTATAATATGTTGCTTTGGTTGAAATCTATGAAGAAACTCATATGTAATTAGAAAAGGGAAGAGCATTTTAATAGGCTTTTCAGATAATTATGGATATTTTTCTTTGTACTATACCATAACTCAGGAAGTGGTAGTTTCTTAAAGGTAGCAGTTTGGAATGTGAAACCGTATCAGTCAACTTTTTGTAATCTGTTACATTAAAATCCAATGGTCTATATCTTGTACAATATCAAACAAATCACATTCATTAATATCGCTGTGGATCTCATCCAAAGAATTATTAAGTATTGGGAAGTTGTCAAGATCACCAAGGTAGATACGAGTTTTCTTTTTTTTTTTTTTACCGAGAGGTCCCAGGGATCAAACCCAGGTCCCTCCACATGGGAGACGGACACCCAACCATTTGAGCTACAGCTGCCCCCAACAAGTTTTCTAAAATTCTAATTCTCATGTGAAAGCTTAAATTTTATCACTGGCAACAACAGATAAAATTCCTTGAAGTGACAGGCTCAGGGCATACATTTTCAGTGTATACTTGAGGTTCAAGATGTAATCAAATTCATAAAGGTCATTCTTGGAGTAACTGGCTTTTTTTTTTTTTTTTTTTAAACTGTGAGTGATGACATATCAGTATTATAATGAAAAGAGTTTTCCCCTTGCAGGTCCACTGAAAGTGTCTTGAGAACGCTCAAGGGGTCCATGGGCTATACTTTGAGAACTGTGTGTTACCGCTAATATTGGAGTTAATAATCCTCCAACCACCATTCAATCACTAGCTGACAGCTACCAATTTACAAAGGGAAAGTGGCTGTTATCGTCTTTTCAGAGTGTCCACATGGATTCTGACTCCAAGTATATTAATGTAAGTAGATGGCTACTTCCACAATCCAAATTTCAATATGTAATCATGAAAAATGAAATTTAGTGACCATGGAAGGAAAAAAGAAACCAAACTAACTGAATGTAATATGCAGAATTTCCCCAAGGAACTTAAAACACAAACCTTTCTTTAATTCACCCACTTGGTCCCTTATTTGTTGGGCTTTTCGTGTGTGTAGAACACATGCTTGGTTTCGGGGATATGAAGGTCTCAGGCTGCCAGTACCAGAGCATAGGCATTCAAGTCTGACCTGATTTCAAGTCCTAGGTCCCCACTCTACAAATAGTCTGTCTTCAGAGAAGCTTTCTGTTCTCTCAGTCTGTTTTCTTCATTGGAAATGAGGCAAATTGTACCTAACATTTGTGAGGTGCATGTTGAATGCACAGGAGACATTCAATAAATGGTAGCTGCTTTCATGAATAAGGTCCCCTGGAGACACTCAAGAGTCCAGAGGGCAGTGGGACACACATCCAGATATTTATAAGACAGCATGGGAACTGATTAACCACCAAATGGATGGGAGTACAACAAAGATCACTGGTCTGATTAGGTCAGAAAGGTGCTCTAACAGAGAAGACACTGTCTCAAAGGAAGAGGAGGAGCTGGCAAGATGCTAGATTAGGAAAAGGGGAAAAATGTACACCCAGACATACACACAGCTGGGGCAAAGGATGAAAATGAAGAACAAAGGGGCTTCAGCAGAACCCAAGAGGAAGACACCCTGAAACCAGGTCGTTTAGGACCTTTAATGCCATGTGAAAGAGCACAAACATTTGAGGCAATTTTCTTTTTATTCTTTTAAAGACTGAGTGGGAAAAATACAACTAATGTAACTTATAGGCCATAGTTAACAGTAATATTGTAATATTTTTATAGCAAAGGCAAAGTAGGTACTATATCAATGCAAAAGGTACAAAAAAAAAGAATAAAGGATTTCGTTTTATGAGATATGAACATGATTAAGCATTGTTTTCTTCATTTTTTTCCATTAAGAAGGAGAGCTTGGTCATGTCATTTAATTAATCTGTGCTCATTTATGTATCTTTCTGAACACTGGAAAAACAAATGAGTTTGTTTTAGGATTAAATGAGACAAATGTGCCTGGACAGAATTTTTTAGAGTAATGCTTCCATAATTTGTTAAGCTGACTTTTGTCTGTTATTTTATTTTTTGAAGTTTAAGTAAAGTTAACTTTCTCTGCACCCTCCCGTACACACACTTTATGCTTATGTCTCCTGAATCCCCCAGACAAGCAGCCCCTGAGCAAGCAAGCCCTCTTACAGAGTGGACCAGCAGCCCAGCCCCAGCATCCAGAGGGATTTGCCCTTGCAGTTTTAAAGCATGAAGGAGGTACATACTGGGCAAAACCATTTTGTACCTGCTCTGACACCCACAAAATCTTAGCACATATAACTCTATTTTCATCCAAGCCCCTTCTTTGCCTCAGGAACTGTGTTCGAGTGGAATTTTAGGCTGCCTTGCTTAATGGAGTGAGAAGAAACAGAAAAGAGGGGTTAAGGCCCTATGTTTTCCATTGTGATTTCAGCCATCTGTAAAGCCTCTGGTCACTGCAAGAGTGAGCCCTGAAGCCCAGAGAGGCCTCCTGTCACTTCTGCCCTTGGGTAGGGATGGCAGAAGCCTCCCAGGTGCACTTCATGGATGCATCATGTAGCCAGTTCCACAGGTATAAGTCTGGGATCCACTGACGATTCTGCAGCTGGACACGAAGGTGCAGTCAGCTTGAATCCATGGCCAGCTGTGCCGCACGGTGCTCATATACAGAACGCAATCATTCAGACAAAAACCAGAGAAATGACAGCAATGTCTTACTCACCCAGAATTTTACCAGGAAGAAGGCATTTTGAGGGCCCTTTCCAAACAGTTCCTTTAAGCCACCTTTCTTTTCAGGAAATTTGTCATAAATCTGACGAATGTCCACTGATTCGAGCAATGGGTCACTGTAAGAATGGTTGGCATGCCCAATGTGCACGAAGAGGTGTTTGTTGTACTGTAAGAAACCAACAGAAACATTCCCATTACAAACACTTTGATCAACCTGGGATTTATCCATTTTGCACTGGATAAAAAGCAGGAGTCTCAAAACTCTGAAATTAGGCCTTGAACAGCTTAGGGTTTAAGCTTCTGAAAAGATGACGATGTTAAGAAAAGCCTTTACAGCTTACGGTTAAAACAAGCATTGTCTTTTGTTGAAAGGACATATAAAAAAGGTACTTTTTTTTTTTGCAGATAGTAATAAGGATAGCGTAATCACATAACTACCAAACAAAAACAATTCTATTACTAAGTTTTACCTAACAACTGGAAATGACAGTGACTTCTTCTGAAGCTCATTATTTATAGTATAAACTTATTAAGAAATATGTGTATAGAGTTAGCTAAAGTCATCACCCAGAACACACTTATCACCCCTGCTCTCCTAGCAAGTGTGGATACAGAGCCCTGCTCCATGGTACACCCACTGCCTTCTCCCAGCAGGACGAAGAGTGCTGAGCCTGTGTCTCACCAGCCCTCAGTGACCATCAAGAACTTCTGCATAACAGTGGCCGACATGTAAGGCCAGGGGTATAGCCCACGGGGAGGATCTCTGGCTCTGTGTGGCCAGAAAGAACAACACAGGCCACACACTCATTCACAAAACAGAAAACAAACAAAAGAGAAAACACAACAACAGCAGCAAAAACCCTCACAAATACTGTTAAGCTTTTAACTTACAAAGGAAACACCTTCCTGGTACGTGTCCAAAGTAATGGTTCCCAACCCAGGCTGCACCATAACCACCCAAGGAACATATAAAAGTCATCAATGCCCAGGGCGCTCAGACTTAAAATGGAATCCCTGAGAGAGAGGCCCAGACATTAGCATTTTTTAAAGCTCCTCAGGCAAAGTCCAATATTCAGCTGACTCTGAGAGCCACTGGTCTAGACTCTACACTCCAAACCTTCCATGCCTGCCTCTCTCACTGGACAGGCAGTAACACCAACTTAACTGGACGTAGACACGGAAGTCTGGGAGCGTGGGGTCTCCAGGGTCCTCAGAAGCCAATGGGGCTCATAAGAGAAACAGTGTCTCCCTCCTTCACCTAGCATTCCTCACTCATATGCCAAGTTTACATCAGCATTTCTCAAACTGGTGTCCTTCAGAATACCCAGCCCACAGAAGTCCCAAATAAAAGGCCTGATTAAAGCTACCTATCTGCAGGTCATACTGTTTATCTGTTAAGAGTACGGGGTCTGGACTCAGCCTGCTCAAGCACAAAACCTTGTTCCCACTACCAATAGACTGTGGCATCAGGCAAGTTCCTTCCCAGTCTCTAAAATGGGGACAATTATGGCATCTACCTCACTGGGTTGTTAAAGGGTTTAAATGATATTGCATATATGACGCTTACTAGAGAGCCTAACAGAGTAAGCACTCAAAAATAGCAGCTATTATTATTTTTTTATACAATCTCCCCTCTTTCTACGATCCACAGTGAATACTTGGCATATTAAAAGCATTACAGTAAAGAAACGTTTTTTTTCATTTGGTATAGCCCGAAGTTTCCCAAACTCATTTTATCACAGAACCCTTTACATAAATCCCAAGAAGTGCTGGTTCAAACCCAGGACCCACGCTGGAACCTCTGGCCACCACCCAAGGGGTGGGAGACCTGACCCTCACACCTGATGTCGGCCATGGGTAGCATGAGCACACAGGAGTGTAGCCCATCCCTCCCCCGTTCAGCACCTGAGAAACCCTAATGGGATCAGGTGAAATGAAGAAAGCAGGAACCTGTCAAACACAGACATGGACACAGCTGTACTAGCTGCCTGGCGGATTTCAGTTAAGACTGAGAACCTGAGAACGACTATGTAACAACAGATTGTGCCTGAGCTATAAGAGAGGTTGTGTTTTTTGTTGTTGTTTTTTAAGTAAAATCCATTGCTGTGTTAGGGAGTGAGGAGGGGTCTTTGATCTTTCTGCAAATTTTCTCAAATGTTGTTGCATCATCTTTGCAATTATAAGCAAATAAAGGCCCACAGAAATGTATGAGGCACAGCCACCGCCACCCAGGAGCTTCTAGTCTCATCAGCAAGTAAAAGGATAAAAAAAAATAATACACAGGCAAAGCTGGGGGCACAGTCAGTGGTGTGAAAGGCCAGCAGAAATGAAAAGATGAATGTGGAAGATGTGCCTCTGCCTCTCTTCATTCTCTAGCTTTACACCATTATGGGAGCTGAGGGTAAAAGGCCCTGCTCCTTCATTTCCCAGACAACTGGTTGTCTGTATGTCCTTCCACCCAACCCTTATTAATAACCTGTGCTTGCAGCCAGCTCCCAGACCTTCCTGACAATGGCAGGTTCCGTTTCTGTCATTTTCTTGACCCTTCTGTGGGCAGTGAGTTTATAAGAAGGGAACACAAGCAGAGCCCTGGAGATACTGGTGACTCACGTCCAAGTCTCTCACTTGAGCTCCACACTCCCAGCTCTCCTGCCTCGCCAGCTGCCCGGGCACCAGGGCAGATCTGGGGTGAAGTCAGAAAGCTGTGAGACTTCAGGTCTTTTCTTGGGACACTGAAAGCCCCTGCACTGTACTGTTGGAATTCAGGGACCATGGCCGAGTCCCTGACATGTTAAGAGGTAAGGAAGGGGAATGGAGGGTAAAATTAACTGGACGTCCAAAGAGGGTCATGAAGGCACGGCTGAGATGCAAGGTGCTGAGGGTAAAAGTGGGCACACTGAAGCCAGACACAAATCTGAAATCTCAGTTTTCTCATATGTACAATGAGTACATAATAGCTTTAATGCAGAACAGTTTTGAAGATTAAAGAAAAGAATGAATAGAACGTGCTTGGCACGGGGCCTGGCATATAAGAAAGCAGCGTTCAATAAATCATAGCTACTAGAATTATTATTTTAATGGTTTATTATCAAGTGAGATTAACTAGATCCTGGGGTAGAAGTAAAAGAACTTTCCACCTTTAGCTATCCCTCCTGCCTAACAAAAAAAACAAAGAAACACAAATAAGTCAAGCTCTGGGAGCAAGTTGTGAAGCATGTGACTCTTAAATCTCAGATGATGGCCCCTCAGCACAAGCTCCTCGGTGCGTGGGCTTCTCCCCTATGCCTGCAGGAAGGAGAAGCACTCACATCCCTTGAGTATGACCTAGCGTGTCTTATATTTGTGATCTTAGTTAATCCTTGCCTCACCTTGCTGCTGTAGGTAGGTTTTATTGAAATTGTTTCAATGATGAGGAATAGAAGCTCAGAGTGAACTGCCTTGCCTGAGGTTGCTCCTGTGATAAGTCCTAGAGTCAAGACTAAAACTTGGATCTGCCAACACCACCGCCAGGTGTTTGTAGCACACATCAACCACACTATCTCCCAGAAGAAAATGCCGAGGACTTTCTAACTCTGCTTGAGCTACTTCTTCTGAGATAAAGTTGATTTAAAAGTGAAAATGCTAAATAGTGTTTTCAAAATTCTAAGAAATTAGATTAGAATTCAGGACAAACATAATGATTCACAGAGGTATCAGAATCCTCAAAGGTTTCTATTTTGAGGAAGTTACCTTTGTGTTCAAGTGGCTGAAATGAACTGAAAAGGAGCAGGCTGCCTTTGCCAAAGGAAATTAGGCACTGTTTCTCCAAGGTTGGTGACTTGAAACTCAGCCCCGGCTTCTGGCATCTGAGTGGCTTTATTCTTGCCAAGAGGTGACTTTGTTTCTAAGAATACGAAAGGACTAAAGAAGGTGTCCTGGAGACCACAGCATTGCTACAAACAGTTCCCCTCTGTCCCCGTAATTCAACCTGGGTAGGTCAGGAATCCCTATGCTGCCAAACCCAGAAGGCTGCAAAGATGAACCTACCTGATATGTTTGGCTTCAAGTGTTAATGAAATTAAGGCTCTTAATTTCGAATTCAAACTTCCTTCCATCCTGCCAGTTGTCCTTATAAAGGGCAGGTTAGGATGGATTCTGTACCTCTTTCCCAAAGAAATTTCATTTTCCTTGCACCAGTGGTGGCTTCCCCAAAACTAAGAGGTGGCTTCAACTTAAAAACAAAAAGACAACCCAATTAAAAAATAAGCAAAAGACTTGAATAGATATCTCTCCAAAATGGCCAGAAAGCACATGAAAAGATGCTCAACATAATCAGCCATCAAGGAAATGCAAATCAAAACACAATGAGATACCATTTTAAACCCATTAGAATAGCTGCTATTTAAAAAAAAAATGGAAAATAACAAATGTTGGAGAGGATATGGAGAAATAACATTCATTCAGTGCTGGTGGGAATTTAAAATGGTACAGCTGCTGTGGAAGACAATTTGGCAATTCCTCAGAAAGCTAAGTATAGAACTACTGTATGACCCAGCAATCCCACTACTAGGTATATACCCACAAGAACTGAAAGCAGGGACTCAAACAGATATTTGCACACTGATGTTCATAGTGGCATTATTCACAATTGCCAAAAGATGGAAACAACTCAAGTGTCCAACCGATGAATGGATAAATAAAATGTAGTATAAACATACAATGGAATATTATTCAGCCATAAAAAGGAATGAAGTCCTGATACTTGTGACAACACATTGAGAGTAATAAGCCAGACACAAAAGGACAAATATTGTATGATCTCACTGATTTGAGAACAATTAGAATAAGCAAATGCAATAGATTCAGAATATAGATATTCTAAGCTACTAGGGAATGGGGTAGGGGAAAGAGAATGGTAAGCAAAGGCTTAAAATGTTCAGGGTTCCTATTTGGAATGATGGAAATGTTTTGATAATGGATGGTACTGATGGTAGCACAACATTGTGAATGCATTTAACAGCACTGAAATATATATATGAATATGATTAAAAGGGAGAAATGTTAGATTGGATATATGGTAACAGAATAAAATTTTTTTTTAAATCCATGGAACTACACAAACAGGAAACCTTAAGTTCAACCATGGACTTTAATTAATAGTATAATTATTAAAAGGTGCTATCACCAATTGTAACAAATGTGCCACACCAACGCAAGGTGTTGGTGGTGGTGGGGTGGCATACAGGAGTCCTGTGTTTTATGCATGATTGTTATATAAACCCACAACTTCTCTAATAAATTTGTTTTAAATCTAAAGATAGCACACAGAACTAAAAAAAAGGGAGGGGGAGCAGAAAACAAATATTGGGGCAGTATGTGAATGGAAACAGGGTGAATATCAATGAGTCATATATAACACAGCCCAAAACAGAGGTTTACTCTGACCTGTTCAATTACAAAAAAGTCCCCCTCGGTGCTGGGTAGACACATGACTCATCATCAACAAATCAATGACAACAACAGAAGAGGTACACACTCTGAATATTTCTCTTTGGATTTTAGTAGAACAAACCAGTGCAGCTGTCATGATTATGTGACAAGGAAATGGGCCAGGCACAGAGACTCTATAAGCTAACAACGAAAAGTCCCTGTCTTTATGGAACACACAGAGCTAGCTTATTGCTCATGTATCAGAATTAGATTGCCCATATATGTTCTCATGGATTCCTCTAGAGAAGATGGGGATCAAAAGGTGCTCAGCAACGTGTCTCCTCAGTCGCATTATGTAAAGCAGCATTTACCTGCTCTTTCTGTATGGGTGATCTCATTCTTCAGCATTAAACATCGTGTTATTTATTAGCAAGGAGGCCACATATGGAATTCATCTAGAAAACCTGAATAAAGTTTTGCAAGTCTGAGGTGAGAACTGTGACGAAACCAAGTTATCCGTTAAATGGGAGCAGAATATACTCTCAGATTTATGAGGTCTCAGAAAATTTACCTTCCTTGCAACTTTTCTCAGATTGCAAGGATATGCTCCTACAAAATGAGGGAGGAGACCAAACAAGAGGGAGTTGGGGCCCTAATACAGGAGAGAGGTAAAGGAAATTCTCAGGTCAACAGCCAAGCAGCTGCCTGCACAGCAACTAGTCCAAAGTGGAAGTAGAACTAGAGGGCTCCCGGAGGGACGTCGCCAAGAGGAAAATGGATCCGAGATATTCCCTGATTTATCTGACCATTTGGAGGACAGTTTTAGAGTTCTGTAAGAAACTATGAGATGGACTTGCGTACACATGCAAAAATTGAATTAAAAAAAAGAGGTAATGCAAACCCCAGAAAAAAAAAAAGTTTTACAATTTAAAAAATGCTCCTAAAATACACATTAACCATGCTGTGTGCAAAATTCACCTAAGTTTGTTATATTAACAGTGAACTAACCCAAAAGTTGTGTTATGCCCACATTGGGAGGCTAGAAGGAGAAAGGTGTGTTTTGGTGTCAGGGGGTATTTGTGTGCTCGATTTAGAGAGTGAAGCTCTAGTCTTGCATAATAAGAATAGATAGGTTTAAAATTGGTGACCCAAGATATACAGTAGAAGCATGTTATTTAGAAATAGAAAGATAAACACAGGAGGAAATGGCTGCAAGCACCTGCCCCTAGGGAGTTGGATGGGGGTGGGGGTGAGGGGTGGGAGTTGACTGCTGCTTTTCCTTATAAACAATGTGGGTCAACTTAGACTTTACACATATTATTTTATTAAATTAAATTAAGAGCTTATGAAAAATTATCCTGAAATATCGTGGAGAGGTTCAAGGAAGGGAAAGAACTATAAAGAGAAACAAAAACATTAAGAGTTGAACTTCAGGATGTTTATTCTACAATGGCCACAAGTTCCCTGGACTCTAAAAGAACTTGGGTCAGATCACAGCGCCTTCCAACGGCCCAGATACTCAGGAAAACCGAATGGGAGCTGAGACGCCTGTCTGCCTGCAGGGCTTGCCAAAACAACAAATGCTGCACCAGCAAAACCCCAGGTAGCTTCAAGAACGTCAGAGTCGCAATACACTGATGCCCATTCTGACTTGGCGAAATGCTCGTTTCCTCTTACTGCTGCTAAAATCCCCCCAGTGATTCTTTACAGCAGTTGAAAAAGTGATGAGGGTGGATGTGGTCCTAAAAATTCACTACTAAAGGGTCAGATACCCCGGTTTAGAGCGATGCTTCAAGGTCACCGTCTTTGCCCTGGGTTCGCCTTTTCTCTTTGCTGCTTAGGGAGGCAGCAGAGAGGAGAGCACTTGCACTCCAGGTTCAGGTGCCTCCTGGGTCTCGCACCACCTCCTGAGTTATCTGGGACAGGCCACTGAAGCCCTCTCTGCTACAGTTGCCAAGGTCAAGAAGGGAAAACAACAAGGCAGAGTGTTGCAAGGATTGGGTGAGACAGTGCGCGGGAGATACATTGCACTGGGCTTAGCATCTAATTCGTTATTATTGTTGTTGTTATCACGTCCCCAATTAATCATGATGTTTCTTTACTTTGGATGGGATAATTTGAAATTAAGTCTCTCTGCCAGGAACAAAATGGAAGTACTAAAATTTAAAGCAAAAATTAAGGGAGGAGAGTTTCAGACACATCAGGGTGATTCCTACCGTAGGGATATTACTAGAATGCAGGGCAGCTGAGGGGGAGCCATCTGCGCACCTGTCCTCAGGCACCTCTCTTCAGACACCCTCTGGGAAGCTTGCAAAAGGGGACTGCACTCCCTGGGCTACCCAATCATTGCAGATGAGACAAACCAGTACAGCACAACTTCCAAAAATGGTCACTGGGGTTTTCTTTTCTTCTCCTCCACCCCCCCCCCCACCTTTTTTTTTTTTTTTTTTTTTTTTTAAGGATTGTTAATGCATTCCATTCCAGAGTCCTCTGATGAGGTAGTTCACTTTTTTGGAAAAAGAAGGAAAAGCCCTACAAAGTCTGTGCTGCTCCCTCCAAGCGCTGTACTGCACCATCTGACCTGAAGATGGCAGTCTCTCCCTAAACTTGTTCCAAAAATTCCAAGTATTTGAAGAACGTAGTAAAACCTTGAAAAAT
This sequence comes from Tolypeutes matacus, assembly GCA_026826555.1. Lineage (NCBI taxonomy): Eukaryota > Metazoa > Chordata > Mammalia > Cingulata > Chlamyphoridae > Tolypeutes > Tolypeutes matacus. The sequence continues at coordinate 36,645,116 of JAKSZT010007815.1, forward strand.
GACTGCTGTCAAATAAAACCAAGAGAAAAATTATAATCCACTTAGGAATTTAAAGGTACCAAGGAAAATAATTCATGTCAAGGGATGCTAATGTACAAGCTGAAACAGAAAGAGGACAAATCACCTACATTTGCTTCCTGCCCCATTTCTGCCAGGACTGTCCAGCCACCCCCAGGGCAGTGTGGCCATTCTCCACAGGGACAGAGAGCAGCTAGCTAGCCAAGCCAAGGAGAGTGACCAGCATATTCAGCCCCTGGAGGGAGCTCTGCTTGGGCTCGGTGAACCTGAAGCGAGCACCTCCTCAGAAGCAACTAAATGCTCAGAGGCACAAGCCTTGTTCTGGCTGCCTGGCTCGGATGCTGCTTCCTTCTTTTTCCTGTGCTCTTCCCGTTGGAAACAAGAAACAAGGAGCAAGCAAGTCCTTCCTTCCAGATCTCACACCAGGATGCACCCTCGCTGCTGCCACCCACCTACTTCCACCAGCATCTCCTCAGAGGGCTGCTATTTTCTCAGAAAAAAGCACGGCCCACAGAAGAGCAGCTGAGCAGGCCCAGGAATGGTTGAGTGCAGGCGGTGACGGCGAAGGCTGTCCCGTGAACGGCCAAGGAAAGCAGATGGAGCCTTGCTGAGGCCTCTGTGACTTGTCTATAAAACCTGGCTTTCCAGATGCTTTCAAACTGCCTCTTCCCCAAATGGTGATGAAGAAAGAGGGTTAGTTCAGAGACACAGAGAGAAGCACTGAGCAGACACGCTGCAGCCTCGAGAGGGTGTGTGCTGGGCGTGGAGGGGCAGGCAGGGCAGCTCAGCCACCACTGCAGGACACAGTGGGACAAACCACACCCTTCCTCGGTGGGCCCCACCTCTGAATCCTCGCTGGAAACTTCACTGATGACACTCATTTCCCATGTCCAACTAGGAGATCGTGCTTGGTAAAATACATGAGAAAAACCTGGGAGAAGCACAAAAACCAGGAGGCAGCCAACGATCAGACAAGTAGTGGCCTTCTACAGAGGACATGAAAGGTCAAATGCATGTTCTGACCATTTATGCACACATCAACAACAAATGAGCTAGAATCCAGACTCTATTATTTTCTAAGCTGTGTGACCTAAGACAAGTTACTTAACCTTCCTGGGTCTTGGCTTCCTCATCTGAGCATGTGAAGGTCAAATGAAACAGTAAACATGAAAAGTTCTTTGTGAACCATCAAGAGCTGCGGAGATGCTGGTGTGCAAGTTGACATCACCTGTAAGCCCTAACCTGGGGGAGGGAAAGTCCTTTTCTGGGGGGGGGGGCGGATGTGCTCCAATGGTAGGGCGTCTGTCTGCCATATGGAAGGACCTGGGTTCGATCCCCGGGACCTCCAGTAAAATAAAAAATCTATATATAGAAGGCGCATGGGCTGCCAGGCTCTGTGTGCCGGTGAGAGGCCCCAGGAGCCATGCAGCAAGATGATGACGTAACAGGAGAGAGACGCAGGGGAGAGTCAAGACGAGATGCTCCGAAAGCTCCAAAAACCGGGAACTGAGGTAGAGCAGGTGGCAGAACACCTGTCTCCTACATCGGAGGTCTTCAGGATCGAATCCTGGTGAAGACTGGAGGAGAAGGATGAAAAGGGATGGCAGGAAACAGACAGAGAATTGCCCAGTGAATGGACACAAAACAGCAAATGGGGAAGGGGGGGTTTAAAATGGATAAAAGTAAAAAAAAAGACCTTTTCTGAAGGGCCAAACCCAGACCTACCCAAACAGCCACTTCCCATGACTACACTACCCTAATCTGAGGTGCACAAACTGCCCCAGTGGCCACTGCAGGGCTTGGAAGCTTCTCCACGGACACTGTGCCCATCTCTACCCTGCCGAGGACATACGCAAAGATCCTCCTAGCCATCTGGAATTAACACTTGCTTCTGATCTTGTTTCTGTATGTCTCCAACCTAATCCCCACAAACAAGCGATCTTCTCTTCTTTCTTCCACAGGCCTCATCAATGTTGATTTCCTTAGAGCTGCACTGGTCACATTTTCCAAACCACGCTCAGAATCTATGGTGTGACAAAAGGACTTTTATGTTGATCTGTGAATTTAGGCCTTTGAAAGAAGGTATAAAGATATGAAAATGAAACCATCCTTGGCCCTATATTTGTCTAACCGCTTTTATCGAAAACAATAAATTTATCTGCAAGTTATATTTGCAGAACTTCAGTGCAGGCTGGACCGGGGACCCGCCAATTCCCCCAAAGGTGGAGAACTCAGGCTCCCTCAGGCTGTGAAGACTGCTGACTCCTGCCCCCACATCCAGGAAACCCCACGTGTCCGGCTGTTCCAGCCACTTAAAAAGCACACTCCAGACAGCAAACTCTTGTGTCTCCTGGCTGAGGAGCTTCCTTCACCCAAGCCTAGGCTCCCCCAACCCCTTTGGGAATTCTCTCCTCTCTTGGAGGCCAAGACAAGTATCCTTACTTTCTTCTTTCTCCAAATGTCCCTGATCACCCTGTCCACTGGCTACCAATCTATGAATCAGAAGTAACAAACCCTGTCCTCCCTACTCCCCCAGGTAGTGGGGCAGTGTCAATTTAACACATTTGGGGAGATAACACATAGGAGAGCACTTGGTAAATGAGAATGATCTTCCTAAATACTGGCTATTGCCATTACCTTCCCCAAATTTCCCACACCATGTGTTTTGGAGTCAAGACAAAATTCAAATACCCAGCCCTGCCATCTATTAGCTGTGTCCTGGGCTAACTTATTTAAATTCTCTGAGCCTCTGTTTCTAGTACCTATTTCAACAAGTTTATTTTGAGGACCAAAAGAGACAGCAGTATCACCAAAGCCTGGAGGTGCTTAGCTCTCCCCTGTTCCTGACTCTCCAAACTGTATCACTATCTTCAGTCTCGAAAACTCAGTCCTTTCCATTTATCCTTCTCGTTCTCCCACAGCTAATTAATCCCCAAAGTCACAGCCTCTCCCCCCTCTGCCATTCCCAACTTTCCTATTCCTTCAGCCACCACCCTTGCCTTGGTTTGGGTCCTCATCACCCATCACCTGGGCTCCTGGTGTTGTTTCCTATGTCCAGCCCATCCTGCCCTGCTGTTGCCGTCATCTTCCTGAAGTTCGTATGAGAGCACATTTTCTCTCAAAGTAAGGGTGTGTGGGGGGAGGAGAATAAGCATTCACACAGACGCATGTGTTTAACATCTTTGGAAAGATTCACAAGAAACCAGAAACAGTGGCTACTTGTTTGCACATGGGGTAGGAATTGGAAGGAAGGAGTGTCTCCCTCTTGTTCTTTTATGCTTTTAGGTTTTTGACCATGTGAGCTTATGAACTATTTAAGAAATAAATTAAAAAATGAAGCCACTACTGGTTCCCACAGGAATTTCAACAGTGTCCAATTGCACCTGACATGAAGAGCCTCCTAAGTCCTCCCCACCCGACCACCTCTCCAGTATTATAAAACTTTCAGAATAGAAAAAAAAAAAAAAAAAAACATCTGGAGTGCTCAGTATGTCCCAGGGATGTTACTACATGTAATTATCATAACAATACATGGAGCATGATTCTAGTCTACCCACTTTACAGAATGGAAACTGAGATTGAACCAATGAAGCAATTTGCTCCAATTCTCACAAAGCTGGTAAGGTTGCAAATGCCAACCTCCTCTTTGCACCTGAGCATGATGCCACCTAATGGACAATACAGCATGTTCTAAAACAGGTGGGAACCTTCTCTGCCTCTTTCATTCCTTGTCCCATAATCTGAGAATAATCACAGAACCATGGGCTGGGAAAAGGACCTCAGAGAAAACCCAGTTCAATTCTCCATCTAATGCAAAGAGCCCTTCTGCATCTAGCCTGTGCTTGGAGAGCTCAGATTTTAGGAGGCAGCCATTTTAACTTTTGAACAATTTATTTCTCCAAAGGTGCAGTGAAGTGGGTAAGAACACAGTGGAGCCGAGCCTTGGCTCAGCCACTCTTTAGTGGTAGACCTTGATAATGTTAATGTTTCTGAGTCTCTGTTCCTTTATTCGTAGCCTGGACATCATAACGGTACCTGGGGGAAATTGTTTGGCACACAGTGCCTATAATATAGCTCAACAAGGGCTGGTGATTATCACTACTGCTATAATACACAGAGGCACTTCCTAAGCGGTTTAGATTAAGCATGCATTTCCAGCTCAGGTTTTGCTCCTGTACCACACCAAAGAACTTTCCTTCCTCTTCAAAACCTGGAGAGAACAATCTCCCTGCCTCTCCCTCTCTATCCCAAAGGATTCTTTCCTCTGGCTGTGTAACACCTACCTAAGTAAACCCCTTCAGACTCTTCCCACTCAGGGTTCCTGCTCATTCTGGCTTCCAGAACTTGACAGACATTAAACAACCTGGTGCTTGGAAGGCTCAAAGTGCATGGTTGCCAGCTATGGAGCAGGATGTGGCTGAGCTGCCTGCCACGCCCCAGGGTGTGGGAAGGCGGTAGGTGAAGGAGTCACACAGGCTTAATGGGGAGAACGGCTCCCTGTGAACTCACAGGATTCAGTTTACAGCTCACACCGTGGCTGGCTTTTCATCTGTCTCAAGCAGGAGTTCTTAACCTTTTTTGTTCCACAGACCCTTTGCCAGTCAGGTGAAAACCATGGACCCCTTACTAAGTCCACACTATACTGTGTATTATTTAATAAATATATCACACCTGAACTGACACGTCCCCAAAAGAATCATGTTTTTTTGAATTTCAGTTCAAGCTCACTGACCCCTTGCCTTGTTAAGAACCCCAGGTCCAGAGGAACGGCTGCCTAACTCAGCCTCCAGAACTGGGCACCAACTCCGGGTGAAGATGTTTTAAACAGTCCACCTGGGGCAGAGGATCTTGGACTTACACTTGAAGTCCTTTGTTACACTGAGATCATGCAGGAAGTACATTTTCAAGCATTACTGACCACCTAAAATAGTATTTGTTTTTTAGACTTTTCCTTCCTTTCTTCACCCTCTGCTGTTTTACTCTTGGGTTTAGTGGAGCCAAAGGTAACAGAGGGACTGACTTGCTGGTTCTTCACCAACATAAACCACCACCAACTTGGGGAAACACAGCTGTGTGAGTTCTACATGAGGTACAGCCAGCAGAGGGTGCTCATCTGCCTGATTATACTTTCATCAGTTCCTTATAGATGAAAGCCTTGGGTTACAAGAACAAGCTACTTATCAGATAGAAATGGACAGTACAGTGTTTTGGTTACAAACTCAGGATGTGGAGCCAGCAGATAAGGGTCTGAATCCTACTTCCAACACCAGTTAGCTATCTAATTATTGGGCAAGTTACTTCATAAGGATTAAATAAAATCTGCTGGCACATAGAAAATGTTTAATAAGCCTTAGCTGTCACTACTACTAGTGACAGTATCACTACGACTAGGAGTGCCAGAGTTGTGAAGAAGTCTTCAGTGGTGGCCAATGATGACGTATTTGGTGAACTGGATAATTTCTAGAAATGCTGGTATTCAGAGACTGCCCTAGACTGAGGAGGCAGCAAATGAGGCTTTTGGCTTGGCTTTGCTGCTGCCTAAGTGGCACCTAATCGTGGCCAAGCCTTACCTCCTGGGGGGATGGTTCAGGCAGACTGGGGTACAAAGCCTGCTTCGGTCCTGACTAGCTGTAAGATAGCAATCACTCCAAGCCGCTTGGATGAAGGGAAAGAATTATCCACCTCAGAGGCTGTGGTAAGGATTAAAGAAATCACTATTGAAAAATAATTAGTACTGCACCTAGCTAATGTATTTGTTTTTTTTGTCAGCACTACGTATGGAAGATCTCTTTTGCTAAAAATATTTTATGACCCCATGATTCCAATAAGCCCAAGCTGTAACAAACAAGTTGGGGGAAATACATGTATAGGCCTGTATGCAGAGAAAGATTTGAGGAATCCAAATGCAAAGTTTCACTTAAATTATTTGTCACTTTCTTGGCTTACGTATCAAATTACCATGCTTAATGTTTCATATTAAACTTTAGTATCTCCAAACTTATTAAAATGTAAACATTGTATTTATTCATTAAAGACGGCTTTACTTTTTCCTATCATAGAAACAAAAAATAGCGAAACTGAAATTTGAGAAGGCAGAAAACTTGAGTACTAAAGAAACCACAAGTTTCCCAGTTCAAGCTTAGTCCTGAAGTCCCATCACAGTCCACTGTAACAGCACCTCATATTTGCACAATAAAGCATATATTATATAATTTGAGAGGCTGGTGCTTGAGACATTCTCAAAATGTTTTAAATAATTTCATCCCTTCTCTCCCATTTCAATTAGTCAACCATCTTCTTTTCAAGAGTTCCACCCTCCCCTCTAACACAAGAACCATCCTTGTCATACCCTGGCATTTCCACTAAAATCAAATACATATCTGCCAGGTATACAAGTGCATTTAATTGCAAAACAATTGTTCATAACGCAGGAATATTAGAAGTGACATCAATTATTGAGACTGACGTGAGATATGGTAAAAATAATTTCACAATAGTGATACAGTTTTGGTTGACATTTCTGAAATGACACTGAAAAAACTTTCGGGTTAGAACTTAAGCCGTAACTTAATGTCCTAAAACAACATGCCAGAAGCAGCAACGTAAGTGTTAGAAGGCATTATTTTCTGAAATTATACTTTCTTAAACTAAGGAGCAAGTAACTTTCAACTTTGAAGAAGGACCATTGTTCCATACACACACTTACATCATCTGACAAACTGTATATTTATTTGTTTGGGTGGTTCTTGTTTTGTCTTCTCCACTAGAATGTAAGCTCTGTAGAAATGACTTTGTTTTGTTCAATGCTAAAATCCTCAACACCTCAAACAGTGCTGGGCATGCAGTAGGTGCTCAATAAGTTCTCTGTAGAATGAGTTCCAATTTCTCCCAGTTCCCAACTCAGATCCCCTAAAATATAATTATTTTTTCAAGGGGTTCAAGGATATTGACTCACACCAGGCTTTCCATTATTTCAGGGCCTTTGAAGTCATTTGCTGAGGTCTTATCTATACAACCAAAGTTTTTTATTCATCAATAAAAGGGATTAAAAGCACAAATCCAGGTGAACCAAACAGATTGTCCAATGTAATCCTGAATGTACCTGAAACACACATCTCTGAACACTTTTTTGGGATTGATGGGCCCTGGCTTTTAAAACATATTTGCCAACTTTCATTTGCTGCTTTACATATTCATCGCCCTTCTCCTCCCGTTCCCTGTGACACCATCACGGCTCTCCGTGTTGCCTACATCAAGCCCTCACCTTTGTAATTACCTCCCCCCCACCTAGATGTTACACTCCACAGGGTCGCAGAGAGAGGCTGTATGGGGAGCACTGTGACTCATCTTCTCTCCTGCACCTTGCACATGCAGGGGCTCAGCAAATGCTATAGAATATATCAAATGAAACAATCACTGACCTTTTTACAAAATATTAAGCCCAGTAAATTAAGGGCAACAAAAAGGTGCGATTGGGCACTCGGGGTACCTCACAGGTCCACGACTGGGGAGTACAGTAACACTGTGGGCGGCGGGGGTGCCACAGCCTTTTAAATAGGGAAACATCTACATCTTGGGGCTTCTGCTTCCCAGTGCCTTCAAGTTCTGTTCCTAAATACTGGTCACAAGCAAAGGCAGAGAGAGTTGTGCACACAGGAGATAGACTGAATATAAAATTCACGAGACCTTCAATTGGGAGGTGGTGTTTCATAGTAGTGAAAAGAGTATATGGAAGCAGATTTGGGCTTCTGATTCCTCTGCTTATTGACTAAATATCCTGAGGAAGTCATTTAATGTGTCTGGGCCTTAGTTTCCTCATCTGTAAAATGGGGAAAACAGAACCGCCCTCCTGGGGGCATTTTGAAGACAGAATGAAATAATCAAGGACAAAGTGCTCTGTAAACAGTTACACAAACACTAGACACATTATGCAGAAGCAACATCTGGGCCAAATTACTTAAAGAATGGGGAAGTCTCTTAAAAAATGAGAAGTACAGAGTCATGAAGATAATCTTTTTGTTTATTTCAATGCCCCCTCAAATTTGGATTTTAACCCATTACTATCACCCTTTGTAAAAGCACTACGTGAGAGAAGTGATCCCTTTTGCCTTCTCTTCCCTGGTCTCAATAGACTCACTTTCCTGTACCATCCCGACTGGCCCAAGGATCTACTTTACATATTTCCCCCATTTTTTCTCTAATTTTGGAGCAGGTTCTATTTTTCCACCAGTACCCAGGGTTCATACTTAGACCCAGGAACATCAGTGGGCCACAAAGAGGTTCCACTGAGTCTCCACTGGTGATGGTTGGTAGTCCCCCTGCCAACAGGGGTCATCCTCATCCTAGCATCAAGAGCTTTCCCCTGCACTCAAGTACACCACTCCTGGGATGGGACATCTCCAACTCTTCAGTATCTCGGTTACTTACCCCAGACTGTGAACTCATTCATAACACGTTTTTCCTGATAACAGAATGAGAGCAGGGTGGGCAAACACACAGACAGCTTTTGGTATGCCATCAGATTGGTGGGGTGGGGTGAGATGGAGCATGCGGAAAGAAGTTGGTGAGGATCCCAAAGACAAACTCATGATTCCTTCAATTTTGCCTTGGGCTCACCCACTCACAGATGCAGTGCTCACACTTACAGCCAAGGAGTGGGTGTGAGGAAAGGGTACTGGGCTTGTTGGGTGGCACAGAAGGGAGGATCACATATGTATGGGAACTGATGGGCCTGGCTGAGAAACAATGGAATGACAGGTCCTGGGTGGGGTGGGGGAAATGGAAAAGAAGAAGAAAAATGACAAATAAGAGTACAGATGCCAAAGTCACTGGTATTACGAGATTATAATGCATTGCATTCTATGCTGTTAAAAGTGCCATTTCATTACTTCTCCTTAAGATAACTTTCTTATTGAGAGAACAAGATGTAGTGTAACAATTATTCAGCATAGCACAATCATTAAATTAAATGTTTAGGCTTTCTTTGGCATTTTAAAGACCTGAGTTTGAATCTCAAATACATCAGATACTAACTGTGACTTTGGGGAAGTAACTTAACCTCTCTGCTTCCTTTTCTACTAGACAGTACCCTAGTAGGTACTGTGATTTTTGTGAAGATAAAATGTGATCATACATCTAAATAGCTTTGCACAGTAATATCCATAAAACAAGGCTCAATAAGTGTTATCTGTCATTAAATTTTGCTACAAACAAGAGCCTCCTGAGGCCCTTTCCTTCAGTTCCAGTCTTTCTTGGAGTTTGGGGGCCAGAATGACAATACATATTTATTAATAGGACCACCTTTTTGCTTGATTGAAAGCTGCTTGGCTATTCTTTCCCAGATCTGTTTTCACACAGGATACTTGTGAGGCATGAGGGCTGGAGAAAAGGAGAGGAGAAGGCAGGAGGTGAAGCAGGGCAGGGAGCAGATTCCGGGTTCAAGACACACCTCTCTGAGCACACTCACCGAGTCTGGGTCTCGCTGTTGCTCAAGAAAAGCTGAGAATTCCACCAGGCGAAGCTTGGTTGTACCAATGGAGCGGCCCTGCCATGCAGGAACCGAGGGAGCTGGGGCTGACGTAGGCTCAAACCCTGAAAGACCAACAGTCACCTTTAATCCTGGCACTCGCCGCACCTCGGGCCCCAGTCCAATACTGGGACAGGGCTTGATACAAAACAGATGACAAGAGGGCCAACAACACCTTTCCACCAGCGTCGAGGGGTGGAACTAAGTTAGGCAGGGGTGGGATTCTGGCTGAGGATCCCAGAGACAGTGACCAGAAGGAGAGGCAAAGCCATGTGCTCCTCATCAAGCCATCCTCAGCTACAGGCATGGGCTGTGGCATGCCTTGAAAGGAAAGAAACTGTATTCAAGGAAAGAAACTGTATTAACTGTCTAAAAGGAGAAGACAGACAAGAGAAGACCTAGTAAAGGGGCCTAGCCAATAGGGACTGAAGAGGCAGAAGTGAATGCTTCCAAAGATCTCCTGTGAGATCTTGACATGCTGGGCACTCCTTTTACCTGTCTATCTCTTTACTTATGACTGTGGGTCACCAGCACTCAGGAATATTCTCCCAGGATGCACCATGGTACCAGAGCTGAGGACACTATGTGAATGCATTTCAGTGGAGAGCACCATACCCTGGGCTGCTCACCTGAGCAGCTCTATGTGCACACGAGCATGCATGCTGCACGTGTGGGCAATGGTACGTTTGGTGGAGGGAAACAGAGGAGGACCGGCCAGATTTATGTTTTCTAGTTTGGGATTCCATGTAAGCTTTCCTTTAAAGAAAGTACTAGAAATTGAGCTATACTTTTCTAAGAAAGGGTGAAAACCACATCTGCCCTCAAGACTTCGATTGCCCAATTCCGCCTGCTTATGATGAGGAAGAAGGCACAGCAACTTCCCCTTCTAAGTATTATCAAGTGTCCTAAGTGAAAGTGATCGGGCTTCTTGAGTCTTTAAAAACCCATGGGCAGAACTGCCGGGAGATGATTCAAGGGAATGAGACCTGGCAGGGGACACCTCTGTGATACTCTGGAGCTCCAGGCTAACCCCTGCCTTAAGGAGGGTCGGGGCAGGAGGGGGCATCCATGGCTCTGCAAGTAAGGAGAAATGTGCAGCTGTGGCACAGACAGCCATCTCTCCACTCTGGGAACAAATCGACAGGCCCGTCTGTTAGCTGCACAGGGCCCTGCCCTGGAGAGAGAGTCTCCCACTGAGACTCACCTGGAATGGGGGCTGTGACTGCTGGCTGGATGGGATAGGCCTGCTGCACAAAGGGCTTGACGCTGGGGAACAAAGGTTTAGAGAGTCAGAAACGTAGACTACGTCAGCAGCTACTATCCAGACCCAGCCTTGGCTCGCACAGCTACTGACCCATCCTGACGTCCCCCAAACTGTAACTTTCCCTGCCTACAGACAAACAAATCCCAGGCAGAGCTCGGCAGAGACAGAAAGCTGCCTGCAGGCTCCATGGACAAGCTGGACAGATGTCAGTCAGGCTGCATGCCACGTGCTTTGACATCTGTCTTCGAGCATCCCTTCTCATCCCAGCAGAGACTGAGGCCAGCAGCCACCGTTTCCAAGCAAGGTTTCAGACAGGCTTCAGCTTTCCTTTTCTAGGCCAAATAGCCCAAATTCTCTAGGCAGGATTTCCTTTCTGCTTTGATCCCCTAAACTGCCCTCATGTTCCCTTACTGAGTTTTGCTTCCCTTACCTCCAAAGCATCAGTGGGGTTTTCTATTAGCTGTTTCTACCACAGGGAAAATTGAAATGGAATGGACTATAGGATAACTCTACTGCCCACTCTCAGGCCAGGCACCTCTCAGGAAGACCCCAGGCTCTGCCCTCCAAGTCCAGGGAGGGACGAGCACCAAGTTCCTGTTTCAAGCTGGATGACCTCTGGAAACTCTTTCTAATACTTAAAGTGGGAGCAAGGTGTTCAAACGTCTCCCAGATCCGAGAGTTCAGCACTGCTACTGGCCTCAGTAGCACTAGTTCCGTAGAGAACAAGGGGGTGACCTGGGTAATCTCAGGTTAAACCTTTTTTCTCCTAGAAGCCCCATGGGGTGGGGCCCTCCTCAGACTTACTCTTGCGAGGATCCCGGCTGTCCTGTTTGAATCATTCCTGGCCAGAACTGGAAGACAAAGTGCAAGAGGCTTCAGGACCATGAATTTACTTCAATATACAGTTCAGGGAGTCTAAGCACTGCGACCCCTGCTAAAGGACAGCAGCTTCTGATCACCCACCGGCTGTAGATTCACCCTCCCCAGGTGCAGATGTGGTCACATCTGCCCACAGGACCAAGACATACATCCTTAGCCCAGCACCCAGGACCCCTCTTTAGCGCCTCTTTCCTGAAAACCAAGGAAAGAGCAGCAAATCTGAGTGTTCTCATTACACCCAGCCGAGATCTGGGAGTGCTGCAGGGGGCCCACAAATATTTTGTCTGCTTTATCCATGCACCCAGTCCATCCCTTTCTTCCTCTCTCAACTCTGAAGCACTCCCATGCTATATTCTTCCTCCACAGCTCACAGCACTGAAGGCCCAGCAGCATAGAGGACACAGATTAGAACAAGAGGGCAGGGAGTGAGCTGTGAGCTTCCCTGAGGCCTCTGATGCCTGCCATCCCCCTGCCACAGAGGCAGGCTAATGTAAAGGAAAAATACACTTTGAGTCACAGTCCTGGGTTTTTATACTGGCTTCATATCCAAGTGACTGTTCAAGCTAACCTCTTGCCTTTTTTTTTTTTACAAGGAGCCTCAGTTTTCTCATCTGTTCAATGGCAATAACAATAAGAAGCATTTATGATTATTATGAGGATTAACTGAGACTATAATACAAAGCTTCTCAGCTGTTGGGAGGTGTCAAAAGGAAAATGTTATTAGATTACTTTGTCCTCTTAGCAGTTGTCATAAAGTGACCCTAAGGACAGAGACACAGAAAGGAAGGGACAGGAAGAAGATGAAAGCTGAGAAGGCAGAACACGGCCAGGAGGGTGCCAAAAAAGTCATATTTAACTCCATGTTTAGGGACTAAGGGTTCCTCCCTCTTCCTCTTTCTCCTTTATTTTTCTCCCTCTTTCTTCCCCTTTCTTCTCTCTTCTCTTTCTTCCCTCCTCTCTTTCACCATTTTGCACTCTACATCAGTTCCCCACAGGAAGTACTGGATGGAAGGTTTAATGCTGGCCCACACAGACCCCACAAGCCCTAGCAGCCATCCCTACTGGATTCACCTGGAGACTTACCCCCGGTGCCCCTGGGAAGGTCGGGCGTGGAATGCCAGGCAGCCCCAGCTTGTTGTGAATGGCAGTTGCTGAGACAATCTGAGCGGACGACATGGCTGCCATGTGCTGCAGGGCCTTATCCTTTGCAGTCTGATCCTTGAATGTGACAGTGACACACCGACTTAATACATAAGGCAGGACTACCAGGCAGGTTAAACAGGCACAGCCACAAGCACAGGGACTAAAATACAGAGCCACAAAATAGGCCAAAAAAAGCAAACATGCACTGATAAATAAATACAGCCAGAAGGCTAAAACAGACTGAACCTGCCGTAACTCTGAACCCTTACTGAGAATACCCAATGGCAATATGTAAAAAAAAATCATTAACTCCATTTTCCAACAGTATGGGAAGCCTCTGAGAAGAATGTACAACGGATATTATTTTCCAGCTTCCAGAGGGAGATCTCCATCAATTACTCAGCATACTCAAGAAAATTAAAGGGGCCCTGCTTTTAAGCATATGGATGGGAGGAGGGCTGAGAGGAGAGATGTGGTTGTGAATTGGGGGTAATACCATCCACAGAGCGCCTCAAAGCCCTATTTGTGTGTGTGCTGTCACATCACATGGCCACAGTCCCAGGAGCCGCTGGGGCCATGCATGTTCCAGAAACCCTTGCAGACACCTGGTGATGGCAGCTCAGAAGCAGAGGGGCAAGGGGCAGGGGGCAGGGCCAAGCAGCATGCTGGTGGGGCGCATGCTTTCTCAGCTATCCCCGCCATAGGTCTAAAGCTGTTTGAGTTCTTTCTAAAGCTGAGGACATAGAGGGATGCTACAGGCAAATGGTTTCTCCTTTTCTTAAGTGGGTCTTTTCTAGAAAAGCCAAGGCTGATAACACAAAGCTAGCCAAAAAAGTCTGCCAAGCACAGTTAAAATACAGAATACTGTTTGATGAAAATACTTACCATGCTTGTTACCTGGATACAATAATAAACAATTTGTTAAAATGATTTTGTACAAAGGCAGGGTTATTTTTCTTCTTCATTTAAAAAATATGTATGGATACAAACACACTACTCAGGTACAATAAAATACGAAAGAGTATGGGTTTTGTTTTTCCTCCTCCACATTTTAGGAGGAATACATGATCCAGACAGCTCTGGAGAAGGGAATTATCAAGAAGGGCACCCAACCATAGCCACCATCCCAGACTATCCCCAGCTCCTTGGAGCTGGTTCTATGGCTTCTCCAGTACAGATGGAGAAATGGTCAGGCCCTGTGTGTGTCAGGCCTGCCGGGCAGGCAGGGTCTCACACTTCGTAAACACTTCAAGGCTCCTGGCTGCCAACAGAAGGTTCATACAAATCAGCCAGGCCACGAATCCATCCTTCTTTCCTTTAACATCAAAGCAGGCACAAAAGGGTGATACCAAAATCAAAAAAAAAAAAAAAAAAAAAAATAGAGAAACTTAAAAAGAAAGGAGCCTCCACAGCAGCCACTTAGGGTTCAGAGAGTGAGAATGGGTCTAGGGAAGCTTCAGGCCAAGATGCTGAGTATCAAGTGAGAGGCTGCTCCCACTTTTGCAGATTTTAGCAAAGACTATGAATGTGAGGTGCAAAAGGCAAAGTCAAAAAGAACAGAAAGAAAAAGGGGGAAAAATACAAGAAAAGGAAACAAAACAAACCCCAAAACCATGAAGCCTCCAAAAATAACTATTAGAGGCTTCTGGGAAAGCTCTCTATTAGGTGCTCTCAAGGTTTAGATATCACCTTGCACTTTGCCCCACAACTGCCAGGGAACACAATGTGAATTTTTGAGAAAGCTTATATTAATCCTTGGGGTGGGGGGAATTCTAATACTTAAATTTTATAATATTTTATCCATTTCTCTCACTCTCAACAGAAAAAATACTGAGCATCCGTAACAGCTTTTCATTATGCACATCTGTAAACATGTGCTGTAAGTGAATGATGCTTTGAGAACCCTGGGAACTTGGGAACTGGAGGACCGCTTCCCCGGTGGCTCCAGAGTGCAGGGTGCTGTCTCTGCTCTCTCCTTCTCGTCAGAGGGTATCTTCAAGTTGAGGCTCCATTTGCCCATCTGCCAACTCCTCTGACCTAGAGCTGGCTTCCTCGTGTAACTCCTTCTCTTTTTTTTACTTCTGAAAACATTTCAAGGTGCCAGAACAAAGACAAACTTTGAAGTAGATGGAGCTTTAGGAATGAAACTGACCAGGAGCGTGTGCGTGCCCAAAAGCTGAATGGAGCCCTACAAATATGGACCTCAGTCCCAGGCAGTCTACCCTTAGCTGATCCTGTGACTTCCCCTGACACCTGCCCCATCCTCCTCCCTCAGAGGGCAATCCATGTATAATCCAGAAAACATGGCTTCCTTCATATTTGACAGAGAATTCCTTGACATCAGTCTAAACCTCTTGGCTTCTCTTTGGACCAGTCCCTTTGTACTGCAGCTCCAGCCACTTAACCTTCCAACGAGCGATTAAAAATGCTCTCAGGGTGATTCCTGAAACTGAGGTAATGACACAGGTATGACCACAGGCGCCTTTGCCAAAGAGAACAAGCCTTACAGCTTCTTTGGGGCTCAGGCTAAAAGAGGTTGGAAAATGGCAGCTCAGAGACTTCCTGTCTGCTTGGCTGATGCAAATTCAGAGGACTAACTACAAAAGAGCTTGTGGACTTGGCTCCATTCCAAAAGCATGTCACAGGGCCCCCTCACAGACCTGAAGGCTCTGTGTTTATGAAATGCTGATGACAGGAGCGATTCTGCTTGCCCAAATACAGAGTGCATTTGTGCATACTTGGGTGGGACGACTCATGAATCCAAAGTCCAGGTCCAAATGGAAATGAGTTCCCTGAATCTCTATAACCTACTTATTCTTTTAGACTTGCTTGAAATGTTTCCCTTTGCTAAGCTTATTGAAAAATGCTCAAATGGTCACAAAAGTTTGATATTTTTCTCTTAACAGGGAAATCAGGCAGAGAGGAAAGGAGAAAAGCAGCCATTTTTGCTGTTTGTCACCTGATTTCAGAACATGATATTTTCCTTTCGTTAAATAAAATAAAGTTTTATTCACTTTATTAGTGGAATAAAGCATTCCACTACGTACCCAAATGAAAATAAAAGTTCAAAGGCAGGAGAGCAAACCAATTGCATCTATCCATCAACTTGCTGTATGACAGTAAAAGGCTTATCTCCTGGGGATTCAGGAGTCTTGGTTCCAAACCTGCCCCTGACATTACTGAGAGCTGTATCACACCTTGGTAACTTCATTGAACAGTTTAATTTTCTTCATTAAAAACAGAATTTGAACTTTATTCTCTAAAGCCTTTCTGGTTCTAAAAGTATATGTAGCTATGAGTATAAATTCCATTATAAACAAAGCCATGTTAATGCATATAGCTAAAAAAAACTACTAAGAAGATAGCAAGAATGTTAAAATTTGGGTAGCTCTCAGCTGCCTGTCCTAATAGAGTGAGAAAGCCAAGTGTGGGGAAGGACTTTTATCTCAAGTAGAGGTTCTTTCTGCACTTGACCTACCTATTTGAGAATAGGCAATTTTCTGCAAATGGACTAAAATGTCTGTACCGGTGATTTCTTACCTTTTGTAGTGGAACCACTCTTACTACACATTTAATTATATAACATCATCCCTTTATATATAATATATATTTGAAAATTAAAAGGATTTAAAAATTTGTTTGAAATCTAAAGTAACCCTGGAGATAATAAGCTTACCAGGGATATCTTGAAATCAGAACTGAGAGCCTGACTGTAGACCCACTTATCCTGGAATGGGAGTATGGAAGGATGCCAAGCTAAGAGATTTCAATAGAAGAATCTCTAAATTGTCACTGACAGCCCAGAGATACATGCCTGGCTTTGAAAAAATTATAACTTTAAATGTCAGGCCTGACCTGAGTAAATTGCTTCTCTCTGTCACACTGGTCTAATGTCCTGGACTTTTAAACATTCTAGTCTATTCTTACTGCTCAGCCCAGATTAAAGGGGGGCTTATCCCAATAACTGAAGCTTAAGTAAATTTTAAAGCATATGCTACATTTATCCTATTAATTTTATTCATATTAATTTTATTCTAAGATGTTTCCACCCATTTCTTTGATGTGGATGAAATTTACAAAAGATGAACAGACTAAACTTTTACCTTGAAAAAACTGTTATTAATCTCTGAGCATGTGTATGTGTACATTTAAGCACGCATGAATGAGAAAAACATGTCCCAGGGAAAAGCCCGGACAAGTTCACACCGATTATTACTGATTCTAAGTCCCTCTATCCATAAGAGTACAAAGAATGAGGCCACAAAAAGCTGAATCTTGGGAAACAGGGAAAAGCTAAATGTCCTTTTTCCAATTGAACCCTAGCCTATGACCTGGGATGTGCAAAATACACGTGGAGAGGCAACATGGGGGGAAGGGTGCTGAGAGCAAACAGCCCATCTGATCTGAGCATGAAGGTGGACGAAGCACCACAGCTTGGGGTGCATGTCTTGTGACCCCACTTTCTTCACTATCCAATTTCTGTCACTGCTGTCAATGTGCTCACCCGTTAGGCACACACAGTCCAGTGGGCTGTGTTATGCCTAAATTCTTTAGGCTGAAGCCTTTCAAATTGTTATTGTTACTAAGTCAGCAGGCTTTCATATTTCATGAAACAGAGCACGGCTGCTGCTTCAACTCTCTGTTCGGCTGACTGCCTCCTTTTTATGGTTGAAATGTACACAATGTTTGGAAAATGTCTACATGTAATATACATGACGGGAAGGCAGCGATATTACAAATGCATACGGCTGGACAGGTGCGCATCAGCCTTTGGATATTACAGTAGTCTTGTTCCTTCTCGCCCTTCTGCTTTCCCAGCTTTTGATTATTCTGGGAAATCAATTATCTCAAAATTTATAGGCATTAACCATGAACAAATTTTAAAGATTATAAGGTAACATGTTTGCACATATATTATTTTATAGCTGCCAAATTTGGAATTTTAATGAACAGTCCACTAAATCAATATACTCCAAACAGTTTATTTATAGGCCATTATTTCATAATGAATATAAGACTTCAATATAATTTATTCATGTGGAAGTTCACCAATACATCAGGAAAAATATATAAAGTAAAAAACAAACTATGAATTCAAAAACTTGACAGCAATTAAATGGTTTCCTCCAAATATACTTTTTCCAGTAATATAAAAACATAGTGAGTGCAAATATAAACTATGGACTGTAGTTAACAGTACAATTATAATAATATTCTTTCATCACTTGTAACAAAGGTACACATTAATGCAAATTGTTAATAAAAGGTGGGGGGATATGGGAACTCTATGAAGTTTCTGCATGATTTTTCTGTAAACCCCCCAAATTCTCTAATAAAGAAATTATTTAAAAATTCATTAAAATAAAGGTCAGACCCTCTTAATGGGAAAATATATTGCACAAGAGGGAAGACAGCAACTTGCTTGTAAAAATCACTTTTTCAGAAAAGACAAACACAAAATACTTTGCTAAGAAGTAATTTTGCAGATGTTTCTAATCTTGCACTATGTGTATCACATGACCTTTGCAATTATTATCTGTAGCTTCTGAGAAGATAAACATCACAAAACTATAGGACTGTTTTGGAGAAAGGATGGAGGGCACTTGAATTTTTCTAGTCATGATCTCTAATTTGCTTTTTATTAGAGAAGGCAGGAACAAATACAAAAGGGGGCTATTTCAGTCAGGAAACAGCTAATGCTGAGGAGAGAAGGCACATTCGTACTTCTCCTGCTTGCTATGTAATGAGCAGGAATTAATTCATCTTATTGTATTTCCAAATGCCAAAGCCTCCATTCACATCAAAGAAAAAAATTTTTTTCAAGGCTTTTACCATTGTTCATTTTTAAAGACACTGAGTTATATTTAGTATTTTATAATTGTCAACTGTTTTCTTTCATGCTGATGCAGAGCTTAGCATCATAAAGGGTTATAAATGAGGATCCATGCGATTTGAAGACCAGGGTTTAGGACAGCTTCCTGCTAGTTCTAGATGTCTGAGAGAAGGCAGTTTTTTTTACCTTAATCCCCTTTCCCCTGGGAGGTGACACCAAGAGCAGGTTGTAGGTCTCTCTCCCGAAGCCAGAGGAAGCTAAGCTGATAACCGGCTCCAGTTTAGTTCCAGATCAAGTACTGGAGCTCTGTTTCCTTCAAACATACAGACACGATGAAAAAAGAGCAATGCAAAGCAACTCAAGGGAGGGAGATGAGCCCTCACCCTAGTGCAGCACTGTTTGGGGAGGTAGGAGGGAATCATGGAGAGAGCTTAGGTCTTGGTGCCAGAAAACACGGGTCAAACTCAGACCTGTGGCTCTGGGCCAGTCACCTTGTCATCCTGAGCCTCAGAGGCTTCCTCATTTGTAAAGTGAGGATAACAAAACTTTGCAAAACTTCTAAATTCTAAAACTTCAGTACTGCTTTGAGAATTACATCAAGCACTTAGCACAGTGCCTCTGGCCTTGCCATCCTGGGAACTTGAGGTCTCTGGGGCTTACAAAGTCAACCATCTAGACTCAATCCTGCTCAAGACCTGAAATACTTAGAAGTCCTGGTCCTCACTGCAGAATGTTCAGAAACAATGCTATTTTATGACACCATCTACACTGGAGGCCAATTACCAATGGAACTTCTCTAGGAAGGGATAAACACATAGACTCAAGATGCCTCTGTTGTCCTTAAAAGAAACCCAGATCTGGCTCAGTTCACCTAGAAACTTAAATGCATTTGATTCTTTGCCTCCGGCTCTAAATTCTGTATCACGAACTAGCTTACCACACTGCTGATGAGAGGTTCTAATTCCACACACCCAAACAAGAAAAATGGACTCCAACCTTAGCTGTAATTTAGTAAATTAAATTACTAAATTACAAGGTAATGAAAATATCTTGAGGAGGGTGGGTACATGTCATGAATGCAAAACTCCCTCAAAGACTGGAAAATACCAGGGAAGACTATGCCTCATTTCCCAAATCCAGTGTCAAGGCCAAGGGTCTTAGTGCTGACAGTGAGACAAAGGAGGCTGTTGTTTCAGGCTTTCTTTGCCTTGTGTACTGCTAACAGCCAACTCCTCAAGGAGCAGTGATCAGGGGACTGCAGGGAGCCCCACTGAGTGGAACGAAGCATGTTTTTGCTGTGGACAGGCCCATTCCTGGAAGGAATCAGTGGTGTCACAAACAGAATTCAGCGGCCTGGAATTTAGCAATGCCCAGTGAAGTTCTTGGACTCCTCCAGAGAATTAAATCAACAATTTCATTTATAAGCTCTCCGCTTATTGGAAGGCATGGCAGATTGGAGAATGGCCTCTTCAGAAATCAAATCGCAAAGGCCACCAGGGCCAGAATGAAGGAAAAAGCCCCAGGGTAGTACATGTAGCTCATAAATTAGTGGCCAACAACTTGGCACAGTCAGAGAGGCTCAGGTCTTTTTCTGCTCTACCAGGATGATGCAATGTCAAAAGTACAGACTTTTCTGCAGTACATGTCCAGGAGCTTGACATGAGTATATGCCTACTGCTTTAGATGTATTCCTGCCGAGGTCAGGGAAGAGTGAAGACTTCCTTTTCTGAGTCATGCACTCCCCAAAACACTCTCTGAGTTGTGAACCAGACTGGTTCTATCTTCACATGAAGATGCTGCTTGGCCTCGGGGTGGCATGGTCTACAGAGCTTGGCTGGAGCTCCTCTAAGCCTCTGGAGTGAGCGCATAAAGGGCTGCCGTTCCCCCTTGTCTGGTCTCTATAAGGCAGCTGCTAATGGGAAAGGAGGCCTCTGGGCAGGGCTGGCCAATCTCTCAGGACAAATGAACATATGGAGAAAGAGATGCAGAGCAGGAAACACTAAGTAGGAACTCTGAATAGGAAAGAAAAGACAGCTGAACACATGGAGAATACTTCTGCTTCCTTTCTAGATGCAGGGATAATAAATCCCTGGAGCTTAGAAATGATAATGAACTTTTGATGAATTAATGGTGAGTGAAACAATTCCAACTAAAGAATAACTTCTAAAAGTTGCAGGCCAGCGGCTGGACCATCCCCACCCAAAGTCTTCTCAGACAAGAGTCTGCCTCTCACCACTTCATCCGAAACACCAATGAGTAGCCACACTTGAGGAAAGTGGGAGATGGAAGACAATAAATGAATCTGGTATTGGAGATATTGCTATAGATGCAGCTGGTGACACAAAGTGGAAGGGAGGTCTCTGCCTTTAAATGCATGTTCCTAGAACTAAGGAACAAAATCACTTACTCCTTCCATAGACCTATAAAGACACTTGCACACTATTAACTGGATGAATCTATGTTCTATGGGTCATCTAAAACACACCCACTGCCTGAAGAGTGATTGGTCTAAAGAATCTTGTGTCTAGGGGGGGACCAATGCATGGTACTTCCACCCCTCAAAACTAAGCTGTGCTGGACCAGCAGGTATCATTCTTGCTTGTCTGTCTTAGACACTTCAGTAAACAAACAAAAACTGAAAATGTATGTTTAATTTCCAAAATTCTGAGGCTCTGGTCACAAACTGCCCTTTACTCCCTCTTCCTTCTTAACAGGTATGTAATCTCAGCAGCAATCTGCAGACATCTTCTCTCTCCCCTCCCAGGCTCTCTGCTCCCGGTTTCACCGTCAGCTCACATCATTCCCTCACCCCTTCAACTATCTCCTCCTAATATTTTCTTTCCTCTTGCATCTCCCTTCTGGTCTTGGCCTGTGTACAAGGTCACTCCAAGCTGTCAACCAAGTCTATCCTGACATAGGCTGCTACAAAATTACGGAAAACAAAGTCTCACGGTGGTGCCAGCGGTTAGAGCACAAATTCCTAATGGACAGTGGGTAAAAACTGGGATTAACAGTAAGACAGAACTCAAAGGAGAACTGGTTTTCAGTAGATTTGATTTTCTTAGGGAAATAAATGACAAAGCAATGAGAGAGAGAGAAAAAAAAAAGCAAGATTGGGTGGCATAGGAGAGTGGGTAGCGGAAATCAGGAAAAGTGCAGAATAAAGTTTTATCACTTTCTTTTATTTAAGAAAATGGAAAGAAAATATGTCATAATAGAAGTGATCCTTGTAAGTAGTAGGAACACAAGGCTTTAATATGTTATTCTTTGTTCTTTAAAAAACTTTGTTATATTTAAAATTTGGCAACAAAAAAATTTCATAGCTAGTTTTCATGTACGCCCCCAGTTTATTAGCGTTACTTTAATAGAAGTCAATCTTTAATAAACTGTGTCTTAAATGCTGCTACTGAAAATTCTGAAACGTTTTGCTGTATGCTTTTTAGACTTAATAAGGATGGAGCTTCTAAACCTACTTCGCTCTTTAGGAGCAATGAGGAAGAAGGGCAGAGGGCAGTCAGAGTGGACAGGACTGAGGGGCCAGCTGAGGGCAGCCAAAAGGACCACTGGGGGCTGCTGTGTCAGCCCCAGGACAGTGGTCAGCCCGCTCTCACCAGGACTCTTAGCAGCCTCTTAGCTAATCTTCCTGCCTCCAGCTTCGCCGCTCTCTTAGCCTATCCTCCAAGAGGTGGCTGGCAAGGTCTTCCCAAGTATAAATCTGAACAGCCTTTGTGTGCTCCTCGTTGCTCACAGGTGAATCCTCACTCCACAATGGGTCAATCCAGGACCTTCCCTCATCAGTGATGCCCCTCCAGTCTCATTTCCCATTCCGTGCCTCAACTACATGGCATTCTTCATGGTACCCAAACACCCCAGTCTCTGTGGAAACTGCCTCCATCTGGGCTCAGCTCTAAGGGTATCTCCGCCATGAAGCTTTTTTATAACTCTCCCACACTCATAACTAATCATTCTTTCCACTAGGCTGCCATTGTACTACCCTTTTTAATTTCTACTACCAAGACCCCTAGTGGGTATGATCTACATCTTGTGTTTCCCTCAGTTGTGGCCAAAGGTAATAGAAAAGTTTAGTTGCTCCTCAAGGACAGACTCTGCTTATTCAATTCTATATTCCCAACATCTACTGAAGTGCCTGGAAAACAGTGGATTCTCAATGAAAAGCTTACTGGACTGAATGAATTCATCCTATATGGAAATCTTAATATTACAAAAATATTTTGTTTTCACTAAAATTAAGAGCCATACATTTTGGGGGTGATCTGGTCCACAAACAAGCTCTTGAAGAACCACTGTGGGTTTTGGCTCTTCGGCAGTTAGTGGAAGCAGAGAGCTGACCTTCGGAACTTATTCTACCAGGTTTTCACGAGAGTCATTTCTGTAGCTAGGATGACTCATCCGTAAATATGACATGAGAACGGCCACTGTTCCCTGCTCGGTTTCCTTGAGTCTGTTTTCTTCGGAGGACCACGGAAGGAAGGACGAGCTACAAGGACTTAGAAAGCATGAGCTAAAACGGGACACATGAGCTGTTCTACAAAGGCTGGAGGGGCACCTTGGGAGGCAGGCATCTCCTTCTCCTCCTTCCTAAAGCAGTGTGGATTTCCACCCTTATTCAATGGAACAGTTCAAAGGGGCCATTGCTAAGGATGAGAGAGGGTGAGCTTCAATTAGGTCAGCTTTTACTCTATCTATTACTTATTGAAGGTTTCAAGTAAGATTTCAACTTAAAACATGAGTTTTGCTCCTTTAAAAAGGCAGGAAAACCCCTGGCCTAAAGAATTCCACTGTACCCTTCCCTGGGATGTGAAGATGGGCTTACAGGCAAGTGGGTACACATGGAAGCTGTACCTGGCAGCAGCCCTAGGTGTGGGCAAACCACTTTTTCAAACCCCATGGGAGGAAAGGGACCTGCAAACTTGGCTTTGGTCTCAACAGGAGGACCTCAGGCCTTTGTGTGCCCCAGAGTACAGAATTCTTTTGACTTCTAAGTCAGTGGAGGGGTGATGGTCAGCCTGCTAGGACAGATCTTGAGATGATCAGTCATTTGCCACCTCCTCCAGGGAGGCTTTCCTACATCTCAGGCAAAGAAGAGCATCTCTTGTAATTTTTTGGATGTCCTGCCACCACCCACACCCATGCACCCAGAAGCTTTCCTTGTCTGTTGGGATGACTTCAATTTCTTGAAGCAAGTTATCTCATTAGTTCGTCTGGGAGGCCAAGAAGACCATGGCTACCAACCCGACCCTACCACAAAAGAGGATGCTCTTTCCTGCCACCTACAAATGTGTGATTAGACCCCAGCATTGGACAAGTGTGGATGGGCCAGTGAACACATCTCTTCTACAAAACCTGAGCCTATGTTTTGGTAATGGCTGGCTAGGAAGACTGGGATAGAACGTCTTTGGGGGACGTGAAGGCAGCAACATCTGTGCAGACAGGTGACAGCCAGTCTTACTCTCCTTGACTGTCCCAATGCTCTCACAGTGGTGACACAGCAGCCATGCAGCCTGACCAAGGGCTCAAAGTTTAAAATTCATCTTTCTTCTAAAATATGGATACTGAGGGGAGGGCTGGTCACAAGGACTACAAGCCCAGCTCCCTGAAAAATGAGGGGTGAGCGATCAGCTACCCATAATTTATGTGCACTGTGTGCTGGAAAACATTCTCCCATGCCCAGATTTATGAGCTGTCTGCTGGAAAACATTCTTCCATGTCCAGATGAAACCTTGTCTAAAAGAGCAGTGGTTTAGGATTCAGAAGAATCTGAGTTCAAATTCTGACTTCACCACTCACTAGGCTTGGTGACATTTGGCAAATCAATTAAGCTCTCTGAGTCCCAGTTTCTTGAACAATATTCCTCAAAATCAGAATAATGGAACTCACGTCACAGTGCACTTAGAGGAAAGAACATGCAAGAGGTCCTGCATTACAAAAATGTCTCTCTTTCTCCACACAGCTTGTCCCTAAAATTACTTCCACATTGTATTTTGGCTCTTTCTGCTAATATTTATCCAACAATGTCCTAGATTTTACATTCCCACTTATGTTGCCAGCGCTGTGAACAGGGGATTGAGTGTTAACTGCCCACCTTGATGAGCTCCATGCCTGGGACACTCAATTGGTATTAGCTGATGGGAAAAACAAAGAAGTCCATTTTTCCAAGAAAAATGTGGTAGGGAGGAAGAGAAAGAACTACAAGAAGACGGAGGTGGTTCTTGGATCTTAAATGCTGAGCCAGTTGCTACCCTATTGCCTCTGCTTCCACCTCCTCTTTCTGCCTGCCCCAAAGCAGAGTGGGCCAGGGTTGGAAGTAGAGGAGAAAGTCTTCTTTTTTTTTATTTTTTAAAAGCACACACAAATATAGCTGTGTGGACATACATGTATAAAGCACTGTTACAGTGGCATGCTTGTTTCTATTGAGAAAAAGAGTGCTTCCTGCATTCCATGGGGATCCCTCCTGAATGGGAGAGCTTGATTTATCACTCTTATAGAGCTTTCAGTCCAGGGCTGTGTGTCCTGGTGAGTCGACAGGAACCACCCAGACAGTACAGAAATAGAGCAATTCATAACATCTCAGGTGGAAACACAAAATGGATGTCTGTAAACTTCTTTGTACATCATTAATTCATTAGCTCAGAGAAACTAGAAACAGGGTCAGAATGTCAGCAAACGCTGGAGTAGTTGCATCCACATAGAGGGGACTGCACCGTTGGTTAAAAAGCAGATCTATGAAGTTATCTTAGTCTTCCAACTGCTCAGCCAGTGCAGCTAAAAGCCAGCCACCATCAGCCACAGGTGCGAGCGAGCCAGCATGCTGCCCTCTGCAGAGGGCACACCAAATGCTCCTGCCTATCCACTAGCCTATTTCACAGCCAGCCTTGTTTGCATTAAAAAAAAAAAAAGTTGGAGGACTTTGGGAAGGGTCCCAGTGTTCACCACGCAGTGCTGTGAAATTACACTTTGCTTTTTAGTGTAGAACAAAAACACAAAGTATGTAAGGGAAAAATCAGCAACAGCAAAAAAGGCACATGGAAATAGCAACAATATGGGCTACAAATTCATTTTCTATCATAAAGTAAAACTCTTCCATGTGAACTAAAATCGCTGTGCAGTGCTAAAATAGGGAGGACTTGTACTTTTAAAATTGTTAATACCTCCATTTTGCTACGAAATATATTTTAAGAGCCTCAAAAATGAGGCACATGTAAAAAATTAAACTCAAGTGGAAATGGAATTGCAAATGAGTTTGATCAAGAACTTTCTCATCTCTAAAATCCATCTTTTATTTTTTTAAGGCCACACCTCAAATGTCTCTTTTAATAACACAGCCATTGACTTATAAGGCAATATTAAACAATGCGGTAGAAATCTGGCTGAAAATGTTGGAAGAGATATTATATGGAAAATACCTATTTTTCATAAATATTCTTGGAAATGCTTCAAAAGTACATATTAATATAATTTCTTTTTTTTTTTTTTTTTTTTTTAATTTAGTCATTCATCTCCCCCTTGCTGCTTGTGCTCGCTGGGTCAGCTAACCACGCCATTCGGGCGGGCCTGCCTTCACCAGGAGGCCCCGGGAACTGAACCCGGGGGCCTCCCATATGGTAAACGGGAGCCCTACTGATTGAGCCACAGCCGTTTCCCCATTAATATAATTTCTAAACATACTCTTAGAAGTAATTTTATGACCACTCTGGAAAAGATTCTTTTTATAACCTCTGCATCAGAACTTTGCCTCTCTGGATTTTTTTCTCTCTCCTAGTCTTGAACTGCTTGGTGGGCATTCATAGGTTAAAAAAAAATGTTTCTGTGCTGAAAAGTTATCAAGACCAGCTCTCTGCCGCATTTGCATTGTTATTAGGAACACGAACACACGCACACACTCACTGAGTTTAATTTGAGGCTAGTAAAGAAACTGAGAGATTAGACACAAAGAAATGTAAACAGCTCTCACATGCGAGGAAACTAGGTTACGAGGATCCCAGCACCAGGCATTCACCAGTCACCATGGAAAACAGGAAGTGAGATGCATAGCAACCACAAGCCAAAAAGCAGGAAAGCGCATACCTTTAGCTTGGAATGAAAATCACGAGATTTCCTTCTGGCAAGAACCTGAATGTGACTAGACACCTGCAGGGTAGGGGAAGGGAGGAAAACAAAGGAAAAGCCTGTAACCATGGAGATGAAAAGCCCCCTACAACTGGGCAAGCCAGACGTACCTTAATGGCGGCTTGAATTTCTCGAACTTTCTTTCTTGCTAAGACCTGTATATGACTAGACACCTACATTGTTCGGGTTTATGAGGGGAAACAAAACAAAACAAAACAAAACAAAAAAAGGAAATCAAATATAAAATCGCTACTCCTTGGGAGGGTTTAAGGGTGAGGGGTGGGGGTGGGGGAGGTTATTTGCATCTCAACAAAGCTCTGCAGTTAGGAATACACAGTCCAGCCAGACACCAAGCCCCCAGCGCTGCTCTAAGCTTTTCAGACTGGGTCATCACTGCAGTGACTTGATTCAGGATGAAAGTTTAGGCTAATCATAGTATTCCCACCCAGAAGAAATCATGGGCATTGGGAAAAACTAATTTCAGGAGGGGTATGGGGTAGGGGGCTTGTTTTCTTTATAAAATTAAAAAGGTGGGGGTAGAGGTAAATGAAAATATTTATAGCTTCTCAGTATTAGAAGGGAAAATCCCCTTTTCTCAAATTAAAGGAGACTATCCATAAATTAGCACATTCTGCAGAATCAAAAAGCTGAAACTGTCAGTTGTATTCTGATCTCATTAAGAGCTCTGGATTCTGTAGCAAATGTTAAAATAATACTGACATGTAAATTAGATCTCAAAGAGAAATGGAAAGACCCAGTTAGCAGAGCATTTTTCCCCCTTATAAATATCTTTAATCCTTCCACTCTTTTGGGTATTGACTGGGCGCCAAGTGGATTTGCATATTATTACAAAGCGAAATGTGTGAATACAGCCAACCAGCCATCCTGTTAAAAATCTGGGTTGAAAACCACACGGATTTACCAAACAACAAATTCACATTGGAGAGGTATCACCAACTGCTGCCTAAAAACATCCCCAGGATGCCGGGGTGTGGAAACGAAGCCAAAGCCCAGCTCTGAAACACAATGATTCCACTGGGTAAGCAAATTTGCATTTCTTTCTGTGAGACCAGGTTAAATTTAGAAGAATCCCCGAGTGAAGGGGTGGGGCAAATGGCCAGAGCTCACAGACCAGCAGACAGTTCAAGTCCAGCACTTTCAGTACGAACGGAACTAGACTTGTCCACTTCAGAAATTCAGAGCCTTTCCTTTAAAAATTCAGAGACTCAGGTTGTGTCACAATTACTTCATTTCCAAACAGGATTTATGATCATAAAAGATCCCTTTATCTTTAACTTTGTCTTTGTGTTTCAATTATTCAATTACTTTTTTTCAAGTTGCTTGTGAGCTTTTTTAAAGCACGGAGAAGCAGGCACTTCCCCCATCTTCCTCACCCCTCCATCTAGCTCCTGCTTCTACCTGTTTTCACCCAATTTTTGTTCTTCCATGATTGTCTGCATTGACGAGGGCCACTGTCGGGGGGGGGGGGCACCCCCCAAACAGACAATGCCCTCCCTCTGGGCACTGGCAGGCAGCCACTTCCTTTTGTGCTGACTCAGCAGCCATGACCCAGGCTGGGCACAGAGGCATTCCTGGGGCCATAAACACTCATGAAAACAACTCATCACTGGGAAGAGAACTGGAAGCTGCTGCTCAGGCTTAAAGAGACCACAGCTGAGCTTGCCTTTTCGGTTTGATTATATTTTTTAAGATCCATGCCAGATCATTCAGTACAGGTCAACATTAAAAATTTTTTTTCCTGTAACAACTCACCCATGAGGTGCCTCCCCGCTTTCCTTTTGCTTTTCTTTTTTTAGTTAAACACTAAGCATCCATTCCAGTTCTGAACTAGGTCGTGTCAGAGATCTGGGCTGCTTTACATCTGAAAGAACGCGGGAAGGCAGGCAAAGGGCAGAGGAAAATTCCTGACACTACTCTGCACAAAGGTGTTTACGTTGCAACTTCATTTCAGTCACAGCAGCTACTGACAAAAAGCAACAGCTTAAGGAGCCACAGTTCCCTGGACGTACATCAGTCGGTATTATATTTAGGCCAACAATCAAGGCTGCTAGCATTACTTTTTCATTGAAATGATGACTAATACATTATTGTTCCAGGATTTTACAATGCACAAAGTCTCAAAATTTCATGACTTGCCAGTGTACTTGCACCTGCAGCTTTTGCAATGTTTACAGATGCACAGTCTGGGAAAGAAATCTAAGTTTCAAAATATGGTACAGGAGCAGTTCATACACTGTCCTTGGCAGTGAAACTTTCCCATTGGAGGCCTGAGTATGGGTATAAAAAGAACTCGGGAGACCACACAATAAAGGGTCACTGAAATGATGAACAGTGAAAACTGAGCCAATTTAAAACGCCTAAAACATTGACGTCCTTACAGGGAACTCAAATTGGGGGCTCCTAGGAGCCAAAGCACAGACAGCCACTGCAGCCAAAATGCCTCTTGGACCATTCGCTGACATGCACAATTTCCAGATGGGTTATTTTACCTGTTTTCTGGTCCTCGTCTTCCCCGTCCTGAGTTTGATGTATCTGGCTATCAATTCATTCCTACCTGAAAGAAAGAATTTACAATAAGGTGGGTTACTTAATAATAAAATAATAATAATAATAATAATAATAATAATAATAATAACAACGTCCCTGAAAGCTAATAATAGAATTTAGAATAAAAAATTTGAAAGTTGCAGCTGTTGGTTTATTAATGCTAGAAATATAAAAAGGTACAATTGTTTGCAAAAATATTTAGTAGGAGAAATGAGGATGAAGGGTATTTAATTTTGAACTTCAAGTAGCCAATGAGGATAGAAATGTGCCTTCTAAGAATTTTTGTGTGCATGCTTGTACCCAAATGGATGGCTGCTTGTATAAGCAACAAATACAATGAATGGATGAGTCTGGGACTAAATAAAACCAGTTCTTGCCACATGGCAGGAGTCCAGGTTCACCAGCAGATGACTTTCAGTAAGAGAATATCTCTGATGATACCATGATCTGGACATTTTCACAGCTTCTGAACTGTAAGCTTTTCATCTAATAAATTTCCATTATGAAAGCCAACACATTTCTGGTATACTGCACTGGTAGCCTTTAGAAACTAAAACACCACCCAAACTAGGTTTGGTTTCCTTATTTTATAATCCCACCGCAGCACAACCCAAAGTTCCTTCCTAGTATGTATCCAAATTTTAACTATAATCATCGTTGTATCATTTCTGTATAATTTGCATTTGTTGTCTTATTTCCCAGCCATAACACATACCAGGAGGAGGCAAGAACTTTGCCTTGTGCACCCAGCACTGTACCTGGCACACAGAAGAATGATGGACTTACACAGCTACTAGTAAAAGAGAGTGACCACCTCCCCCAGATCTCCCCTAGCTGAGTAAAGAACTGGCAACACTGATGAGTGAGTGTCCTCCTGGAAATCTTGCCTGAGAATTCTAAAGACTTCCCTCTATCACTGAGCAGAGCTCTCCTGTAACCATGGCTCTGTCCACCACCTGATTGTGTTAGGACTATGCTGGACACAATCAGCACCGGAAGGCAAATGAATCATGGAATCTAGGGACTGGAAAGTATCTCTGGGTCATCCATTCCGAACCTTAAAAGTCCCCACAAGCCCAAGCCGATACTTCCAGAATTGAAGAAGCAACCCATCCTATCTTCAAACATACTTAAGAATAAAAAGACCCTCCTAATTTGAGGCTCTCTGCAACTGTCATCCCCAGATCTTTCCTGTTCCTCTTAGGTCAATAACAAGGTTAGTCTCTGATCCAGGTGACAGCCCTTCTGATACTGACAGCTTTCGGGTCCTCCTAGAGTTGTACCCAGGCTGAACTGCCCCCGGTTCCTCTGTTTTCTGTGACAAGCTTTGGAATGTCTCATACACTATCCTGTGACCACCCTTTGTCGGTTTTCCTTTCACAACCCGGAGTCCAGAATTGGACACTCCTGCTATGACAGATCCACATTCAACTGTGTCTGTCACCCCCCCTCACCCTAAATACTCCACACCTCTATTAACACAGCCTAACATTGCATTAGCTTTTGGGGGAATCACAATAAAATGTCAACTTCTGTCGACTTGAAATCCTGGGTTTTCTTCAAGTGGACTACTCCTCAGATACATCCCCTACATTCCAGTCTTTTCATGGATAGTTGAGATTTTAAGATCCAAATACAGAATCTTACATTTATTTGTATTCTATTTCATCCGGTTCTATTAAGCCTATCATTCCAGCCTGCCAGGATCTTTTCAGCTCCTGATTCTGTGACCGAATTATCCTTCAACCACACGAAAAGGACTTCTAAATTCGGTTTTGAAGATTGCTTCTCTAAGCATTCGCTTTCAAACTTTTGAGAACCACCAATATCCCCTGTAGTGTCATTGGGCCTGCTTCTCCATCTCTCAGATGGTTGTAGAGATTTTGCAATTTGTCTCAAAGGCTTGCTGACAGCAGAGTTCAGCTAGGAGTGCCTAATTACTAAAAGCCAGACCTAAATGACAATGTCTGCAGACGAGCCAAGCATCCTCCAGCTGGGGGCCTCACTGTGTGCCCTGTTCAGGGCTGCCTGAGTGGCCAAGAAGAAATAAATCCTGGGACTCTCTATTACATGCAATTTTTTTTGAACCTTGTCCAGATTGCAGAAATGTCTCTTGTCCCCATACTTGCTTATTTTCTGTGAAAGGAGACAGAATAGCTTAACATGTGTGACGTACAACCTACTTGATTTTCAATTTCCTATGGCATTTGGTTGATTGAGATCAATATTCAGGACAGCCACATTCAACTGTATACACAGTAGTTTATGCAAATGGCACGCTTGGGAGTTGAAAGGTATAGTACCCTGTCAATATTATACATTGATTAAAGCACTTCTAAAAATTACTACTTCTACAATGAGTCTTTTTTGGGCACCTACTATTTGCTGGGCACTACATTACAGTCCTCATTTAATTGAAAACTTATCGTAACTCTCATATTCCTGTTCTATAGATGTACAAAATCATTCTTCAAAAGCCCGAGTGCTTTCTTCCATACTATGTTTTAAGCCATGAATATTAGTTAACTTCAATCTATGTGTTTTCTGATGCTTAACCATCAAGAATATTGCTGATTCAAATTTTAAATCCAAATTCAACTAACACTGAGCATCTACCTACCCACAGTGTCAATCACTTTATTTCATGATATTTTTTAATGATCACTGAGGATGGCTTAGATTTACATGGTTTAAAAAAAAAGTTATATTTAATTTGTCAAATTGAAAAAAACAAAATCTAGTTAAGTTCCACTTATACATCTTATAATTATCTTTATAAATCTACCAAATGTTGGCAATCACTTTCAAAGGACCATTCAGTTAATGATTGGTCCATTTTACATACCTAATTGTTACCAACCAATGGGCTCATTGCCCGATGTACAGAGAAGACAATGACATGACATCAGGATTTTTAAGGAAAGAGTTTATTGTGAGGCAGCCAAACAAGAAGACAAGAGTTAAGGCTCAACTCTGTCTCCCCAATCTTAGTGCTAAGGGATATTTTATGGGAATGGAGGTAAGAGGTAGGGACAGAAGTGGAAAGGTTTGACTTGGCATAGTCCAACTGGTTAATTACAGAGTTGCCCATATATGGCAGAGTGAATCTGAGGCCAGGTCTTCCTTATTAAAAGACCTCTCACATTTGGTCTGCTTCTAATGTCTCCCTGTCCTTGTAATCTTGGTTCCTGGTGGCCCAAAGGTCATTTTGTGCATGCTCACAAGCTCCGAAGAAAAGGTTAAAGGAGCAGAGGTTTTGGTCTGCCCACAGTTTCACAAAGTCCTTTCAACATGTAAAACTATATATAGGAAGCAGATATGCCTCAAGCAGTTGAGCACCTGCCTCCCACATGCGAGGTCCCGGGTTTGGTTCCCAGTACCTCCTAAAGAAGACAAACAAACAATGAGCAGACAACGAGTCCAAACAATGAGCAAAAACAACAAGCAAACAGAATAGGGAGCCATGGGGACTATATATTAAAAATACTTTAATGTATTTAATGCTTTTTTAAGTATTAGAATTGTCTGATTTAACTTACAAAACCTTCCCTTAAACAAGAAAGCTAATAAATTGTCTTAAATGTTCTAATATTACTTATAAACCTAGTAAGATTTCAATTCCTCCAAAAATCAAGTCTAAATTGATCTTCATTGCACATTTTAAATTGGAAATAAAGACTAATCTGTTATGTAGGACAAATCTTAAAAATTACCTGAAATATCAAGAATGTGCAAATAGTTTAAATAAAAAATATTAACACAATGGCTTTGACTCTACTAAAAATGTCTAACTTTAATTCTAAATCTTCCCAGAATTAAAGTGTGCTTATCCATTAAGGAAACAAATACATCATTCCAAATATTTCTGAAATATCCTTTTGGCTGCTTGGGATTATATAGCTATCAGTGAAATTGACTAGCTTCTGACAGAATTTTTGATAGGATATATTCAGTTCTATTTATAGTTTCTATAGCTCTGCCTCAAAATGGGTAGATCCATATGTCCACAGTTCTAGATTCATGTAATGTTGCTAAGATGCTGAATTTTCCAACAGAGGACGGGGAGCTCAACGGCACCAACCATCACTGATACAACTGGGAGTGGAGTGGGCCTGCAGTCCACACAGCACAGCCCTGTATTACAGCAGCCATGGTCAGAATGTTGGATACTAAAAACGGTATACTCCATTTCTCTAGTTACCACCCTCAACATACACATGGCATTGGCTGATCCAGGTAAATCTTACATTACAAAAATGACTTTCAACAAAGTAAATTTTAAAGTGAGTTGCTAATTTCTTAAACTAATCCTATACCCATATGAAGATCACGTCCTTTGTGCTCTCCATCAAGGCTGTACATCAGGGATATAAAGATAAGACAGCATGCCTGACCACAAGGAGATCACTGTCCAATACAATGGCTAAGCTAGGAGAGCAATTCCTACACATCCAGCGGCAATGACTGCCATGAAAGAGGTTCTAATAACCCATGTGGGTAAGAGGTCACAAATAATTCAGGAAATCTAGCAAGGTCTCCCAAAAGTACTGGAACATAAACTAGGCCTTTCACAATACAGTACACTTTTTTCCAACACTTTATTATGAAAGCTTTCAGACATACAGAAAAGATCTTTACAGAAAGAAGTTTACATTGAATACTGTAAATGCACTGCCTAGCTCCTACCATTAACTTTTTCTATATTTGTTTTATCACACATTTTTCCATCCATCCACCAGGACATCGTATTTTTTGGTTGTTGCATTTCAAAGTAAGCTGCAGGCTTAACGATGTTTCTTCCTAAATACTTCAGTGCATATGTCATTAACTAGAGCGACAGACTGATTTGGACAGGCAGAATGGAGGAGGGTATCTTAAAGAACATTTTTGACAGAGGCAGCAGCATTTCTTTAAATATGTAGGTAGGAAACTGGGGCTTTAAAAAAAAAAGCAAACTCATCCCCACTGGCCCTTCACCTCCCTACGCCACTGCACACTTTCTTTCTTTCTGCACCCAGGAGTCTCCAGGTTTTCCACATTCACAGCTTACATAGCGGTTCAGGCCTCCTCTCCTTCACTTGTCTCTGTAAATAATTGTAATAGCTTATAGAGCTAAGTGGCAATGTCACATTTCACCACTAAGTGTCCTCATACTATACTTTCTCTGTAGCATCCTTTAAGAATGCACAATGCCTTAGTTCTTTGAGATCCTGCAGCTGCGGCTCCCTTGCTGTTCCCACAGGCAGCAGGCAGCAGGCAGCAGGCAGCAGGCAGCAGGCAGCAGCGACGGCAACCCCAGCCCCATCTTCCACTTTTACATGGTGATCCCCACCAGGCACAGTAATCTAGCTTGTATTTTTTCCCCTTTCTCCTAAATCTCCTAACACAGTTGAAAGTGAGCCCGCCAACGGTTACTCCTACATCCTGGATGGCTGTCAAATTTCCTGCTTCAAGGGGCAACAGAGAGAGAGAGCCGGCAGATAGGCGCTTGCACTGTGCCTGCCTGACCCAGACAGAGGACTGGTTGAAGTTGTTGTGGTAAGGGGAAGTGGCCTCAAGGTCATGTTTGAGGCACAACAAATGCAGGGTCTGTGGCTAGAAATTGTAGCCCAGAGACATTCAGCTTTAACAGTAAAAGAGGCACTTTGTAATTGAATGGGGTCAGGGAACCACAAAGAGAGAAGCAGCAAACGGAGTCCTCCTCTCCCAGGCTGCGCCAGAGCTATGTGAATTTGGAGCCCTAAATCCTGCCCCCCACCCCCACCCCCAACTCTCCACAGGCCTGAGCAAAGGGTGCCACCGTGAACCCCTGCTGGCCTTCCCTTCGCTAGGAGGAATACGTAAGGATCGCTCCTACTCCTTCCGTTTTTTTTCTGTGTCAACAGAGTGAGAATCAAAGTAAACACGCGTTTCTCTTGTTTCTAGACCAGAGCTGTATCCAAGAGGCACTGATCTATGGTTGCAGCATTAGAGTCTTCTATTGCCCTGCACAAACTCTGGCTCCCTAGAATTTCCCTCTTAACACTGGAGCTTTCTGTGCTCTGTACCTGCCTGAACAATTGCTCTTATGGCCTCCAGCGTCCTTGCCTATTTCTTCAAGTCTAGATTCTGCCTATCTTTAAGGCTTCTTCATTAGCCTTCCAGCTGGAAAGGGCCTCCCTTTCCCCTAAATCTCTACAAGTTTTGACTTGGGGTTGCTTCTCTGATGACTCCTATCTTTTTCTGCCTTATATTCTAGCCATTTCGGCACATGCCACAGCTCCAACCAGATCATGAGATCAGGAATCAATGGCATCCGTTTCTTCTGTGCTCCCCCTCCCTTTCAGCTTAGTGTTTGTGGGACGATGTCAAGGGCAGAAAAGCAGCTCCTGCCTCCCTACAATCTAGTTGGAGTCTGGATCAACAACATAAAGTGAAAAAAGAAGAGATGACCCAGTGGGAAGAAGGGAAAGGGAGACAGAAAGACTCTTTCCACAAGCTGATAGCACCATGGAGCATGGCTCTGGGGACAGACTCCCCCGTGGCCCTGTCCTCCAACGCCGGCAGCAGTGCCCAGTGCAGCAGTTCATGAGCACCGTCACAGGCAAGGTTCTAAGAGATACAGAAAATGCTTTCTAGGCATTCTAGGGACCTCCTTTTCTGAGCTGAGGTTCATCTAAAGGAAAAAATACCTTAAGACATGAAAAATAAAAACTGAAAAACACAGCTGTGGGGGGAACTGCAGAAACCCACGTCCCCAGCCAGGGAAGGGCTAAAGAGCAGTGATGCTTAACCAACACTGTCTCCTCAAGATTTTAGGGAGTTAAGAGCAGGACACTGCCAGAGGAGGCATTAAAGGGTCTTTATTAGGGAAACGGATGTGGCTCAAGCAACTGGGCTCCTGTCTACCATATAGGAGGTCCAGGGTTCGATTCCCGGGGCCTCCTGGTCAAAGGCGAGCTGGCAAGTGTGCTGAGCTAGCTGGCTCAGCAAGATGACACAACAAAGACACAGAGGAGAGACAATAAGAGACACAGCAGACCAGGGAGCTGAGGTGATGCAAGAGATTGAGCACCTCTCTCCACTCCGGAAGGTCCCAGGATCGGTTCCCGGTGCCACCTAAAGAGAAGACAAGCAGACACAGAAGAGCACACAGAGAGCAGACAGTGATCGCAAAGCAACATGTGTGTGTGTGTGGGGGGGGATGTTGGGGAATAAATAAATCTTTTTTAAAAGGGGGGGGGGGGATGTCTTTATTAACTAATCTCTAAAGAGTTAATAATTAGCCATTTCTTCCACACTGCTGCCATGGCAACTTGTCCCAGCAACACTGGAAAAAAAGGAAGAACTACCAAAGCTGGTTAGTCATCCACTGGCCAGACATCGACTATGCACCTATGAAGGGCAAGCAATGGGCTAAGAATTGTGGGGGTAAAGACACCACCTCTGCCTTCAAGGTGCTTCCATCTGTTTGGAAGAAAGCACCACCTGTGACCTCACCTCTGAGAACAGGGCCAAACTGGCCCGTCATGTGCTCTCACAGTACTCAGGCCTCTCACAGCTCACGTCCAGCTGCCATGTCCCATTTATCTGAACAATTCTATGGTCCCTCACTACCAAACAGCGGGTCCCAGGGGTTGGTTTTACAGGAAGTGTGACTGAGTGGGCAACTGAATGAGAGGGATGGTGGACTCAAGGGGGAGAGGGTCAGGAAACTAAGATTAGGGGAAGGGGAAGGTTCATGAAAATAAGTGCTGCCAATGAGGAAGTTCAGACACCAGTGTCTCAGTTAATCCTCAACATGAGTCACTGCCCCAAAATCAGCACTACCGTGGCCGGGCAACAGCTCAAGGGTTTACAAAAGTACTGCTGGCTTTTAGGTTGGGAACACTGGGAATTCCCTGAGATAACCCATCTCTGCATTCACCTAGAGGCTAAGAAGCATCTGAGAAGGAAAAAAGCAAAACAAATAAACATACACTTGTACAACACAAAGAGTGAACCCTAATGTAAGCTATGGACTACAGTTAATAGTGTAATCATAATAATTTTGTTTCATCAATTTTAACAAGGTACCACACTAATGCAAAGTGTTAATAATAGGGAAAACTGCCAGTGTGGGTATAAGGAAACAAAGACAGTTTCAGTA
Organism: Tolypeutes matacus; assembly: GCA_026826555.1. NCBI lineage: Eukaryota > Metazoa > Chordata > Mammalia > Cingulata > Chlamyphoridae > Tolypeutes > Tolypeutes matacus. The sequence goes on from JAKSZT010007815.1 coordinate 36,682,602, forward strand.
TGTGAAAGGTATATGGAAACTCTCCGTAGTAGTTTGGCAACTTTTCTGTATTTTATTTCAAAATGGGAACGGGGAAAGGGGAAAGGGAAAGGGAAAAGAAGGAAGGAAGAAAGAAGATACAGAGGAAGACTGGGTTAACTGCTAGTTAACCAGAACTTAGTACCTAGCATCCCTTCAAAATGCCTGGCAATAACTCAAGTCCCACCTTTTCAGAGTTCCTATCAGTCTAGGGCAGCTGATATTATCCTGTGACTGCCCCATAAAACACTGTGTTCTCTTTCATCTTAGCAGACAGCTTACAAACTACACATTTGCAAAGGGTCAAAAAAAGACAAGCAAGTAAAACTGTCTGAGGCTATGTGTTGAATACAAGCCCTCTATGCTGGATAGAAACTCTGTTACTCAGTTGTTGCAGTTTTTTTTGTTGTTTTTTTTTTTTTTTTCTCTTTTTTTTCATTTGTGTCATTTATTTTTATTGCAAACATATATATGACATAAAATATGCCATTTTAATCTTTTTTTAAGCATACAATGCAGTGACATTAATTACTTTTACAAAGCTGTGCTACCATCATCACCTTCCAAAACTAAAACTTTATCATCACCCAAAACACGTAATTTCTTGAAAGAAAAAAATATGAATGAAGCACATTTTTCTAATGCCTCACACTCTATGAAGCAATAAGGAGATGCTATACAATCCTCTTTTAAATTCTCTAAAGACTTGTTTAGCCTTAATAGTTTAACTTTGCCATTAGCCTTTCCTCTTCCTAATCCATGCTATATACAGTTCTCTACAATACTGTTCTGGTTTAGCCACTCTACTGGCTTCAAGACCTTCAGTGGCTCCCTACTGCCTACAGTCTAAAAGCCAAACTACTTTAGTATGGTATTCAATGTTTGTTCCATCATTTGGCCTCTATTTTTTAATTTTCCAGATGTAGCACCCCTAACCCTCACCATGACCAATCCATTTTACCATCAAAATACACACCCCGGGAAGCGGCTGTGGCTCAATCAGTAGGGCTCCCGTTTACCATATGGGAGGCCCCGGGTTCGGTTCCCGGGGCCTCCTGGTGAGGGCAGGCCTGCCCGTGCAGCGTGGTTGGCTGACCCAGCGAGCACAAGCAGCAAGGGGGGGATAAATGAATAAATAAATAAAATCTTAAAAAAAAAAAAAAAAAAAATACACACCCCATTTCCAGTTCCCTCAAACCATCCGATCATCTAAGGTTTTGCTTATAGCTGAAATTCACCTTTGAATCCCATCAATCAAAATCCTTCCAGGTCCAGCTCAGATGGTCCATGAAACTTCATCAGAAAGACATCTGAAATGTGCACTAGATGTGGAACGCATGGAGATGAGTGAGCCCGAGAGTCAGGCACCTGTAGCTTACCTCACAGACCAGTTATTAGGGAAGACCACATATTATAAAGCAAAGCGAAGCAAATGGTACAGTGAGTTAAAAGCAAATTGATTAGGAAAACGGGAATATATGAGGGGAGCCATGGCTTGACTTTGACTAGGGAAGTAGCATGAGATTACAGCCCACTGCTCTTCATCTGTACAGGGCACTGCTCTCTTCTGGCTCTATTAAGAGCTCCTTGGATAACACACTGTAAGCTCCTTCAAGGCAGGGTCCATAACTTTTAACCTCTGCACCCCACATGCTCATGAGGATTACTAGCTAGAACCTGAACTTGCTGCACCACGTGCAGCCTAAATAGATCCCTACCCACAGGGTCTCAGAGGGGAGTGTGTTCAGTTCCTGACAGTTCCTGCCACTCATTCTGCTGGCATTCATCTTTTCTTTCACACCCACATCTGATCATATTGCTTTCTCAATCAATTGGTCCCTGTCTACTGTAAGAAAAACAAACTCTTTTAGCCTGGTACCAAACCTAAGAGCCTACACTCCTCCATAGGGTTCCTAACATTATAGTACAGTACAAGGAGCTTCAAAAAGCTTCCCAAACCAATTGTTATGCTTTTCATACCTCTATGCCTCTGTGCAACCATCTGGCCCCAAATACTCTTTCCCCTCTGCTTTGCCTGCAAACTCCTATTCATCCATGTAAGCCCCAATGGCAGCATTTCCTCCCCAAAGCATCCGGGAGCCATCCAAGCAGAGTTAATTATTTCCTCCTTTGTACCTCCATGTGCCAAACACATACCTCTGCTGCTGGGACACTTGTGCTGCACTGCAGTTTCTCATCAATGTGGCTATACTTCCCCTTCTAAACTTGGGACAGTTCCATGGAAGGGACCCATCTGGTTATCTCTGACCTCAGTTGTGGCCCCTATTAAGTTGGTGCTCAGTAATATGTTTAAATAGCCAAATGAATGAGTGAGCAAATGAACTCTCTTCTTCTGTATGAAGAAAACCAAAAGAAATAATCTAGGGGGGGGAAAGATAAAAGTCAGACAGCACTGCCAATTATCACTTGAAATCTCTAAGCCCTTTTACAGTTACAAATATGTCAGTAAAAGGCAGCACAGTTTTCCCAATCTTCCTTCTGCTCTCTTAGCTTGGCACAAGTGTGACCAGTGCGTGTTCTTTTCCTCCCACCCCTCTCCCCCACTTCCACATGGCACAGTAATGTGGACCTGGTCCAGGAAAAGAGCTAATCTCAATATTAACCCAGGAAAGTCCTGTTAATGAAAAGCTTTGCTAAGAACAGCCTGTTTATTTATTAATAATTTGGCCTTAGAGAAGCGTGAAATCCGCCATTTGAAGTGCTAAAAACTGCTACTGTTGAATGGAGAAACTTCGTGGTGGGAATGATGCAGACTTGTTTTATTTATTTACTCATTTTTGACACAGATAGATGTATGACAGCCTAGACCTTTCTGGGGAATTCGGACTTCTACTTATTATGTGACCAGGGGCAAGGTGCTTTACTTCTCTAGACTTCTATTTCCTCGCCTATAAAATGGGAATAATAGTACCTCCCCTGGAGGGTTGCTGTATGCATTAGCAACAACTGTGAAGGTTAAAGCACTCAGAAATGCTTTAAAATGGCCCTATACACTGCAGAGCGGGTGTAGCTCAGTGACCGAGCACCTGCTTTGCATATGAGGTCCTGGGTTCAATCCCCCGTGACTCCTTAAAAAAAAAAAAAAATAAGGACCTACAATTACTTATGTAATACCACTGCCCTTTGTTTATATGTTTTTTCATTACTTAAACTGATAAAGGGGATTAAAAAGACTTTCTGTCGAGGACATCATACCAAATGGCATTTAATGAAAACACAAAGTACTTCTCTTTTGATGATATCAAAACTGAACAGCTTTGCCATGCTACACTGTAAATGTTCTCAAAATCTTTGTATAACGCTAAATTCTCAAAATGATAAGGCCATATAAGTTGCTTCTAGTAAAAGGAGCATGTTAAGAGGTACTATGCAAGCCACTTGCTTGCTACAATGATCTTTTAATGGAATAGATTCCTCATTGAATAAAATTGTATGAGTTGGGTTTCTGCCAGGGCTAAGTGTGGCCAAAATTCTTAAAATTTGTGGCAGATTTTAACTGTATGGAAAGGCGGGAGGCATCACATTAAACAGCATGTCCCCCACTGGATATCCAGAATTTACTTTTTAGTGTAAAAACACACTTACAAGAAGAAGAATTAAGCACCAACTTCTGTACTTACTATTCTAGTAACTATACAGTTACACAAACATTAAATGAAGATGACTCTCAAATGCTTTCAAAACATGTTAAAGAGAAATCTAAAGGTCTAGGCACTTTGTAATTCTTTTAAAAATAATATAGTAGGGGAGGGAAACCAAGATGGCAGCAGAGTAAGGAGCTCCTGGGGTCAGCTTGTGCTACAGGGCAATTAGTAATCACCCAGGGCTGTCTAAAGCACCTGTTTGGGGGCCCCAGGAGACCAGAAGAGCATCCTGCAACATCCTTGAAGGAAAGGAAGGAGGAGACTACCCATCTGCGGAGAAAATTCGTGAGTAGAGCACTCCATGCCGTGGAGGTCAGTACCCGTGGTACAAACCACCTTGGGAGCTGTTCCATGGCTGGAGTTGGAAGCTCTATTTCCCAAAAAACGGAGGAGGAAGACACAGTGTGGCACCGACTTCAGCTACTAATTAGTAAATTCAGTAGGCTAAAATATAATACCAAGAACAGCTAAACTTTGAACCTGCCCAAGTCAGAGGCTGGTAGCCGCCATTTTAACTCTGTCCCCTGGCATGAGGGGAATCAGGGCTGACTGAAAATCACAGTGCTGGTAGGGACCAGCTTCTTTCTACCCAGATCAGACTGCAGCTCTAGCCTAAACCCCAGCCCACCTCTTTGGGAAACAGCAAGCCACACCAGAGAGGCCGGTGCCCATCCTACTCTAGCAGCGCAAGCCACCTTGGGAACTATTCCATGGCTGGGGTTAGAAGCTCCATTTCCCATAAACGGGAAGGAAGAGACAGTTGTCCACCGACTTCACCTACTGATAAGTGGACTCGGCTGGCTAAAGTACAGTCCTAGAAACAGCTAGGATTTGAACCTGTCCAAGTTGGAAAGAGTCTGATAGCCGCCACTTTGACTCCACCCCGGCATGAGGGGAAGCCTGGCTGACTGAAAATCCACTGAAGTTAGGGACCGGCTTCTTTCCACCAAGATCAGACTACAGCCCTAGCCTAGGATCCAGCCCCAGCCTAGGCTCTAGCCCCACCTGCAGCAGAGAGGAAGCTGACGGGACCTGCACCAGGCTCTCCAGGCAACTGCAGGTGCTTTCGGCTGGCACAGTCTGAATAGTCAGTCACCTGGGACTGCATCCCCTGACCCCAATAGGACAAGAGAGGAGGTGGGTATCCTCAGCCTCTCCGGACAACTGCAGGTATTTTCACCCCACAGAAACTGGTTTGTTGAGTGCCTTCAAGTCCATCTCCACCACTGCCCGACCCCCATAAGATAGAACTGGGCTGGTGTTCCCTCAGCCTCTCAAGGCAACTGTTGGCACTTTAGCCTCCACCCCCATCCCCAATAGGACAAGAGACGGACTGTGTTTGTCCAGCCTCTCTGGGTAACTGTAGGAGCTTTTGTCCCACACAGCATGGACTGGTGGGTACTTGTGGACCCACCCTCACCCCCCAATAGGAAAGGAGGGGTCTGGTGTCTCCACAGCCTCTCCAGGCAATGGCAGGTACTTTTGGCCTACACAGACTAAACTGTTGATGCCTGTGGATCCAACCCCATGCCCTAATAGGCTAGGAGGGGGCTGGTGTTTCCTCAGCCTCTCTGGGCAACGGCACGTAATTTCAGCCTACAGGAACTGAAAAGTTGGGCGTTGGTGGTTCCATTTCCACCCCTAAAGGGCAGAAGGAACAGTACTCCCTTGCCTTCCCGGGGCAAATGCAGGCATATTCGACCCACACAGATTAGATTATTGAGCACTCTAGAGGGTCCATTCCCACCTCTGGCAAGGACAAGGTCTGGTGCCATGTCAGTTTACCTGGGCAACTGTGGTGATTTTGGACCAAATGGCATAGATTGCTGCCCATAACTACAGCTCCAATGCATAACATAAAGGGGATACCCAATGAGATTAAGTGCCAATTTCTCATCAGAAACCATGGAGGCAAGAAAGCAGTGGTATGATATATTTAAGATACTGCAAGAGAAAAACTGCCAGCCAAGAATTTTATATCTGGCAAAATTATCTTCCTTCATAGATAAACAGAAACTGAGAGAGTGTATAACAAAAAGACTGACTTTGCAGTAAATACTAAAGGGAGTGCTACAGCCTGAAAAGAAAAGACAGGAGAGAGGGGCTTGGAAGAGAGTCTAGAAATGATGAGTGTATCAGTAACAGTAACTAAAAGTGTCAAAAGAGTGGTGAAAATAAAATGACAGATAAAACCCAAAGATCAAAATGGATGAAATAAGGACTGCCTTTACAGTAATAAATTGAATGTTAATGGATTAAACTCCCCAATCAAAGAAACAGACTGGCAGAATGGATAAGAAAATATGAGCCATCTATATGCTGTCTGCAAGAGACTCACCTTAGACCCAAGGATACCAATAGATTGAAATTGACAAGTTGGAAAAAGATATTCCATGCATACAGTAACCAAAAAAAGCTGGGGTAGCTATAGTTATATCAGATGATATAGACTTTAAAAGCAAAGCTGTTATTAGAGACAAGGAAAGACACTACATATTAATAAAAGGGATGATTCACCAGGAAGAAGTAACAATCATAAATGTATATGCACCTAACCAGGATGCCCCAAAATACATGAGGCAAACATTGGCAAAACCAAAGGGAGAGATAGACATCTCTATCATAATAGTTGGAGACTTCAATATACCACTCTCAGCACTGGACAGAACATCTGGGCAGAGGATCAATAAAGAAACAGAGAGCTTGAATAATATGATAAATGGACTAAACCTAATAGACATATACAGAACACTGCACCCCAAGACAGCAGGATATACATTATTTTTAAGTGCTCATGGATCTTTCTACAGAATAGACCATATGCTGGGTCACAAAGCAGATCTCAATAAATTCAAGAAAATCGAAATTATACAAAGCACTTTCTCTGATCATAATAGAATAAAGTTGGAAATCAACAAATAGCAGACAAAGGGAAAATTCACAAATATATGGAGATTAAATAACACTCTTAAATAATCAGTGGATAAAATAAGAAATTTCAAGAGAAATCAATAAATATCTCAAGACGAATGACAATGAGAACAGAACATATCAGAACCTATGGGATGCAGTGAAGGTAGTGCTGAGAGGAAAATTTATAGCCCTCAATACTTACATTAAAAAAGAGAGCTAAAATCAATGACCTAATTGCAGAGCTGAAGGAACTAGAAAAAGAACAGCAAACTAATCCCAAAGCAGGCAGAAGGAATGAAATAACAAAGATCAGAGCAGAAATAAATGAAACTGAGAACAACAACAACAAAAAAAAATAGAATTAAGAAAACCGAAAGTTGTTTTTTGAGAAGATTAACAAAATTGACAAACCTTTAGCTAGACTGACTAAGAAAAAAAGGGAGAAGATGCAAATAAATGAAATAAAAATGAAAACGGGAACATTACTACTGACCCCTCAGAAATAAGAGAAATCATAAGAGGATACTATGAACAACTTTATGCCAAAAACCTAGACAATGTAGACGAAATGGAAAAATTCCTAGGAATATACGAACAACTTACACTGACCCTAGAAGAAATAGAAGCCCTCAACCAACCAATCACAAGTAAAGAGATTGAAACAGTCATCAAACAGCTTCCCAAATGAAAAGCCCAGGACCAGATGGTTTCACAGGTTAGTTGTACTAAGTATTCAAAGAAGATTTAATGCCAATCTTACTCAAGGTCTTCCAAAAAATTGAACAAGAAAGAACGCTACCAAACTCATTCTATGAACCCAATATCACCTGAATATCAAAGACATATAAAGATATTATGGGGTTAAAAATGATAGACCCATTTCTCTAACGAATACAGATGCGAAAGTCCTCAATAAAATACTTGCTAATCGAATCCAACAACACATTAAAAAAATTATTCATCATGATCAAGTGGGTTTTATACCAGGTATGCAAGGGTGGTTCAATACAAGAAAATCAATAAGCATCATACACCACATTAATAAATCAAAGAAGAAAAATAACACGATCTTATCGGTTGACGAAGAAAATGCATTTGACAAAATACAGCATCCTTTTTTAAATAAAAATACTACAAAAGATAGGAATTGAAGGAAACATTCTCAACATGATAAAGGCCATATATGAAAAACCCACAGCTAACATTGTACTCAACTGTGAAAGACTGAAAGCTTTCCCGTTGAGATCAGGGATAAGACAATGATGCCTACTGTCACCTTTGTTGTTCAATATAGTGCTAGAGGTTCTAACTAAAGCAATTAGGCAAGAATAAGAAATTGGAAAGGAAGAAGTAAAACTTTCACTATTCGCAGATGATATGACCCTATATCTAGAAAGTCCCAAAAAATCTACAACAAAGCTGCTAGAGAGGCAATAAACATTGCTACAATGCATTGCTAAAAGAAATTTTAAAAGACCCAAATAATTGGAAGACCATTCCGTGCTCATGGATTGGAAGACTAAATATCATTAAGATGTCAATTCTACCCAAATTGATATGCAGATTCAATACAATCCCAATAAAAATTCCACCACCATTTTTTAAACAAATGGAAAACACAATTATCAAATTTATCTGGAAGGGTAAGAGGCCCCGAATAGCCAGAAACATCTTAAAAAGGAAAACTGAAGTTGGATGACTCTCACTTCCAGACTTTAAATTGTATTACCTAGCTACCGTGGTAAAAAACAGCATGGTATTGGCATAAAGATGGACACATAGATCAATGGAACAGAACTGATGTTTCAGAAACAGACCCTCACATCTATGGCCCAGTGATTTTTGACAAGCCTGTCAAACAACCCAGCTGGGACAGAACAGTCTATTCAACAAATAGTGCTGAAAGAACTGGATATCCATAGCCAAAAGAAAGAAAGAAGACCCCTATCTCACACCTTATACAAAAATTAACTCAAAATGGATCAAAGACCTAAATATAAGCAAGTACCATAAAGCTCCTAGAAGAAAATGCGGGGAAACATTTTCAAGACCTGGTGGGAGAAAGCACCTTACACCAAAAGCATGAGCAATTAAAGAAAACAGGGATAAATGGAACCTCCTCAAGAAGTTGATAAGGTAGCCCGCTCAATGAATAAAAGTAAATAAATAAATTCTTTTAAAAAAAGTATAGGGAGTAAGGTATGGACTACAGTTAGTAGTAATACTTTGATGATGCTCTTTCATAATTTCTTAACAAATGTTTCACAACAATGCAAAGTATTTGTGGTGGGCAATGTGTGGAAACCCTATAAGATGTTATACATGTTTTTTTTGTAAGTTCACAATGTTTACTAAACACTTATAGTTTATGTATGTTCATATATGAATGATATACTTCAATAACTTGTTTTAAAAAGAAAAAAAGAAAAAGAAAAAATGAAATTGGTACTCATATGATAACATGGATGAATCTTGAAGATACTACTAAGTGAAGTAAGCCAGACACAAAAAGACAAATATTGCATGGTATGAACTAATACAAAGAATAAACACATGGAGTTAAAACCTAGGGTATAGGTTATTAGGAGATAAGAGGAGGGTTGAGAAGAACTACTGATGCTTAACGTATGTAAAGTTTTAATCAACTTGACTGTGAAAGTGTGGAAATGGATAGAGTTGATGGTAAAACATTATAGTGAGTAGCAGCTGATTTATAAATGGGATTGCGGCTGAAAAGGGAAGTCTGGAGAAGTAAATGTCAATTGAAAGAAAGCTGAAGAATAATCTACCCAGAGTTGGTTGAGAATTGTGGTTGAGGGTACAAATCCAAGAGTGTCCTTCTGTGAGCTAGAGCAGATGTATATCACTATTGCAGGTTGGTGGGAAGATGGAGAAGCATGGGAAAACTACAACTGGTGTGACCTATAGACTGTGATTAACAGCAATACTATAATACTATATACTATAATATTCTTGCATCAGTGCCAAAGATGTACTGTGTTGATAATGAGGGTGTATGGAAAAAGTGTGCTAAATGTACGTTATGGACCATGGTTGGTGGTAAGAGTCTGAGGATATTATCTCATAATCTGTAACAAATGTTCCACCACAGTGTGGTGTGTTGATGAAGGGGTGCTGTATGGGAATTCTACACATATGCCTGATTGTTTTGTAAGTTCACAACTTCTGTAATAAAAAAATATTTTTTAAAAATAGAGTGGGTTGGGGGTAAAATACACCAAATGTAAGATAGGGACTATAGTTAGTAGTAATATTTTGACGATGCTCTTGCACATGTTGTAACAAATGCTTCACAACAATGCAAGGTTTTGGTGGAGGGGTGATGTATAAGACCCCTGTATGAAGTTATGCATGTTTATTTTGTAAATTCACTATCTTTACTATACACTTATTGTTTATGGATGTTCATGTATGAATGATATACTTCAATAAAAAATATATTTAAAAATAATAATATAGTAGGGAAATAGGGACTTTAGGCTTCAAATGTATAGAGTCCTTATTTGGAATGATGGAAATGTTTTGGTTATGGATGGCTGGTGAAGGTAGCACGACATTGTGAATGTAATTAACAGCACTGAATATATATATATGAATGTGGTTAAAAGGGAAAATGTTCAGTTGTATACATAAGATAATAATTTTTTTTTTAAATCCATGGATCTGTATTACACAGTGAACCCTAAGTTAAACAACGGTTTACAGTTACAGTTAATAGCACAATTATAAAAATGTGCTCTTAGCAACTGTAACAAATGTACCACACCAATGCAAGGTTTTACTAATAGGGTGGGGTATATGGGAATCCTGTATTTTATGCATGCTTGTTCTGTAAACACACAACTTCTTTAATGAAATTACAATAAAGTAACCATGATCCTAAAGGACATCTTACAATATGCATTCAAACTAAAGCAATTGACATTTAGGTGTTAAACTAACTTATTATCCTTCACACTTAAATGCTGAAACTGAGGTCCAAAGAAGTTAAGAGATTTGCACAAGTTCACAAACTAGTAAGTGGTAGTGTTGGGATTTGAACCCAGCTTTCAAAGCTCATTACTCCTTAACTTTAGACCAACTGCTCTGAAAATGGCCTGAAATTAGCATCTCACCGGATCATTACTAAGTGTTCAACAAGAACAAAATCTTAGAAGGGGACAGAATCCAACCATGGAGTGAAATGAACTGTACATACACCACTTTAAAAGCTCTCCAACCACCACCTACAGTACTGGATAAAATCTCAACTCTTCTTTATGTAAGGCCTTCATCATCTGGCCCCAAAGAACTCCCCTCCCCTGTTCAAACAAAACAAGTGAATATTTTCTTTGTGGAAGGCACTGTGCTAGGAACTGTAGGAGGTCCACACTAGAATAATATACTCTCTCTGCCCTCAAGGAGCTTAAAGTTTGATAAGAGAAATGAGGCAAGAAGCCAAACAATAGTAATAAAGGGCAGAGTATTAGAAGAATGGAAAGAAACATACTGAAAAAGAGTGGAGATAAAAGTCCAGAGAGGTTTCCTCCTAAGGGTTGCCCTGCTTTCTGCCATTTGACCCAAGTGCCTTGCCCACATCTGGCAGGACCAGAAATCAAGAGCAGTCAAAGGCTTCGACATACAGGTCAGTCATTAAAGAGAAAGCAGTGGCCTATGCAATGGGCTTCCCATTTTAGATAGTAATCAAGCAAACCAAAGACATCACCTCTTTTGGTACAGTTGTAAATTCAAGAGAGTAGATCGATTTTTATTCTCCCTTTAAATTTCTAATTACTTAAGTAATATGAGAATGTATTCACAACTCTCCATATAATCTTCCCACTCTCCCCAAAATACACTTACTTCATCTTATCATGTTGGGTTCTATTCCCTGTGTGTGAAATGACCTCTTCCCCTTCCCACCAACCTGCCTCCATGCTGCCACCTAAATCCGGTGAGCAAGGATTTCTGAGTTGTCAAGACCAGGTCCAGCTCCCCAGCAGAGCTGGTTGCTCTGTCCCTTCAGTTCCCCACACTTTGCCTACACCTCTAGCACAGTGCTTTCCATCCTGTGCTCTGCCTGTGGGTGTTGCTGCCCATCTTCTCTGACAAATTATTAGCTTCTGGAAGGCAGAGACCATGTCCTACTGCCACTGTTTCCCATCCTCCAACTCCTGGCACTGCACTGAGAATGAGCTACTTAATCATGGTGCTACTGCTGATTTTAGCCCCTTCTTGAAAGAAAAAATATTTGAAGTAGTCTCATGGCACATGGGAGGTAGTGACTGAATGTTTTCTTTGAAGGCAGTGAAAAGAGGGAGGGAGGGTGGAAGGAGAAGGAGGAAGAACGGAAAAAGCACTGTGCTGGCATGCACTGGGGATATAAAGAAGAATAAAACGAGGTTCCTGCCTTCGAGGAACTCGGTCTAGTTGAATGCTCATGGAATGTCTAAACATCCACAAATGTTTCCTCTTCCTAAGCTCGAAGAAACAGAAGAGCCACCCATGGTCATAGCTGAGTAGGGCAGCAATAAAGGATGGGGAGTGGCTGTTGTATTCCCTAGAGGGATGGGCCTGGGAAACTTAAAGCCTTCTTCAAAATTAGCTATCCCCTCTCTGTTTTTATTCTTATGACTGTCATCAGTTTCAGTTTTAGCATCCTGCCTCAATCTACCGCACATATATTAGGATAATATTCATCATTTGAGAAGAGCAAATTTCCTAAGAAACCTCTCAACTTTTTCAAGTAAGGAAGGATGAACTGTATGAAATGCAGATGAACAAGCTACCTCAAAGCCATATTCTGGGCAGCCACACTATTTTTTAAAGACAGAGGGAATATATACGGTCAATATGGTTTCATCTATCAGCTCATTTACCTCACAGAAGTCTGATTTAAAAAAAGAAAAAGAAGAAAAAAGGGCAGAGCCCAAACTACTTATCCTTATGTGACTTCAGCTCTGAAGGTTGCTTTGCAAAGATATCTCAGAGTGAAATTATCCAGCAAACTCTTATGTGGATAGAAGGTTCCACAAGTCAACAACCGCTTAAGCAGTTTAAACCAACAAGCAAGATGCCCTCTATTTAAATGCTATGAGTGAATCTATTTTAAGCCTTTAAAAATCCTTTGGGCAGGTGTTTAAGCTATGTACAGACGGAGCCTGTGGAGGCTCTGGGGGGGGTGAGGAGAGGGAGGGCTCCACTTTCCATGCAGGCAACATTTTGTTCAGACAATCTTCCTGCAGCAGGTCATGTGACAAAGGCCAAATAAACAGCATCTGGGGATTTTCAATTACAGAACTTTGCCCAGCATGCCTGCACTGTAATCTCTACCAGATGAGGCTCAGGCCTCCCTATTTTCAATAATTCACACACTGTGTACACATAACATGACAATAAGGGCATTCATCTTGCAGCCGGATTCGCAGATCAAAGCTAGCAAAGGGCCAGCTGTAAGCATGCTCTGTTGCTGGATGATTCCTGCTTTTCACAGACTTGGAAAGACGCTCCGCGGGACCTGCCAAAAGGCCTCTTTCCTGTGTGGTATGCTGAGCAAACTCTGAGCACGAAGGGGGCACAGTCCCCCGGGATGCCCAGAGAGGCAACCAATTCCATGTGCATGTGCAAATGCTGGGCAGCTTCAAACTCCAATCTACTCAACAAGCTGCCTCTCAGAGGGGCTCACCTTGGCAGGCATAAGACCCATGCAAAACCCACCACTGGGGGGAGGGGAGCATGTCTTAGGAAGATGGCACATTTCCTGTGCTTTATAAACCCTCAGCCACGTGCTCAAGTTTACGAACGCACTGGCTGTACAGTTTCAACTAGTCACACACATACATGCAGACTCAGACATTAACTACAGAGTATGGGGTCTGGGAAATAAAAGAGGATTATCTGTTGTTATTACTGAAATCCCTATACGTTAACACAATTAAGTTGCAATGTGCAGACTAACGCATTTAACCACTGTGTGCTTGTGTGCACATGCGTCCATGAGGGTTTTTAAAAGCATTCAGAATTCTCAAGTTCACAACATTTCAAATGCCAATTGCCCTGCAGGGAGAGTTGCAACTGGAGGAAATAAGGACACTGCTTCCTCATATAAAGATTTCATACCAGTCAATCAGGGCAGCTACCCAGAGAAAGCCATAATGGTGACTTCCTCAGCATCAAGCACATGCTGCTCACCAGCTGTGGGCTGGGTGTCCTTACCCCCTTCTTTCTCTCATTCAGAATGGTTTCCTCTTAATCACAATAATCCCAAAAGTGCTAAAACATACCAATCGTTGAATAAGCCCTGCCTACAAAGGGCCAGCCGGCTGGCTTTTATGGCCTTGTCCAACTGCAGCTGATACTTCATTCAGTGACAAATCCAATTTAGTAGTTACAAGAGGTTTTAGCATCCCTGAAAAAATATTGGGGTTGATCTGGCACTCTCGAGTCAGCAAATGCTCCACTGCCATATTGTTTTAGAGATTTTTCTGCTGTCATATTTGATGTCTGCAGCCAACTGTCTCGCACCCTCCCTATCCTTGTCCCCATGAGCTGATGATTGTGGTGGCGGCAACAATTTAATCCTTGGATAAAACATACAGGAAACAACAGTACTTGGACAACTGAATAACATTATTTTACCATCTCCCCCTCCTCCATAGAGAGGGTAACAAGTTCTATTTTTCAAACTAGAATTTCTAACATTGAGGGAAAGAGCTGTGGCATGAAACTGATTCTAGGTCAGCTCTGAAGCATAAAAAGAAATAAGCAAATGTAAAGACTTTACCATTAGACTGAAATTTGTCTCATTAAAAATAAAAACCATTGCAGGAAGTAAAGACTTTGTAATTATGTTATTTATATTCAGTTTAAGCATCAAAGTGTTAAATGCTTTAAGTCATGATGAGGGAAAGCAAATAAACTAACAAAGAAAAAGAATTTTTTGAATATTTCTTATATATTCTTTACAGACATGTATATAAATTCAAGTTAGTATAATTTCCAAAGAAAATAACTTGCATAATTTAGCTATAAAAAGGATACACAACCAATAAAATGTCATTTTTAAGCAGCACCACAAGATAATTTGTAAAGTAAAAGAAAAGGGAAATTATCTAATAGGAACGCGGGCTGAGATTCCTTTAATATTAGGCTTTGTAGTCAATAGTTGGTTATTAATCCCAGTTCCAGTTTTAATATCAAAAAAATAACCACAGAGACATCTGGCTAAGGAAAAAAAAAGTTTCAGTGCCATAAATGAAACATGCGCAATTGTGGATGGCAAAATATTAACTACGGAATATTCTATACATGAAGTTCTTATTTCATGTGATTTTAAAACTTTATTCTTTTTTCAGGGTTTTCTTAAAACACAAACTGAAAATTAAAACAAAACCAAAGCCTGCAGACTAGAGAAGACATTTAGTTTCTGTGAATAACAATCCATTAGATTAATATTTTGTCAATGTCACTTGTCACAACAAAAGCAGCAGCATTTATAATTTACTCTAAGACTGCTTTAATTAAAATTCAAAAAGCCACGACAAAGCTATATTGAATTTCATTTGCTGCATTGTAATTACTTACTTTGTAGCTGACTATAAACAGTATTTTATTACATCCACAAAAATGCATTTAAAAACTAACAGACACTGGAAGAATTGAGGGAACAAGTCCTGTCACTTCTACTGTGAACAGAGTTACTTGCTACTTTTATGTGATACCAATAAATGGAGACCCATTATCTTTCCCAATGTGATAGCCTATGGATCTGCCTACACATTACCTTAGGCTTAGAGCAGAGCTTGTCTCTGGCAGAGCCAGAACTATGCATCCCTCCCAAGACCAATATAAAGATTCTGACTTGGCTCAACCCCAATAATGAGACAATGGAGGCTGCCAGGCATGATGGATGACTTAAAGGACTTAAAAACCACCCTATGCATCCTTCCAGATAAACAATTAACTGGGGGGGGGGGGGTTTCTGGAGGCAACTTCCAATGCTGTTAATCTGCCTTGCAGGGGAGAGTTGATTTAGTGAAATTATACCTACTTTAATTTATCTGTCTAAGACATTTTCTTTTAAAGTGCCTCGCTGGAGTGAGAAGAAACAAACTATTCATTTCTGATAAAAAATAAAGTTTAGAATTTTTAAAGTTAGGAAAGACTTAGAAACATAACTCCTTTAAAGCCAGTATCATAAGGTCTTCAATGTATCGGATTAGTTCATTTTTCTTTCCGCTCTACCTTTATTTTAAATCCATATAATTCTTAAAGGCAGCATAATAAAAATTCACTTATTGAACAAGGCAGGCAGGCATAAACACGATTTAAGCATGAAAGAAAGGAAACGTCTTTCAGACATGCCAGATAAAAATCAGTGGTTCTGAAACTGCTTACAGGCAATTTACTGAAACTCATAAGGAACCAGGTGAGAATGCTTGAGGAATGACAGAGATATCTTAAGTCACACTGCACTTCCCTAGAATGAATTTGCAGGACAAGATAACAGTATCTGCGTAAGTTCACCAAGCCTCCATTAATAAATGAGGCAGCAGTGCCGTTTCCATGGTAACAGAGACTCCACACTCTCCAGTAAGCTGAGTGCATAACTGCCCAAGGTTTCTTCTCAAATCTCAACTTCCCGTTTCCAGGTGCTGACAAAACCAAACATACTTTTAAGCTCAGGAAAACAGCATAGGGGTTTTTCAAAAGAGAATCTCATAACCCTGGTTTGGTCAAAAGTGACACAGAAGTGTCACAGAACTCCAGCTCAATCTTTCTTCAGATGCTTGGAGCACAATTTAAAAAAATTTTTTTTCAAACTTACAGGACAGGTACAAAAATTGTACAAACCTTGCACAGAGAACTCCAACATACCCTTCCCTGCTCACCAAACATAGATCCATCAATTTTAGCATTTTGCCACATTTGCCAAATTAGTCAATCTATCCATTTTCTGAACACTTGAATGTACGTTGTATACATCATGCTCTCTGAACACTTCCTACTGCCACATACATTCCTAAGAACAAGGATATTCACTTATGTAACAGTTATCAAGTTCAAGTGCAGTTACCACGTTCAAGAAATTGAACATTGATGCCCACTAAGAATTTTCAATGAGTCAATTATATTTGCATAATATATTTGTGATGACAAGTTATAATACTATAAGCTCCTACGACTAACGGTCTATTTTCTTGTTGTTACTCTGTAGACATGATTTGGGGATTCAGTTCAGCTTGATTACAAAAATCCAACCCTTGAGAAGAGCTGAGTATCTTTCTTCCAACATTTGTAATTCTGAGGTGAGATCACAACATATTTAAAAAGAGATCTCTCCAGACTCCTCCATATGCACAAAGAAGTGTGGAAAAGGGCAGACTCTAGAGACCAGAGTTCTGGATCAGACTCTACCACAGCCACTGATTTTAGGGAAAGTTATTAACTCTTTTGGGCCTCAGTTTCCCAACAGGTCTAATACCCTATAATGCTATGATTCCATGATAATGAGATCTAGCTACTTTTTCATTCCTTCCAAACATAAGCAACACTAGTGTCCTCTGATCCTTCACCTCCCACCATAGGATTTCTCTCTGAACACACTGAAAGAGCTGAATTTCTGGGTGCAAAAGGAAGATTTGCTGGTAAATTTAAGTAGCTGCAAGAAGGGTGGATACTGTGAGGGCAGCACAGAGAGGTCATAAGGAAGGGTTCTCAGAAGAGTCCAAGACAATTCTAAACCAATCCCAAATCAAGGCCTCCAAAAACAGCAAGAAACCAACAACATTCAGCATAGTGTTTACCTTGGGGGAAGATGATGGGGACAAATCAATAGTCTGTATGCTAAGGTATGGAACGCCCTTCTTAACCAGCATCCATCCCTGACAACTCGAGAGCTGTGCTAAGCCTGGAGACACTCTCTGAACCAGTGGCTGCACCAGATACAGGCATGGCGAGGAAGCAGGCAGCTGAGAGGACCAAGCGAGGAAAAGGCGGCAGCACTTCTGTCCCCACGGACTTGACAATCTACCCCATGGTATATTGGAGATGCAGGCAGAAAAAAGGCAGATCTACATAGGGTATATATTTTTAAGGTTTTTTTCTTTTAATGTTGTTCCTTTTTTTCCTTTTACCTATGACAAATCTAGTTTTAAAGTCCCTCTCTGCATCCACAAAATAAAATGACTTCCCACATGCCCCTCTCTCATGCATGCACCACCTTTATAGGTTATCATGCTAAAAGGCTTCAGCAGACAACAACTAAAATTCCTCACATCTACGACTGATAACTTCAGAAGAGAAAATATATTCCATTTCAATTTTCAGACAGGTTTAGCTGGGCAGACAAACCAGCTGAAGGACAGGGAGGGTAAATTTCCAGTACAACTCTCCCTGTAAAGCCCATAAAGTTACTATCCAGGGGGAGCAATCAAACGCCTACCAGAACTCTGAAAGCCACCGCATATCAAATTCTCTCCCACTGGCAAGGTCACATACAGGGAGCCACAACACACCTATAAACTGTCTTTACAGAGTCTGTGTCTCATTTTCCTATCCTAGGTTAAGTGAGAGATTTCTGAGGTGAATGGGGCCCCCTTTACCCTTGAGAGAAGATCCTTGGAGATCTGGGCTATACCTATTAAAATATACAGGACTACCAAAATACATGACAAGGCAAACAGTAACATCAACCCAGCCACAGGCCTGGGCATTGGGGCCAAAGACGGTCATTTCTTTCATGAAAATAAGCAGAAATTAAGCAGAGACAATCATTCCCAGTACCTGAATTTTGATTGACCTTTCTCTAGAATCTCATAGCCCTTTAAGTGGGAGCAATTGGGAGTATTTATTTGGCTTGGTTTATGAAGTAAGTTAAGACTATTCCCGTGTCCATGCCAAAAGTTTAGACTGCATTTTAGAGACAATGGAAAGAGCCATCAGATATGCTCAAGAAAGGGAATGCTTAAAACATTCTACTTTGGAAGGATAAATCCAGCTACCGCTGGACTGAGGGGGTAAATTGGACTCAGGGTGACAGATAAGGAGAATAGAGCAATAGTTCAAGAGAAAGGTGATGAAAACCTGAATTTGAGAAGTAACCATTAAGAAAGGAAGGGAGAGGAGTGATTCAGGAGGTAGAATGGCCAGGTATTCTTGACATATTTGGTATGGATATAAAACAAGGGTTTTCAAAGGTGGCTGAAGTTTTTAGCTCCAAGACGGTGGTAGCATCTTAGAAACAAAGAATATAGGAAAAGCAGGAGACTGGAACAAGTGAGTCTTAGTTTCCTAGGCCTGCTATAACAAAGTACTCAAACTGGGTGGCTTAACACAACAGAAACGTATTGTCTCACAAATCTGGAGGCTGGAAGTTTAAAACCAAGGCATTGGCAAGGCCAGGCTTCCTCTGAAGTCTACGGGGAAGACTCTGCTCCACGCACCTCTCCAATTGCTGGTGGTGACCTGCCAGCAATCCACAGCATTCTCTGCCTCAGATGTCACAGGGCACTGCCCCCTCTGTCTGTCTACATCCAACCTTTCTCTTCTTGTAAGGACATCAGTCATATTGGATTAAGGGCTCACCATTCATTCTCCAGTGGGACTTCATTTTAACTTGCCTAATCTACCTGTAACGATAAGGAAGCACTCTGAGGTACTGGCAATTTGGACTTCAACATATCCTTTTTTAAAGGACGTACCAGGGACTGAACCCAGGACCTCGAACATGGGAAGCAGGCGCTCAATGACTGAGCTCCCAAACATTTCTTTTTTGGAGGACACAATTCAATCCATGACAGAGGCAGTGAGTTTCATTTTGGGTATTTGAATTTGAGGGAACAAATGGATGTTCATGAGGAGTCATCCATGAGGCAGCTGGATGTGCAAGGTTGGAGATGAAAAATCAGGCAGAACATGAGACATGAGACATGAGACTAGCAATCAAGAACCTTTTGCTGAATACTGAGCCCTTGAGAGTAACAAATCACAACCAGGCTTAAGGTGTAGAAGGAGAAGAGCATTTAGGAGAAGACAAAGTTGAGCAGAGGAAAAGGCATCAGCAGAGGACGCTGCGGAATAACAAAGAGAAATGCAATCAGATTGAGTAATATCATGGAAGGCAAGGGTAGACAGAGTTTAAAAAAGAAAAAGCTCAAAAAGTAAACAGTTTAAAATGCTGGAGAAAAGTCAAGTAGGATGAACACTACAAGGATACGTTATAGGACACATTAAATGAACATTTCTTAAATTTTATAAGCAGCATCCTCACGTGCAAAATTGGTTGTATGTGCTGCTCACCCATTAGTTTGATCTAGGGTAAATCTTGTTCTGAGACAAGGGTCCTAAAGTGGGGTTCCAAGGATCAAGAGCCTCTTTGGGATTTACATGACTCCTATGTTCTCCTATGCCTGGCCTCTCTGGTCAATGACCTAGGACACAGGGATATGAATGGGAAACAAAATCTAAGAGCAGCTCTTGAATGGGATTTCTTCCCACTCTCACCCTTCACTGAGGCTACAACCAAAATTGTTCTAAAAATAAGTCTTATCACATTACATTCAATACTTTCATCCTTTCCCTGGGCTTTCTATCATGCAATTCCCTAGTCCTAGAACACCAACTCTTGTTGCTGCTGCAAACTTCTATTCATCCTTCAATACCTTTCCATGACACACATCAGGCAGTTAATAATTCTCTGAGCATGTTCCTTAAATTCTTCTGCTATTATAACCCACCACACTATATTATTTGTTTCCACGGCCACCTTCTCTACTAGTCTTTGAGATGTTACGATGGCAGGCACTTTTTCCTATAGTTTCTGCATCCCCAGGCCCCAAGATGTGGCCTGGCACACAGGAAATGATTTTTAATTGTGTATTAGTCTCAAAGGGGTGCAGATGCAAAGTACCAGAAATCTGTTGGCTTTTATTAAGGGTATTTATTTGGGGTAAAAGCTTACAGTTACAAGGCCCTAAAGAGTCCAACTCAAGGCTGCTTTCTCACCAAAGTCAGCTGCCACATGTTGAAGCAAGATGGTTGGCCTTCTCAGCTGCTCAGCTGCTCTGTTCTCTTCAGCTGCAAACTATCAGGCAAATGGCTCATCTCTCTTCCCAAGGCTTTAGCTGTTTGAGCCTTCTCCTTTCTATCATATGGCAGGACCGAAATGACCAAGTTCTCTCCTCTTCTGTGTGAATTCTTCAGTGAGTATCCATTTATTATCACCCCACCAATCCTGAGTCATGCCCTACTGACCTGGTCAAATCAAAGCCCTAATCTTAACAGGTAATTTAATCAAGACATGTCAGCTGAATCTAATGAATTCAAAGGGTATTACACCTAGAGGTATATATTAATTTACAAACATAATCTCTCTTTAGGAGATTCATAAATAACCTAAAAATGCCACAAATTGTTAACTGAATGAATGGACCAGAAATACATGCAGAGTGTGTACAGTTCTTCTTTCAGAAGATTAGGATCTTCCAAAAAATATTTCATAACAAGCTGGAATAAAAATATTGGGGAATTTTCCTAGGTCTATGAAAAGCAATGCTCAAAGAATTCTTCCATGAGTTGCTCGCGTGGTGACATTTTCTGTCAAGAGAAATTTATAAGCCCATTTCCCCAATGTGAGTCATACAAAAATCTCTTAAGAAACACTTTTATGCCACGTGTATGGTTTCTTGTCTACCCAAGTCTTTAACTAAAAAATATTATCACCCTAAAATCAAGACACAAACAGCAAAAACTTTTGTAGTCATAGTGCCTGGTCCTCAGAGGAACTTCCTCAAAATACTTTAATAATACTAAACAGTCAGAGATATTTGGCTCTAGAAGACACTTCAGGAATAATTTAGTGCAAAAAATTCAATTTTGCAGATGTGGAAATTAAAGCAAAGGGAAACCAAAAGACTTGTCCAAGACCACATCACTCAAATTTACAGCTGGGAAGAACTGAGGTCTCCTGACTCTGAAGGCAGCACTCATTTCAGAACCAAACAATCTATATAAACCACTGTTTAATCAGCTTTTTATGTGAAATGCTAAAATTTATATTATAAGCACATCTCATCTCTTAACATTCAGTAAATGCATAAAATATGCCCTTAAAATTTTGCTTCCAATATGGTTTAAATCCAAAATTCTTAATTAGACAGAGAAAGCTAATCCGGATATATTTGGAATTATGTCTCAGAGTCTATTCTGATCACCATTACATAACCAAAAAGTAAAGGATGGCTTCTCCACTTTAAGCATCAGAGGCCCAGTGATAGTCTTGGAGGACATGCATTGTCCACATTCAGTATTATCTAAGGACAATAGAAAATTTAAAATGCTCCATAACAATGGAATTCTATCTGTCACACATTCTTTCTGAATATATTAAAAGTGTCATAAAAGGAGGTCCCATATTAACACGGAATCCAGAAATCCTGTTATGGTAGGAATATGTTGTGTGCCATAAGGTGACAGTACTGCTTTCAAAATCCTATATACTCAAAAGTTCCTCTGAAAAGAGATAATGAAATATCCTCTCTCTTAACTGGCTTAACGATATGGCTGAGATAAGAGGACGTGAAGAGAATAATTTTGAGCAAAACCATAGTACATCTTCAGACAGGCAAAATGACAAACCCTGTCATTGAGTCCCTGCTTCACCCCATGAGTGCTGTCTGGGCTCCTAATAGCATCTGTCAGGGCAGCGATGCTGGGCAGCTCCCAGTCCATCCCTCAATTCAAGCCTGCGCCAGGTGGGCACCTGGGATGTACTTCTGGGGAAAGAATCTTGGGTTTTGTCCATTTTCAACCTTAAAAATGTAGGGTCCTCTCTACAACTCCATGCATCCCTGAACTCTCTATGGCTCATTCTTTCACCCACAAATATGTCTGGACCATTTAAATTTCAGCTTTTAACATACAAAGTAATAAGATTTGAAATATATCATGCAACTGTTTGTCCTAAAAATTCTTCTTTATAATTTCTAATCACATTTACATTGAAGTATTTGGGAAGACATTGAATAAATGTACACTTACCCTTTATGGTTTTAAGTTTCATTTATGTCCTCCCTCCACTTTCTTCTTTCCAAACAGATGGGCCTAATGCCTTCGGTCCATCCTTACCCAAAGGTGGCACCTAGATCATTTTTGCTGCTTGGAAGTGTTCACAGCTCCTTATACCCTTCTTCAGGAGCAGCATAAGGACTACACACAGTACTCCAGGTGCCAGTACAAAATGACTGAATTACACACTTGTATAAAAATACAGACCCCAAACCGTACATAAAGGGCAGGTGCTATAGGTTAGTAGGAGGGTCCCAGCCTGAGCCTAGGAAGATCTGGTTCAAATTTCAGGTTGAAGATGTATGAACCTCTGTAATTTTTCTGCAAAAAAGCGATTAAAACTCCCTTACAGAACTGTTGTGAGGATCAATAAAGAACATCTTTATGAATTCAGCTGGCCCAGTATATGGCACATAACAAATATACAGTAATTATTAGTTGAACCTCAGATGACATATAATAAATTCTTTTCTCATCACTGTTATAATTCTATGTTTACATTATTTTAAATGTGATCTCAATGCAATTACTCCCTCAGTCAAACAGAAAGAGGCCCACACTCCAACATTCATCGCCGTCAGCTAGCTGAGGGAAGAGCGCACTCTCACTGCCCTGAGACGTTCTGCTTCCCTCAAAGTGCCACTGCACCAATAGAAAGACAGCCAAAAGACATACTTGGTTTGGAAAAATGGGAAGAGGCTCATCCTCACATGCAGTCAAATCAATGCAATGTGAAACAACAATAAAATAATCATTTTTACCTATAAGAATCCAACGCTGCTATTGGGAGTTATCTATTGGTTCAAACCATCTGGACAGCAATTTGATTCTAAGTACCAAAAGCCTTAAAGTGTGTAGCACAAAAGGCACTTGAAAAATGGTAATTGTAACTTATTAAAGATACATTTTGACTGTTCTGAGAGTTTCTACTGCAATTAATTATAACCTGGAATATGGAAAAAGACTATTTTTTCACAGTTATTATAGCAGGAAAAACATGAGAGATTAAGTGACTAAAAATGTATGAAATTGTTAACTCCTCTGAGTAGAATATTAAGCAGTCATTAAATATTATATTTAACAGTAAAAGTATATGTTATAGGTTAAGAACACATACAGGATGATCACAACTTTGTAAAATTAAAATAAAGTCACATGAAGGAAATACACCAGAATGCTATCGGTGGTTTTCTCTAGGTGGTACGTGGGTGGGCTTTCCACCCCTTCTTTGTCCTTTTACTTCTTGTTTGGGCAAATATAGCTCAACCCTGCACTCACCTGCCAAACACACTGCCTGCAGAGGCAGCACCTGCAGGTGGTGGATGCAAGGGCAGACAAGGAAACGCAGCCAGAGCAGCACAGGTGTGTGGGAGGACACACCTCGTCCCTCCTCCCACCAGCAGACAGCCAACCACTTTTCCTATCTCTACCCTCCACAGGTAAAAGGTCACGTCAACCCACTTTCACATTGAACGCCTCCCAGGATCTAAGGACAAGGTACCACTGAGTCCTATAGAGATGACAGAGCTCAAGACTGCAGTTTGTGGGTGTATTCTTCCAAACTCAAGAAAGAAAAAAGTAAGCCATTCCTGAATCCAGTCACACCAAACTATCCACCACCTGCTCTCTTGCGTCCTCAGGACGTTTGAACATGCAACCCAGGACACCTCTCCTCCCCTCCCTCTTCACCCAGCCAAGTCTTTCTATGTCAATGCCCATCTCAGACAGCCCTCTCTCTGGTAAGTCTGCTGTGAACAGGAGCGGGGGTACACATAGGAAGCCACCCCCAATAAACCACCCCACCCAGGACAATCACCAAAGAGACTCTAAATTCATTGAGGGCGGCAGCCATGTCTGCCTTATGCACCACTGAGGGCCCAGTGCCTGGCCCAGGGTAGGGGCTCATGAAAAACATGACAAAGCCTTTTCTTGAAGAGTTTGCAGAAATTAATAATTTTAAGCATAGAATCCTAGAGGATGGTGGGAGTGGCTGCCTTTCAAATGAACAGCTAAGTAAGCAGAAAGAATAATTGTGGGATAACCAACCATATCGGTCCCTTTGACACCTAACATTTTAAAATATGCTTGCAGTAAACTCTTGGACATTATAAGTAGTTAATTTCAAGATAATTATGGATAGAGAGTAAGATAATTAAGTTGTTTGCCTTTATGCACTAGGGTATATGCAAGTGTGCCTGGCTTGAAAAAAAGATTCGCTATGGCATGCACAGCATTAATTAACTTGTGCTTAGTGGCTGAACATTTTAAAAAAGAAAGAAAGCACACATTAAGCCTGAGTTAGCTGTATTTAAGGAAACTCTACATTTCATAATTCACCACCTTTCAAAGGTGGTCTTTGCCAAAGAAAATTTGATCCGCTTTTTCTCCTTATGGCAAAATATGCTATTTCTCTCCTCCTTTATCCAGTAGGTTCATTACATGGTAAAGGTTTATCAAAAGAGCCTTTAAAGCAGTTGATCCACTTTTTCTCCTTATGGCAAAATATGCTATTTCTCTCCTCCTTTATCCAGTAGGTTCATTACATGGTAAAGGTTTATCAAAAGAGCCTTTAAAGCAGAGAAGCTGGGGGTTGGGGGGAGATTGCCAGCATGAGAATGGGTTGTTGGGAGCGGGTGTAGCTCAAGTGGTTGAGCACCTGCTTCCCACGTACAAAGTCCTGGGTTCATCCCTCAGTAACTCAAAAATAAATAAATAAAATTTTTAAAAAGAACGGATTGTTTTCCATGGCTTGAAGTCAGAAATTGAAAGGGGACATAAACATCTCCTACAAGATTAGTCTACAAAAATCTATCCAACCTCTAGGAGTAAAACTAACAGTGACAACCTGCATTCTGAGGTACTAAAAGGAAGATAGAGACGACGTCTACTTTCTCCCCAATCTAGCAAGAGGCACGATTTTCTTCTGCCATCCTCCCACTGGTTGTATGTACTTCTTTTCCAAATTCTATTCCCTGGATCCCAAATGCCCAGTCCCTTAAGTCCTCTAGGCTCCAAAATTATTAGGTTCCCTCTCTGCTCCATATTTCAGTTAGATCCCAGTTAAGAGTTTAGGAGGAAGCAATCTGATTGAACTCTTCTACATTACATTACATGGGACAGACAGAACCCCTTTATTCACCATCCCTGGAAGAGTAACTTTAAAAAAGATTTTTATTTTCAAATAAAGCTCCAAAGAGCAGAATGAAGGTATTCATTCATTTATGCAACAACTTGAAAACATACTCAGTGTCAACCTCTTTCACTAAGGCAGGGGTTCTTAACCTTTTTTGTTCCACAGACCCCTTTGCCAGTTGGGTGAAAACCACAGACCCCTTATTAAGTCCACACTACACTATGTATTATTTAATAAATATATCACACCCACACCAACAC
The DNA here is from genome assembly GCA_026826555.1 of Tolypeutes matacus. Taxonomy (NCBI): domain Eukaryota; kingdom Metazoa; phylum Chordata; class Mammalia; order Cingulata; family Chlamyphoridae; genus Tolypeutes; species Tolypeutes matacus. The sequence goes on from JAKSZT010007815.1 coordinate 36,708,656, forward strand.
GCCCCCACAAGAATAATGTTTTTTTGAATTTCAATTCAAGCTCAGGGACCCCTTGTTAAGAACCCCTGATTTAGAGAGATTTGGGAGCCAGTCAAGCCCACAAATAGGTACCAGCCATTATTTCCAAGGGTTAAAGTCCCCAAATTTGCCACTTTGTAAAGAAGTTCTTTTCCTTCATCTCTAAACCTGCAATTCCTGAAAAGCAATACATTCTTCTAAGACAGCCATAAATTTCAAGCCAGGGTTTATTTGTATAAATTTCACCATTTAAAATCTCACTGCCCAACAAATGTACTCTCCTATAAATATGTAAATGTTCTCTAAATGCTAGGCCTACATTGGCTAATAAACCACTGGCATCACCAGAAATCTATCTATCCCCAACAAGTAAAAATCAAATTCTATCATAATGGCAGGTCTGCTGCTTTCTAGCAAAACAACAAGAGGTCTGACATTATACATGTTTACACAAGCACACCTTTCAATAGAAACTTCTTCACTGCTGGTGTTGGTGCTACATTCTGCGCTATGGCAATAAGTACTACGAAAATGACAGGTGCTCTCACAGAGACAATAGCAACAAGGGCAGAATAAAATCACGAAATCTTAAAACAGTTTTTCTGCATAAACAGCTACACTTACTCTCCACCCTTCTGAACTCTCAGAAGGAAGAGTCAAAACATTAGTAAGTGGGGAGCAGACGTGGCTCAAGCGGTTGAGCGCCTGCTTCCCACATGGTAGGTTCCGGTTCCGTCCCTGGTGCCTCCTAAAAACAAACAATAAGCAAACAAACAACAAAAACCAACTTAGGGGAGCCGATGTGGCTCAGTGGTTGAGAGCCGGCTTCCCGCATAAGAGGTTCTGGGTTTAATCCCCAGCCCTGGTACCTCAAAAAAAAAAAAAACCCACAAAACATTAGTAAGTTACAGGTACCATTTTTCAAGCGCCTATCATGTCCACAACAGTCCTGGAAGACAGGGATGATTATTATCCCTATTTTGCAGATAAGAAGCTGAGCCTTAGACCAGTTAAAGGAGCTCACTCAAAGCACACAGCTAGTAAACGGTCGAGCTGGGACTTGAGCCCAGATCTGTCAAGATTGCAATGCCCTTAACAAGGAGGTTATGTCAGATTTTCAAAGGTCCAGAATTTCCATGGGTATCTGTTACAGCCATTTTGCAGCCAATGTGACAGATGACTAAAAAAGGCTGAATATTCTAAGTAAATCAAATGCTAGAAAATCTGCATAAATCATACCTCACCTTCCCCTCCCCAAATGTGAACTGAGTAATTTATCTTTCACACCTCAAATGGTTTGTTTTACACCAAACTAATTATTCCCCAAGGCTAGTTGCCAGCCACTTGTTGACAGTGGCTACAATATATATATATTGCTTGAAATCTATTTTGATCCAAGTTATTTTTCTTGACTTTAAACTTTAAATTCTCATTCCTCAAAAGGCATTTAACTATTGCAACTCAACTCAACAAAGTCCTTGCATCATTACATGTATCAAGCATACAGATACAGCCCTTGCTCAGTGCAAGCTCAAATTATTGTTGGGGAAACAAGGAACCAGATATGGAAGCACAAAGGAGGGGGCAGCTAATTTCATCTGAGAAATCCAGAAGATGCATCACCCAGGAGAAGGCATCTGAAGGCATCAGATGGCATCTGAAGAAGGGTAGGAAGAATGAATTGTAGAGTCAGGTTGTGAAAAAAATTTGATATGTGTAAAATGTTATCCTGCCACAGAGAAAAGAGAGCCAAGGCTTTTTGAGCTTTTTATATTTCTCCCTTTTTGTTATTATAGTTTCAGGTACAGCATTTCCCTGCTTTGCACATATTAGATTCAAGTTTACCTTGTATTAAAGGCATTTCAGCACAAGAAGGTCAGACTAACGCAGAGCTGATCGTGTGTAACCTGTTGGACAAACCTGCATTTCACCACATTTCTGCGAGCTGGAATGCAACGTTCATAATTAAGATGATCTGAATTCCCCCCAAACCTTTTTTTCCCCAGTTCATTGATAAAGTCTTGATTAAAAATAGACATTTTGTCATCCTTACTACATTTACTTCATCTGAAAACTCTCCTAACTGGGTGAAAGCGAATGCTGCCTCCTCTGTCTGGTCAATTATTACATGGACACGAGGGACCAATTAATGCCATCCATAAAAGCCCGAATCATTCTGTCAATTAACGAGAACTAACTATGTCATCAGATATATTACTGGTGAGCCAGTCTATTTGGTTGCAATACGTCTTGAAGGAAAGCAGTATCAAATGAATCACAATTGACTTGGACAACTGCTAGCATAATTTCAGAAGATGAAAAGACAGATGTGGTAGTTATTAGTGGTCCCCTGAGGAATTACAGCCAAGCAATTGTAATGTGCTAAGACTGCACTAGCAGGTGCCTGCAGTACAAATCAGACAGAGGGTTAAATCAATATTTTCAATTTCTTAGGATCAATCTGGTGTTTGAACGAGATGGAAACTTGTTAGCAATTGGCAGGATGTGTAAATGAAAAGTCAAACTTCTTATTATTTGTTAAAAAGGAATGAGTGTACCGCATCATGCCCTTGGCACAAGGTAATGCTTTCATGATCCAGTAGCTGGGGCATTCGCTGAGAATCAAGCGGTTCTTAAATTTTAATAGAGTGCAAAAGGTTAGCTTTATAAAGGTTGAACATTCAAGATCTTTAAAAATGATTGGAGTGTCAATAGGAAAGTTTTGAGCTGTGACAACAGTACAGTTATTAATGATTAGTGCAAGAAGCAGAAGGAAACCTTAAGCTCAATGGGAAGGAGAGAAAAAATAAGATCCTACCAAGAACGTGTGGATTAAATGCAGCCTTGGGAACATTCGTACTTTTCTCGTTTCACTAAGCAACAGCCTGACTTTGAGGACAATTAACCAAAAACTTTGGTATTTCTCCCCCCAAGTCCTCTACATTGTATTTGTAACACCTGTTGGGCTTCTGGATTAAGTGAAGGATCATCTCCGATAATGAATCATCTAGCTTTTTGTTAGTTTGCTTGCTTTAGCATATCATAGAATAGTACATTTTTAATGAAGCCCCAGCATACACAGAGTTTAGCAGTGCAACCAAAGACGACTTGAAACCTAATGCACATGTGTAAGGAGAGTAATCAGTGTAATCATTACTGGGGGCCAGTGTGGCTCCTTGGAAGGAGTCTGTGCTTGAATCTGGGCTCTGCCACTGACTGCTTCAGTCTGGGCAATTCACATCACTGCTCTAAGGTCAGTTAACCCACAGCTCTGAAACTAGAGGGATGTGTGTCCTACCTTCTACACCTGTTAGATGCAGCAGCTCCCCTGCCTGGCACATCAATTATAAGTGCAAATGTTTCCATTTTGCATCCTATTTAAAACAAGATGGCATATTTCAAAAAGTAAATGGGTAATGGTGCCACATGAGACTTAAATATATAAAGCAAAGTTTCTTAAATGACTTAGCAATAAGTATAGACAAAGTGAGTCTACAATATTTTCCTTTTGTTAAAAAAAAAAAAAACTCCAGACTTATAAAAAAACGAATTCAAACAAGTATTTTTTTTTAAGATTTATTTATTTACCTTTATCCATTTTTTTAATTACCGCCCCCCTTTTTTTTCCTGTTTTGTGTCCACTCGCTGGGCAATTCTGTGTCTGTTTCCTGCCCTCTCCTCTCATCCTCCTCCTCCTGTCTTCACCAGAATTCGATCCTGGGAACCTCCAATGTGGGAGAGGGGTGTTCTGCCACCTGCGCCACCTTAGTTCCTGGCTTTTCGGCACGTCTTGTCTTGGCTCTCCCTTGTGTCACTCTCCTGCTACGTCATCATCTTGCTGCGTGGCTCGGCGGGACCTGGCGGCGCACCCGCGCAGGGCCTGGGGGCTCGCCCGCTCGCGGGGCTTGACGGCCTGTGTGCCTTCTATATTTTTCTTTTTATTTTATCAGGAGGTCCCAGGGATCGAACCCAGGTCCCTCCGTATAGGAGATGGACACCCAACCATTTGAGCCACATATGCCCCCTTAACAAGTATTTCTTGACCATCTAAGAACAAGATTTTTGAGATACAAAGATAATAAGGCAGAGCATCTCCCTCAAGGAGTTTGAGGGGAATATGTGCCAATTAAGGATAAATAAGGAAGACTGAAGCTCAGCTGAGGGCACTGGGGGAATTTAGGGAAAGGAAAAAGCTTTTGGCTGGCAGAGGGGGCAGGGGCAGGGGCAGGGGCAGGGCAACCTCTACAGGAAAAACCTCATGGAAGAAGTCATATTTGAAATGGGCTCTGAGGAAGGATATGATGTAGACAGGATGAGCTGACACAGGAAGAAGAGAACAGGCAAGCTTCCTGGAGCAGGTACCATAAAAGTTTAGTGATTGAGAGGGAACCAAGGAAGGGAGAGAGAAATTCCACGCAGAATTAGTATACATTTTATGCAGTTATAAATAATAATTCATGTGTGTGTATATATATATATATATATATTGGGGTCAGACATGCTAAGACACACATAAAGTAAACAGATTTTTTAAAAATAATGACTACATCTCAGGTTTTTTGTTTATTAAACCCACACAAGCAGCAAGTATAAAAAGGGCTGAGCGTGTTGTGTATGGAGACAGCTCTCCCAGATGAGAGCCTCAGACCCACTCCCCGCCCACTTGTGAATATGATGGTCTCCACGCCATGACTTCCTCAGCAAGTTTCTGGTACCAGAAAGGCACCTAGAGGTAAATAGAGAAAGTTTCCCCTGCAGGGGCTTGCAATGAGGAGAGGCCAATTCTCTGTATGCCTAAATGAGGGGCCGGGTTTGGGGGAGCTCTCCTGGGGGCCCAGGACTCAGGAGCTTTGATTCCTGCACAAGAAGGAGCAGGAAATTTGCCCAGGCAGCCCAAAGAACAAGGTGAGCCAACCTGGGGGAGGCTGCCCCCCTTCCTGCCAAGACAAATACAATTTAAGCAGAGAAATGGCAAGTGAGCAGGGCTGATTTCACCAAGGGATTCAGAAATTAAAATAATAATAGAAATAAAAATCTTAGAATTCACAGAAGATATTTCTTTGTATTAAAGAAATACCCAGAATGTCACTGAAGGAGCCAAACCTCTTGGGATCCGCAGAGAAATACAAGAGTAAGCCACTTCTCTAAAACACAGCTCCCCAGAGCTCCTCACATATCCCCACATTTCCATCAGGATGCTCCCACCGGCAGGCCTTTGTGGAGCTCTGCAGGGCACGATGCCCTCTGACCTCGTCTGCCCAGTGAGGCAGAGCTGCTCAGGATTTTTCTTTGTTTATTTGGTCTTTGTTATCCTCAGTCTCTCTGCCTCTTCCTCTGTCCCTCTCTTCTCCTCTCCAATTTCCAAGCTCCCCTACTTCCCAATGAATCAGGGCTTTCCCACCCCCCAGGTCTTGGCCTCTGGGTCTTTAGGCCTGTTCTCCCTCAATATCTCCACCCCCAAGGCCAAGGTCCATAAACCACTTCTCAAAACCTTTCCTAATCTTCTCTCCTAGAAATGTCCTTGCCCTCCTCTAGGGCAGCTACAAACCCTCCCCCTGCCCAAACATTCCAATAAAAAACCTTTGAATGGCTTGTGCTGAGTGTTGTGGAGGGGTAAGGAGGGTGCCAATGTTCTCATAATGCCAACACAGACATGTTCCTGTCCTGGGAATTACAGAAGAGAACAGAGGTAAAGCACCAGGCTTGGTCTTCAAGTATCTCAAGTGCTCAATATATTCCAAGTCTTGTTGCTTTTGTGATTATTACCCTGTAAACACCCAGGGTCACACCCAATCTCTACTGCTGGGCAGGAAGGGGCTAGAGGCAGCACATCTCCATCTCCTGTACCCCAAGCCCTGCATGTAGAAGATGCTTAAATGAGGAAGAGAACAGGTCAGACAGAATGAGCATTATCAGGTAATGTTCAAAGTTAGCAAGAATAAGCAACAACTTCAAGATCCTTTCCTTTGGTTTACATTTTACTTTTAAAGATAAATACTGGGACAAACAATATTTTATGCTTTAATCACAGCAGACATGGATTGCTCAGAGGAATTCAGTTTGGTCCCAAGGCACACCCTGGTCCCTCGGTGACCACAGCTGGATGGCAGGGCCAAATTCTCTGGATTTTGTGATGCTTACATAGAGGGAGAGGCTAGAGAGGTGGGCAGGCTTGTTAGGTGTAAAAATGAAACTCAAGAGGAAACAGGAATCTGAAGAGCAAAGGCTGTGCTGTAACCAGTTTAAATCAGTTACTGGTTTAAGCCAGGAATATGAGTAGGAAATGGTTCACTTGTACTTTTGATTAGTACTTGCTGTATAAACGTATCACCCAGTTTAAAAAGAAAATTACCATGGGTTATGTGTATTGCTTGCCTTCAAGTTTGTGAAAAGAAAAGCTTTACCTTTAAGAAATTCAACTCCCAAACACAAGCTTTTGAAACCAAAGTTCAGCAAGGAAGAGCCAATAAAAATGCTGTAACTTGAAACCAACCCACAACAATACAAAAAGAAAGGAGAGAAGTTGGCCCGTCTCCCTCAGACACACCCTTCTAACTCAGTTCTAGAACAGCAGTGTCCAGTTAGCAAGACAAGAAGCTAATTGACTCGAATGTCTGCTGCATAAGCTATAAAATAAGTTCATAAAGAACAATATGAACATACAGCGCCATCAGTTACATAAAAAGGCCTGCTGTCGGACGCCACACTGTGCACCAAACAAGCACCACGATTGTATTCTGCAGGCTGCACCAAGGAAGAATGCATAATTAGCATCCTTGTGAATCAAGTGTCCACCAGGAAGAGATCTCCATCGTGGAGTAGCAGCTCACCAGCACCCTTGGCCCTCAAGAATCAAGCTGGAGTTTTTAAAGATCTGTATAGATAATCATGATACATGCAAATAAACTCTGCACCCAAATAAACCAACAACTTGCCCCATTGTGTGTGTGCGCACACACACACACACACACACACACCATTCACTGTTCCTTTCCTAAAGTTTCACCAACTGCTATTTTCCATTACCAGGATGTCATTTTCTCTCACTCACTTTTTCATTGGCTTAGGGATACAGCAACTCCTGCTAAATGGGGAGGGGTGGTAACAAAAGCATCCATCTGGGCTGTCCTGGCACAAACAGGGCAGAAAGGGGGCAAAACCTATATGGAGTCCAGAGAGTTAGGGGGATTAGGAGGAATTATCTTTAGTCTTGAGAGTCTTCTCATTTCCCAATATATTCAACGTGGAAAAACTTTGTCCTTCCTCCTACAAATATGAAACACAAGAAAGCAGGATGGGTGGTGTGCTATGGGGGCAAAACCTAGTGATTTGGCGGTATCTGGTGCATATGACAATCTGCCACCTAAAGATAAAGCAATGGAATGACCACAGGACCTAGAATTGGTAGGTTTGAGTTCAAAAATCTACTCTCTCTTAAGAGTTATATCATTTGTAGCAAGTCATTCATTTATCTGGGCATTAGCTTTTCCATTTGTAAAATCATGATAATAAATCTCCTCATGCCACTGCTCACCATCCTATCCCCAAGGTTGTGCAGACAGTGGAGTAAGATTATGCACAGGAAAACCTGCTGATACAAATGATTCTGAAACTCCATCTATTTGGAGACTCAGGAAATGTCAGGTACTATTCCAGCATCTAAAGAATACTTACTGTTTGCTTAGCACCAAGATACCTGGGAGATAGAACTAAAAGGCATGGTTTCTAACTGCAAAGAACTCACAGGCTAGTTAAACCAGGATATGAAAATTCAGGGCTAAAACAAGATTAGGTAGGGTTTGCTGGAGATCATAGTGTCTAAAATGTTTTTCCTTCATCTCAATTTCTCTGAACTCAAGAAAATCCACTGGGTTTTACCCAGAAGACTTATGGCCCTAAAAACAATAACAACAGAATTGATGAGTGGCAGCTCACTAGCACCCAGAGGTATTCTCAGAGACAGAGAGTTGAAGGGAATTCCCTCTTGCCCTTTAGTTACTCTATGAATTCAAACCACAGGCGTATAGCAGCCCCACAGGAAATCATAACTGGAGTGGCGAAAAGAACTTGCTCCCAACCTTTCAATTGAACTGCATTTTAAAAAGAAGACAAGACTTCATGGCATACCGAGAAGAACCTCCTTCAAGGAGCCTCCAGATCTGAGATATGAGCCTACAGACCTGAAATCCAAATTCTTAAAATTATAAATTAATAATGGGTTCCCATACCCCACATACAGCTCTAAACCATTATATACATTATTTCATTTTGTTTGATTCTTAAAGCAACTTTAAGAGGTGTATCCACTTCGCAAATGAAGATAAGGGCTTTATGAGGTTAAGGAGCTAGCGCAAGTTTTACACAGGTGATACGAAGTGGACCAAGATTTGAACCCAAACAGATTGATTTCAAGCTCCATGCAATTTTTTTTTTTAAATCACACCCTGATTACTTACTAACCTGTCTCACTCTGTTTAATTCTTAAAAACGCCTCACACGTGATTTTCTTTACAAAAAGGCAAAAATCACTATGGGTCCTCTACTGTGGAGTCCCACTAGGCCTGCAGTTGCCAAGGAAAAGTGTAATCCAAGGTACAAAGCCCCACAACTTTGTTATTCACCAGGGAAATATTTCTCCTAAGAGGTTCGGTGGGTTAGGAGAAGATATGGCAGAGATCTAGGATAGCTTAGAAAATCCGTTTGTCTTTGAGTGGTTAATAATAATAAAAAATACAACCTTACTATGAACAAGAAAATAAAGTCAAATAATACATTCATTTTCACCCACATGAGCCAAGATTTTCACTTTTTTTAATCCTTTTTTTTTTAAAGATTTATTTCCCCACCCCCACCCCAACCCTAAGCCAAGATTTTTAAAAAGACAATCTTCAATGCTAGCAAAGGTAGACTGAGATGGCCTCCCAAATGTACTATCAAACTTCCTAGAAAGCAATTTGGCACACTTTTGGTTTGATATCTAAGAAGCTCTGCCTAAACCAAAGTCGTGAAGATTTTTTTATTATGTTTTCTTTGAGAAGATTCACAGTTTTATCTTTAACGTTTAGGTCTATGACTCCATTTTAAGTTTACTTCTGGGTATGGATGCGAGGTCAGGGTTTAAATTCATCTTCTTGAATGTAGATATACAACTGTCTCAGCAATATTTGTTGAAAAGACGATCTTTTCCCTATTGAATTGGTGGTTTAGACATCTTTGCAGAAAATCAACTGACAATAAATTTGAGAGTTTATTTCTAGACTTTGTTCTGATGATTTGTCTATTCTTATGCCAATACATTGTCTTGATTAGTGTAGGTTTGCAGTCAGTTTCGAAACCAATAAGTCCTCTAACTTTTTCTTCTTAAAGCAGTTTTCTTCACATACCATAAAATCCATCCAAAGTATACAATCAATGGTTCTCAGTATAATCACAAAACTGTGCATCATCACCTCTAACTTTTTCTTGCTTTTCAAGATTGTTTTGTCTATTTGGGGTCCTCTGCATGTATGTGTAAATGTTAGGATCAGCTTGTCATTCTGTGCAAAAAATTGACTACTGGGATTTTTATAAGAATTGCATTGAATCTATAGATCAATTTAGGGAGAATTATCAATGTTGAGTCTAGAATTCATGAAAATGGACTATCCATCCACTTGTTTAGATGTTCTTTAATATCTCTCAGCAATGTTTTGTAGTTTTCAGCGTTCAAGTCTTATACTTCATTTGTTAAAATTTTAACTAAGAATCTTATTTTTGGTGTCATTTTGAATGGTATTATTTTCTTAATTTCATTTTCAGATTTTTAGTTGTCTGTAAATAAAAATACAATTGATTTTTGTATATTGACTTTGTATCCTGTAAGCTTCACGAACTTATTTATTAGTTCTAGTACATGTGTGTGCGTGCATGTGTGCATGGATTCCTTAAAACTTTCTCCATAAAGGCTCAAGTTGTCTGTGAATAAAGACAGTTTCACTCCATCTAAAATGTGAATGTCTTTAATTTCATAACCAGTATTGAATAGAAGTGGCAAGAATGGACCTTGCTGCTTGTTCCAGCTCTGTATATGAACAAGTAGTCTAACCAAATTATCTTTCCTGAAGATTTTACAAAATAGAATGAATAAATATTTTCTTAAACAGATGACCCATGATCACACACAAATGAAAATCATACCTACGATTAAAATTTAAAAATCAATGGTTTTAAATTAAGAACAGAAAACTAAAATGGCATCCAATAGGTAAAATATATTAAATTACCAAAGACCAAATATTTGAAAAATTAACACAATCCCATATGATGATTCCTTGAAGCAGAGAGCGCATGACACAAAGGAGGGCAGACAAGGGCAGCAACTGTGGGTCCTAAGCAGCCTCCAGGTCAGCAGGGCTTTGCCAGGCCTGAGCCCAGCCCACCACCCACCAACTCCCTCCAACCTACACTCCCCCCCCCCCCCCAACCCGTGTCCAGGACTGGGAGGGACTGGTGGAAAAGGGGGCTCCAGCCTTGTGGCCCAAGCCCCCACCCCCCTCCCTATGGGAGTTGGCCAGGCATGAGCTATGCACTGGTCTGGAAGAGGAGGAGCCTCCATCCAGTGGGAGTTCTCTCTCAGTAATTTTCACACAACAGTCTCTTATCCTAACAAAGCAGCTGGACTCCTTTTTAAAAACCCGGTTGCAGAATGGAAACAATCAGCATCCAGCATTGTTTGAAAGAACACTCTGGTTCCACAGACCTTGTTTTCTCCAAAAGGTGAAAGCATAGATGCCCCAGCAAGAGGCACAGATGGTTGTTCAGAATCCAAGTGTTTGAAGAAATCGCAGGCTCCCACACACGCTCACCCTCGCGCTCTGCCCTGTGGGCACCTTCCAGCCTACAGAACAGCACCTGCCGAGAAGGACACTGTATGCACTGCTGAACAAGTCTGCAGACTACCTTAAACACGCTCCCTATCAGAACCCTGCCCAGCCCTGTGCCATAAAGCTCATCGGGGAGGATAAATAAACAAACTAGACATTACAAGTGGGGATTTCATAGGAATAAAAGACTCCCTCAAGAAATTGACAATATAGCCAGAGAGGAAAAAAGGGGGGGGGGGCAGTGAAAGTGAAAATGTGAGCGGAACTAAAGCACATTTCCCAAATTTTACAAAAATTCTCAATGCCAGTGTCCCAGAAAGAAGTAAATAGCTCCAATCACTTATCCTCCCCAGGAACTAGAATAAATATTCATTTGGGGTGGAGTGGTGTAGGCAGACCTCAATCTGCTGAAGAGAAAGCTGGATGCAAAAGAAAATGAAAAAGTAGAGCTGAAATAGCACAAGGGCATCACATGTACACACACCGGAACACAGACCCTTCATGGCAACTGGAAACCCAAGACTGCGCAAGACAGATGCTTAAAAAATTGGAGCAATTACAATGCAACAGCAGAGTGATGTTTAATTTTTAGGACTAATTAAATTTGGTCACCCCCTGACAGTGCTGGCAGGAAGCCTCACGCTGAGCAGCCGGGTCATTTGGAGAACTAAGAAATAAAGAAAGACAAACAGTGAACAGGCAAATTTCACTCCTTCCTGAATCTACTCCCCAGTGGATCTTGATTTGTGGATGCTTTGAGGACAAGCCTCCTCTGAACAGTTGGTCTGGGCAGCACCTGGCTGGGGAAGTTCGGGCTGGGTTTTGGGTGGGGAACCTAAGATGAGGCTGTGGTAAGGCTACCTTGGAGCTGGGGACCAGCTGCTGGCTCAGACCTCCATGCTTTGGTCAGGCTATTACTCCCGCCCAGAACTCCTTCCCACACATCTTACCCTTGTCAAGCAGTTCTGTATATGGAGGCCTTCAGGTTGGGACTCAGTGTCTCTGTCAGGGAGCTTTCTCTGAGCACCTTGTTCACCCTGCCCTACATGCCCACCCCACCCCCCACCCTACTCTCAACCTCTGCATTTAGGACACTTTGGCGCTGCTTCCAGAGCCCTTTCCTTGCTCCCATTAATATACTTACCACATTTTATGGGTAGTAACTCTTTACTCTCCTGTTCTCAGCCCTCACACTCTCTTCCTCCCAACAAATACAACTTTCACCCTTGTAAAGCCCCCTGAATGGCATATAATAGGTGCCAATCAAATTCATCTTTCTCCTTCTGTTAAATTCTTTTGTCCACTGGACACATCCCCACCATCTGTCAAGCTCTTGTCACATAACTCGTCTCCATTATACAATGTGGTGTGTCCCAGCCTTGTACCTTTTTATCATACCTTGGTTTACTGTCTGAATGGTCTGGAGGTTTTGTAATACAAAAGATGCAGCCTACGAATGAAGGAAGCCCCTATCTACCATCTCTCCTGCAATTCCCAATAAGAGAAAGCATCTGTGGATGGAAAGGTGAGGACACCAGGGGCCAGAGGTCCTGGGCATCCCCACCTGGACAGCAGCCTGGCAGCCTCAGCAGCTGACCTGCCCTGGGGAACACTTTTCAAATGGCTGCCATCGACCAGGTACTTTTCCCAGGATGCTTCCATTTAGGTCTCAGAACAACCTTGTGAAGCAGGCCTCACCTATAAAATAGAAACATTTTATAGGCAAGGAAATCAGAGTTCAGAAGTCAAGTAACTTGCCCAAGCAGCTAGCAAGTACTTGATACCGTGGCTTTACATTCAGAAAAGACCCCGAGGCTCCAAATACAAGTTCTACAAGGTCCTATTAGTCATTAAACATTTCCTAGAGAGCTTAGAGATGGCTTGATTAGCAAGGTGAGAGAAAAGCAGGACAGCTTTTTCTAACAAAGATGAGATGTACTGGGGGGCATGGAAACAATAAAACAAGCAAAAATTTATATATGCACACACACAAAAAAAAAAGGACAATGAGCTACTAAAAATGTCTTAAAATGTAAAAACTAAAATTAAACTGCAGCTAGGTTTTGAAGTGCTTTTTTAGTTCACTTTTTATGTAGCCCGTACAACATGTAATCAAGACATGCTCTGAAGATTACCCCAATAGGCTTTGAAAAGAGCACAGTCATTAAATAAAATCATGAGATAATTGCATGGTTCTCTGAATTGGGCATTACTAACACGAATGCTAATTTTATTTGTGCAGCCACACACTGATAGCAGAATGAGGGCACTCCTGCAACTGAAAGATCCTGTAGCAGAGCTCCACTGTGCACACCATTCTGCAAAGCAGTGGGAGTGGCGAAAGCGCTCAGGCCTCTGTTTAACTGGTAGGAACGGAGCTGGTGTGCACAAGGACACCTCCTAGCCCCACGGTCTCTGGAAAAAGCACTGGACCTTTCCAGCTATACACCTTCACAGACCTCTTCCCAGGTGAGACATTTAATATGCAAGGCTTCCATCCCACCATCTTCCACTAGACTCCAAGGAGACGCTTAGGATGGGAAGATTGGAATAAATTATCTGAGCCCTTCACCTGGGAGTGTGTGAAGGTGGATAAAACAGAGTACCCTGTCTCCCCCAAAGCCCATATCTGGCAGGTGGGTGTATGCACCATGTACATTAGAGTTCCTTCAAAATAAGGGTTCCATCAAAATAGTTACTTTAATAGAGGAAGGGTAGGACAGAGGAAGGGGAAGGGGAAGGGGAAGGGGAAGGGGAAGGGGAAGGGGAAGGGGAAGGG
>JAKSZT010007815.1:36722324-36780423 GCA_026826555.1 Tolypeutes matacus
AAGGGGAAGGGGAAGGGGAAGGGGAAGGGGAAGGGGAAGGGGAAGGGAAGGGAGAGAAGTTCCTTATGCAAGTGCTCACACCAAAATGCTTCAGCAATGCTCAGCCAGTTACCACCTGACCATAGGTTCCACACAGGCTATCAATACTTTAAACAGGCACAGTCCCTCAAGCCCCAGAGAGCATGAGGTCCCCAGGATAATAACAGAACAGCCAGTGTCCATTAGGCTCAACATATAACTTGGGTATTGCTCAGAAGGGCAGTTATCACCATGGATTTCCTGGAGCAATGAGAGCTTCTAATGAACATGGAACTCTTTATCCTGATGCTAAACTTTAAGCTCAGTTAGGTGAGACCAGTTTCCCCTCACTGTGGAATATAAAGTTTGCATTTTGCCAAATGAAAGAGACTCTGTCAAATGGGAAATATCATTCCCAGCACATCTAGGGCCTATTAGCTTGGAACCATTAGCTTGGAACCAGGGTAGAGTTTGACAGGATGGATTCTGCAGCCAATTACCTGGGTTCCAATCCCAGCTTTTCCACTGACTAGCTTTGGGACTTAATCACCCTGCCACTTGGGTCCCCCAATTTCTAAAATGGGGACATGGCAGTACCTATCTCATAGGATCATTGATTGTGAGGCTCAAATGAAGTAATCTATATAAATGCCTGACACATGAGAAGAGTTACAAAAAGGTTATCATGGAATATATATAGTTTTCCCTATGCACATGCATGAAAACATCAAAGATTCTTAAACCTGAAGGCATTCATGTTGTCAGAAGTAACTGCCAAACTTTTACCTATGCTCTTTTGATCTTCCTATTTTGTAATTAAACTTACTGGATGAAAAATGTGAGCTGCCAAAAGGTAAACCGACTTGGTCCACATCACCCAGCCAGTGTTTGGCAAATTCAGGATTTCAAGTCAGGGCTCTTTTTCCCCAGTGGTCTCCCAAGCACTGTGTCACTCTGCTCCCAAGTGAAACAGGGATTTCCTGTTAAGTGACTCTAACTCAGCCTTGGTTAGGGATTTATAGTATCAGTGCTCCCCAACTCATCTGCTGGGATTCCCACTCTGTTTACTAACTTCATGTCATTAGTGACATAGTGCTGACACACCACAGAAAAATTACAAGGGCACCAGTCGATCATTCACTCATAATCATACAGACACAGCCTGGGTGGCCAAATGGAATCCAAAGAGACAAGCCCTGAATGAAATGGGTTGCATTTCATTCAGTTAGCTGTACTTTAGTTGTCTGCAAGGCCACCCTGTTAAGCTAAGACACAGGTGAATGTTCTAAACCCAGCATAACTGGTATTTCTTAGATTCCTCATAAGAAGAAAGGAGGTAATCTGCTTCCAACCCAAAGATAATATTCTAAGTACCCCAGAGCCAATAAGGTTCTGATATACCATTTTCCTGCAGAGGGAACTCCCGACGCAGGCCTCGGTTGTGTTCTCATGTTAGAGATGAAAACACTGAGAGACTGGACTCTGATGGAGGTCAACTCTTCTCTATGTCCACATTATGATGGGATGATGATCAACATTATTTCTCTCACAGGGAGATACAGCTTTAACAAGTTCTAAATGTCTTCAAATGTATCCTTTCATGTGATCCTATTTAGCTTTTTCTACGATTAAGGCTCAGAAGGGATTCAGGACTAGACCAGGGTCACAGGGCAATTAAGTCATGGAACTGGGGCCAGACCTCAAAAATCTGGGCTCCTTGTTTTAAGTATAAGGAATGGCAAACCACCGACCTAAATAAAGGACCAGGTGCTGCTAAAGATCCAGTGTAATCTCCACTAATGGCTCCTCAAGGAGTCCCACAAAGTACCTGGCTTTGGATGGCAACAGAGAGGCAGACAAATCAGAGAACAGGGGTTCTGCTTCCTGAAGCCCTGAACAGCAGCTAGAGACCACCTCCCCCAGTTTAGCCAAGGCAAAGACTAAACACAGCAAGCAAGGAAGTGCAGAGTTCCCCAAAGGGCTGCAGTTGCTGCCCTGCCTTAGAGCCCTTCCTCTGCCATTCACCAGCAGCTCCTTGAACTTAGGGCAGACTGTGATGTACAATAGACCTTCCCGAGGTCCCAGCTTTATCTTTGGATTTGCTCTTGCTATCTTATAATTGTTCACATTTGATTTCTTCAAATTAATGTACATCGATGGCCCAAAACAGTCATTAATAACAATGAACTTATTTTTTTTTAATTTGGGGAAATAGCACTCATAATCCCATAGACCTAACAAACCAACAGTTTCCATTTTTCTGGGTTCCCTTCTGGTCTTTGTTCCCTGAAAAAGTAGCCACAATCATGGAATAGGCACTATTTTGTATTCTACTTGTCTCATGTAATGTCATTTCCTCTCTCAGCCCAAGCATGTCTAAATGGCTCTGGCAAGTTCCTACTCCAAAGGCTTCTTTTTAGGGTGTTCTGATTTCATCACTAATGTAGACAACTAATCTCAAAGAAGCTCCGTGACATGACTGACTTGTAACTCCTACAGTCTGAGATCATGGTTTGGGTGAGAAGGAGCATGCTTTTGGGGTGGGAAGTGAGGAAGAAAGGAGAAACAACTGTGCCTTTCTTCTCTGGAGACAAAGTGCTATTAGAGACGGGATGCGGATACCCCATGGGTAAGTGCGTGGGTGGGTGGGGGCAGTAGCTGCCTGTGGCTCTTAGGCTACAAAGTCAGGATGTTGCCGTAAGGTTGAAGCCACTCTCCACTCCACAGAACAGCAGTATCCTGTGGGTTGCAAAAAAAAAAAATAATGTAGGGCAAGAGCCTTGAGCATATTTCATTCAAAAAGGATCATGTCACATACCCCCATACATACTACATAAGTGGAAACACTTAAAACCCTTGCCATCTGGTTTCCTACTGTCATGGGGGAGAAGTTTAAAGTACACAGCATGGCACACAATGCCCTACGTAACCTGACCTCCAACCCCCTTTTCCTTCTATCCACAACCCCCTTCTCCCTGCACCTGCCCTGAGCTCCAGCCACACAAGTTCTTCCCACCCAGCCACTCTGCTCACTCAATTCTTCCACCTCTTCCAGCATCCACTCTAATCCCAGCACCTATGAGAACTGTCCTTGCCCTCAAGGAGCTCACAATCAGAGTAAGACAGCAAAGGCTTTGAGTACATAATGTTTATCACTTCAAGATCAGTAGGCCATTCAACTGTCTGTGAACAATAACAACATGCTTTTAAAACTCATCATTTCAAAGGGTTTGAAAAAGAGCCAACATAACTCAAACACAAGACTTTTTTTAAAGTCTTCTGTGAAATATACATGTACATAAGGCATAAATGTACTGTCTAAACGAACAGTCACAAAGTGAATATCGATACAGGCAATTAAAAAAAACAAAACAAAAACTCACCACTGCACGAGCATCTTAGGATTAACCTACCAGTGATAACAATGTGACCACCTGGTCACCCAGTCACCAGTGGGGGAGATGAAAGATTGATGGAGACATGCGCATGCGTGGCTCTAAAGAAGCTAAAAGGAACAGTGCCATTTGGCATGGTCACTAGACGTTCACCCACCGCATATACCCCAAATCACTTCACTGAGCATCCTTGTCTGTCCCCAACGGATGCTCTGAACTGTCAGCAGGCAGCTATATGAGCCACAAGCCCAGTGCTTCTGAGCTGTTTGGTACCCCCTCTTGGCTGGCCTGCCCAACATGAATATTTCAATGCCAAGAAGGCCCTTCGAGTTCACCAGATTAGTACGGAAGCCAGAAAAGGAGGCTACTTCAAGAGGTCATTAGGCGAGGGTAGGGGGGTAATGTGATTAGGGTATCATAATGGAGATCAGGCAGGAAGGGGTTTGTTACCCTGGTGCCAAGGCACAAACTAGTGAGACTTGACAGTGATTAAGGAGAGTAAAGCACTGCTAGTCTGAGGCTGAAAGAGAAGAGGATTAGAGATTACCCGCTGGGTATAATCCCTGTGCCAGGAGCCAAACTACCCACCTCAGGGCAAACCCAAGATGGCCTCATGCTGAAGGACTGAACAGCCAGCACTTGTGGCCTGACAGATGACAAACAGAAGCACACCTTGGCACTCAAGAATTCCTAAGGACAGTATATCCAAGAGCACACCAAATCCCCATGCCTACTCTCAGAAGAGGATTTCAAAACCCTCACTCATCATTGATATTAAGCAAAAGGATACTTTTACATGATTCTCCCATTAAATCCCCAACTCTGTAAATTAAGTTTTATTGCTTCCACTATACAAGATGAAGAAAAGGAGAGTTTTTGCGACTAATTTAGTTCATAGCAGACCAGGAATCTGGCCTGGGTGTATCTGGCTACAAATCCATTTCTTGCACCACCATTCCACAATGTCACAAAGCAGAACTTAACCTGATTCTAGGTAGTCTGGTCAAGTTCAAACAATTTTCTATAAAGTCTGCTAAAAAAATTTTTTTTAATTCTCTGCACAGTGATAATAATGCAACCACACTTAAATGCAACACTTCCTCTCAATACCCTACTCTCATATTTCAGTCAACATGCATTCTAGATTTCCCAGGAAAGTTCCAATTCTAAAATTTAAGACCTGGGGTCCCTGCAAATCATCAAACATGCCCTAAATTCCCACATAGCTCCAAGACTTCCTATTGAATCAGAAAACAACAGGGAAGCGGCTGTGGCTCAATCAGTAGGGCTCCTGTTTACCATATGGGAGGCCCCGGGTTCGGTTCCCGGGGCCTCCTGGTGAAGGCAAGCCCGCCCGTGCGGCATGGTTAGCTGACCCAGTGAGCACAAGCAGCAAGGGGGGGGGGGATAAATGAATAAATAAATAAAAAATCTTAAAAAACAACAACAACAACAACAAGTTGCACATTCCATGAGCCCTAACTAATTTGGGGTTCCAAATATATTTACTGTTACTTTAGCCTATTTTCTGTGTCTGCTTTCTATTTGTAGTTCTCTTGCAAAGCCTAAGAGGATTTAGTCGCTTCACATTGGTCCCAAGTCAGCGCTAAGCTGACTCACATAGATTTTCTCATTTCCACCACTAAGCATGATAAAGGTTACAAGTATTTCCGGTGCAATTATAAATTGCATCTGCACATCCAGCTTGTAAGGGCCTCAGGACAATTTCACACTACTCTGGTTCAATGTCTCCCTGTCACCCTCTAAGCTTGAGAAACCCACTGATATTGAATCTCCTTTGACAGCATAGGCAATTATGAGAGTTCCATGTGAAGAAGAGGGGAGGGCATCCAAGGAAGTAACATACAAGGGGCAGTTCTGAGGAGCTGGACTGACCCTCTCTGATTCAAAGAGCTTTCAACTCGCACGGAGGCGGGCACCATGACTCTGGGTCATTAGAACCACCACTGATCTCCCAATCGGTCATGTCCCCAGAGAGGCCTCAAAGTGCTTTCTCAACTTTATTTATTGTCTCTGAACAAAACCCATTGTCCTTTGAAAGTGCTTAAGAGATCTGACCATGTGAGAACTGTTCAAAACACAGCCACACTTTATACAAATGTTAACGGTGGTTCCACAATGTTTGTGACCCCAAATTTAACTGAGAGAGGGAGTCATGCCTAAAGAAAGAAGTTTTAGAGTATACTTTAGAAAAGATTTTAAGAGTCTGGATACACTCTGGAGCACTTCAGCTCTAGAATATCATATGGATGAAAAGTAAGCATCCAATTTCATTCTTTCAAGAGTTTGGGACAAAGGTTAAAAATAAAAGGTGTTTAATTGTTATTTGGTGCAACCACCCACGTATATGAAAAGTAATGAGAACGTGTCTCCCAATTTCCTATAGGTCGTCTGCCAAATTCCTGCCTCCTTCATAAAAAGACAGAATCTGTAGTGTTTTCTTTGCCATACAGATATACCCCATGTCATTAAAAACAAACGTTGCTTTCTTTGCAGCTAATAACCACAATGTGTGGGTAAGAAACCTCTCCAGTATAAATCCGTGGGGACAAGGCTGCATTGTGGGCATCAAATAATTAGAACAATCTGACATGAGTCAGAGGATTGTTTTTCAATGGCCCCGTTGCACTTCAAACTTTAAAGTCAACCCCAAACTCTCTTTCCTGGCACTTCTGCCATGTGCTGGGCTATTGTGAAACAATCCTCATCCTTTATAGTTTGGTCCCATTGCAATGGAACTGGCAACGTGGGCACTCATGAAATATTAACACATTACATTGATTTTTTTTTTATAAGTGTGGCCAACAGTGGATCAATTATATTACTATGAAAAGCTTTTCAAAATTCATTTGGGGGGGTTTCAAGAGCTCATATCTGGAAAGCACATGGATTATGAAGGCAACAGTTTTGAAGAGGCCAGCACTCACATGCACAGAATACATTGACTGTAATAGAGTAAATACACTGTTCACAAAAGAAGAAAAATTAAATCTTGCAAGTGATTAAAATAGGGTACAATAATATAAACAGGTTAGGAATTAAGTCAATCCCAGTCTCTCTCTGTAAACAAGAACAGGGAAATCCTAAATGCTGGCAATTTACTCCCTTCTGGCTGCCCACCATTTTTATCCCCACCTCTCTAAAAAATAAAATTTTCTACTATCTAGGTATTAGAAGAATTATTCAAACTATCCCTGTCCGGAAGTGCCTTTTATTCCAAGAACATCAACCATTCAGTTAAATTCTTATTTTGAGGGGGTGAGTCAAAATCAATGTAGCCTAGAATAAACTTCAGTTCAAGCAGTACAAGGCCCAAGAGTCTCCTGGCTAGCATGAACCCAAGGAATGCCGAGCTGTCGGTGAATGAACACAAGAGACAATGCTCTTCAACTGTGCAACAGTCATAAATTTCAGGTGGACCATGTGATTAAAGATGGGAACTCATCATTACACATGGGAAGAAACTACTCTAAGCTGGGAGGCTTCCTTCAAGAGGACATCTTGAAGAATACGGTTCTAGGTTCTCTACTTTCTCATTTTACTACAGGAGTGACCCATTTCCAACTTTTGTGTCCTCCACTAAACTGTAAGCATCTCAAGAGCAGGACCAGGCCTCATTTATCTTGATACCCCTTTGGTTCTATCCCTTGGAATTTGCTCAAAAGATGTGGTTAATGAATAGCCAGGGGGAGTAAGTTCTCCCTCTCATTCTGCAAGTCCTGCCCCTGGCTGGTATATAGAAACTCCCCTCATCCTCTTTCTTGCACTGGTCTACAGCAGCACCAGGAGAGAAAAGGTCACCCAAAGGGCTGTCTTCCTGATTTCTGGGATATGGGGTCCTACATGGAAATGAGCCAACAAATGCTTTCAGTTATTTTAGGGCTTATAAACTACTAGGAATATCAACGAAAGGGTAGGAAGAGTTAGACTGTTGCAGTAACCCTGAAACCCCGGGAAAATAAACGTGCAGAAGAATAGGGGTGCCCCCAGGCAAACCACCAACAATCTCGCATCAAGTGTCCTGAAAACTAGACCATCTGTAAGAGAATGTGTTTCCCAAGACCTTGGGAGGGGATTTTCCAGAGGGGCCAGATGGGAAAGTGATCACACAGCCACTAGAATGAGAGAGGGTGTCGGCTGGATGGGCAGTTTAACTCCATCTAGGCCCAAGTGGAATATGGGCACCCTTGCATTGGGTTGAATAAGAAGACTCATAGTGCCGGTATGGTGCAAAGACCAATGGTTCACGAGACACCTGACAGCAGAGAAGGGGGACAGGACCAGTTCTCTAGCTTGCCAAGACTAAGCAGAGGCCCTGCCTAGATTTTAAGAATCCTCAACCTTTAGTCAGGGGCAAATAAAAAACTAAAGTGCTGTAAAATGTAATTTAAAGGATTAGATTTATGTCATATTTGTGATTCTACCTCACTGCTTTCCTTCTTTCCCCTCAGCCAGCAAAGCAACAAAACGAATTCATAGATCTCTACGGCAGGCAAGAACTTCTATGTGTTGGTGTGCTCAGCACCTTCTCTCTTATGTGCCCCAGTCCTGAAAACACACCTTTCTTTTCTGGCACCATCTATGTTCTGAAAACATATAAGCACTTCACACATCTAACCTCTAAAACATCTAATGCCCCTGCTTCCACCTAGATTACAATTTAGTCCAATCATCAGCCAATTATTGAAATTGCTTATCACTTGGCTACATTTAGTTGAATTTTTTACCTGGCACACCTGTTATCAGGCACATGACATCATGTCCATGCTAAATTTTAATTAAGGAGAAAGGTACATGCACACAAAGCAACAGGGAAGCAATTTATATTTTTGCAGCTTGGATCCATTACATTTCTGGGATCTCTTTTTTTCCCTACTAAATTCCTCCATTTAATATTTAAATTTTCTGAATTATTTTAAATATCTTACAATCAAGTGCAAATGAAAAATTCTGAAGAATAACCAAATGGAAACCATTGGGATGGGCACAGTCTTATTTATTCCAAAGGCAGCTGCAAGCTCTCCCTCTTCCCCTAAGGTCTCCACAGCAAAGGAGGGCAGGAAGGAAGCTTCCCCGCCCGTAGGTCTGTCTTCTAGCCCTCTGAGAGAGAGAAACAACAGCCTCCATTTTTCAACTCACCCTCTCTGAGATTGGCTGGGAGCTCACAGTATGAAACCTATCTGTACTTATAAACGGAAATCAGCTTTGATGTTGACCAGCTTGCTTGCCGCTTTCCTTGTTCAAGGAAAAGTATCAGCAGCAACATCTCCATTAAGCACTTAGTTAGCAACCATTATGGGGGCCAGTTGTGCACTGGATGCCTATTCCTGAGAGTAAAGAAAGAAAAACGCACGTGCGCCTTGGCGCTGCTGGAGGTAGCGTTCACAGGTGGGTAGGCCCACGCACAAGCTCAGACACACGGCGTAGTGCTGCTACACTTGCGATCAGAAAGGCTCCTGTTGGTTCCCTGCTCTCTCCCTTTCCAACTGTGGCAAGTTTCCTGGCCTGTCTAAACCTCTACGCCCTTTTCCCTGCTGGAGAATTAAATGTGACGACATGCGCCAACATTCTCAAGTGCTGTTATGTTGCTCATTTCCGTGACTTCGGGATCACCCCTAATGTGACTTCCTCTATTACGCTGGGCCAGGACCCTGGCGACCATAACAGGCACAAGCCCCGCAAGCTCCCTGGAGCTCCCTGAAGCCCTAGGTGCCCTCCCTAGCCCAGCCGCAGGCGTCACCCTCCATGAAGACTTCTCTTGCCCAGCCAGTAGGGGCCCAAGAGGGTCAAAGCTTCCAAGAGCACCTCTTCCGTGCTGGCCAGAACCACACATGCACTCTTCCGTGGATTCCCACAACTGCCCAAGGCTACCCGGCTACATACACGTCTGTTTCAGAGAGGAACAAGCCCTCGCTTCAAGAGCTGATCCAGCACTCCAGCACAGGGCCTGTGGCCCAGGACACTACCCCATGCAAACACAGCTCGCTTGCACTCCCGCAGCACCCGGTCCCCCCGCCCCCCGAGGCCTCCCTACAGGCCTCCCCTGCCAGAGTGTGGTCTCCAGCTTTGCCAGACACCCTCCTCCCACAGAAAGCAAACAATGACATACACTGTCAGCGAGGCCACTTTCCACTCCTCCCCACACGCAGCCCCAGTGTCCAGCAAGGGTGGCGGGCAGCAAGCAAGAGGCAGACGGGAGTGAGAAACAGCTACCAGAACGGCTTGTTTGTGTCCAACTGTCGAGAACCTGGATGTGGAGCCAACAGGCAAAGAAACACCCTCCTTGTAGCACTTGTTCAGGGGTTCAGACTTGTGGTCAGCGCCTCCCAACCATATTCGAGAAAGCAGGACCCAGGCTGGGGCACCCCCACCTCTCCTCTCCCTTATACGGTGACTCACCGCCAGCAGGGGGCGGGGACCTGCACACCAGCTAAATACAAACGAAATCCGGAGATCACAGGTGAACTTCCAGCTCGGCAGGCTGCTCTCCAGCACCACTGCTATCCCTGAAAAGGGAAGGAAACTCACATGTGCTGAGTTCCCACTGCCGCCGGCTCGCGCTAGGTGAGCTGCGGATGACATCTCATTTAGGCCTCACATAACCTTACAGCGAAGGTGTTATGACTGACACCTAACTTTTGGCTAAGCAAACTGAGGTCCAGGAAGTTACGCAGTTCACACAAAATCACACAACTAGTATCTCCTAGAGAGGCCTCTGGACTTCTCAGGTTTCATTTCCAGAAATGAAAAACACAGTTCTTGGCTTTGTTATTATACTGCTTACCCAAAAGCACTGCTGTATTTAAAAAAAAGAAGAAGAAAAAAAAAGGACAACACGTGCATACTCTCTACAGGAAATCAGGAAATGATATTTTCCCAGTCCAAACCTTTAGCTGGGGAGGCCCAAAGGACAGAATGCAACCTATAGTGCTTACCTCACTCCAATCCCCTAGCTTGGCTCATGTTAAGATTTGTAAAAGGTGTCTCTCTCAACGGCTTATCGAAAGAGAGCACTTCCATAATTTCATAAGGAAAAGAAACACCCAACAGCCCTGTCATCCTTCCACCTCCCAAGTGCCAAGCATCTGAAGTGGTAAAAGCTGCATCTGGAAGAAGTCCCAGGAACCCCCAACAAACCCCACCTGCCTCTACAGCTTCAGCACCCTAAGCAAAGATCCACACCCAACAGTGAACACTTCCCTTCCAGCTCCAAGTCAGCTCTAGCAGTCTGATTCAGTGTCTCCCCCTAGGCCATATCTATGCAACAGAACCCCTGATGTGGATGCAGGCGCACTCTGACACTAGCTATTCTGCCCACACGTACTTACCCTTCTCAGACTGGGTGCCCTGGCTATTGGTTCCAAACCCCCTGGTCACTAACCACAGACCCTTTCGTTTATATATCAGCCAGTCACCACACACTAGCCCTTTCTTCCTTCTTCCCAGCATGGCCAAGGCTCTGCAAGAGCCCTGAAAAGGTATCATTCTGTTGAATTATAGCTGCATTAGAAATCTCACTAAGTACAGAGACAACCTGCTCTGAAGTCCATTAAGAGTGATTCTCTGGCTCAGTGCTCCTGAATTCAGAAGAGAGCTCGGCCCCCACCATGCCAAAGGGAGCGAGCTACTCAGAAGATACATGGCTGACTCCCTCTAATCCTTAATTTGGAGGAGTCTTACTTACCAAGAGGGATCAGAAAAAAACCTGAGGGCTTTTAGCATCTCGAAGATTAAGCTTTCTCTTCTTAAATTTCGTAATATATTTGGAAGAAAACTGACTACCAAGAGTAATTCAGAATTCTGTTTAAAATTTTTTTAAAAACTTGTGCCAGTGTGAATCTGTGCCCCATTATCCCTTATCACATTTACGACAGATCTGTCGATATAAGGCTGAGAGACTGGCAGGAGAGGAACAGATATAGTCATTTCCATCTCCCCAGTGCCTGGCAGGTAGTAAGTGCTCTTTTAACTGCTACCTTTCTAGGATTCTAATTCAAAATTACCAGGTAAGGATCAGCCACACATGTATACTCTTCCACCTGGCCCGCTAAACCTCCTCTCTGCTAAATCCTGAAATCCTGCATCACTGAATAAGTGGTGCCTGAGGGTCCTTTCCCCCCGCCCTCCAGCTAATCCCAAGAAGCAATTTTCTCAGTCCACAACCACAAGCCCAAAGCCACAAGTCCAAAAGCCCATGTGCATCATTCAGATAGTATTTCTGAGCGTGGTCCTGGCCTTGTGATCAGGTCCTGGCGTGTAATGGCTGAGTGCAAGGTGATCTATCCAGTCACAGGTGTGTGTCAGTGTCAGCAACCACAACGGTGGCTTTGGGGGGCTTCTTCCAGGGTAGAGGTGAGAGCGTCACAAAGCAAAATAGCCAGAGACCACTTCTTGATGGCTGCTGACCCAGTCTGGGAGAAGTTACCCCAAACCCCAGACTTCTCCATCATGATAAAACTTGGAACACACATGCAGAGTCTAGGAAAACTGAGGACCTGCATCTCCATCCACTCCCCACCATCAGTCCAAGACCTCCCAGACTTCCTAGCTATCTGTTCCTCTTTGGTCCCACCTCAGGCTGTTTTCCACCCAGATCACAGATAACCTTGGCACAAGGTGGGAACCATCTTCTGGCTCCACCTTCTTGGACCATCCAGCCATGATATAGGACTTGAATAAGATCTTGTAGGTAAAATCCTCAAGAAATTCACAACTGGAATGTTCTTTATATTAGTTGTGTTTAAAACAAGCCTGGCTTTCTTAGCAAAGAAGGAGATTTCGGAGCTCATATAACTAATAAGTCTTGCTTTAGCAGCTCCTCAAAAATCTGACTCCCAATAAACTTCACTACATCCTCTGGTTTTAACCAATTACCTTTCAGATTCTTTCTGAAAGGAAAACTGCTACCATAATTACAGACCTCATGTTCTCACACTGCACCATCCATAGGATGCAAAACTGTCTTCTAAAATCTTCAGCAAAAGAAAGCATCATTTTCCCAGAAACCCCAGAGACACATATCCTCTAGCTCACTGGCTCTGGCTGCGTATGCACCATCCCCAACCATTCACTGTGCGCATAAGCTGAATGGCTTATGTCAATCCTGGTTCACCTCTGTAGCTGGGAATGATGTCACTTCCATGTACCTCTGGAAAGAAGAGGGGAATGGGTGCTGAGGCAGCACCTAATAAATGTCCTCTTTGGCTGTGGAAACTTTTAAGTAGCCTCTGACCACCTCTATACAAATGACCCCCAGCCTCACAGGCTAAGATGATAGGAATCATCTCACCAGTTGGAAAGAAGCATTAATCACAGGCAGCCACTGGGTGAGGAAGTATCAGCAGCCCAGAGAATTTAGCTCAAGGCAAGGGATGAGAAGACAACTTCTTCACAGGCATTCAGTTGAGGCCCCGATGGTCCAAAACTGTAATTTCACCAGCATGAATCCGCATGGTGGCATCCCCTCCCATGCTGTAGGCTCCATAGTCTCCAGGATGAAGGACCCACTGCTGGTGACACCACCAGGCCTAGAGCTGCCTTTGGTCTCCCAGAGCAGCATGAGGCACAGCCCTGGCGGGAGGTAGACCATTGCTCCCAGCCACAGCAGAAAGCACAGAACCTCCAGGCCACCAGAAATCCTCAATCTATAAAGTCACTCAGAAGATTGAGAGGGGATGTGGAGAGGGAGGAAAATGTGCCTCGGGCAGAGAAGCCAAAACAAAAGCTTTCCCAGCTCTCCTGTGGGCAAGGAGCCCAGAGTCCTCCCAGCACACCCCTAGTTTGAGAAAATGGGAAATGTCTCTGAGTACAATCTGGCTACTTTCCCAGGTTTAAATCCCAACAGAAAAAATGCTCCAGCTTCCATATATTCGTATCTAAATTCTCAAACTCCTGGCAGAATGGTTTTTACTTCTAAAAAGTCCTTAGCCTATTACTAGTTACTTAGAATTAAAAAAGAGTTGGCTTTTCTTTTCTTTCTTTCTTTGTCTCCCCCCCCCCCCTTTTTCCCCCTGTCCAGAGAAGCCTTCTTCATGCCTTGGGAGCATTTCCAAAACAACATGGGCAGATCTGTCAGGCACAGGGCTCCAAGTGTACAAGGTAAAGCCTGGTTCCTCCAGCTGGAGCTGGAGCCAAGGGTGTGTGTTAACCTCTTCTCCATACAGAAGCCTCCACAGATCAGCTGTTTGTCCAGCCAGCCTCCAGTGGTGAAGCACAGGAAGTTGGATTTTGGCAGCCCTTCCTTAGGCTTAAGAGGCAGCTCTATCATTTTATGCCTGCCACCAAGAAGGGCAGTATCCGTGGAGGTAAAGAAAGGCTGTGTCCAACATTCTAGCTGTGTCTGAGGCTGCCAGAGGGTTTCCTGTGGCAAAATCAAGAAATATGGCCTTTAAAGATCTTGGGATGTGCAGAGGAGGACATCAACCCCATCAGCCCCATTCCTTCAGCTGACATTTCTTGGATGGCCTACTAGATATGTGGCCAAGTTCAGAAACTGGGGCTAATGATGAATGAAACAAAATGCCTCATCCTTAATGCTCTCACTGTCCATCGGGTAAGCAAGGGGATTGAATCTTCCAGATCCAATGTGCTTCCATGCAAAGTGGGATTAAAGGCTCTACCACTGTATAAAGGGAATAGCAAACAGTTCACTATGGAAAAAACCTCCAAATCCTCAGGTTGCACTAACCACCTTTGGGATCTGGTAGGACCAGGGTCAGATTGTGAGAAGAGCCATCACTGGGGGTCTGCTGCTTCACCTCCAAAGTCTGTCCTCTCTGGTGTCTTTTGAGTCCACAGGCTCATCCACTCTTGCTGGGTAGGGAAGGGTTTAACACTAATTACCATACTAAGAAAGAAAATCAGGGCTTATTCCATATTTAATAAAGATATTTTGGGTTTCTACTTTAGTATGGGTCTTTCTAACACAGCTCAGAATTAACATTTCCAGGTCAAAATAGGATTTCACAGCTTCTTTCCTCCTAGCTCCTATGACTACATTTACTGGAGTTATCCAGCTCTATAACTATTTGATTTCATTCTCACATGAGAAAACTGAAACCTAGAGGTAGGCTAATTTTTGAATACCAAGAATGAGAAAGAAAAACATAGTTGACAACTTTAAAGTATGCTTATAAGAAGTCTAAGGGAAGAAAATTGTAAATTGTGACTTTTCTGGAAATTCTGTGATCACATTTTTTTGCTTTCTCCCTACTGTCTTGAAGGAGAGGCTTGGTAACCAGTGAAATTTCTGCTTTGCCACAAACGAGAGAGAGAGAGTGTGAATGCACACACATGATCAAGTGTCCCTAACGTTCACTAGGCAGTTCTATATTGGGTACCTCTTAGGCATGACAACGAGCACCTCCGCAAGTTGCACACTATCTCCCATCTTACCAAGGAGAAAATCAAGGCTCAAGGAGAAGAAAGGAGAAGCAGGGGTGGTACCTTCACTCAGTGCTGCCAGAAACCAACTAAGCAGTAGCTGCTCCAAAAAAGAAGACAGACTATCAATGGAACATCACCTTCACCATTTTGCCCATGTGGGCCCCAATGGAGGAATAGTGCCCTATGGGAAGTCTGCTGCCTCACTCCCAGTACAATCCCAAATCTACTTTAGGCACTATTTTATGTTCTGCTAGGACCTGTAATTTCCCTGTCTGTGTTTGAGGCCAGTATTTGACTGTTACCACGGGGGACTATTTAAGCATAAATCACTAAAAATAATGATAGCCACAAGTTACTTGGTAAGTGGGGATGAATAGTGCATTTAGAAACAAAAATAATTTTCCTTCTCATCCTTTCCTGTATTTTCTGAGGCTGTGCATGATATTCATTTATAGAGAAAAAGAAACTTTTGGTTTTTTCTCCACTCCCTTACACTTTATACACAAATGTATAAAGATAATGAAAAATCATTATCTTTCAAAACTATTTTGTGGATAAACAATAAATTACATTTAGGACTCTGGCTACTTAGAACCCCTCACAAATGGGTAAGGACTGCAATCTGCTATCTAGGAGGGAAGGTGGGGGGCATGCAACCAAAGGACCAGGTGCAGTTCTCAGTACCTGTCCAGGACTGGTCTCTGCCAAACACTTCAAATCATTGCAGGAAAATTCCAAAGAAGGCTAATAATCATCCACTGTGGACTCTTCCTTGCAGCCTTTTGGAGTTTTCGTGGGTTCTCGTGGAAAGGTCCATTTACCATAAAATATTGTCTTTATATAAGCCCTTAGAGAGCCTCCTTACATAAATGAACTAATTTTGACTAAAAGTTTCCACTTATTCAGTGCTTATAATATGCTAGGCCTGTCATGCATACTTACATAACATAGGCACTATTATCCAACCCATTTTACAGATGAGAAAGCTGAAACTTGGAGATGGGTTATGGTCACACAAAGAGCTAGGAATTGGCAGGGCCAGGACTTAGATTAGACCCAGACTGTCTGATTTTTGAAACCACCCACCCACACTCTAATCTAGTAGACCACATTGCGCCCCCACCCCCACCATGTGTTATACACCACCACACTTAAAGTATCCTATGGGGAATCAGTTTTCATAAAGAGTGTATTTTGGGCTGACAGAAATAGAACTATACCCTGTAACAAAGAAAATACTAAAGTTTGACCAGCTGCACTTTCCTTGAAAAACTACTGGGACCAAAAATCATCTGACCAACTCAGTTGTGCATGTAAACATTATTGCTTCCAAATACCTTCACAAAAACAAGAGAGCATTCACAATACT
Source organism: Tolypeutes matacus (assembly GCA_026826555.1). NCBI lineage: Eukaryota > Metazoa > Chordata > Mammalia > Cingulata > Chlamyphoridae > Tolypeutes > Tolypeutes matacus. The sequence continues at coordinate 36,738,513 of JAKSZT010007815.1, forward strand.
TGGGAATTTTATCGTGAAACTGGCGTAACATTTCGTCTGTGCTGTTACACTCAGTATTTTTGCATCATTCTTTAAAACAACCTGGAAAGCAATTTGCTTCTTCAGAAAACTATTATATTTGATTCTTATCACAACCTACTTATTACTAGTTTTATTTTAAACATATTTTTTCCAAATAGCCTCAAGATTTCGCCTATGGGAGCAACGTGCTAATTCGTTTGATTGTTCAGCACACTCTGCAATTCTTATAGGCAATTTCACAGTTGCAGGGATTTCACAGTACATGTCTGCAGGTTTACAAACTAAATATGAGAGAATTCAAAGATGACCACTTATTTGTCCACTCAACACTTCAGAAAATGATGTTTAGGTGAAATGGCAAAATTCCTTAGGTCAACCCAACTACTCAGTCCCTGAAAGCTTGAAAGCCACTTAGAAGTTGGTCACGTTTTTATCCACATGCAATACCATCCTCAGATCTAGGCCAGAAGGTCCTCTTCTGGCCACACCCCTTTGCTCAGGGTGAGGTGTCTTCTAGGGTAAAGGGATAATCCTACTCAGGGCTGCCTCTCACCATCTAGACCATAGACCAAACATCTGAGATGCCAGAACTCCCATTCCAAGTAGGACCAGTTCACTTCCAAAGCTATGCAGGCTACTTCCCTGAGTATATCCTTCCAAAGGCTGCCTGTGTCCCTAGTGTGTGCACCCTTAGATGCAAGGAATGGCCAAGGGGCAGCTGCTGGAGTGGCCGGGGAGAGGAGTAGGGCTTGCTTGTGCAGTCTGGCGTAACCATATGCATGTGTTGAGATGAAGAAAGGGGTGGAAAGAGAAGAGGGTAGACCCTTAAATTTGAACCTGGATTCCAGGTTGTTATGAGAATATATTTGTCAAAAGAGGAGGTTATTTAAAAAAAAAAAAAAACAGTTTATTAACTTGATTTATAACTTTTAAATATTTACACATATAGCATATATGAACTTCCACTTATATTCTTTCCTCAGGGTCCATTAATATAAGGAGCAGGCCTGGCCACATTCGAATACAAAAATGATGCCACTGTAAATGAACTAATGAGAAAGCTCATACAGACTCCCAAAACTTATAACCAGTCTGTCAATTCAGGTATTAAAAAGCACTCAGGGAGCAGATGTGGCTCAAGCACCCGCCTCCCACGTGGGAGGTCCTGGGTTCAGTTTCCGGTGTCTCCTGAAAAAAAAAAAAAAAAAAAAAGGAAAAGCAAAACAAATGGAAAAAAGAACCAACTCAGGGAAGCCAATGTGGATGGATGGGTTCACCAGTTTCCCACACACAAGGTCCCGGGTTTAATCCCCCGTACCTCAAAAAAAAAAAAAAAAGGCACTCTGTAAAATTTCTAATGGAAGAATAAAAGAAATGCCACAAAACCACCTAATCAACCTAGAGAAGCAACAAATGGAGCTGTGAAACTAATTTGATTTAAACAGATCAATTCTTTGGAAGGTACAAGGTGTATCAATCAATGCTTCAACAAGTTTCTCTAACTACTAATCTTTAATCACTGATTACATGATTCTATAGACACAGTCTCAATTTCTAAAACTTAATGGGTTATCTAAAAACTATGAAGTATAACCATCAAAAGCAAAAGATCATCAGTATTCTATCATTTATAGCAATCTGTACCATCTTTGGGATAAAGCATTTTGAAAATTAAAAGAAGGGCAAACTCAATATTAAGACCCAAACTCCAATGGTTGTACATCAAAGATAATTTTTATAATAATAGTAATGCTTTTGCATGTATGTTATATGATCTTTACTTTCTAGATTTAAAAAGGAATTAGAAATCCACAATATATAATCGCAATATAAAAAACTGTTGTTAATTGGACCTAATTTTAAAGAAAAGGATTTCCTACCATAAAAACTGCCCATCTTACAAACTAAGTTATGGCTTCTAAACTGATTATATTCAACTGCCCCCACCCCAAAAGTGATAAATAATAAAGAGCAGGCATGGTAATTGTGATACATAATGTTCTTTGCTTCTTGTATTTATTGTCAAGGCAGATGACGTATCTACTTTGTGATCAAAATTTTTAAGAGTAGACATTTTAAAGAAAATTCATTATCTCATTTGATCTGCAAAGCAAACCACCAAATTTTCTAAAGCAGACGCCCAGCCTACCTTTGTAGAATGATCAGAAAATAATCATTTTATAACTGAGCCAAAATTTGACTCCCTCTTAAGAAGCTCCTATTATATCTAGGGCTTATAGGACAAATTTGTTCCCTCCTGCCCCGTGAGAGTCTTTCAGGTATTTTCAAAACAACTCTCATGTTTTTGCTGTTTTGTTTTGGGTTTTTTTTTTTTTTGCTAAGTTGAACCAAAGATCCGTAATTCCTTCAACAATTTATTTTAACATATAGTTTATTGTTCTCTTTATTATCTGGGTTGTTTTTCCTCTGAACAAGCACCACAATGTCTACATTCTCACTAAAGGGGCTTTCTTTCCTTCTCTCTTGTATTGCCCAAACATAGAAAGGTACTTGACAAGTAGTGTTCAGGAGGGAAGGGGAGGGGGAGGGAGGGAAACAAGAAGAGAAGAGAAAAGCCAACCCCAAATGTATCTAATACAGCGTTCGTGCTTCTCTTCTCTATCAGAACAGCCTGGGATGATCACATTTGCATCTGCAGAAGCCCTGCTTATTACTTACTGTGATCTCACAATCAACAAAAATCACTAAGTCTTCTTCATATACTAATGCTGAGTCGGAATTCTACGGTCCTACATTGGGACTACTCCTGAACACCTTTATCCCTGCAAAATATCTTCTTCCTTCGATGAACCCATCCCTCCAGCGCAGGCACAGGTGCTCGGACTCTGAATCAGGCCCCTAACCGTGCTCATTCTGACCAGGCTTCGTGTTATCTTGACCAGGACACTGTGAATGTCAGCCAGGGCAGACGACAGAGTGGCAATGACCAGGAAATGGTTTCCCATTCCTCCAGCTGCTCACCATGCTTAGGTGTTAAAAACCAGGTGCAGTTCAGATCAAGGTCCTTGCATTCAGCTCACAGAATATTTCTCTATTTTTTGACAAAGTAGATCTGACTTTAAAAATCATATCAAATGCCTGTTTATCCACTATTGTCAACTATAGTTTTCTGCTCTAGTTATCTAATAAGCTTTTCAAAGAAAGAAAAGAAGCTGGCCTGGTCTGACCTGTTCTTCGTGAACCTATGCCACAACAGAAAAGCCACACGTTTAAGTCCACATTGATGACAGGTAAGTGCTCAAGAATGGTCTGTTGAATTGAATCTGAAGGCTTATGTACAAGTCCAGGAAGTACTTTCCTCCATAAAGGTTTGAAGAATGGAAGCATCATACGACACAGTTTTTCCAGGTTAATACACTGAATGAAGCATTTATAAAAGTATATATGCTCTTGTGAATGTGCCTAAAAAATCCAATTCCACTATTTTATCGCTGGATCCAAGAAAAGCTCACAAAACAGCTGGACTTAGTCATTTTCCTGGACATAATTTAGGGATCTAATTAAACATTTACACCAAAGTCTAACCAATCCCCTAGACAAAAGTCTCCCAGAGCACTGTAAGCTATGACGCACACAGCTCCAAACTAAGGTCCAGAACCAAGGCCTTCACCAGGTAGGGGCAAAATCCCATCACCAAATCCAGAGGCAGAATGTCTCTTGTTTCCATGAAGCTGCCTGACTTAGGAGCAAGAGCTTGGGCCTTGTAATCCAACAGATCTTGGTTTGAATTCCAGAATCCTGGCCAACCAATAACTCTCTGGTATACTGGTTTCTTTTTCTTTAAAACACAGAGGATAGCAACAAAAAGAATCAAACATTTAGGAATAAATTTAACCGAGGATGTAAAGGACTTATAATGGAAAACTACAAAACATTGTTAAAGTAATCAAAGACCTTAAAAAATGTCCATGGATAAGAAGACTAAATATTGTTAAGATGACAGTTCTACCCAAAGCTCTTTACAGATTCCAACAGCCTTCTTTGCAGAAATGGAAAAGCTAATGATCAAGTTCATATGGAGGGTAAGGGGCCCCGAATAGCCAAAAACATCTTAAAAAAGAAGAACGAAGTTGAAGGACTCACATCTCCCAATTTTAAAACTTAATACAAACTACAGTAATCAAAACAGCATGGTAATGGCACAAGGGTAAACATATCAGACCAACAAATGGTACTGAGAAAACTGGCTATCCATATGCAAGAGAATGAAGAAGGATCCCTAACTCAAACCATACAAAAATTAATTCAAAATGGATCAAAGACCAAATTATAAGAATCAAAACTGCAAAACTCCTACAAGAAAACATATGAAAGCATCTTCAGGATGGTTTCTTAAGACTTTACAACAAATGCACAGCAACAAAAGAAAAAAAAATGATAAATGGGACTTCAAAATTAAAACCTTTTGTGCATCAAAAGGACTTCCATCATGAAAATAAAGAGACAACCTACAGAACTGGAGAATCTATTTGGAAGCCACATATCTGATAAGGGTTTAATATCCAGACTATATAAAGAAATCCTAGAACTCAACAACAAAAAGACAACCCAATTAAAAAATGGTTGCAAGACTTGAACAGACATTTCTCCACAGAAGATATACAAATGGCCAGAAAGCACATGAAAAGATGCTTAACATCATTAGCCACTAGGGAAATGCAAATCAAAACTACTTCACACTTATTAAACTGTATTAGAAAAAAAAGAAAATAAGTTTTGGAGAGGATGTAGAAAAACAGGAACACGCATTTATTGTTGATGGGAATGTAAAATGGTGCAGCTGCTGTGGAGAAGTTTGTTCCTCAATAAGTAAAGTATAGAATTATCATATGACCCACAATCGCACTTCTAGATATGTATATCAGAAAGAACTGAAAGCAGGGACTTGAACAGACATTTGCACACCAATGTTCACAGCGGAATTATTCACAATTGCCAAAAGATGGAAGCAACCCAGATGTCCATCAACAGATAAATAAAAAGTGGTATATGCAAGCAATGGAATATTATTTAATTATAAAAAGGAATGAAGTTCTGATACATGAGACAACCTGGATGAACCTTGAAGACATCATGTTGAGTAAATAAGCTAGACACAAAAGGACAAATACTGCATAATCTCACAGATATGATATAAAGATATGATTATAGTCAGAAATTAGAATACAGGTTAGGGAATGGGGATTTAATGCTTAATTGGTACAAAGTTTCTGTTTGGAGTGATGGAAAGGTTTTGGTAATGGATGGTGGTGTTGGTTGGACAACATCAAGACTGTAATTAACACCACTGGATAATACATTTGAATGTGCCTAAAAGGGGAAATTTTAGGCTTTATATGCTACTACAATAAAAATCAATAATAAAAAAACCACAGGACTGTACAACACAGTGAACCCTAATGTAAACTATAGACTGGTTAATAGTACAATTATAATATTCTTTCATCAACTGTAACAAAGGAAACATACTAACACAAAGTATTAATAGATGAAGGTGGGGTATATGTATATAAAATCATATATTTTCTATATGATTTTTCTGTAAATGTACAACTTATTTATTATATATATCAAACTCACATACCGGGATGATGAAGCCTTGTTTCAAGGCTACTGTGAGGGGTACAGGAGGCCCCCTCCTGTGAAAGGCCTGGCTCCATGACTGAGGCATGGTAAGCACTTAAGAAACTCAATTGTCTTCTTTCGTTCCCACCTCCCATCTTCCCTGGGCAGATGTGAGGTAAAGCTCCTAAAATTCGCAGCACAGTGGCCCACAAATAGTCGGCACCCAATAAATGAAAGCTATTAAAATGATCTTTGTAGACGGTGTATAGAAAAGCCATATTTCCCCTTCCTATTTAGCCAACAAGCCACCTGGAGTCGCCTTTTTCACACACATGGATCAACTTAAATGATCTAAGCCATAGGTAAGAAAGAGAAACCCTTTCTCATTATGACTAAAAACAAAGCTGCGCTGACTAATTCACATTCAGACTCATAATCCTTCATCCAAGGACCTTCAGAAATGCCAAGACCCTCAGGGAAGTGAAATTTCCTCGAATATACAGCAGCCGAGAGCACCGGGGGTTTCGAGATGACTAATAATGAAAACGTACTATAAACAGGAATATTAAACAGCTTAGAAAGCCTCTCAGGAAAACGGGGGGAAATCTTCACAATTTAGGGCCTGGTGGAGAGATTGGCAGTTTTCCAGCAAACAAAAAATATAGGTGAAAATGTTAAGACACTTGCAACTTTTGTTTCCACAGAATCCAGAGCCCGTCGGTCCTGTCAGGGAGACGGCTCCCAGATTCTTGCTACCATGGTGTTTTTTCTATCTTGACAATTCACTTCCCCAACAGGCATGCCGCCAACTCAAATGAGACTCAGAGCAGTGAAAAGCCCTTCAGGTAAACAGTGTGATAAGCTAAACTGAAAAACTAGACAATGTTTTTGGACTATGAGGTAGTTGCTATGGAGACAGTTGCTAATTAACTGCTTTCAAGCAGGAGAACAAAGGGCTCGGGGCAGGCAGGCCTCTGTATCTCCCAGTGAGCAATGCTTCAAGCCTTGCGCAATCGGCACATCGCTCATATCTGGAATACCTGAGACCCGGCTGGGTTTGCTACATGCCTCAAGAAATGACAAAAGTGCATTTTCTTCATCTTGACCTGTGGATTAATAGCACCTGGCCAACCGCGCCTCTCGGAAAAGCACACGGCAAAGGGGAGTGCAGATTCGAGGAGCACCAACTCACTGCCTGCCGTGTGCCGGGGTACTTTCATAAATGTCCAGAGACAAAAGTGAAATTACTCAAGCAAAGGGTGAGGAAAGAAACATATAGTTGTTTTAAATGATAAGCTTTACTTTATACAATTTATTAAAGACAAAATAGTTTTTTTTTATTTCACCTTCAAAGGGATTCATCTCTTTCATGTAAAAGAGTGACTGGATAATTCTCAAACATCAAAACCCCTAATCATTCCATATTTCTAAGCCCCACACATTGTGGACAGTCAATAAATAGTGACAAAAAGCATAAGTGTAATCAGATTTATAACTGATGGATTTTCCTTTCCAACACCATCCCATGCTGACCTGGCTGCCTCAGATGTGTTCTCATCGTTAGAGGTTAAAATTGTTGCCCTGAGACCAAAATGCTCTATTCTGAAGTGTTGACCTTTTAGCTACATCCAGTTAAAACCGAAGCTCTACACTGCCTTCACGAATATTTAAACTCAAGCACAAAATGTGAATAGGGCAGAACGTTACTACCTCCACTGACCAGTCTTGTGAGGACGTGGTCTTTTACTCCACATTGATCCTAGGGTGCTTATTTAAGCTGTTGGCCTAATTTCAGCTTACAATGAATATATCTACATTAAGTAACTGTCAAATTCAACCAAGCTACTGTATGAGATGTTCTGCCTTCCCAGAACAAAATCAAATGTTTTTACTCTTAGGAAGCACCAATCAATACAGCCTATAAGCCACCCATCTTCATTATCTGAGGCAGAACCTGGATTAAAGAATATTATGCTGAATGAAGTACAACAATATGATTCTCGGGTTGACACTGTGGCGATAATGCATAAACATCTTCAGGAAAGTCCAATGATCTTCTGACAACAGTGAAATCCATTCAAGAGCATGAGCTTTAGAGGCAGAGGGATGTGAGTTCAGCCACTGCTCCAGCTCTACGAGCTTGGGCAATTACTTGACCTCTTTGGGGTTCAGTTTTTGCACCTGCAAAATAAGAGCACTAATACCTATCTCAGAAAGTTACTGGGTGAATTCAGTGAATTAAAGTGTTTACTACAGTCCCTAGCCTATGTAGTAAGCACCCAAGAGCTCATAGCTACTTATTAAAACTTCCATTAATTCAGTACCTTTTTTAAAAAGGGGGGTAAAACTGCTAGGGCTCTGGTTTCTACCTCTGTAGCCAACTTCCTGAAAAGAAAATTGGAGAGGTTTTTTTAGGCTGAGTTGGGAATTCTTCCAATCCACCAAGCACCCTCCTCTCTCCAAAAGGAAATACACCAATGAGAAAGTGAGAAGGTTTTAATAGGATGCAAATTGCAGGTATTGGACCTAATCGTCAAATCTGGCCCCAGTTTCTGGGATAAACTCAGTCCTTCCTTGTGAAACCAATGAGTTAAATTCTTGCTTTGCAGACAGCAGCTTTTTAATAAGGCTTTCAGCCAAAGCCCCTCCCTGCCTGTGTTAAATTTCATCAGCCATTGCTCAGGGCACCTCACCTCTTCTTATTTCAATCTCTTCTTTCTTCAGCTTCTTCCAGGTTGTGCTTCCAGCAATCTGCATCCGTCCATCCATCCACACAACTCAACAGAATTTATCAATGACTAACTCTGTACCAGGCAAGGTGCTGATGCTGAGAACACAAAGATATAATAGACTCCATCCATAAGGGATTCTTGGGCCACTGTGAGATGCAGACATATACGCAGGGCACATGGCTACTAGGGGGCCCAGATGGGAGCAAGGGGAGATTGGATGCCCAATCACAGTATTCCCAGGGCAAGGCCCACTCCCACCCCAGAAGAGCAAACCATGGCTCCTGGGGTGCTACTTCCTTTTTGTGCCAATATTCTCTTTCACCACTTCCCAGGGACCCACCTACATGCTAGGTGCAAAGGTCAGAGAGGGCCTACTGCTAGAAGGAAGGGGAGGGGGAGAATCATACACCTATCTTCTGCTTTAGGGAGCCTTCTGTGATCGACACCTGGCTCTGGAGCTGCATCAAGCCTCGCAAAATCCCAGGAGTCCCTGGGCCTAGCTCTATCTCAACAGGAATCATAACTGTGTTTCCTGACAATCTCCCGACTTACTTGAGGACTCTCCAAGAAGAGAGACCTTATCTGATTTGTATTTATATCTAGGGCACTTACTTACCACAGTGCCTGGCACATAGTTGTTCAACACAAGCTTGCTACCCTGAACTGAAGTCTAAAGCCTTTTCGTAATGCATGTGATATCACAAAGCTAAGTGGTAGAAATGGACTGGAATTCAGAGCTCTGACTTATCTCCATCCTCCTGCACTTGGGTGACTGCAGGATCTTTTCTAAAAGCCTCTTTCAGGGGAGAGATGTGGCTCAAGCAGTTGAGCTCCCCTCCTCCCACATGGGAGGTCCCAGGGTTGGGTTCCCAGTGCCTCTTAAAGAAAACAAACAATGAGCAAAACAACAACAAAAAGCTCCTCTCACCTACCTTTATAGGCCTAGGCAGTTAAAACTGAGAACACTCCCTTACTGGGAACTGTATTTAATTATTAGCATTATGCACATATTTCCCTTGGGATGCCTGAGTTAAAAGATACCAAGGAAAACCCTGAAAAACTTTCATTGTTTAGTTATCAAAGAAAAAAAAGAAGAAAAGAAAAAAATCCTTGTGGCATCTGACAATCTCTCCTCTTACAAAAAGATTGCATTTTCAATTCCCCTACACCTTGACCCTCTACCATTTAGACCTGGGATATATGTAAAAATAATAAAAAACATATATATATCATTTTGAATCAGGTTAGGGAAGCAAAGAACTTCAAGGAAAAACAAATAGAGACTATAGGACTTTCCAAGTACAAGCAGCATAATGACGTGGGGAAAGCAAAGGATTAAGAGGACTTGGGTTCAAATTCCGATTCTAACACTTGGTAAGCATGGTAAGGTCATAGGTTCAGTCTCTCAACCTCTCTAAGCCACCTACTTCATTTGTTAAATGGAAATAAATAATAACTACTCTTACCAAGGCCGTTGGATTAAGGGAGTTAACGTGAGAAAGCACTGGAGGAGATGTGATTTTTTAAGTAGGTGTTAAAACACAAACATACATGCATACTGTTACTAGGAAAATACAAGTAGAGCTGTGACCCTAAAATGGCCCCAGAATGATTTACAGGGATAAAAAACCATAGAACTGGACATCTGATTGGGAATAATAAACGTTTAGTCACCTGAATAACACTGGAGGCCAAGAAATAGGGAAAAACTGTAAATATGAAAATAATAATTGTTAAAATCCTTGTTTTAAAAATGGTTCTGAATTAGGTATGCGACTGTCAACAAGCCCCTTCATCTCTCCATGCCCAGATTCCTCATCTTTTGAATAGGAAAAAGAGTAAAGTACCTACCTCAGAGTTGTTTAAAGGAGTTAAGATTTATAAAACGCTTAGATCAAAGCCGGGTATAGTTCTAATTTGATAGATAGGTAAAAATTAATAAATAAGAAAGTAAGGAAACAAACAAAAAGGAGATAAACATTTATCTCTCTCTTTTCCATGCCATTCCTTTTATGGCATCTCAAATTTGACCTGAGTGAACAGATACCAAGTGCTTGCACTAGCAAGTGGAATGCCAGATTCCCCCCAGCCCCAGTGGGGAGATGGAAGAGGAGAGAAAAAGCAAGGAGATTCATGGACTGAGCCTAGCCTGGGACTTCCCTCGTCAGGGGACTGCACTGCTTCAAGACATTAATCACCACTTCCACAGAAGTCCATGTTCCTTTTACATAAACAGAACATCCAAAGTTTTACACTTGTACCAAAGAAGGAGAAACCATTGCTGATTTTGCATCAAACTCAAAGGTAAATCCAAGGTATTTTTTAATCAGTTATTACAGATGTGAACTTTAGTTTTGGCACGTCCATGGTAAGGCATTCTTGGCGGACACATTTAAGTAAGTAAACCCAGGGGTTCCAATTCCCTTTCTCACATGTATGCGACCACTAGGCAACTGAGCACATTCTATGTGCAGAGCAGCGCCCTGCAGTGGGAGGTGAAGGGGGTTTGGGAGACACAGGGAGGGGGCAAACAGAAATCAAATCCTAGACATTGAAGAGGTCAATCAAGCCCTATCCTTCGGAAGCCTCCAATACAGGTGGGAAAACAGAAAGCAGCCATACTGCAAGTTAAACGTCATGTAAGTAAAATCACTGTAGAATTAATGAAAAGGTGCTAGAGAAGTTGAGGACTGTTTGAGTGAGATGGAAGGAGAGAAAGGTCAAGGCAGGATGGAGTGGTCAGGAAAGACCTCATGGAGGGGAACTCGGGAGTCTCCAATAAGCAGTCAAAAAACTTTCACGGAGCCTCCTATATTCCAGTCATAAGGTATGGGTGCAGAAGGCAAGAATGGGGAAAGCAAAATGAATAGTGTGGCTGGAGCTGAGGCCACTTGAGCAGTAATGAAAGATAAAAGAGGGAATATAGGTAGAATCTATATTTTATCCAAAGGACTTAAACAACATAATGAAAGAAATAATTTCTATTTACCTGGCAGTAGTGGGCAGCATGGTTAAAGGCTCATCAAGGTGTCAGGCAATCGGGATTTAGCTGGTGGTAATGTAAAGAAAAACGAAGACGTGAAAGATGACCAAAGGAGAATGGGGGGTTGTCAGGTACTGGTTGAATGTATGTCTCACAGGGAGAGCCAAGTCGTGGGACCAACTGGGAGGTTTCAAAGAGAAGGGGCTTTGAAAAATGGTGAACAGGACACATTGCCACAAAGTAGGAGGCCAAAAGACACGAGAAGTTGATGGGTTCCATTTTGAACACATTGAGTTGTCTATGTATGGAAAGATATCCATCTGGAAGGAAAGAAATGGTAGTCCTTCGCACAGAGATGATGATAAAGTTGGTAGAGTAGATGAAACCCCTAGAAAGAGAAGGAGGATAAAACCTTGAAGATGAGCACTGCTAGTTTGGTCAGGAAGAAGAAAGGCTAGGAAAATAAAATAATAATAATAGAAAGAGAAAGCATCCAAGACATAAGAGCTATACCACGGAGGTTCAAGGGAGAAGCAACTTTTAGGACAATTATGAGGGAATCAGTGCAACATGCTGCATGTAAGTAAAAATGAAATTTTAAAAATTAAACAAAACAACTTAGTATTAAAAAGTGAACAAAAGTCAGGGAGCCCAAAGAATGAGAAAAGGGCACTAAAACGATCCACAAAGAGGTTGCCAATCATTTCTGAGAGTGCAGTTCTGAGGACAGAATGCATGTTAAACCAAGACCCCAAACGAATCATAGATCCCCTCCCTCCCCAATCTGGGTGACTGCCAAGTGATCAGCAGTTTGGACAAGAACTGATGGAACAGACTTTGAGGATACAGCAAGGGCAAGATCCTCTGAACAAGATCATCTTCCTTCTTTCAGCATCTTTTGATGAACGAATAAACCTAATGTTCTCATCCAGAACACCAGTCTCTCCAAAGCAAATCCTACCACAGGAAATAAACCAATATGTTTTAAGGGTTGTTCACAATTTACTCCCAAAACTTGCAGTAACTCTTCCACAGTTCTCTATATATCAAGAATTACTGAAGATCTTAAGTGCTAGTACAACCCCCTCTCTCCCTGCAACTTTTCCTTATACCCCAAAATAATACAAGGACTTCTCTACAAATGACACATTTCAGTCAGTCAAGCCACGCTGTTTTTCTATGTCTTTTTTTCTTTTCAACTTAATTCAACAAACATTGAGTGCCTGCTATATGCTATCTCCAGACCTCTTTTATATACCTCCAAACTGTCTCAATATGAGATTGCAGTATGATCTTCTTTGCTCTGATATTCTGCCTTCACTGAAATACCACCATCACCACCCCATATAGTTTCTGTTATTGTGGAAATAAAGGGAAGATCTTGTACAGACAGAATTCTCAATATTAGTATTGAAGAGTTTCCACACTCCTCCAGAAAAGGCACCGCCAGCCCACCAGTGATTCTCAACTCACATTATGAATCAGAATCACCTGGGCAGCTTTGAAAAAACACAAACAGCTGTCACCAGAGATCCTGATTCAACTGGCTTGGGGTGAGGCTGTCGTCACAGTTTAGTGTTTCATTTTGCTTTTAAGCTTCTCAAGTAATTCTAACATGCAATCAAGGTCAAGATGCAGCGTGCTACACAGGGCAGGCAGTTGTTAAACTGTAGATTCTGATTCAATGGGTCAACAGAGGAGCCTGAGAATCTGCATTTCAACAAACTCCTAGGCGATGCTGCTGCTTCTGGTCCACAGGTTGGAGAGGCGAGGGTGTAGAGCCTGGGTCTTTGTGTTTTTGGGTTTTTTTTTTTTTATTGGCTCTCCAAGTGACTCTGATATATCAAAGCTTATGTACAAAGAGAACTGGCTTTGGAGTCAGACTGACCTGGGATATAATCCTGGCTCCACCACTTCCTAATTGTAACTATGGCCAAATTACTGATCCTCTTTAAACTTGCATCCTTCCACATGGAATGAAGCAATGACATCTCCTTGCCAAGCTGTTATGGGACTGACATCGGAGGACAAGTGCAGGTGCCTGCACAACTGGCCAGTGCAGGGCAGACCGCCTTGTCAGAAGCACTAGACAGAAAGGACCAGGGATGAGCATCCCTGTTCGAGGACGAGTATCTGTCTGGAAATGTGTGCAGGCACATGGCTTCTGGGAGCCTTTCTACATGCTGCAGCCACAGCAACTGGGCCAATTATGTGTGTGCATACCTGCTCAGGTGAGTGCTCCCAAGGGTCAGAGCACCAGCTCTGCTCTGTCATGAGCAGGAACAATTACAGGCCCTGTGGGGCCAGAAGTAAATCCAGCATTTACTGGATGCTAAGAACATGCCAAGTGAATCTCATATATTACTACCCATTTTATCAACTCAGCAAACCGAGGAAACTTAGACTAAGAGGCATTAAGTAATCTGTCCAGGGTCATACAGCTGACAAGCAGAAGAGGTAGGATGTGAACTTCTGATTCCAAGCCCTGCTTCCCTTCCCACTGTCACACAGCTGTTTCCCATCAGATTTGGTCAAAGCACACAACATTTAAAATGATTTTCAGTTAGACAAAAGGTCATGACCATTTTACTGCAGAGCCATAAGAACTGAATATCTGCTTCTGTTATCCTACCTAGCATTCCAAAAGTGATTCTTCAAAGCAATGCATTTCATATTTACCTGGGACATCTTCGAGGAACACCCCATATCCTGGCTTCTCCCTGTGAGGAAGGGCTTCTGAGTAGTTGCAGTCAACTCACAACGAGAAAGTCAGTTCTAAATGTTTAGCCCTCAGCAGGATTCCTATGTAGCCCTCTCCATCACGGACAACCACTGGACTTGAACAACAGAGAAGTCATCCAGCATAGTTTTCTTCCAGCTCATATTCCACATCTACCAAACTTCTTTCCTAACAAAGCCCTTACCTCACCATGTCAGTAGGTGCCGAAAATTGCTTTTTTAAAAAAACAAGAGTGAAATGACAAACTCAATATATCTGCAACATACATGAAAAGGGTCAATGTCTTACAAATCAATGAGAAAGACAATACCCTAGCGCAAAAACAATGAGCAAAATACTAAAAGATAATTTATGAGAAATACAAACACATAATAGGCATATAAAATCACTCAAGCTCATCTGTAATCATAAAAATGTAAACCAAATTAACAATAAGGTATCATTTTCTCCCTACAAAAATAACAAAGACATTAAAAAACTAAATACTCAGCATTGATCAAGGACTGGAAAAATGAGCACTCAGTACTTTTTTAATGGGGTAGACAATGGGTAGACAACTATGATATATAAGTTGTTCTCAACACTTCAAGCTTTTGAAGACAAATTCCTAGTCTCATGGGAGATTCTGGAAGCTATGGTGTGTCTCTGGAAGACACCGGTAAAGGTCTTGTCCGTTTTATGGGCAGTCAGGGTCCACCTTATGGAGGCTTTTTGTTCCTGAGATACCTGATCAGCAGGCTTTTTCCTGGCTCCAACCAATGATGGTTGCAGGTGGGTGGGAGTGCAAGATGGAACATCTTAGATGGGTCTACAAAGTTTAGGGTGCAAGCGGGGGATGCAAGATGTAACAACTTAGATGGGTCTACAAAATTTAGGAGTCTATAAGTATCAGACTGAAGGACAGGGCCTCTTCATTGAGATTTGGAGCCAATTTTGAGCCAGTTTTTTAGAATCAAGTATTTTCTTGCATTTGAGATATAAGTTCGTCCTGGAAGAAAACTTTAAGGGAGTAGGGGAAAACAATTCCTTAATAAGAGGCCGAATAAAGTTAGAGGACTGCAGGGAGATAATTAAAAGCACAAGGCAAGCAGCTTTATTTTTTTTGTAGGGTGTAGGTGAAATGTTTATTATACTCAAAACAAGTCAACCCAAAACTTGTAAACGAATTTGCAGCCTGTAATTACAGAACCTAAAATATATGGGAATGACAAGAATACCAAAGAAACAAATAAGCCAGGCATGGGCTCCACTGTTCCCTGAAACTAAGGGTAGGGTAGGTGGACACTTAGAAGTGGCACCTGGTTGAGAGCTCAGGCTGCAGGGTAATGGACATTGGGCATGCGCTCAAGGCATTCCTCCAGGAGGGGTTCCCCCAAGCTGATTACAAAGAATGCAGGATACCAAAATCTGGGGGACACCAGGTACTTTTAGTTGATAAGGACTTCTACAGAAGCCCTATAAGAGACACCCTGAATTTAAGTTCTTAAAGCACATACCAAGCTTAACTTGTTCTCTGAAAGTTATAAATGAGAAAGGCCAAAGCCTGGCATTTCCTAGGCATGAATCTTATATTGTAGACTCAACGGAAGCGTGGCCATCCCTGGAAAACCTACTCTCCAGGGCATCTCAATACCCAGTCCGGAACAGGAACCAGGACATTCTGATGGCGCCTTATTTTTGGGAAGGGGCTTTCTCTCTTGTAGAAAACACAGAGGTTTGCTCAAAGCTCATCATCTACAGTCTGTTTCTTCCTCTCAGTAACTCCATCCCCACCTCCAAACCCATAAACCCATCTTGCCCAGGGCCCCTGGACTCCTCAACAACCTTCTAGAGTTATCTTTGTGAAAGAGGGAAGTCAATTACACAATACATATTAACGACCATCTCCATCCCCATCAAATCTGGGTGACAGCTCAGCACTTGGCCTACTTTTTATTTATATGCCTTCAGAATCCTTCTCAATACTACACTCCAGGTGAGCCTTACCAACCGGTTCGAGCTAAAAAACATCTGAACATTCCCTAATCTACAGAATAAAAGCCCAAGTCCTATGACCAACCTGGGTTGTTAGAATAAAATTCAAGGCAGGCATTCAAGCCCCTCTATGACCTGGCCCTGTTCACCTACTTTCCAACCATGCATGCCCTGCTCCTCTGTACTTTTCCAAGCACTATCCTTCCTTCAGTCCCCACCTGGGGTCCTACCACTTCCAGAGAGCCTTCCAATTGTCCTGGCCCAATGACTTCTCCTCCCCAGGACTTTGTGGAACTCTAGGTCTGTGCCACTCACCGGCCTCTTTGATTGGGCACAAGTTCCTTGTCTTTACTTCCTCCTAAGTATTAAGCATGGGGGCCTTGTATATTCAATACCACACGTATTTATGGAGCACCTATGGAGGAAGCCTGTTATGCTTCATAAGTACTGCATGAAAGACAAGTTTGTTAAGATACAAGCAATCTAACAAGAGGATTAGATTAGTCCCTATGGCCTTGATATCAGCTGATACATTCAACAGCATAAAAAGAAGCTGAATAATTGAGTAGGGCAGGGAGAGGCTATGGAGTATAATATGTATGTTCTAGCTTACCACTAAAAAAATAATACAAATATATCTGCAGCACTTCTTTTATTCTTAATTATTGTCCAATAAGCATCCTCACTCCATCCCTTATCCCCCCCATACTTTCTTTATTACACGTAATACTATTATTACTGATGTCTCCTACTAGCAAAGAGTTCAGTAAAGGTTTGATAAATAAAGAAAACAAAGGAGGAGAATGGATTTGGGTAAGACTTTTTCCCATAAACTAAAAATAGCATTTTTCCCAATTATAAAAATTATGCATGTCCTTTACCAAAAGTGTAAACTTATTAGTGTTTAATAAGAAAGATCAACTCTCCAAAATTCCCACCATGAAAAGACAATCATAGCAAATATTTTGGTAAAAATTCTCCATCACAAAAGATAACTTTATCAACTTTAAAGTTGCCCACAATTCCCTCTATTGTACCTCTACTGAAGGTCCATCATATTATAGCATGCATCAGTATCTGTTCTTTTTGTTGCCAAGTAGTATTCCATTATACAGACAAACTACATCTTGATGAAAATGTGGATTGTTTTCAGTTTTTGACTATTAAAAATAATGCTATGAATTTGCATACAAGTCTTTGCGTAGACTTATGTTTTCATTTCTCTTGGGCAGATACCTAGGAGTGGAAGTGTTGGGTCAAATGGTGACTCTATATTTAATATTCTGAGAAATTGCCAGGCTGCAGTCTACACCATTCTAAATTCCTACAAGCAACGATTCCAATGAAGGTTCCAATTTCTCCACATCCTTACACTTGCTATCATTATCTGACTTTTTGACAGACAATGATAGCAGCTTTAGGCCGCAGCCACCCCACATGGGCCTGTCTATCTTGGTGGGTGTGAAGTGGCATCTCATTGTGGTTTGATTTGCATTTCCCTAATGGCTAATGATGTTGAACATCTCAGGGATGAAGTCAACATCATCCCCATTTTACAAACTAAAGTTATTTAATGAGCACCTTCTAAAAAGTTCAAGAAAATACTAAGAGGAAGACATGTTAACAGCTCTCAAGGAGTCTATCTCCTATTAATATGGTAAACAAACCCCAAAAGGTAAATGCACTTGCCCAAGTCATTTTACCAAAGCCCACTTTTTCTTGACCTCCAAGTTCAAGTACCACAGTCCTATCAGACTGGGAGAAAACACAACCCTAGGCTTCGGCTTGGGTTCAGCTGTGGAGGAAGACGAGGGTGGAGGGCAATGAATGGGGGAGCAGGCTCAACAACTGCCTATGGAGGGGCAGGGGCTGGTGTTACAAGCTGCACCACAGGCCTCTCCCCCACCCAGTAGCCCAAGGCAATGTGCTGAAACCTGTAGCACACAACACTGCCTCTGCTTAGGCGGGAAGCTGTCACCAGCAAGTGACAGATTAAATAGCAGAGCAGGGGGCTTGGCCTGGCCAGCCCTGCCAGACCGAGGCAGCAAAGCAGCTTGAGGCAGCAGCCAGCCCACACGGGCCTGTCTGTTCAGCTGAGCTCACTGGGGTGGGGGCAGGGCTGCTGGGCAGTGTCTGTGCACCAGCTGAGACCCCGGCGGCCCAACTTAGGCAATGCCTCCAAGGTCCAGCTGCGCCCAGCTGTGCACCCCCATCAGGCCTCCTGATGCTGCATTTTCCTCTTGCTAAGTATCTATGTCGGAGAAAAGCAGCCCAGGAGACTCTCAGCTTGCATCTGTTGGTGTTAATTACCAACCTGGATGGACAGGCCATCTGGAGGGAGACGTCGGGTATAATGGCACATTCACCAGGATTCTGGGTTCCCACCTCCCACCTATTCTAAGCCAAACTTTCTCTCCTGTTTGCACGCATATGCTCTCTCTCTCTCCCCTTCCCTCCACCCCCCACCCCCCGGCATTCATAAGATGCTGGCTGCACATCTGAAACTTGAATTTAGGTGGCCTTGGAAATCCTTAGATAATAGAAAATGTACAGCCTAAGTCAGGAAATGATAATAAAAGCAATGACAATAATAATGGTATTAGCCACCACCTACTGAGAGCATACCATATGCCAGGTACTGTCTTAGGACTCAGTATGAGTTGCCTCATTTAATTGTCACAACTCCATGAGATATTCCCATTTTACAGAGGAAACTAAAGCCTAGAAAAATCAAGGTCAACCACCTAGGGGTGGTAATGCTAGATCTTTCTGACTGTTAAGTGAATGTGCTTCTACACTGTCTTCCAAACTGAGATGCCAAGGATCTCAATTCATCACGGTGTGGCTCTGAATTACACTGAAAATGGTTTAGAACAAATTTTAATTCCTAATCAAGAAAACAACTGTGAAAACACTAATCTAGAATTGATTTCACCTAAAATACCCTCTTTTTAATTATACAATGTACATACCTGCATTATAGCAAACATTTGTACTTTATTTGATGTTTTTTTTTACAGTGTCACCCCTGCAAATCCACATTCACAATGCCCAGTGCATGTCCCAGCAAAGGACAATCCCTCAAAAAAAAATTTTTTTTTATTATTTTTTTTGCTTAGTTCTTAATTTTAAATACTGACTAGGTTTTAAGTTAGTTTTCATAACTTTGGTGAAATGTCCAGTTTTCATATTTGGAATGTGTATACTGTACATTTTTAAAAGTGTTTCATTTTTGTATCTTCTCAAATTTCTGGATATATCTGAAGATTTAAATATGTATTAATAATATTATTTACCAATGCTAATTTATCAGTATGCCATCTCTACATCAGTATGCCATCTCTACATCAACAGGTGTGTCAAAGATTTTCAGGAAATAATTGCCACCCATTAAGAATTATAACTCTCATCATCAAAATTAGCTGACATTTCAAATAATTTTATTTACTTAAAAACCAAGCTTTTATAGCCTTAGTATTTTTCGCCAAAGGACATAACTATTTTTTAAAATCAAATGCAAAGACTTCTTAAATTTTACATTCTTTAATTGTAAATGTGAAATATGTTGGATTTTTCTCTCATTTTTTAAATCAGACTGCTTCAGCCAGATCAAGAAAAGAAAGTTCATATATATATATATATCTAGCTCACTCTTTTCAGAGACAGGAAAAGAAAAACATGTGTCCAAGCTCCTCAGCTCTCAAACAATTTAAAATTAAATTAGTCTAAAGGAAAAAACCTTCTACACCAACAAAAGAACTGATGTATTTTTACTGAATTATCATTTCAGAAGGCTCTTAATCTCCACCACGTAGATGATAACTACCACGTCACTATTCTGTCTCTAAAGCTTAACTGCATACTTAATTCTACAAGGAACTATCCCTTAAACCAGGCATATCACAAGGTAGCTGGCAGAATATGGATAGACAACTGCAACATACCCTTCCCCTTCTTTGGTAGGAAGATTTCACTCAAATGGGGAAGCAAAAGAAGTCAAGAGGAAAGAAGCCAAAGACCCTGCAAGTGCTGCTGGCCCAGGTGGTAATGTCCACTTATTCCATATGACGAACAGATTGCAACTCCCATGGCCCACCACTGAGGGCAGGGTGGGAGAACGGAGTCCCAGGCTCGTTTTCAGCGTGTTCTCCATCCAGCAGCCAGTGACCTTTCTAAAACCTAATCAGATCATATCCTTGGCTCTGCTCAATACCCTCCAAAGGCTGCCCTCTTTGCATGAAAGCTAAAACCCTTACAGAACCTCTACAGGGCACTGCAAGATCTATGCCCAGGACCTTGCCGACTCTCCTCCCACATTCTCCCGCGAGCAGACTCCACTCCAGCCACACTGGGCCTTCGCTGCTCCTCAAACACACCAGACACACCAGGGTTCTGACATTTGTGGTAGCCTCTGCCTAGAATACTCTTCTCCTAGCTGCCTGCTTGAGTTACTCCCTCAATTCCTCACCTCCTATGGAACAACCCCTCCCAGTATGCTTTCCTTATTGTCCTTCCTCTCTCCCTTCCCTGCTTCACTGTCCTACTTAACACTTTCACGATCTAACATACTTCATCTTGATAACTTTCATCCCCCACACTGTAAACTCCAAGAGGACAGGGACTCTTGTCTGCTTTGGCTCACTGCAATATTCCCAGTTCCCCAGAGCAGCATGTAACACAAACAAACTCAGTAAACACCTCTGACTGGGGTAGCACTGAGGATGGTTATACAGTGCTTCTGGAAGTAAGCAAAATCTGGGCAGTCCCTCTGGACTGAGGTGCCAGAGAAAATACAAATATTGTACAGAACTTACTTATCCTAAAATTATTCTTCATCAGAAATTTAAATTTAATTAGGCATCTTGTAATTTGTGTCTGTAGAAACTTTTATGTGTCATAAAATTTCCCACTTTAACTATTTTTAGTAGCTTCAGTGGTACATTTACAATGTTGTGCTACTATCACCACCATCCATTACCAAGACTTTTTCATGACCCCGAACAGAAATTCTGTACCTATTAAGCAATAATTCCCCATTTCCCCAATCCCTGGTAACCTCAATCTACTTTCTGTCTCTGTGAATTTGCTTTTTCTAGAGATTTCATATAAGTGGAATCATACAATATTTGTCCTTTTGTGTCTGTGGGCATCCAGTACTTTTGTTTGCTAAATCTGGCCATCCTACTCCTAACTCCAGTGAGAAAGTGGTCACCTGGGGGAAGCAGAGGTCTAAGAATGTAGTTAAAAGACCAAGAGAGAAGCCATTTCCTCTGCTCAGACCTTTTCCATTGAGGATCCATGGTGATCTGAGTTCTGCCAGCTTTGGATAGAAAAACTGGGCAGCACAGAGCTGAGAAAGCTCTCAGAGCTCTATCACCACCTCCTCTACTCTCAAAAAGGAAGACCTTCTCTTCCTAATTCCCATTTTGGCTGGGTGTCAGAGAAGCCCAGATACTCATGCTCTCCCCGCCCCCGACTTTGTGACTGTGGAAAACATACAGATGCAGGATAAACAAGTAACCTATTCCCTGCTCCCCTTGCACTCCTGTCAGAAGCCCAGAGCCTTGGGCATGGGTGTGGCTGCATTTCTGAGCTCTATAGAGAGTCCAGGGTTCTCAGAGCAGAAGCTGCCTCTGGTTATTTGAACATGGCCAGCAGGCCACCCAATAATACATGCAAGAGAAGACTGAATACAAAACGATCTAGTGCTTAGAATAAAAATAGGTTAGTAAATTATGCCATACCCACACTACCCACTGAAAACCAAAGTTCCTGAATTGAGCTTCTGGTCAGTCATGGATTTTCAGATACATGCTTCCAATGATTTTTCCCAGGCTTCCCATTTTCTGAGCCCTCCAATGTGGGAGTTCCCTGAGGTGTCTAAAGTTGTCTGGGTCATGATATCAGAAGAGTTGGCTACACCCGTGTGCCTTGTGAGGAGACAAAAGGGGGAGGGGGAGTACCACCTGGGGTGGGGGTTGGAACTGAGCCAAAAGTGAAGGCACAAGTAGGAAGATCATATATCCTCGTCTGCCTGGGAGTGTCCCAGTTTATTTTCCTGGTGTAATTATTAACACGGCACCACTTTAATTCTCCAAAGTGTCTTAAGTTTGGACATAAAACTATATGGTCACCCTAAGGTCAGGCCAAATTGGGAATGACCTCTGTGCTCTAGGAGCCCAGAATTTGTGGGGCTAGAGGGAACAGCCACTTAGGGGCAGTTGCCACCAAGCCAGACCAGTCGTCCCCTAAACCAGAACTAGGAAAAGGACATCTCTGGGCAGCAGCTTCCAATCTGAAAAATGAGGCTGCTGGTCTGATCTCTCCAGATCCCTCCAGCTCTGAATGCTCCAAGAGCAGCTGGGAGAGGTGCTAGCACTCCCGCCCCCGCGCCTCCACCCAGGTCTGCAGAGAGCACATGCAGGCTCACACGTCCCCCACTGTTCCCAGGCACAAGCTGCCAGAAGCCGTGGTCCTGGCTCAGAAACATCCTCACATTAGGGTGTCAAATGACTGAAAAGTGGAGGCTTTGATGTGACACAGAGAGAGGGCGGGCCCTTCCTCTGACAGGTCACACCTACTGTCTCTGGGTTTTCTCCAGTCTTCTGGACCCTCAGGCTGGCTCCAAGGGAGCAAGCAGAAGCACACTTGGAAGAGAGCTGATCCTCTAGGCTGCCCCTCGGCCCCACGTGCCTGACAGAGCCAGGAGCTTGTCACTTTTATACATCATGCACTGCAGGTCTCCACTTCTCAGAGACAGGTGCTACAGTTCACAGGGTGGCTGATGCCTTAGAACTGGATGGATGGAAAGGAGCTGGGAGGAAAAGAATCGCATGGCAAGCCCGGACTAGTTTTGGCTAAAGGAAAAGGAAGGAGCCAAACTAGGATCTGGGGAGTCTGACCTATTAACACAATCTAGGGAGCCATGGAGTGGAACATGCCACAGCATCCAGCATCCTCTGTAACCTATAAGAAAACCACCCATGCTTCCATGAAGATACCACCAGCAGCCAAATCCTAAAACTTTAGCTTACCTAGTACAGTGAAAATGCATGAATTTGGGATCCCCTGCTCCAGCACTTGTAAGATTTCATGTGACATGCAAGATGCTTACTTACATGTTCCCACTGGCAGGAGCTGGGACTTGAGATAATGACTCTTGATGCTTCAAATGGGTTTTGCCCTTAAGCTTCCTTTCCTCTCTGCCTCCCAGACAATCTTGTCTATTTCCAAGATTTCAACTCTAAACCCCGTGATGTATCTTATAAATTGTTTTAAATCCCAAAATGCTGAATTTCCAAGGGCCTGCTGGTCTCCTCCTCTGGACAGCCCTCAAAGCATTTGAAACTCCATGTATCATAAACTACTCCAGGCCTAGCCCTTAAAACCTGTTCTTCCAGGCTGCATACCTTCCATATCTCTGTAAGTGGCACTGCACCCACCCACATAGGAAACCTTCACCTCTTCCCTCTCCATCAACCCCTAATTAATCTGCTGATCTAGGCTCTAAAATACTTTCCCCATCCTCTCCCCTCCTTTTCCTTCCCATAGCTCTGACCTAGTTCATGCCTTCCTCATCCCCTGCCTTGAGTAATGGAGTGATCCCAGCCTCCTTACGGGTCATAAGAACTCAAGAATAATTCTCCACAAACACTTGTTGAGTATCCTAAAAACCAATGGCTCCCACCCTCTTCTAGGAGTGTGCTGCATACACAGAAAAGCTGAGAAGCTCTGCTCTTTAGCATTAGTGTTAATTGCAATCACCTGGCACTTCCCTCCCTGATCTCTCACCCTACCTTTCCCAGTTCATAAGCTACACCACTCTATCCATTCTTCTAGACACCCCACAACTCCAGTTCAACTAGACTCCTTACTGCTTCCGAGAACCCTCTTCCACTTTGTTCATCCTTGAGAGGCAGTTCAACCTAGTGGTTAAGATTAAGGGCAAACACTGTCTTCGCAGCTAGCCTTGGGAAGTTGGAGTCCTGGTGCCACCATTCAGTGGCCAAGTGATCTCAGGTGGCAGAGGAAGCTCACTTAGTTTTCCCAAACACTGAAAAGAGTGTTACCCTCTATAGGTATAATCTCAGAAAAGCCACCGTGAGTCATGTTCTAAAATACATGCATCTTAGCAGAGAACCTTCCTGCCTAATTGGCACATGATTTCCAAGTTCTAAAGGAGGAACCAGGGGTAACCACCATGGAGCATCTACAATGCTGATGAAAACTTCTGTAGACACTAATTTCTGAGACCCTGGCTGTCTCTTCTTTGGGGGGGGGTGGGGTTCAAAAAAACCAGATCCAAAAGCGAAGAGAGAAGTTATTCAGCCCGGACTGATTGTGGTAAGCTGAGTTTCTCCCAAAACTGCCTAGAAAAAAATATAGCACCAGAACTAAAAGCCTGGCTTTTGTCATACATATTGTGATTTTTTAAAAAACACACAGACACACGCGGTTTAATGACTTCTGACCATGAAAACCCTTGCCTTTATCACACGAATTATTTTTTGAAGAACATCTGTCTTGGTGACTTCTGAATCCTGAGACCCAAGTTCAACTACATTTTAAGAGTAACGAGACTCACATTCATGGAACAGTGTGACATACTCACTATATGCCAGGCACTTGCACTCACATGACCCCATTAGTACTCCAAGATGAGCATTCAGCTACTAGCCTGGTGCTGCCACACATTCAGCTACCTTCTATTCTACCTGGTATCTGAATTAATTTATATGTTCACCTCCTTCCTCTGCTTTCTCCTCTTACTCTGTATTTACTACAAAAAAAGTACTTTACAACCACAGGGTGTTATTATTGCAATGACAGTTAATATTTACTGATCATTTGCAATGGTCCAGGCATGATGCTAATAACATATATGTGTGTGTGTTTAAACATACACACACACATAACAGTTTTATTGCAATAGAATTAATATACCATACAATTCATCCATTTAAAGTGTACAATTCAGTTGGTTTTTAGTATTTCACAGAATTGTACAACCATCACCACAACCTATTTTAGAACATTTTCACTACCCCAAAAGAAACCCTGTACCCATTAGCAGTCAGTCCCCATTTTTCCTCAAACCCTCTATGACTACTAGGTAAACAATAGTCTACTTTCTTTTTGGTTGTTCTGGGTATTTCATATAAATGGAATCACATATTATGTGGTCTTTTGTAACCAGCTTCTTTCATTTAGCATAATGTTCTCAAGGGTCATCCAATATCATAGTACTCCCTTTTACTGCCAAATAATATTCCACTGGACAGACATACCACGTATTATTTATACAGTCATAAGTTGAGTTGTTTCAACCTCTTGGTTATTATGAATAATGCTGCTATGAACATCCATGTATAAGTTTTTGCATGAACACCTGCTTTCAT
Source organism: Tolypeutes matacus (assembly GCA_026826555.1). Classification (NCBI taxonomy): domain Eukaryota; kingdom Metazoa; phylum Chordata; class Mammalia; order Cingulata; family Chlamyphoridae; genus Tolypeutes; species Tolypeutes matacus. Next base: position 36,763,947 of record JAKSZT010007815.1, read on the forward strand.
TTCTCTTAGTTATATACTGAGAAGTAGAATCACTGGGTTTTATGGTAATTCTATGTTTAACCTTTTGAGGAACTGCCAGATGTTACATTCCCACCAGCAATGTATGCAGTCCAATTTCTCCACAGCTTCACCAACATTTCTCACTGTCTGTCTTCTTAATTACAGCCATCCTAGTGAATTGGTATTTCATTGTGGTTTTGATTTGCATTTACCTAATGGTGAATGCTGAGCCATCTTTTCCTGTGCTACTTGGCCATCTGTATACGTACTTTGTAAAAAAAAAAAAGGTCTATTCAGATTTTTTGCCCCCCTTTTAACTGGATTACTTGTCTTTTAATTAAAGTTGTGAGATTTCTTTATATATTCTAGATACAAGTCCCTTCTCAGATTAACAATTCGCAGAAAAATTTCCCTCCTTTTCCGGGTTGTCTTTTTCATGTTTGTGATGGTATCCTTTGAAACACAAAAGTTGTTGGTGCTGTTGTTTAATTTTGATGAACTTCCAATTATCTATTTTCACTTTTACCACTTATGCTTTTGGTGTCATATCCAAAAAGCCTTTGCCTAGCCCACAGTCAGAAAGATTTACACCTATAATTTCTTCAAAGAATTTTATAGTTTTAGCCCTTACATTTAGATTTAGGATCTATTTTGAGTTTATTATTTTGAATGATATAAGATAGGGATCCAACTTCACTCTTTTACACATGGATATCCAGTAGTCTCAGCACCAAGTGTTGAAAAGACTATTCTCTCCCTCCACCTCCAACTGGATTGTCTTGGGGCAGATTTGTTGAAAATCAATTGACCATAAATGTGAAGGTTTATTTTTTAGACTCTCAAAATTCTATTTCACTAATCTGTATGTCTAACTTTAGCTCATACCACACTGCCATCTTGACTCCTATAGCGCTAGAATAAATTTTGAAATTGAAAGATGTGAGCCCACCAATTTTGTTCTTTTTCAAGATTGTTTTGGCTATTCAGGGTCCTTTGAATCTCCATATGAATTTTAGGATCAACTTGTCCATTTCTGCAAACACGCCAGCTGATAGAGACTGTGTTAAACCTGTAGATCAATTTGGAGATTATTGCCACCTTAACAATACTAAGTTTTCTAATCTATGAACTTGGGATTTTTTTGCATTCATATTTCCTCTAACAATGTTTGGTACTTACCAGAGTATGAATTTTGCACATCTTTTGCTACATTTACTCATAAGTATTTTTTGATGCTAGTATAAATGAAACAGCTTTCTTAACTTCATTTTCAGATTATTCATTGCTAATGTATAGAAATACAATTGATTTTTGTATATTGAGCCACTATCCTGCAACCTTGCTGAACTAGTTAATTAGTTCTAACAAGTTTTTTGTGGATTTTCCTTAGGATTTTTTTTTTTTTTTTACATACAAAATCATGTCATCTTCAAATTGAGATAATTTTGCTTCTTCCTTTCTAATATGGCTGCTTTTATTCTGTTTTATTACCTAATTGCCCTAGTTAGAAACTGCACTCCTATGTTGTACAGAAGTAACGAGAACTTTTGTTCCTGACCTTAAGGAGAAAAGGCATTTAGTCTTCACCATTAGTATGATGTTAGCTGTAGGATTTTGATAGGTTCTCTTTACCTGGCTGAGGAAGTTCCCTTCTATTCCTAGTTTATTGAATGTTTTTAACATGAAGGGGTACAGGATTTTGTCAAATGTTTTTTTCTGCACCTACTGAGATGATAATGTGTTTTGGTCCTTATTCTATTGATATGGTGTATTACATTAATAGATTTTCAGATGTTAAACAAACTTTGCATGCCTGGGGTAAATCCCACTTGGTCATGGTGTATAATCCTTTTTATATATTGGTGGATTCCAATATATAAGGGCTATTAGTTCTGTAGTTTTCTTTTCTTGTGATATCTTTGTCTGGTTCTGTCCCTCAATGAATGAGGAGTTCGGTATGCTGAGCAATATCTTATTAACCCTTATATCAAACTTGTGAGATGGGCATTGATATTAACCCCATTTATCAGATGAGGAAATGGAGGTTTGGGTTATATTAACTTCCCATGATTATACATCCACTGAAGTGGCAGAGCCAGAATTTGAACCCCCAGAAGTCTCACCCACTCTACACCCCATATTCTTAACCACCATGATCAACTTATTCCTATGGGCTGACTGACAATCTCTCATATAAATCAGCCCATGAGCAAATCAGATTTTGTGGCCTGGTCACAATAATTTAACAGCCTTCTGAACTCCCCACTGATAGCTTAGTTCATTGTTCCACTGAAGTACATCATTCAGGATTAACGAAGTCATCCTCTATAGTTAAAACATAGAATTAGTAATACCAACAACTTTTATTGATTCAAACTTTTTTTTTTTTTTTGAGGGCCTATTATGTGCCAGGCACTATGCTTGGGGCTGGAAATACAGAGAGGCCAAAGACCTAGCCTCTGCCCTGAAAGAGTTCTCAGTGGAGATGGAAAGACAGACAGTAAAATAAATAATGTGCTATGGAAACACAATGGAGGGAGCAACTAGCTCTGACTGTGGAAATTAAGGAAGGCTTCAGAGAGGAGTGGGTATTTTTTACAGGATCTTGAAGGAGGCATAGGAATTTACTAGAAAGAAAACAAGATGAAGGATGCCCCAGAGAGCAGAAAGCCCATTCTCTCTTTTTTACTGTTTACCTAAAACCAAAACTCTCCTTCACACTAGCCAGGCAGCAATATAAGGGACACTGAGTCCAGATCATCTCAACCTCAAATTCCAGTTCTGTCACAGAACTCAGAGACAGCAGAAAGTAGTGGTTAAGAGCTCAGGCTGAGGGTCGGATGTAGCTCAACTGGTTGGGCGTCCGTCTCCCATATGCAGGGACCCGGGTTCGATTCCCGGGACCTCCTGGTAAAAAAAAAAAAAAAAAAAAAAAGAGCTCAGGCTGAAGCCGATGTGCCTCAGTAGTGGAGTGCCGGCCTCCCACATGAGGTCCCGGGTTCAATCCCCAGTCCCAGAGCTCAGGCTCTGGAGCCAGACTGTTTGGGGTTCATAGCCTGCCTTCAGCAGTTACTAGCTATGTGACACTGAGCAATTTACTTAACCTTTATGGGCATCAGTATTCTCATCTGTAATAATGGCAGTAATAATAGTAGCTATTCATAAGACTTGTTATGAGGCTTAAAGGAATAATAAATGTTAAACGTTTAGATAAATGTTATTATGTTGGCCCCATGGCACCAGCCTGCCCCGGTCAGACCTTCCTTTACTAAGATTTGTACACATCAAAGCTCCCTGTTCACAATGCATGTGTTCCACCCACCTGACAATTCTCTTCACTGAACAACTGTTCATGCTGCTGTGTAAGGATATATGGGGACTGAGAGAATGCTTCCCAATACACATGGTTTGCGGTCCAAGTAACCTAAATAGCATCTTTCATCATCAGGATCGTATCGCCGTTGCATTTTGTGTGTTGCCGTGAGACAGAACATACAAGGGCACATCTTAGTACAGAGATGGCAATAACAGTTGAATAAACATGCAATCCGATACCTCACATCTGGCATGTCATCACCCATGATACCTTATTCGCAATCAAATAGGTCTAAGGCTGTGGCTACTTTATAGGTACAAATGTCTTTATCAAGACATTAACGTCCACCGAGCCACTCTCAATAAAAGCAGTAATAAACAACAATCTCTTGTAAGCTGTCACGGAAGCTACTGCGTTTGTAATAGAACCATTCATCTAGAGAAAGTTGCCGAAGCCCATTTCAACACAATGGCAAGCCACAGAGTGCCCAGGCGGACCCAAGGAAGAGGGCAGGCACAGAAGGAGTGATTGGGACCTTTGTCAACGGCCGGAAAAAACTCAGCTTGTTAACATACGCAAAATCTTACCACAAAAGCTGCAAAGCTTTGGGGTGATCAATTATATTTCCCCCAGAGCATTCTCTTTTTAGGTAGTTTAAAAGTTCTTCTGCTTTTGCAGAAGAACAATTTCTACGGAAATTTTCAGCTAATGATCAATTTCGCTGACTGCAGCGGGGGTGGGAAGGTGCAATGCTATTTTAAAAAGTTTTTTGTAATAAATGCTATGTCCTGGGCAGTAGGTTTTACTGTGTCACCTTTCACACGGTGTTTCAAAACGGTAAGGGGGAAAAGGGGGTAAGGAGAGTCTTTAAAGAATGGGCAGCTTTGAAGAACAAATTTGATTTTTTTATTTACCGGGAATTGAAGGGTTTGAGGGAAGGGAAGACAGACAGATTGAGCAATCTGCAGTGTATGTATACAGTGTTAAGTATCAAGTAAATGAAACACGCCTCTTAGTACATATTATTAATCATTATAACCAAATGAGAATTTGTAGCACACTTTACATACCCAGAGTTTCTTTCATGCTCCAAAACCCACCCTCCTGTGCCCGAAGGCTGTGGCAAGGACAAGCAAGTTCCTTGACAAGAGTCTGTTACAAAGAATAACATGGTTATCAAAGAAAGAGCAGCATTTTAAAAACAAGTCTCCCAGAGGGCCCCAACCCTCCAGGAATAAACCACATCCACCCTGAAGTGGAGATAAATACTGGCTCGGCAGAGAAATGGATCCTGTTCACTCCGTGTGGCACTTGTGCTGTGAGCACATGGACATCTGCAGAAGGCATGTGAACGTTTCCCTCTACTTCTCCCATCACCATTTTACTGTAATACACGAATGTCAGAATAATGTGACTGCTGGTCTGGACAGCTGACTGACAGATTCACGTGGTCGGGGCACCTGCTGAACTCGCTGACTGATGTCCTAAAACTATAATAAGAACACCCTGTCCTGCTTCCAGCCCAACACCACCACACTGACCACCTGTCCCAAGCTCCACGGCCCGGCCACCCACACAGGGAAGGGAGAGCTCCCTGGCACCACCCTCCTGCTCACCATGGCCCTTCTATGCCTCCTCTGACTGAGCCCAGGTGAACACCTAACACAAGTTGACCTAAGCAATATGTTTTTCATACTAATTTTATGAGTATTCCTTACTCAAAATCAGGGGAAAGAATTAACTTGGTATAATTATCCTTTTTCCTCTGATTCCAAAAGTAACATATGTTCACTATAAAAAAATTCCATCAGTACAGAAACACACAGTAGAAAAGTCTCCTACAATCCCATCCCCCAGAGGCAACCGCTATTATAACATTAAAAATTCCTCCAGATTTTTTTCTGTGCTCATAATCATACAACCCATTTGTATATTTAAATAAACCCCCAAAAAGGAGGCTCAGTACAATCCCTCCCTTAACTAAACACCCCTCTAACTAGGCTAGGGAAGCTTAATCCAGCTTGATGGGTCCCAAATATTCTTTCCTACCTTTCCAAGCTCTCAACAAGCTTATCCTTGCAAAAAGACTATTTTTAGAATTCAATTCAAAGCACTTTCTTTTACACAATTGCATTTTCTTTCAACATTGTGGAAAGTTAAGGAGGAACATGTTGATTTACTCACCCCCATTCAACAGGTGCTGCCAAAAAGGCAAAAAAGATCTTAAACAGGGGAGCAGCTGTAGCTCAAGTGGTTGAGCACCTGCTTCCCATGTACGAGGTTCCAGGTTCGATCCCTAGTACCTCCTAAGAAAAAAAATTTTTTGATAAAAAGAGCTAGAATACGTCACAAATAGATACAGTTTTGGACCAGCCACAGAATTTGGAAAGGGGGCGTAGGGAGCATTACCATTTTCTTCTGACCTCAATGCTCCTTGCACCTCACCATCCTGCCACCTGCTTTTTTCTAGGCCCACACCATTCACTTACATCAACTTCTTTCCATTCACACCCATGGGGCCATGTCCTCCTCAAAGAAATCTCTCAAATATCTGGGTTACTTTGATACTTTATTTACAAATTCACACTGCACCCATCTACTGTGAATATCAACATCAAAGTGGCTAACCAAACCAATGACAAGAGGCCTCACAATGTTGTTTCTTCCTTGTCCTCCATGGCCATGGCCATTCACATCAATTGACCACATGTGGCCAACAAGTGGCCACACCTGGAAACTAACCACTTGAAATATCTCTGCCTCTAAGATCTCAATGCTGTGCTCCCCTGCATGAGCAGAGTCTCCTACCCCGCCACCTCCTACATTCAGCAGAGGCCCTGAGCCTCATGCCTCATGACTCATCAGCCCCTCCAGCTTCACCTTGTTCCTTCACTACTCACTAGCACCTTGGAGTCTCGTGTCCCAAGCTATTCTGTAGGACCTGACAACTGACAATACGGATAAATCCAATAATCTCTGGTGAAAAATTCATGTAATCATGCCAAAGGGTTCCCAAAATGTAACACTTTCCATTTATACAGAAATTAATTCAAAATGGACCAGAGACTTAAAGATAAAGCTTAAATCTATAAAACTTTCAGAAAAAAACGTAAGAGAAATCATCAGGATCTAGAAGTAGGCAAGGAGTTCTTAGATTTGCCCCAAAAGCACAATCCATATAAGGGAAAAATGATAAACTGGACCTCATTAAAATTTAAAACTTTTGCTCTAGAAACGCTTATGTGAAGAAGATGAAAAGACAAGCTACAGACTGGGGAAAACATCTGCAAACCACATATCCAACAAAGGGCTAATATCCAGAATATATACAGAATTCTCAAAACTCAACAGTAAAAAAAACAAGCAATCCACTTAGAAAATGGGCCAAAGACATGAACAAACATTTCAGAGAAGATGATATAGAGATGGTGGCAAATAAGTACATGAAAAGATGTTCAACGTCAGTAATGATTAGGGAAATGCAAATTAATATATATCATACACACATATCATAAAGACTAAAAAAACAATGGTGACACCACCAAACACTGGCAAGAAAGTAGAGAAACTGGATTGTGGGAATGTAAAATCGAACAGCCACTCTGCAAAACAGCTGGGCAGCTTTAAAATAAATAAATAAAATAAATAAATAATAAATAAGCAACGACCCAGGAATTTTGTTCATACAAAAACTTGTACACATGAATGTCATATCAGCTTGATTTTAAGGCTCAAAACTGGAACCAGTCCAGATTTCCTTCAGTGCATAGTTACATAAACTGTGGTATATACATACTATAGAATACAACTCAGAAATAGAAAGGAATGAAGTATTGATACATGGAAAAAATTAGATGGCTCTCCAAGGAATAATGTTGAGCAAAAAAATGCCAATCCCAAAGGTTACATACTGTATGATGCCATTCATATAACATTTTTGAAATCACAAAATTATAAAAGTAGAGGACTGATTAGTGATTGCCAGGACAGAAGGATGAGGTCGGGGAAAGTGGGAGAGTTAGATAGGGTTATAAAAGGGCAACACAAGGGATTCTTGTGGTGTTAGAACTGTTCTGTATCTTGACTACAATACCGGGAACATAAACCTACACAGGTGATCACACTGTATAAAACTTAATACACACAGAAATGAGTAGAAGTAAAGCTGGAGGCATCTGAATTAAATCAGTGGATTTTATCAAATGTCAATGTTCTGGTTGTGGTATTTTACTATAGTTTTGTAAAATGTAACCCTTGGGTGGGGAGCAAATGTGGCTCAAGCAGTTGAGTGCTCCCCTCCCACATGGGAGGTCCCAGGTTCGGATCCCGGTGCCTCCTAAAGAAAAGGAAAGAAGAAAAAAAAAAAAAAAAAAAAAAAAAAAAAACGGCCAAAACAGCTGGGGGGCCCACCGGGGTGGGGGGTGGGGTGGGAGGTGGGGGTATAACCATGGGGGAAACTAGATAAAGTATACACAGGATCTCTGTGTTTTTTTATAATTGCCTGTGAACCTACAATAAACTCAATAAAAATTTCAATAATTGAAGAGGAAAAAAAAAGTAACATTCTCCAACTTCTCTTGGGCCCTCCACTGCTCGCCAATTCTTTTACTCACCTCTGTCCATCCATTTCCTAATCTGCACAGCATGTGTAGTAAGCCTGCTCTACTTTTCAAAAGCCCACAACCCATCTTAGCCCATGCAGCCTTAATCATCACCTGAAAAAGCAATCATCAGATCCTCTGACTCTCCACCCAGACTCTCTTTCACTATGAATAAAGAAGCCCCACCCCCCTATATAGTCTCTTCTGGATTTTTTTCCATCAAATATACCCTCAATTTATAGATCACTCTTCCCAACCAACCAACATGACCAAGTCTCTCCCTTGTCCTAAAATAAGTCTCGCACGTAACTTTTTATGTCCTTCCATACATGGCCAAACCTTTCCAAGGACTGGCCCATGGTAATGGCCCCTCTTGGTACAGAGGGAGCATAAAGTGAATCACACAGCACCTGTCGTTATTTAACTGCACCGAAATCCTGTAAGGACTGCTTCAAGTGGTAGTCTCTGATTCTCTGCTCCTTTGTTTCTTTTTCTCTAAAAATGTGGTCCTATCTGCTCCCAAACCTGGCTGATGATGCAAATTACCCAGGGAGCTTTTAAGAATAGAGACTCCCAGATTCTTAGTCAGTTGTCTGGGTCAGTATTTGTTTTGTCTTTTTTTCTAAACTCCTCAAATGCTTCTGCTGCTGATGGTCAGGCATGGAAACCACTGACATTCCATTTAAAATCCATGCCAGTTTGTCCTTAATTATGAGCCTGGGCTTCACAGCATTAGGGATCACTTCTCTGATGGTGAATTTCCAAACTATGCCTGCAACCTCTACCTGCCTCCAGGCATGAATTTCCATCTCGCTACAGGTCACCTTCATCTGCTGGCCACCTAGCACCTCAAGCACATGACAAAACTCATTTTTTTATTTCTCTCTTCTCTACAAACCTGCTTCTCCCGGGTCTACTCCCGAGCATGCCTCAGAAGTAGAACCCTGAAATCATCTTCAAGACCTCCTTCTCTTCCACAAATCACATCCAGTCAACCTGTCTTGCTGGTTCTATCTCTGAAGTTCACCGACACTGCCATACTCTAGTTTAGGTCTCATACTCTCCCAAAGGACTAATGCCATAGCCATCTAACTTGTCTTCATGCCTCCAGGGCTGGCTTTGTAATACACAGGCTGAATCATGTCATCTCTCTTAACAAATGTAGTGGCTTCCTTGTGCTCTCAGTAAACACCAAACGCCTTGACATGGCATTCAAGGCCCTCCACTCTATGGACCCAGGCTACATTTCCAGTCTTGTCCTCCACCACATTCCGAGTTTCAAAACGCACCAGAGCCAGGCCCTTCGTCCTTCCATGCCTTTATCTACTCTGTTCCCTTAGGCCTGAATGCCCTTCCCTTCTTTCTCTCCCCACAGAAGTAGATCTGAACCTGGTCTCCAGGAATAGCCTAAAGTAGATGAAAAAATCCATTAATTATATAAAAATGTGCATTTTTCTGGAAAGAAGGCCTACAATTTGCTACAGATACTCTCAAAGGGGTCTATAATCCAAAGTAAGTTTTTAAAAAAACACCACCACTAAGTTGAAAGTTTAACTCAGATAAGTCTACTTGATTCTGATTATTTCTCTCTTTCATTCTCAAGTATACACCTGTGCATTCTCCAGTCACAAGTAATCATGCTTTCCATTGCTCTCCCACTAAAGTATAGACTGTACACCCTTCTATATCATATTGTAGTAGCTGTATACACTGCCTTGGTTTCAAATGTAAGCTCCACCTCGTATTTACTGTGCGACCCTGGACACGTAGCTTGACTTTGCCAGGCCTGAGCTTCCTCAGATGTAAAATGGGGACAATCTCAGTACCTATATCATTGGGTTGTTAGGAGCAATAACCAAGAAACATTCTAAAGCCATGAGAAAATGCCTGGCACACTAGAACTACTCAAAATAGGCCAGCTATTTTAAGTGTAATTATTTTATATCTGTTGTTCCCACCACACTCCCAGCACATCACAAGGCCTCAATGAATGATTTGATTTATGAAGCCACGTCTTCCTGACTCCCAGGGCTCATTCAGTGCCACAGCAAAGCTAGTAGAGAGCATAACTCAGTAATAACTTAACATCCCTTTCCTTTTTCTACCTTAAGTCCAACCCTTGAGCCATCCTAATTAGTTATTTTTTACCCAGATTGCACAACGGCTTACACCTTGTGGATAAACCTTTGCATCCCCACCCCACCCCCGCACATTAACTTTTCCAATCAAAATGCTGACGACGCTGGCTTTGCTATTCTCACAGGAACCAAACTATTTCAAAATCCCCCGTTACTCATCTCTTCTGAGGACTCCAGAATTAACCCTTGTCCTATCAGTGTGCCCATTTTAAGCAGAAATTCTTCCTCTTTTTTTTTTTTTAAAGATTTTATTTATTTATTCATTTATCCCCCCCTTGCTGCTTGTGCTCGCTGGGTCAGCTAACCACGCCATGCGGGCGGGCTTGCCTTCACCAGGAGGCCCCGGGAACCGAACCCGGGGCCTCCCATATGGTAAACGGGAGCCCTACTGATTGAGCCACAGCCGCTTCCCTCTTCCTACATCTTGAACCAAAGTTTGCCAACACACAGAGCAAAAACCAGGGGCTCTTCTTTCTCAACATAGGAAAGGCACAAACACCTTTCTCTTTTTTTCTCTTTCTTTCTAATGAGCTTTTTCTGAGAGTACAGGTCCCCAGTTTCAGAGACGTAGTCACCCACCTTTCTTTATTCTAACCAGTAAGTCATGCCTGCACAAATTCAACAAACATTAACGACACCTTCTTTATGAGACAAATGGGGTCCCTGACTTTGCAGAGCTTCCAGTCTGTTCCAGGAGCACAGCTCTCAGTGCTTCATATTTCCAGCCTATTCAATTGAAACCACAACCTAAATCACTGGTCACAATGAAAAGGATATTAAAGACACAACACAACCTTGAGGTGAAGAAGTGGAAAGAGCAAAGTTCAGCTCAGGCTCCATGGGTCACCTTCCCAAGGCTGGGAGATCCTACCCAGCTCCGATTCTGCAGCCATTTCCATATCAGGACCTCTGGAGACTACATAGATGTAGGCTACTTTCCTGATCCTCACAGATAGTTGTGTGAGTGCACTATCTTACTAAAGGCTGATCCTGTAGTAAGAGAAGCAGGCCTACCTGAACCTGGAGACTAGAGTTCCCGCCTCTGTGCCTACACTGATTCGCTAGTGCATGCTCATGCTTGCTGTGTGCTCTCGCTCACTCTGGAATCTCCTTTCCAGTGTTGCCACCAGCTAACTAAAAGGAGCCCCATCCCTCCTTGCATCTTGTGCTACTGTTATGTAAGCAAAGGGACATTTCCAAGTCCTGTGCTTTCCCGACTGGCAGCACCCAGGTCAGCAACTGAGGAGGCCTGGGATCTTCCTCCTCATCTTCTCTCACCCTCGTCATTCCATCCTCTGGGGCTAACCAGGAGCCCTGGCATCCCAGCAAAAAAAGGGTCCTTCCCAGGAACTGTCCCAACCAAGGACCCAACAGACATCTGCTCACAAAAGGAGAAAATCACTGCCCAGCAACTGCTCTGTCCAGACTGCCTGTAGGGTCCTCGGGCACCAGATCTTCCAGCCATCTTCCTGGCCACCATCTGGGCCAGTCTTGTGCCTTGGGATCCTCCCTGCTGTGTTATTTGAGATGCTTTCCTCCTGCCAGCACTGGACCAGGTGCTCTGGACATCAGTGGCCAAGAACAGGCTTAAAAGGTTAAGTGGAAGGTGACCATCTTCAAAGGGCCCTCAAACTTCCCAGAAAGCTCTGGCACACAGCCCTGACCTCAGGTCAGGGCTTCCTGCAAAGAAACTTGTGACAGCTCCATGAGGGCAGGGGCTGTGTCTGTCTTGTTCACTACTGACTCTCTGACAACCCCTAAAACAAAGAGCCTGGACTAGAGCTGGCACACAATACTCATTTGTTGAATTAACATATAATGACCTCTACCAAGGAAGGAACAAAAGTACAGTGAAAAGAGCCCAGGTTTTAGAGTCAGACAGATTTGGATTTGAAACCTATAGCTATGCCATTTATTGGCCATATTCAAGCTGCTTTATTTCTCTCAGCCTCGGCTTCCTCATCTATAAAGTGGAAATCAAATGCTCATCTGAAAGAGCTATTGTGATCATTAGATGGAAATTATATGCAAAGCCTTTGACATAGCACATGGCAGAGAGAACTTCCTTGTTTCAAGTTAATAAACATTTAAGAGCTCTTACAGAGTGCCAGACTGTTCAAACATGGTAGGAAGGAGTCTAGGTTATAATGAGTTCATTTATTTCTTATAGCAATCTTACCAAGTAAGATCTATTTTAACCCCTTTGGCAGCTGAAGAAATTGAGGCACAGAGAGGTTAAAAACAACCTGCCGAAAGTCTAGTTATCTAGTAGTGGCAGAGCCAGGACTCATATCAAATCCAGAATCCACACTTTGAAGTACTACACTTCTCTGCCTATGTAGGAAGCAGTTAATGAATGTTAGTTTCTGTCTTCCTGGTTTGATTACGGAGGGTATTTGACCACATTGCAAGACTAGCATCTTCAGGTGCAACAGAAGCACATCCAGGGCTTCCCATGGTTCACTGCCTTGTTTTGTCATTTTAAACTATTGCCCGCTCCTCTGAAATCCAACTCCAGACAAGTTTGTTAATCAAGAACTTCCCTCCCATCTTGCCCTCCTGCTAGTCAATCCTCCTCCCACATCATCTACCAGAAAAAGAGACACACAGCTATGCATTTTTTAAAAAGATAAGAAAAGAAAAACAGACACAGAGAAAGAAAGCATGCCAGTGAGCATGCACGTTATTAGGGACAAAATCAAAGGCGGTTTCCCTCCCCTTCTAATTATCCATAAGAACAGCTGCCTACATATAAGGGTGCCCAAGGCAGAAGCAATCTATCCACGTGGGGACCAACTATATAAAGTCTCAGTCTCCCCACAGATCAAGGGAGCAGAGAGAGAAATTAAGCCATCTCCTCTAAAGGCCCAAACCTCATCATAAAGAGAGCATTCCATTTTTCCCTTCTGTAAGACTGCATTTGCCCTACTGCCTACCATGAAGAAAATTTCATTACCAAAATAGATCAGTGCTGCACTTGACCTTGCTTTTCCAATGGCTCGAGATTAGTGATGCACTCCACAAATGCTCAGACATATTGGAATAACCCCCTCAAGTCAAAAACACTTGGTATTTCAACTACAAAGCATTAAATTATTTTGATTTTACTGCCCAGAATCCAAAATGCTTTCAATGTTTTCCTTTCCAAAGCCCTTAGAGAAAACATATGCTCTTAGGTCTTTAAGAAACTCCTGAATCCTGGTCTGGTTTGCATCCTGATTCATGTGTAGTAAGATGGAGAGCAGGCCAGAAGCCAAGGAACAGTAGCTTTAACCCTACATCACTCACATGAGTAGCTAGAAGCCCCCAAATCAACCTTCTCTCATCCTCAAGTCCCGGGAGGCTCCCAGGCACCTAGAGTAGTTCCTCTTAAGGAGTTCAGTCTCTACCTACCCACCACGTTTCCTCTAAAATAGTAGTAGAAGCAGAGCTCCCCCATCTTGGCCAAAGAGAGGGAATTGAGTGGAGATGCTTTCTTCCCAAGACAGCTGCACTTCCTTTTTCCCCCGCAGTGGCAGGACTCATGTATAATGTACAAATGCATTTCCTGCAGTACACCCAGCTTGGTGAAAAATCCACAATGAAGAGGACTGTTCTTCCCAAATGAGTTGTAATTCCTAATGTTGCTTCCTCAAAAGGATTGCGCCCATTTTAAATCAGATTGGGCTTTACACAGTCAGTAAAGGTATCATTGACTTCAGAAAAAAAGAATCCATACATCAAAAACACGGGCACTGCAGAAGCACTCAGAGTCTGCGTTAGCCTGGGTTATTAAAGGAACGATCACCCAGTTAGCACCCTGTCTGTTAAATGACTGCTCATTCTTTTTGCAGAGTTACAAGTCACAAAATCACAGTATCATTAAATGTAACTGGACATCATATACATTACCCTCTTTATTTACAGAAGAGAAAACTGTGGCCCAGACCAAGGGGAGGCCTGTTCAAGTTCACAGTTGACAGACACCTCAAATCCAGAGCTTCTCACAGTCCACTGTTCTTTTGCCTAAGCTGTTTCCTCTGATACTCAGTTACCAACAATAGCTCCTGCACAATTATTTTCATATGAAAGTATTTTTATGATCGAGTTATACATAATTGGGTTAAATCTACCACGGCTGCTACAAAAAGTGAAATCTCAACAGAGAGGAAAACAAAGCTGACGCTTAAAAAATTAACTTTTCCTTTGAATTAGGTTCTCAGCTCCAAAACCTTGTTCCTGAAGGGACAATGTCTTATTCCCTGTGAGCAATGAAGTGCAGCTGGAGTTATTCCCAGTCAGGATTTCCAATACCATGCCAATATTTCAGAAAAAAATTTCTGGGTAAACAAATGGGAGTTGTACAAGGTAGTGTAGCGAAGCCATCCTTATTATTATTATGTGAAGACACATAATAAAGCCGTCTTCAAAGAAGGCTCAAAGATTAAAGAGCTCTTCTCTGCCTTTAAAAGAGGGGAGGGAAGTTGCATTTTCGTGTATGAAGATAAGAACCTGAAAGCAAACAGGCTGAGGAAGGGGAGCCAAGGAAAAGATATTAAGACACAGAACACAGTTCTAGGGCCCTAAAACTTTCTGCCCACAGCAGCTGAGATGTTTCATCCTGAGTCTATTTCACCAGACATGAAGAAGCTTCTTTGGCTACAAAGGATCACATGAGAGGTTAAAACAAATGCTGAAGGTTTGGGTTCTCTCTCTCCTATGTGTACGACCCTGGCAGGCAGAGAGACGCCAATGCTGCAGAAAGCAAAATTTTCCTTGTTTCCATTACATCATCCAAACTGAGAGGGAGAGGGCGGGGCGGGGGGCACAGCTGGTGGCAGCTGCACCACCATCTGCTTTCTCCTTAGCAGTATGTGCTAGTTTGAGCTGCAGCCTCCCACCGCTCCTGATAGAGGCGGCAGAGTATTAAAGGCACAACACCCTATTATGGGAAAGCTTTCAAATTATTTAGAAATAAATCACTCCCATGATAAGTTAACAACCTCAGGTAGGTTGCTGAGCTGGTTTTCTTTGAGTTTAGGTTGTTTGTTGGCATCTCTTTAGACTCTACTATAGTGCAAAACTCTGTCCACTAACTGTGCCCAATTAGACAAGTAGAATGTGCAAGCAACCACCTGCCATCTGCCTCCAAAAGGTAAGCAGCCAAAAAGTACAATCTCCAGCTAGAACTATTTACAGAAGGAGTGGGAAATGCCCAAACCTGCACACAAGCCCCCCACTAGTGGATGGGTATATGATGCTGCCTTTGGAATCTCAAGCCATGTGGTCAACCAGTCTCACCATCCCTGGCACTCTTGGAGTTGCCTTTAGAACACACATTGCGAGATGCCCCCTTGTAGAAGAGGAGCTAGCTGGTGACAGCAACCTGGGGGGTTAATGCCTTGTCTGGCCATTCAATGGCAAACTGGTGGTCCAAGGGTCCAATCAAGCCCATGCATGTGTTTCATCTGGCTTAAAAAGGCTTGAAAAAAATCCTGGCTTTTAAAAATCATATAAACATCTAGGTTGCTAGCTTTACCTAGGGGGAAAAAAACCCAAATAAATAAATAGATCTGACAGCAGCAGCACTCCCCTGAGGTGGGCATGTGTTCTGGAGAACTAGTCCCCACCATTCGGTGCCTCCACGTGCTACTGCGGCCATCTATATTCCTACCTGGACCTTGAGAGCTCTGGATATAACACCACTGAGAACAAAGGAGAAGACAACCCCAGGAATGATTTCCCAATTATCCTTTATCAATTCTTCCCCTTTGTTGAGATTTATACCCTGAATTAACAACTAAAATTCTGCAGTCAAATATCATTCAACCCAATCAACAAACAGATCTGAGTAAAAGGCCAGCTATAATTTGTCCTTTACTACAAAGGCAGGTGGTAGTATTTCAAAGGAGCATTCCAGGCCACTTACCATACATTTTGCCTTCGTCTGATAAGATGATTTTCCTCCTCCCACATGGTGGATAGATAGCCAGGGCCTCCTGAAAGCTCTGCTCAATGTCTGGGCTCCAGACCCCTTCAGCATCGTTGTCAATTGGCTTATCTGCAGAGTCACTCATCCTTTCCATGTTTTCGGCAGGGCTCTCGCTGCCGCTCCAGCTGCTGGGCTCAATTTTGGCGGTTGGATTTTCCAAGCCGAAGCCTGGAGCCTTTTCAAGAAAATAAACCTAAAAGAGAAATCACAAGAAAGTACAATAAGGATGTAGGTATCCTAAAACATCCTGCTCTTGCTAATTCTAGTACAAGTTCTTCAGTCATCAGCTTTGCTTGAAGAACAAGGAATTTTAAGATCCCAATGGCTTCTGTTCTCTATGTGTTGTGCTAGCACTCACACAGAAAAGCAACATCAGGCAGAAGTCAGATCATCTTCACAGATGAGAGGAAATTTTCATCCAAGAAGACTACTCACTCTGAGTTGCAAAGTT